>JASDDO010000031.1:77688707-78888707 GCA_030015575.1 Agapanthus africanus
TACCTGAGAGAAACTTTGTTTTCTCTATGACAGTGGGAGCGAGGAATTGCATCATGAGATGATGACCCAACTAGCTTCGAGCTGGCCATCAGGAGTGAGACTCTGTAAGAATGGCTGGATGCTTAGTGATCTGAGATGGAATCCATGTACACCAACAAAGTATGGACTTTGGTTGCTATATCTGAAGGGTTAAATCCCCATGAGGAGCAAGTATATCTTGAGAAGATTACTTGGTGTAGATGGAAAAGTTGAGACTTTTAAAGCTAGACTTGTTAAATGTTTGCATCATTGACCAGGTGTGGATAATGATGAAACCTTTTCAAGTAGCTATGCTTAAGTCCATCCAGATCCTACTTGTCACGGCTACATACCATGACTACGATATCTGGTGGTTGGGTGTCATGACTGCTTTTCTAAATGATGTTTAGAAGAGTGCGTCTATAAGTATACAGCCAGAGGGCTTCGTAGACAGTGGGAGCAGCGGAAACGTGTGCAAGATGCTTTATAGGATTAAAGCAGTCATCGCGGAGTTGGAACATCTGTTTTGATGGATTATTCAAAGAGTTTGACATCATCAAAATGGTAGATGAACCTTGTATAAACAAAAAGGTAGTAGGGAGTATGGTGGTGATCCTCGTAGAATACGTGGATGACATACTCTTGATAAGAAAAGAGTTTCTTATGCTACGCTCGATCAATCTCCGTTTATCACAAAGATTCTCCGTGTAAGATCAAAATGATACCTCCTAAATCTTGAGTTTTGGATCTATGAGATAGATTTAATTGGATGTTAGGATTCTCACTAGTTGTAGTCAGATGATATCAAACGATTCTGGGGGAAAATCACTGGAAAGGTTCCAGGGTGATAAAGACGACTGAATGTCAGTCACAGGCATTGTCTTTACCCTCGATAAAGGGACGGTATGTTGGAAGAGTTCCAAGCTAGATACCGTGACATACTAGATGATAAAGGCAGGATACATCGCTACTTAAGATGCTACCAAAGAGGAAGTTTGAGTGTATATTGATTCATGAGATGAACTACGTTCCTCCCATTGTGTGACAATGGAGTTGTGGCTTATGCCAAGGAACGACCGTCCCATCAGTGATCCAGACATATTCTAAGGCAGTATCACCTGATCATGGAGATAGTTGATCTCTAAGGGATCGAGGTTAGGAGAGTAGACTCAGAGGACAACATGGCGGATCCACTCATGAAGGCCTATTCCCAGAGAGAGACTTTTATGGGATGGTTGAGTATGAGATACTACAACCACTTCTACAGATGGCCCTAGTGCAAGTGGGAGATTGTTAGTTATATGTATGCCCTAGAGGACATTACTGTACATTGGATGTATATTGTAGTGGATGCTGGGACATATATAGGGAGGACTTTCTTGCTCGACATGATAGTATGCTATCTGGTTGCTCTTTACCTTAACGTGTACACAGATTGTCTCTATATTACATGTTGGTAAAGCCCATAGGATGTGTACTTGACTACCTGGACTATGATGCGGATCATACTAGTGGGGACATGGTAGTCCATAAGTACATCCTTGAAAGTCCCTAGTCGTGGGTGTATCGAGATGGGGCATCGATATACCAAAGTAGACTAGCATGTACCTTCTCGACCCATACAGATGGGCGATGGATGATCCCATATCCATCGGTGTTTGACATCAGAGATGATATACGGGTGCTCAGTAGAGACTGGGTACACTGGACGGACTCGCCGAGAACTCCCAGATGGTATTATACCTTACGTCAGATGGCAGTTCTCTGGTGACACTGGTACAGAGTAGTCTGTTGACCCGAGATCGTTATAGAGTCTTGTGTGGTTCCCACAGTGCTTTGATTTCCATCTTACCACGTCCAAGAGGGCATGCAAAACGGTGCTTTTTGGGTACAGTCCCGAGTCACATGGAGGCAATGAGCGATAGGAGGGGATTCGTCTCTCCCGGTATAGGGGTTGATGTTGCGCTGTGTTAGATTGGCTATAACAGGAAATCCCTGGCCAGGGTTGCTGAGATTTACTGGTAAGTGTTACCAGTAGTTTCTCGAACAGTTATAGACCTCATATCGACACGACTTATCGAGCTATTCGGGTCTGACGTTTACCACCCCTAGGCAAGATATGCGACATATCAGACGATCAGACCGGACTGTACGGTAGTGTTACTGGTTGGATTCACTGGAGTGTGAGCGGGCTTGCTCGTCGATCTTTTGATCGCTCAATACCCGGGTGGCCGTTACGTTTAGCAGACCGCTTGCGGCTTGTTGGTGATTGATATGATCATCATCTGCTGCAGGCGTATTGACGAGTCTTTAGAGTCCTACACAGAGGTTTCCTGGCTCAAGCGAAACGAAATAGGAGCACGTATGAGATATGTGCGGGACCGAGAATGATACCAGTATGTGATACTGTATTCGATTCTCGCGATTTGTGGCATTGATCGGTTATATGCGATATAGCCGGAATATCGGATCAAGTGTTGATTCGATAAGTTGTTACTGTTTATATTAGTCGGTTATATGCGATATGACTGGATCATTTAATCAAGTGCTGATTTAATGATATAATGCATAATTATATATTTGAAATATTAGTTTGCATTAACTAGTATCGGTTTACTTTAAATAGATTTTCTCACTTGGGTGTGCACATTGTATATGTGATATATTTTTGTGCACTTGATTGTATTATGTTTGATGATACATGATTGCTAGGGTTTGTGTAAAGAGTTAAACCATGGTTAAGTAAATGGTTAGGGTTTTTATTCATTTATTCATTCATTTATCTTTTAATTTGGATTAAAAGAAAAAGTGAAAAGAAAATAAAAAGGTTGCTTTCTTACATGAAGCTTCTTGAAGCTTCATGCAACTTTGACTCATGTAACCTTTTTGTCTTCTTCTTCAAACCCTAACCATTCATCTAACTTGAGTTAACTCTCTACATCTAACCATGGTTCAAGTTATGATAAGAATAATTCTTTTTCAATTATTCTTATGAACTTATCATAGTAATTATCTTCATCTTCTTCTTCTTCTTCACTTGAAGAAAACCTTTCTTCATCAATGGTGATTGATGAGAATGAGTGAGAAATCCAATTCTAAAGTGAACCCACTTCCTATTTCTTCATCCTCTACCTCTTGCCAAGTAGTAGAGTGTGTTTTCTTCACAAGTTTCATCACTTGGTGAAGTGGCAGCTTGATCTAGTGATGCCTCGACGTAGATCATCTTCGGCACGTCGTCGATGACCTAGCCCGCTTTTTCTCCAATGAAGCCGACGCTTGATTGTTAGATGTTGTGCGTGTTCAAGTTTTAGTTAAATACCGCAATCAAGACGGTTTCGCTTGTAGCTAGCCGGTTGAGTACGGGTCGTCCGCAGGGAGATGGGAGTCTCTTTCAATGTGTTTTAACGAGTTAAGTCCGAGAGTTCAGATTTTGTTGTGGTTATCTAAGTGTTGAGTTGATATTTAAAGAGAGCTTGTTAGGGTTAGGATTAGGTTAGTTTGAGTTAGGAGTCTCCACATCTTTCGTTGCCCCTCTTAATATCGGTGTTACGGTAATCGGCAACAACGGGGATTAGCACGACTAGGAAGGAACTTGCGAGTATAAGCTAGGCTTTCCAACGCATAAGTCCTTCCTTTTGGTGCTTGTCCGTCCGTTCTTGGCTCTTAGCCATAACCTCCGGTTAAATTCAACCACAACCGGTCTCACTATGGAATCACCGCTATCATGTAGGATAGGGTGCCGTAAGGAGCGGATTGTGGTTCAATTAACGGGAGTCGATTTAAGCTGTTGGGCAAGGAAAGAGTGAGAGAGATTTCCTTCTCTCAAACTTCCCTTATCCTACCCTAACAAGTATGAACTACTCACACATCATGACACGGAAAAATAAAACAAAACAAAAGAGGAAGATAGAAAGAAAGAGATTAGAAGAATACGACTAGCTATTTGCGACCTCACCTTGGCGAGGATCGAGCGTAAGCATCATTGTCGTATTAAGGATAAAGAAAAAGAGAGAAGAAAGAAACAACAAGAAAATAACAATAACGAATTAAAGTTACAACAATTATAGCAAAAGTAAGACAAGCATGATAATAAAATGATCTTCTTTATTCACCATTCTTCACTCACAAAGCTCACTCAAGTTTAATGGAGAAGAGATGAGAAGAAGAAGAACATGTAATCTAAAACCCAGCAAAAAGAAAATACAAGAATGCTCCCTTTCCTTCCCAAAGTTCTGGGTTATTTATAGGCCAAAAAATGAAAACCTAGGGCAACCACCAGAACCCAACTGAAAATACCAAAATACCCCCCAAAGTTCTCTGTCTGCCGCCATCATAAGGCCGCGGATCCGCGGCCTAAGCATGCTTAGGCCGCGGATCCGCGGCCTAATAGTGGAGTTGGGTGCAAAGTTGTTCGTCTGATTTTGGAAAGGTTGGGGTTGGAAAGGCTGCTGATATGGATGTTGAGTTTGTTGTTGCGCTTGTTGTTGCGGTGGAGGGGCCCTTTGGAAATGGTTGCCCTGGAATTGATTCTGATTCTGATTCCAGGCGAAATTGGGGTGGTTCCTCCAACCGGGATTGTAGGTGGAAGAGTATAGATCATTCCTCGGTCTTTGCTGGAAGGCAGTATTAACCTGATCCTGTCCTTGCGAGGGTGGATTGTAAGGACACTCTTCGGTCAAGTGGGAAGGATCGGAACAACAAGCGCAGATGGTACGAAGGGGGAGAACAGGGGCAGGAGCAGGAGCAGAAAATTTGCTCTCTATCGCTTCAAGCTTTCTTGTTATTGCAGCCATTTCAGCTTTCATCGCAATAGAGACATCAAGTTGGTGGATTCCTACCCTAGACTAACCGGTAGAAGTGGAGGTAGAAGAAGAAGAAGTCGGTCTAGTGCTCTCCCATTGTAGCGTTTGCTCCGCAAGGTCGTCAAAAAACTGCCACGCTTCCTCGTCAGATTTTGATAGGAAGTGGCCCTGACAGATGGTTTCCAACAACTGCTTCGTTGCTGGGTTCAGGCCCTCGTATAAGGTTTGGCAAAGTTGCCATTTCTCTATACCGTGGTGAGGACACTGAACAAGAAGGTCCTTGTACCGGTCAAAGCACTTCCAGAAGGGTTCAGAAGGAAGCTGGGAGAATTGGTTGATTTCATTTCGAATCCTTGCGGTCTTATGATTCGGATAGAATTTTTTTAGGAATGCTTTAACAAACTCGTCCCAGCTGGTGATTGAGTGGGAAGCGGTGCTATACATCCATTTTTCAGCAAGATCGCATAAAGTGAACGGAATGACCCGTAGACGTATAGCATCGTCCGACAGCTGGGTGGTTTTCATCATGGCACAGACGTTTTGAAATTTATTGATGAAGATATAGACATCTTCAGATTCAAGCCCATGAAAACGTGGAAGCATGTTGATGAAGTGGGGCTTAATTTCAAAGTTGTCCCCATTGGCCGGAGGAAGAGAAAGGCAGGTGGGAAGTGCATAACGGGTGGGATAGAAACGATCCTGGAGCGCGATTCGCTGTGGCGCTACAACAGGCGGAGGTGGTGGGAGATTGGTCTCTGTAGGAGGTGGAGCCAATCCAGCGGTGGTCAAAGAGATGTTCGGATTAAATCCCGACATCGCGGAAGAAGAGGTTGGTGAAGGTGAAGGTGAAGGTGAAGATGTATGAACAGAATTCCGGTCAACGTCGGAGTTGGCCGGCAAAGGAAGGGGTGAAAGAGGAGTGGACGGAGTATCAACGTCTGAGTCGATCGCGTAGTCGGTAGCGACTAACGTAACACGGACTAGACGGGCACTAGTGTCCCAAGTCCAAGCGGACATACACTAAACGAGTTTAGTATAGTCAAAGCGGAGAAGGTGAGGGTAAGAAAACGTCAATGGAGAAAGGCGATGGGTGGTGGGTGAAAAATGGAATTGGCGACAAAAGGGCAAGTTTTTATAAAAGTTTTTGATTTTTTTCTTTTTTTTTTAGAAAGAGATTTACAGAAGTATGTACGGAAATACGGCTTAAGCAATCACAAACAAGATATGCACAATCACACCTAGATCTAGGGTAACCTAGGTCTGCTAGACCTGCTCCTGAACTTGATTGTCGAAGTTAAATAGTGTCGAGAAACGGGCTTAAAAATACACTGATCACGAGGCCAGGTAAGTGCAGAGATAAGGGGAGGTTGTCCAACGCTTTCGCGAAGTTCCTTAATTAAATAACCCTTTCTCTTTCGGCGGTTGCGCCTTTAACACTTTCCTAGACACCCCGTAAACAATATACCGTTAAGCGAGGTTCTAAACACGGTTTATCTTCTCCTAATGAGCGCGAAGTCCTTAGGGCTGAAGTCTAATATTTTTTAATTTATAATGGACAATGCATATGCTTTAGTGATTTTTGGGGTCCTGGGAAGGGTGATGAAATCCCCACCCAATCTGGATTGGTTTCAAGCCCCTTAAGTCCGTATTAAAGAAATGCAAAGCAGTAACAAATCAACTGCAAACAATTTTTATTTGCGGCGCAAAGAATCCTGCACAAGAATAGTTTATTGGAAGGGGGAGAAGAGCTTGCGCAAAGAAATCTGCAGAAAACACAATTTATTGGAGTCCAGAGGAGTGGAAGAGAGGAGAGAGACTTACAGAGAGAAGATGGTACACTAAGGGCATCAATTGGCCGCGGATCCACGGCCAAACACCACCTTAGGCCGCGGTTCAGCGGCTATGTAAAGGAATTGGGGCTCTGAAAAAATTTGGGTGTTCTCTGTTGGGTGTCCTCTGCTTGTCTGGATGTGTGGAATTCAGATTTGCTTACTGTATCTTCTCCAGATTTTTCAGTAGACCGTTTGCTTCGTTTTGATCCGTCGCGGTGTAGCCGCGAAATGTGGGTCTATCTTCCCACGTCTTTGGCACTGTACTTGAACTCCGTATTTTCAACGTCTTGGCCACTGAACTCGAACCTTGTATTTTCCTGCACACTTGCATAAAAGCTAATAAAAAATAACAAGATGATTTTTTTACAAAGTGTATTTTTTTTTGTTGTTTTTCGGTTGTTTTTATATTCACAAATTAACCCGAAATTACACAAGGAAATAAACTACCGTCTCCCCGGCAACGGCGCCATTTGATTGTTAGATGTTGTGCGTGTTCAAGTTTTAGTTAAATACCGCAATCAAGACGGTTTTGCTTGTAGCTAGCCGGTTGAGTACGGGTCGTCCACAGGGAGATGGGAGTCTCTTTCAATGTGTTTTAACGAGTTAAGTCCGAGAGTTCAGATTTTGCTGTGGTTATCTAAGTGTTGAGTTGATATTTAAAGAGAGCTTGTTAGGGTTAGGATTAGGTTAGTTTGAGTTAGGAGTCTCCACATCTTTCGTTGCCCCTCTTAATATCGGTGTTACGGTAATCGGCAACAACGGGGATTAGCACGACTAGGAAGGAACTTGCGAGTATAAGCTAGGCTTTCCAACGCATAAGTCCTTCCTTTTGGTGCTTGTCCGTCCGTTCTTGGCTCTTAGCCATAACCTCCAGTTAAATTCAACCACAACCGGTCTCACTACGGAATCACCGCTATCATGTAGGATAGGGTGCCGTAAGGAGCGGATTGTGGTTCAATTAACGGTAGTCGATTTAAGCTGTTGGGCAAGGAAAGAGCGAGAGAGATTTCCTTCTCTCAAACTTTCCTTATCCTACCCTAACAAGTATGAACTACTCACACATCATGACACAGAAAAATAAAACAAAACAAAAGAGGAAGATAGAAAGAAAGAGATTAGAAGAATACGACTAGCTATTTGCGACCTCACCTTGGCGAGGATCGAGCGTAAGCATCATTGTCGTATTAAGGATAAAGAAAAAGAGAGAAGAAAGAAACAACAAGAAAATAACAACAACTACTTAGCGAATTAAAGTTACAACAATTATAGCAAAAGTAAGACAAGCATGATAATAAAATGATCTTCTTTATTCACCATTCTTCACTCACAAAGCTCACTCAAGTTTAATGGAGAAGAGATGAGAAGAAGAAGAACATGTAATCTAAAACCTAGCAAAAAGAAAATACAAGAATGCTCCCTTTCCTTCCCAAAGTTCTGGGCTATTTATAGGCCAAAAAATGAAAACCTTGGGCAACCACCAGAACCCAACTGAAAATACCAAAATACCCCCCAAAGTTCTCTGTCTGCCGCCATCATAAGGCCGCGGATCCGCGGCCTAAGCATGCTTAGGCCGCGGATCCGCGGCCTAATAGTAGAGTTGGGCCTAGTGCTTTTTGGTGGTACCCTGGTTTGATATACCCTTTAATCTGGCATATGTGTTTTCTCACAATTTCTTCACGAATTTTCCAGAATTTCTGTTGAGGGAAAGGTGGACTTTTTTTGGATGTTTTTGTCATGATTGCCTCGAGCTCCGCGTAGATTTCTTGGATTTTGTGCTGCCATTGAGCCTTGTGCATGAAAGCGACATTGATTTGACATTTTGTCTTCCTAAACTGGTATCTGGCGACATACGGATGACGAGCGGAGACCGTGTTTTCTCAGTGGTCGGCAGGAACCCGGATTTTGTCGTGTTTTTCATGAATTTCACCGTTTTAGAACCGAGAACCTGTATCCTGCAATTGACTAGCAAACACGGCTCAAGAGTATCTACCGATATGCAATGTGACAAAAATTGGGCGGTATGAAAATGCAAAAATCTGATATGAACAACGCTAGAGCCCGGGATTTGATATGGACAGCGAGGAGACTTCATTGCGGAGCTAAGGAGGTGGAGAAACGGATCTACAAAGGTTGTATGTTCGTTTACTTTTAGTTAAGATGTTAACTAGCTCGTTTTGTCGCCTAAAATCTAGCCAACGATCTTGTTAGGGTTTCTCGGCACCGTTAAAATTTGAAATTGGCATGGTTGATGCCTTGTGAGACCTCATTAGTGTGCTTAGGAACCTTTCAAATCCATCGTACAGTATTCCCAAAATCGAGGGTACGGTTCAACTATCTATAAACATCGTCGTTCAAATGTCGTCGTCATCAACAATATCATGATCAGGGGTACTGTATTACAGTCGCCTATATTCCAATATCATCAAACATAAATTATCGTCTGTATGAATACACATCGCCCAAAGATCCATTAAAATATCATATCGTAAGTCATATCACGACTTAAATCACATATCGAAATTCTCACGGTATCATATCCAATCATATCGACTCATATCCAAGTATCATACACCATCCTCATATAACGTGTATATGTATGTATGTGTGTGTGTGTGTGTGTGTGTGTGTGTATCCTACGCTCATACATATATATATATATATATATATATATATATATATATATACACACACACATACACACACACATATACACACCAATTCTAGTGTACGTATGCGCGTGTGTGTAACTAATGTAACCTTCGATTCGCCTCCAATGCAATCATCCTATGGATAGGTCAACCTAGATCAACCTAATCTCACCTAAAGTCTTCTAAATACCCTACTTGCCAATATCCAATATCACCTCCAAGCTCATAATTTACATGATAATAACACTTTTCAATATTTGCGGGGGTGCTATACGTTATCCACTCGACCTCCCCATAGATATACATCTACTCACCTCACTCCTTGCTTGCCGAAGTCGATGACGTTTGTTTTCCCCGTCATCATGAAATCCACGCGAAGTACCAAGTGTTAGCAGCCTTAGAGAGACATGACTAGAAGCAGCAGCTTCAGCAAAGAAATATTAAAAATTGATGATGGAATACGGCCGGTTCTTCTGATCTAATCAACTTGCTCAGCTGTTCTTGAGGCTTGCAGATTTCTTTAGGCTTCAGCCACTATACGCTTCTCCTCGACTTTATGCCTCATAGCTTCTAGTTTGCTCATGAGCTTCTCATGTGCATGAGCCTTCATTCTTTCAACTCCAACCTCGATTTTCCTCATTTCTGCTTCACTCTTTTCTTTCTGATGATTTTTCTCATGCCTGAATTTTGATCTTTTCTTCTTTAAATCTAGCCAAGTATTTCGCTTTCTCTGCCTCCTCCAAGGCTGCTGCATGACTTGAATAACATCTTCACCTGACTGGGCTGGCATTGTGTGAAATGAAGAAGTTGCATCTTTTTGTTCAGCCTCTTTGCTTGCCCATGCAGCAATATCCACCTTACCTAGTTGTGTACCAAGCATCATTATCTCTCTTCTAGTTTTCAACTGAAATTATTTTTGAGATAATTCGCTTTCTTTGGATACATGACAATGAGCTGACTCGAGAAATGGAGCTAGGTCCTGCTCTAGATGGTTCTTGACTAGCAATAGGAGCCATTTCTGTGCCTATATCTCTCATGGACATAGATCTAACTATTGATGGGGGAGGTACTAATGTTGTGGAACTCTGAGTTGTAGTGGATGAATCATGTCGACTACATTTCAAATTATCCAAGCTTTTCTCCATGCCAGTAATAATCTCAACGCCCACTCAAAGAGCTCTCAAACACTTTCTCCACAGCCTCCAAAAGAGCCGAAAGCAGCCTCGAGCTCGAGCACAGAGCACGATTCCTTGTACAAGCATTCTAAATTGCAATCAATCCCCCCAACCATCCTTGGCCTGGGCGACTCAAACCCTCCAAATCGCCTTCAAACGGCAGTGACGGAATCAATTTCATGGCAAATGCCGCCGCATTAAGGTTTATCTTCACCGACGGCGGCTCATCCAACTACACACTACTCGATTCATCATACCCATCGATTCCTCCCATGATCGTGAGGAGAGCATCGACCACCGATCATGAGACTTTGGTAGCGACAGCGGATCTTAAAGTTTCGAAGCAGTCCGCGTCGCTATTGACGGCAGAGTCGACGAGGCCGGCAAGCTCAGGTGAAAAGTCAGGCATCGGGGTTTGGGATCTAGGTTTCCGAGGCGAGCTCAAGAGTGTGATGAAGGGATCGAAGCTTAGAGAGGAGAAGGTGTACCTGTGAGTGGGATCGAGCGCAAGCGAGAGCGGAGCTGGATTCGCATCAGAGGAGGGCCGATTTGGGTTCGGGTTCGGATCTTGGAGGGAGACGGTCAAGAAGACGTCGGCTGCGGCGAGGTTAGCGGGTCTCGGATCCAGATCCGAGGTCACTCGAGGGTCGCCGTTCCATTTTTTTTTTTTGAATTTTAGAATCTAGGGAAAATTGGGAAATAGGAACAGAAGCGAGAATGTTTAGGTGATGGGGCTGGCCTATGCTGCTGGGAAGTGATGGGCAACTGGGGAAAGGTTGTTGACTTGAGAAGGGAATGAGTAGGAGTTTTACATTCAATTTAAAAACAATGTATTGGTTTAAACAATATACACACACACATACATGCTACAACCATACCATTTTGTGACAAACTCCTCATGCACAAATATTTTAGGCCAATCACTATAGACATATATATTTTTTTTATTTTACACTAACTCATCATTTTATCATTTTAAATTCTCAAAAATACTATTTTATTTTCTGAAACGTTACACTTTGGTTTAAGCCGGATCCTACTATTAGATTTGTTGGATTACTTTAGTCCATGGCATTCACATACAGTCGGAATGCGGATGCAGGTATGTATATACAGGTGAGGGGTATCCTTGTGATCCATCACGAGTTTACTTTAGATGTAGCCGTATCTTTTTGTTGTTGTAAACATTTGGGTTAATGTTTACAAATGAAAATAATGAGCTAGAAATCATGATTAGGAGCATTAATTGTGACACATGCACAAGTGGTGACCCATGGTCTCTTTCTTTGTGCATGTGTCACATTATGTTATTGATTTGTGAGTTGAAATGAGAAGAAGAGAGAGAAGGGAAGCCATAGATAAGTTGGCTCTTGTATTATTCTTGATCTCACTCTTTCATTTTATGATCATACAACACCAGAAAAAGAAAGGCTCCTCTTCTTCTTCTTCCTCTAGCTCACCATTTCCATTAATGGCTTCATCTTCAATCTCCATCCATACACTCTCATGCGTTGAGAATCAATGGATTCAAGAGACAAAGTGATCACACACATTCTCTACATCAACTTGGACACGTCGGCTAGCAAACTTCATGTCCGAGTTGCTTCGGACGAAGCGGGAGCCCGTTAAAAGACTCAAAGATGTGGTGCCCTTTCCGACGAGGAGACCGGAGATGCCGCGAAGAGCTTGGGTTAGTGGCCAAAGACCGAAGGATACGGATCGATCGGTATAGCTTTTCTAACCCTTCTCTAGTTAGCTAATTATAGGTTAATGGTTCGATCCGGATTTAAAGTATACAATAGCACCGATTTCAAGTTTTGAAATAGTTTTCGTTTCCAAATTTTGGCCTCGGAAAGACGGCCGGGGCGCTATCGTAGACTTACATATATGACATGTAGGTAACCCATGTGGACTTCGAGATGACAAGCAAGCGCATGGCGACGTTGGCACCGGCGAGCGAAGATCAGATGAGTAGATTTATATCTACGGGGAGAAGTCGGGTGGATGGCGTATAGCACCCCGCAAAGTTTTGAGGAATAAGGTGATGTGGTAACGATATACTTTTATATGTCATTATGAGATATGAACACCTAGTAAGAGAAGTCTTAGGAGCTGATGGGTTTAGGGTTAGTGAGAATTGAAGAATGGACTATAGCGGATTTCTTAGTCATGAAACCCTGGAGTAAGGATTTGCATACACGCACACATGCAAACTTGCATATTTTTACTTTTTGTGCATATATGGGAATGTGTATATATGTAGATACATATGGATATGGGACTATGCATTTATATATTAATATACACATGCGTGAATGTTGAGCATATTATGTGATATTTGGAGATGAGTCGATGAGATTGGGCTTGAGGCCGTTGGATTAGTGAGGTGATATCCGTATTTGAGATACAACATGATATATTAGCTGGTCCTTTAGGAGTGATGTTTTCATACACACGCATGAATTTCATAGATGGTATCAGTTTTGTACTAGACATAGATCAGTACCCCGAATCATGTTTTTTGATAAAGAGGATACCATATGAATAATGTGATGGATGTGATATTTGACCCATACCCTAATTTGGGGCCGTACGATGGATTTACCGTACGAGCTATTGATGATAGATCCGCACTCTTGACTCGAGGATGTCCTATTAGATGATGTATCGTCTGAGATATTATTGAGGCGGGATCACCGACTATATATGTATATATGTATCGACTCAGATGTAGCTGGTTTCCATATCCTTTTCTATTGGTTGTTACTTAGACCTGTAGTTTACCTAGTAGATGTCAGACTGGACCCGAGTCATACCTATTTCCAAAACTGACGAATCGTGAGAATTTTAAAGACATTCTAAGGGATACTACGGATATTTTAAAAGGCGTATCTTTTCTTAAAAACACCGTAGTCCTTATTTTCAAACACCATGATTCGTACTATTTCAAAAGGCAAAACAGTATAACACATGTATAGTAAGATAGATTCCTTGTTGTCACGTTATTATCTATGTTCCGCACATTATTGTTGTATTTACTATTCATTTTCCTTATTATGTTGTTATCGCCTCATTGCATGTTATTGTGTACGTAGTAATTATGAAACCATGTTGTTAGGACACCAGCACCATTACCGATGACGCGTATGCTCCACATACACTCGCTTGTCGGCTTACACACATCTTCATCGGTAATTGCCATGTCACGTACAATTTAGAAAATACTATTTCAGTGACATAGCTTGCTAGCTGATAATTGTAATATGTTATAGTTTCCATATGCTAGTTTAATTATTGCCTTCATTGCATGATATCAGATGCATCCATATATTCATTGGTTATACAGTATTATGGAGATTTATGCCGGTATTCACTGTTTATTAGTATCATGATTTTGATGATTTCGGATTTACATGAGATTTCTGGATTTGGAGGAAAACCGCAAGAATTTAATAAAAGCATAGTTTCATCATTTTAAAATGCAAATTGCAGTTTTCTCGTGATGTATGAGTCGTCCACCATGAGTTTTCATGATTGCTGTTGGATTTAGAAACCCGGTTCAAGGAGTTGGATGAACCGTCTCGGGTATATGGTGGGCCCGGTATGGTACCCCGGGGCAAGAAGCTCGAGTTGTATTCGATGAGCCTGACAGGGGAGCACTACCTACTGTTGATATTATTTGGACTCGTCGGTTATCCGGAGGATACCGGCCGGAGTCATGAGATTGTAATAGGTTGATCCGTTCTGCCGGAGCCCGCGGGCCGATCCCGCAGATGATACGGATGCCTGACTGTTAGTTATATGTATGCCCTAGAGGCCATTGCTATACATAGGATGTATATTGTAGTGGATGCTGGGACATGTATAGGGAGGACTTTCTTGCTCGACATGATGGTATGCTATCTTGTTGCTCTTTACCTTAACGTGTACACAGATTGTCTCACTATTACATGTTGGTAAAGCCCTTAGGATGTGTACTTGACTACCTGGACTATGATGCGGATCATACTAGTGGGGACATGGTAGTCCATAAGTACATCCTTCAAAGTCCCTAGTCGTGGGTATATCGAGACGGGGCATCGATATACCAGAGTAGACTAGCGTGTACCTTCTCGACCCATACAGATGGGCGATGGATGATCCCATATCCATTGGTGTTTGACATCAGAGGAGATATACGGGTGCTCAGTAGAGACTGGGTACACTGGACGGACTCGCCGAGAACTCCCAGATGGTATTATACCTTACGTCAGATGGCAGTTCTCTGGTGACACTGGTACAGAGTAGTCTGTTGACCCGAGATCGTCATAGAGTCTTGTGTGGTTCCCACTGTGCTTTGATTTCCACCTTACCACGTCCAAGAGGGCGTGCAAAACGGTGGTTTTTGGGTACAGTCCCGAGTCACATGGAGGCAATGAGCGATAGGAGGGGATTCGTCTCTCCCGGTATAGGGAGTTGATGTTGTGCCGTGTTCGATTGGCTATAACCGGAAATCCCTGGCCAGGGTTGCTGAGATTTACTGGTAAGTGTTACCAGTAGTTTCTCGAATTGTTATAGACCTCAGATCGACACGACTTATCGAGCTATTGGGGTCTGACGTTTACCACCCCTAGGCGAGATATGCGACATATCAGACGATCAGACCGGACTGTACGGTAAGTGTTACTGGTTGGATTCACAGGAGTGTGAGCGGGCTTGCTCGTCGATCTTCTGATCGCTCAATACCCGGTTGGCCGTTACGTTTAGCAGACCGCTTGCGGCTTGTGGGTGCTTGATATGATCATCATCTGCTACCGGCGTATTGACGAGTCTTTAGAGTCCTACACAGAGGTTTCCTGGCTCTAGCGAAACGAAATAGGAGCGCATATGAGATATGTGCGGGACCGAGAATAATGCGTGTATGTGATACCGTATTTCATTCTCGCGATCAATGTGTCGAATGGTTGTATGCGATATAACCTAGTTATCGAATCAAGAATTGATTCGATAAATCGATACATTGTATACTAGTCGGTTGTGTGCGACATGACTGGATCATTGAATAAAGTGTTGATTTAATGATTTAATGCATAATTATATATTTGATATATTACTTTGCATTAACTAGTATTGGTTCACTTTAAATGGAATATCTCACTTGAAGTTCACAAGTTGTATATGTGATATATTTTTGTGCACTTGATTGTATCATGTTTGATGATACATGCTTACTTGAGTTTGTGTAAAGATTAAACCATGGTTATTTAAATGGTTAGGGTTTTGTTTTTCATATCTATTTATTCATTTATTTATTCATTTCTTTTTGGCATAAGAAAAGAAAAATGGTGGTTTTCTTTGGATGCATGTTGAAGCTTCATGAAGCTTTGACTAAGTCACCATTTTTGTCTTCATGCTTAACCCTAACCATTGACCTAACCCTAGTTTATTCTCTACACTTGACCATGGTTGGATTATGATAAGTATTCTTTTTATTTTCTTTTTGAAAAATACTTATCATAACATTTTTCATCTTCTTCTTCTTCTTCTTCAAGAAGAAGCTTGCCTCCATCAATGGCAACTCTTGAAAATGAGTGAGAAATCCATTTCTAAAGTGAACCCACTTCCTATTTCTTCAACCTCTACCTCTTGCCAAGTAGTATAGGGTGTTTTCTTCACATGTTTCATGACTTGGTGAAATGGGAGCTTGATCTTGTGATGCCTCGACGTAGATCATCTTCGGCATCGAAGCCGACGACCAAGCCCGCCCATTTTTCCGATGAAGCCGATTCCAGAGTCCGGGATCTGATTTAGACAGCGGAGGGACATCATCGCGGAGCTATAGAGGTGGAGAACCGGATCTACAAAGGTTGTATTTCCGTTCTCTTAGTAAAGTAGTTTACTTGTTCTAGTTTCGCCTAAAATTCTAGTTAACGATCCGTAGTCTAGGGTTTTTCGGCACCGTAAATTTTGAAATTGGCATGGTTGATTCTTTGTGAGACCTTTTTAGCGTGCCTAGGAACCCTACAGTGGTATCAAAGACTAGCTAGAGCCTTAGGCGATGCGTAGACGATGTTAGAAACCCGATCGAACCCGAAACCCCAATTTTCCATGCTCTCTGGAATTTTTTCAAAAACAGGGATTTTTGTGAATTAAAAATTCTCAGAAAATAGAGCAGGAAATTCTAAGAGTTACTGTAGAAAACGAGCCCCTAAATCCACTAAAGTTCCGCAGAACCGCAGCAGTAGCCTCCTTTTGCGGCGGTTCCGCGGCCGTCTGTAATGATTAGGGTGTCGTTTTGATACAGTAATGCCCGTATCTGTTTCCTATGTTCTCTGGGAAGTTTTAATCTGCACTCAACAGTTGAGTTTTCTGGGGTTGTATTGGGACTTCGGTGATTCGATCGGATTGTCTAATCTTGTCTGTGTTTTTCCGGATATTTTTTTTGAATATGTTAAAAAGGTTCGACTGGATATAAATACCCAATTTTTCCCCTGTCGGGAAATTTCCAAGTGTTGGATTTTTCCGTGGTTTAAAGACGTTCTAAGTAGTGCAAGTAACGTGATGGACCCTCTAGAAGACAACAAACCTTAACTCGATTATATGACCGTCTTGAACTGCCCTTTGAACCTTCGGGTTTGGGGCAGTACGGCGTGCCACATGTGAGGCGTTGGCTTGACCCTTCTACGGCTGGATCGTTGGTACTGAGGCATGAACTGGATGTTTTTAAACTTGTTTCATGTGTTGATCTGTTTCGGGAAAACTTGGGTGTTCGAATGTTCGATCGAATAGTTTAACATTTTCTAATTATCTGGAATGGGATACAATAATTGGAATTCACAATAAGTTATAAGATAACTGAATAAATGTTATAAACATAGCAGTTTAGTCTCACTTGATCGGTTGCCACGGAATTTTGATGTGATCAAAAGTCCGTCGCAATCACGTAGAGTACGCGGATACTCGCCGGTAAACTTAATAGACAGCCACGCACCATAGCCCCGACCAGGTGACTGTAGGAGAACCCCGTCGCCGAAAGAATCCATTCGGATGCTCGCGGTAGCGGTGTTCCGCCTTGGTGCACTTCGTCGACGGTATCGGGGGTGCGGCCGCCTACTGAAGTTTGCGACGAGCATTCGATCAAGATGTTGGGAATCTTGTTGAATTTCCCGACTTGATATTGAAAAGAGTTTTCGATAATGAGACTAAAATGCGGGGTTTATAATTGTTAGGCATGTGATGTCTAAGTATTTCATTTGATTAGGCATGTGACGTCTAAAGAGGTTGCGGATTCCAATTGTTGTAGTTTTACACTTTCTTTTCTGTGACCGTAAGTGTAATATGTGATATCGCCGGTTTCGTTGCTATATGTCAACGACAATTGGGATGTGCATATTTACTTACGTTGATGACATGTGATGTTATGTGTTGCTGGATATGTTATATTGGATCGTCGTGTTTGAATAGCCGGGTTTTTTTTATGTGAGATGAGTGTTTTTCATTTTCATTCATGTAAAAACTTATATGTAATATTCTTTTATTGGGGCACTTCCAGGTTGCGGAAGATGTCACCCTTTGTATATTATTTACTTTTCCGCATTAGGATAGACCCAAGGAGGGGAGCACAAGTAACCGGGTTCTGGAGTCTAGTGGGAGACCAACTCGAGGAGTCGAGGCCGGGTCTCCTAACTCTAGAATTGGTAGGGTTGCTTACCGCTCTCATAGGGGTCTAGGGGTGTGGGTTGGCTATTCATCACGACCGTGGAATCCGTGTTTTATACTGGCTCGTATTGAAAACACGGACGTCCTAGTATATCCAATGTTTCATTTATTTTTTCAGCTGCGATATCTGTGATGTGATCATGCGATGTTATGTGATAGATACTGTATATAGTATATATGATATATTATATAGATGTTACTTATGTTTTACACCCGCGCTAGCCCTGCCCTGCTCTGCTGTTAGTTACCTGACCTAACGGTGCACGAGGGGACATCGAGGCGAATGCGGATGGGATAAGTGTACGTCGTATTTATCTGTGATGTTTAGGTACATTAAATGATGGGACTTCATTAATGTGATTAATGAAATAAAAAGAAACCTAAGATGTTGTAGAATAGAATTTCAAAATAAAATAGGTAGCTACAGTTCTTGCTTTGCACAGCGGTGTATACGATATATCCTGCACCTTATTCGATGAGGAAAGGACCGAGATCCCTTCACCGGGAGTGACTCCTTTAGCAATAACTGGCAGATGCTACACACTCGGTTTGTATTTTGATTGCTTTTAAAAGTTCTGCTTTGCACAGTGATATATATGATATATCCCGCACCTCATTCGACGAGGAAAGGACCGACGATCCCTTCACCGGGAGTGACTCCTTTAGAAAAACTAGAAAAGCCTCAAAAACACTCCATTTTAAAATCATTTGATTCTACAACGATATCAAGTTCATTACGCAATAGGTTTTCAGAAAAACCTGTTGTAGCCCTCCGTCATTTCAGATAAGTCCTATTTAGTATTCGTGCTACGTTTGTTGACCTCCGTCAAGGCGTAGTGTGCGGTAGCTAACTAGTATTTATCTGTTTATGCATATGATGCAGATTGGATTAGGGTAGTCGTGCGACCTTGTTGACCTCCGTCAAGGGTCGTGCGGGTGGGTTTAATTCGATCAAGAAATGACGGGTTGAACTTGACTAGTAGCCTATGGTTTGTTGACCTCCGTCAAGGTCATAGGGTGCTAGGGGCAAAATTATCGGGAATTTCAAGTGTTGAAATTTGCAATGAGATTGCATACCTTCTATGAGATAGTTGGATCCCGATACCTGCTGCGAGTAAGAGTTACTCCTGGGAGAGTTTTACACATTGCAATTAGCCGATCAAGTAGGTGTCTAGAAAGGTGTCAACGGGGTTACGCCTCTAAGAAAATGAGGTTTACATTAATTAGGTTCGTGCGAGAGCACGGGGGACCTCCCTAAAAGTACCGACACTGGCCTGGCTGAAAGATTAGCGAACTTGTAGTGTGTAATTAATCCCGGCTAGTCTTTCCTTTTAGGGTGTGAAGGAAGATTTGATAAAAAGCAGTGGGAGCCATCCTGATTAGATAAAATAATAACCAATCTGATCTTGCAAGAGCGCACGCTGAGTGTTTTCTTCTCTCTCTCTCCAGGTAGCGACCATATCACGCCTTAATCAAGATAATAATACGGATTATTGACCGAACCCGCTTGTTATACTGAGCTGGGGAACGTTGGTCCCGCTCCACCTTATAATTGTTATAAGACAGAGCAGGAAATTGGGGAATACCAGAATTCCCGCGCCGCCCAAACGAAGAAAGTGCATGAGATGCATCATCTTCTGGTGTGTTCATTATACAGAACTGTTTCTCAGTATCCTCTGCATCCTTGGTATATGATACCGGATCAGGATCCCAGATATGTAATCTGTTACATAGTGCTGCAAAAGGGTAGAAAAACTGAGAACGGGTGATAAGTTTCATGAGATAGAAAACGGGGCAAGTGTTGCAGCCATGTCTGTTGGTCACTGTCACCCTGTATTACTAATACATTTATTCTGAACAAATGCTATTAGATACCGAACCTGATATACAAAATCATATCAGTCTCTTTATTAGTAAAGAAAGGATACAATTTTGTATTGTTGGATAATGTTTTGAACATTTCCTATATCAAAAGTTGATCGGTTCAGACACGTTATCTAAAAGCATTGATGTTCTAAATCAAACTACAGTTCTTAGTATATGGAACACACACAAGAGGAAGAGTTCAGAAATGAACGAATCCTTCTTGAGGCATTGTAGACTAGGTCTTATCAATGCGACCCGACTGGCTAGAGTTACATAAAGATGCATATTTAAATTAGTTTGAATTTACATCTTGTAAAACTCGCCAGTCATGTCACAAAGATAAGATGACCATAACTCTGTTTACTGGAAACAGAGAAAGAGTTAATGAACTCTTGGGACTGATACATGATGATGTATGTAAGGTCCCCTGTCTACACATGCCAAGACCGGTTCTTTTTACTTCATTACATTCTCTGATGATCTCTCAAGATTCAGACATATGTTCCTGTTGAAACACAAGTCCGAACCTTTTGAGATATTCACAGAATATAAGCTAGAAGTAGAGAACCAATACGGGTATAAGTATTATGTCCTTTGATGAGATCAAGGAGGAGAATACTTGAGCACGGAATTCCTGGATGATTCTAAAGGAGAATGAGATTCTCTCTCAGCATTACTCCTCCGTATACACCATTGCACGATGGTATATCGGGGCGAAGCAGATACACCCTATTTGATATGGTGTGCTCTATGATGAGTACTACTGAGTTACCTGTTTCCTTTTAGGGGGTTATGCTCTTGAGAAGCTGCATACCTATTGAATAGGTTCGAATCAAATCTGTTACCTACCACTTCATATGTAATATGGAAAGGGAAGAGCCCATGTCTAAAGCTAGTTAAGATTTGGGGTTGTCCGACCAATGTCTAAAAGAAAAATCCGGACAAGCTCGAGGCAAGGTCTGTTATGTAGAACTGGAAATATTCCAGCCATACAAACTGCAGCTGATGATTTGATAGAACCAAAGGATTCAGTAGATTCCAACGAACCTCAGCCTCTCCGCCGATCTAGTAGGGTTCCTCACCCACCTGAGAGATACTTCGGTTTCTCTATGACAGTGGGAGCGAGGATTGCATCATAAGATGATGACCCAACTAGCTTCGAGCTGGCCATCAGGAGTAAGACTCTGTAAGAATGGCTGGATGCTTAGTGATCTGAGATGGAATCCATGTACACCAACAAAGTATGGACTTTGGGTGCTATATCTGAAGGGTTAAATCCCCATCAGGAGCAAGTATATCTTAAGAAGATTACTTGGTGTAGATGGAAAAGTTGAGACTTTCAAAGCTAGACTTGGTAATGGTTTTCTTCATCGACCAGGCGTGGAAAATGATGAAACCTTTTCAAGTGGCTATGCTTAAGTCCATCCAGATCCTACTTGCCACGGCTACATACCATGACTACGATATCTGGTGGTTGGGTGTCATGATAGCTTTTCTAAATGATGTTTTAGAAGAGAGCGTCTATAAGTACACAGCCAGAGGGCTTCGTAGATAGTGGGAGCAGCGGAAACGTGTGCAAGATGTTTTATAGGATAAAGCAGACATCGCGGAGTTGGAACGTCTGTTTTGATGAAGTAGTCAAAAAGTTTGACATCATCAAAATGGTAGATGAACCTTGTATAAACAAAAAGGTAGTAGGGAGTATGGTGGTGATCCTCGTAGAGTACGTGGATGACATACTCTTGATAGGGAAGGAGTTTCCTATGCTACGCTCGATCAATCTCCGCTTATCACAATGATTCTCCACATAGGATCAAAGCGATACCTTCTAAATCCTGGATTTTAGATCTATGAGATAGATCTAAATGGATGTTAGGCTACTCACTAGTTGTAGTGAGATGGTATCAGTTGATCCTAGGGAGAATCCCTGGAAGGGTTCCAGGGTGATAAAGACGACTGGATGTCAGTCACAGGCATTGTCTTTACCCTCAGTAAAGGGACGGTATGATGGAAGAGTTCTAAGCTAGATACCGTGGCATACTAGACGATAAAGGCAGGATATATCGCTACTTAAGATGCTACCAAAGAGGCTGTTTGGGTGTATAATGGTTCATGAGATGAACTATGATCCTCCCATTGTGTGAAAATGGAGTTGTGGCTTATGCCAAGGAACGCAGGTCCTATCAGTGATCCAGACATATTCTAAGGCAGTATCACCTGATCATGGAGATGGTTGATCTCTAAGGGATCGAGGTTAGGAGAGTAGACTCATAGGACAACACGGCGGATCCACTCACAAAGGCCTATTCCCAGAGAGAGACTCTTATGGGATGGTTGAGTATGATATACTACAACCACTGCTATCAGATGGCCCTAGTGCAAGTGTGAGATTGTTAGTTATATGTATGCCATAGAGGCCATTGCTATACATAGGATGTATATTGTAGTGGATGCTGGGACATATATAGGGAGGACTTTCTTGCTCGACATGATAGTATGCTATCTGGTTGCTCTTTACCGGCAGTATGAGGGCGATCATATACGTGGGAGCTGGTAGTCTATAAGCACATCCTTAAAAGGTCCCTAGTCGCAGGAGTTTCGAGACAGGGCATCGATTCTCCAGAGTAGACTAGTGTATACAGTCGAGACCCCGACGAGGGGCGGTGGCCGGTCTCACAAGCCATTGGTGTCAGTTGGATCACCTAAGATGTATACAGGTGCTCATTGGGTTATGAGTACACCGGACAGGACTCGCCGGGAACATGCTAGTTGGTCTTATACCTGACGTCAGATAGCAGTTCCCTGGTGACATGTGTACAGGTTAGTTCATCGACCTGGGGATCGTCATTTGTCTCGTGTGAGTTCCCACTGTACTTTGATTACTACCCTACCACGGCTCAAAGGAGTCGTGCAAACAGGTTTTAGTTGGGTACAGTCCCGAGCCACATGGAGGCAGTGAGCAGATCTTCAGGGGTTCGTCTCTCCCGGTATTGGGGGTGAGGTCGCGCTGTGTCTAGGAGAGCCATTACACGAAGACCTTGGCCAAGGCAGGAGATTTACTGGTAGGTATTCTAGTAGTATCTCAGGGTGTTCTGGGCTACACTCCGACACGACTTGTACCGCTTTTGGGGGTCTGATTTTTACCAACCCCTTAGGCCCGACATGCGATGCTCATAGACGAACGGACCGGACTGTATGGATATTGTCACTGACAGGCTCGGTAGGGTGTCAGCATGAGTTCGCTCATCGACGTCCCTTTTGGTCAATAGCTGGTGGCCCGTCACGTATTGGCTTATACCTCTGACGTGCTAGTGGTTAAATCCACAGCCATAGTATTGACGAGTTTTTAGAGTCCACCACACTTTCAGTTACTCAAGCTTTCGGGCGAAACGCTGTAGAGGCCGTATGGAGATATGGCAGGGTCCGATCAGATACGTGCGGTATTGCACGGATCAGGATCAGACGTTTTGTACTAGTGGCCGTATAGATATATGGCAGGTTCGATCAGATACGTGCGGTATTGCACGGATCAGGATCGGACGGATATTACTAGCCGGCTTTGGCTTAAGCCGGTCCTAGTTTAGTACAGTGTAGATTTTGTCTCATTGCATTTGTATCCGGACGGAATACAGATGCGCACAGTATCGGGGTTTTCCTGTAATTTATTACGGGACCAGTTTTCTGGAGTTGCCAGTTTGCATTCCGTTCCGGCCGGTTTTCCTTTGTTCTTTCCCGGCCGGACTTTTCCGATGGAGGGGGTTATTTGCAATTGTGCAAATAACATTTGTGGAAGGGGGTTTCTTACAAATACATTCATTATGATATGTTTAGTATCTTTCATCCATGATGGTGCTTTAATTGTGATATGAAAGGATATGGGTTTGATTTGAATGAAGTATGGTTGATGTTTCTTTGTTTAGGATGTGCTCACCTCTTTCTATCTCCTACACTCACCTCCCTCTTGTGATATATTTTGTCACCCCACCATTTCCCACTAGAGGAGGGCCGGCCACCACTTTGAGGAGAGGAAAATTGAGAGAGAGCTTTGATTTTGGTGGTGTGGCAAATTTCATACATCTCATTTTTGATACAAGGAAAAATGAAAGCACCATTTTTCATACCATTCATTCCTCCATCTTCAAAAGGCAACCAATACCCCAAAGTGAGACATGCACTCTACACTACATTCTATAGCAAGTCTTGGGCATGTCGACTTGCCAGCTTCATGCCTGAGTTGCCTCGGTATTGAGGTGGGAGCCCGTAAAAACTACAGGCGATGTGGTGCCCTTTCCGACGAGGAGGAGACGGACGGAGATCCCGCGAGGAGATCGGAGTGGAGATGAAGACCGGAGGACTCGGATCAGTCGGTATATCTCTGACCCTTCTTCTAGTTAGCTTAGACTTGTTAATGGTTACGATCCGGGTGTTTAGTGCGCGATGGTGCCGGTTTGCTAAGTCCACAAATTTAAAGTTTATCACCGTTTCCGCATTTAGCCGTCTGATTGACGGCCGGGGCGCCGCCGTGCACTTACAGTGGTATCAGAGCCTCGCCATTAATTTCGTCTAGCTTTGTTTGATGTGTTTTGCATTTTCGATCGACCAAAATTCCGAAATCCACATTTTTCCTCACATCAGTTTTCTGTTGAATTTTTTCTTGCTCGAAAAATTTTTCAGATTGAAGAAAATTAATGTACTGGAAATTCTAAGACTACTGGGAAAATTCGACACATTCAGTCGACCAACTAAGCGCGGAACCGCGGCCAAACCCCCACTTGGGCCGCGGTTCCGCCGCACATTGGTTCCTTCACTGCGTCGTATTTTTCCAGTGGGCTTCTGGGCTTAAAATTGGGGTTTTGGAATATTAATATTGGGCCCAGAATTTCTTGATCTGCTACAGTATTGTTTGGGGGCCCACTTGTTAATTTTTGATTGATCGGATATTTTACACACATTTTTCACAGTATTTACATTATATCTGCGACCGTGAATGTCACTTGATCGGTAAATCCGGTCTAACTGCTATAGCCCGGTTAGACGGATTTGCGAACGTGACTTTCACGTTGATGTTCTGTTTTTGCTGTGATGTTGCGGATCGGTCGTGGGGGATAGCCTGGATGCAATGCTAGTACAGTTTTGTTGTATTATGTACATTTGATATTGCGGGGCGAGCGTCCGACTTGTGGACTGCCGTCACTGCCAGTTTGTATTATTCTTTTGGGGCACGACCTGGTTGCGGTCGATGAACCCGTTGTATGTATATTTTACTTTCTGTACTAGGGTTACCCCGCGGAGGGGTGCACGGATAGCCGGGTTCTCCATCTCATGGCATTGGGACGGAGGGGGCTTCACTCCAGGATTGGCGGGCTATTCGACGCACTCGTAGGGGGTACAGGTTGACCCAGGAGGGGTGCCCAAGTTACCGGATTCCGTGAAGTGCTGGGTGGTCCATTCACGGTGCTGAAGGAGGCTGCCTCGCTTCAGGTTTTTGGCGGGTAACTTGCCGCGCCCGTAGGGGTCTAGGATTTCATTGCACAGGCTATCCACACGACCAGGGGAACGTCGGGTTTCAGTAGTGGCTCTGTGAAACCCGGGGATCCCAGATATCTGTATTGTTCTGTGATGCTGTACATTTCTGTGATGTTGCATTTTATTCACGCCTTGAGCGAATATAATATATTGGTATATATATTAGTAGATGTTGTATATGTTTTTCATCCGCGCTAGTCCAGTCCCCGCTCTGTCGTTAGTTAGCTAACCTAACGGGTGATGACGGGACCCAGTGGCGAATGCGGATGGCATATACGTACATCAGTATATTTTCGTTCTTTGTGGTGTGATCAATTGATGGGACTGCGTTGATTCGGATCAATGCAAGTTAAACAAACCTATTCTGATGTTGTTGGAACACTTTTCAAAAAGCTGTTATTGCAAGGACGTTCACTTTTGTTTTGCATCGTGGTATTCATTTGGAATATCCTGCTCCTCAGTCGACGAGGCAAGGGCCGAGATCCCTTCACCGGGAGTGACCCCTTGGACAGAAGTTTGCGTCAGGGCATTAACTTCACTATAGCCGATTACTTTTGCTTTGCATCGTGGTATTCATTTGGGATATCCTGCACCCCATTCTACGGGGAAAGAGCCGAGATCCCTTCACCGGGAGTGACCTCTTTAGTAAAGGTTTTCGTCACTATATTTTCTAAAAAGCTATCCGTTCCTTCAACGATATCAAGTTCATTACGTTAAAGGTTTTCGCCAGAAACCATTCGTAGCCCTCCGTCGTTTCATATGGATAGTCAATAGTATTCAAGCTGTGTTTGTTGGCCTTAGTCAAGGCACAGTGTTTGGTAGCTATTGGATATTCATATGCTGCATAGATAGATGCGTTGGTTTGGGACAGTCGTATAGCCTTGTTGGCCCTAGTCAAGGGCTTGTACGGGTGGGTTCAAATCAACCTGGACAATGACGGGTAGAACTTGACATGTGACTTATGATTTGTTGGCCTTAGTCAAGGTCATAAGAGCATGGGGTAAAAATCACATCGGGAGTTTCAAAAGTACTGAAACTTGCCAGATATGCGCATACCTTCTGGAGTGTGATACCGTGAGCGGATTCCATCACGTTATCATGCAATGATAGTTGGATCCCGATTCCCACTGATGAGTTGGTTTACTCCTCGGGTGACCCCGACTAATTCTTCTTTCAGGTTTGGAGGAGAATTTGAGGTACAGTGGTAGGTTTCCTGATTAGATAAATTGGTAACCATTCTGATCTAGGTTAGAGTGCACGCTGAGTGTTTCTTTTCTCTCTCTCTCTGGCAGCGACCATTGACCCGACCCTAAGATTATGACTCAGTGACCAAGTTGACCGAACCTTCTTAACACTGGCTTTTGGATTGTCAGAGTTGCAGACCTCATTGCCACTCCTACTTTTACCCTTTTCTCCAGGACACCCCGTATTACTGCGAACGTCCACTTCCATTGGACAAAACCATCGTATGGTTAGATACGAACTAGAAGGAATTCAAGGATGGTTTCCGGTTCTGGAGAAAATGGATAGGATTATTCAGTTGTCTTTTCTTTTCACCCTCTCTCTGGTTGCGAGTACTCCTTGGTTTAGGAGTAGTACACCTATTGTGCAAATTGGATAGTCTTCTTCCAAACCTTAGGCTGGTGCCGACCGGTAGGGAATGAAGAAAACCAATTAGCCTAAACGGTGTGCAGAAGGTATTAAGATTAAGACAAAGCAAGGGATGAGTAAGAGGGCAAAGTAAATTGCGACTGATATTCACGACCAAACCAAGTATTTCTTCGCCAATCCTAAATCACCTTTGTATTTCTCCAGGACACTCCGTATCACTACGAAGATCCACAGTTTATTTGGATACTCCATCGTATGGTTATATACGAACTCGAAAGGAACTTTTTCCAGTTCGGGGATGGATCCTGGTTCAGGAGAAATAGGAATAAAGTACATTCAGGTGTCTTTTATCTTCACCTTCTCTCGCATTGCAAGTGCTCCTAGGATTAGGACAGTACACCCATTATGCTTATTGGATAGTCTTCTTCCAAACCATAGGCTGGTGCCGAATGGTAGGGAAGGAAGAAAAACATTTGGCCTAAGGGGTGTGCAGAAGGTAATGACTAAAGACATATAAAGGGATTTGGAGAGGTGGCAAAGAATTATACGGTTATAGTTGTGAATCTGGATAATGGAAGAGGCATTGCTAGGAATACCAGGATACCCCATCGAAACATTTCAATGTTTTAATTCAACTGTGTACTGTTAAAAGAAAACTGATTTCCCGATTAGACACTTGCTCCAGGGTATGTATTTACCAGGTATGATTCTCACATCTGTATGGTTTTACAGATGATGAGTGGGAGTAAGTCATTAGGAATAGGGTAATCATCCTCATTATATCGGGATTCGTTGTAATCGGTGATATTTGAGGAGATCACCTGGGCTGTTTGCCGGTCGGCAAATATTTGGTTTTGAATATCCGTTGTTGTGCACCAATTTCAAATTGATATATCTGTACGTCTATTTTTATAGCGTGAGATATACCTTTTGATATTATGTCGATGACATTTACCTATATCAGTGGATGGTTAGGTAAGGAGCATTAAACAGCGGTGTAATTCTTCTTAACCATAAGTACAGCTTTCAACCTACGACACACAGTGAAAGAGTTGTTAGACTCAGCGGACTCATACAGAGTATTGTATGTTTTCCAGTGTCCATTAGGACAGAGGGGTTGGTCCTCTTACTATATTCTGTTTACTTTTAACTTCTCTAGTTCTTAGACATGTGTTTCGTAGAAACACAGGGTCTAAGTTTTGAGGAGTTATAGGTATTTGAATAGAGTAGAGAACCAGGTGTAGCAAGTATCGGGATTCTTCAAAGTGATCGAAGATGTAGATACTTGTGTATGGTATTCAGTTGATAGTAATGATAAAGAGAAATTGGTTCTCTTTCAGGTTACTCATAATTGGAAGCATTCCTAAGTTGAGTAACGCTGATCGGCCTCCTTCCATTTAGTTGACATGCACTGGAGATAGCTGCATGATTTGAATCTGGTTCAATTAAATCAGTGCCTCTGGTTCTATATTGGATGTAGAACAGTTCATATCTTAACGTTGTTAAGGTACGGGGAGTTGTCCGGCTTATGATTAAAACCAGACACTGGACAACTCAAGGCACGTTTCTGTAATGGCTGTTTGTGGGTTGACCCAGGATATGACGAGGGTTGATTTTCTACCATCTGGCAGATCAATAGAAATATTGTTCTAGACTCTCCACGGTTTTATTAAAAATGGATTTTTTCAAAAACAGTAGTGGGAGTATGGTAGAACTGGAAGTGATTCCAGAACCACAAACGATTACTGAAGATTTCATAGGAACCTAAAAATTCAATCTGATTTGACATTCCATTGGCCACTCCGCAGATAAGGTGGGTAACTTCAGGCACCCGAGAGGTACTCCGGTAGCCTCAAGGACAGTGACAGGGAAGTTCTTGTTTACCCACACTTGCCATTGTTGTTGTTCCAGGCTGCGAGACCCGGCAGGAGGATGAGTATAGCGTCGTTCTAAACTTGCTTTAGAAGTGCACGTCTATATGACTCTGCCAGAGGGTTGTCGTAGTCAGTGGGAGCAGCGGAAGCATTGGTGGACATCAGGCTTATGTCTATTTATAGACTAAAACAGATGTAGCGGAGATAGATCATCTATTTCTGATGTAACAGTCATAGGTTTGACGTCATCAAAATAGGGGATGGGTCTGTTGAGAAGGTAGTAGGAAGTGATATTCCTATACTACGATCGGTTATACTTTGGTCGTCACACAGTGGTTTCTCCACAAAGGACTTGGACATTATATCAGACATACTGGTTACTAGATCTATGGTTTTAGATCTAGATTTGGGTGGTTTCCCAATCAGGGTACTTTGACAGCATTCTAAGAGTATTTAGAATGGACGACTCCTGGCATGGTAGTGTACCTGCAGGTAATGGAGTCACCCTCTCTAAAGGTGTCTTATAGACTAAAGTGGAGAGGGATACGCATGATTGGCAGATCACTTGCTTAGGCAATTGAGTCAATCATGAGATGTCAAGTACCACACCAGATGTTGTTCTTGCAGTAGATGCAATAAGTTGATATTCATCCAATCCTGGAGAGACAGTCGGAGGCAGTTTTAGAACATAAGAGGATGTTCTAGGGATATGATAGCAGCATTCTCCTTTGGGAGACAGTTATCATTTCAGGCTTCCAAGGTGACATGGACGATAAGGAGGTTGTCAGAGTTATAGTTTTCCTTCTGACGAGGGGCAGTATTTTGGACAGGTGGTCCACGGCAATACTGAGGGTGGCATGGCGCAGGATACTGATTAAGTTCAGTTGACGATACAGTCTAAAGAAGTTTGGATTTGGAGTTCATTTATGAGCTAGGTCCCATCAGACATCCAGTCATTCTAAGACAGGTATTGCTCATTTCGGGAGATGGTTTTCTCCGCGAACTTGAGATATAGAGAGACATAGAAAGAAACATCTAGGCGGATCCACTCACTGAGGCTATTCCTCGAATGCAAGAGTTTCGCAAACAGGCTTTATGAGACTGACTAGTAGAGGAGTTGGGTGTTCGGTATCACACGGGCTGTGAGTATGCGACATCGCAATAATTAGCTTTGAGTGCTAGTGGGAGATTGTTGGAGATAGTGCCCTCAGAGTCAATTATTGGATCACAGGCACGTGATTGCAATGATTGAGGGAGGACCTATCCCGGTAGGACAGTCTTACTCGAGATGATAGTATGCTATCTGGTTTACCTTTATCATCGTGTACTGCTTTAGGTGACCTGACAGGTCGCTATTGCACGTTGATAGAGCCCCTAGGATTTTTGCTTGACTACCGGCAGTATGAGGGCGATCATATACGTGGGAGCTGGTAGTCTATAAGCACATCCTTAAAAGGTCCCTAGTCGCAGGAGTTTCAAGACAGGGCATCGATTCTCCAGAGTAGACTAGTGTAGACAGTCGAGACCCCGACGAGGGGCGGTGGCCGGTCTCACAAGCCATTGGTGTCAGTTGGATCACCTAAGATGTATACAGGTGCTCATTGGGTTATGAGTACACCGGACAGGACTCGCCGGGAACATGCTAGTTGGTCTTATACCTGACGTCAGATAGCAGTTCCCTGGTGACATGTGTACAGGTTAGTTCATCGACCTGGGGATCGTCATTTGTCTCGTGTGAGTTCCCACTGTACTTTGATTACTACCCTACCACGGCTCAAAGGAGTCGTGCAAACAGGTTTTAGTTGGGTACAGTCCCGAGCCACATGGAGGCAGTGAGCAGATCTTCAGGGGTTCGTCTCTCCCGGTATTGGGGGTGAGGTCGCGCTGTGTCTAGGAGAGCCATTACACGAAGACCTTGGCCAAGGCAGGAGATTTACTGGTAGGTATTCCAGTAGTATCTCAGGGTGTTCTGGGCTACACTTCGACACGACTTGTACCGCTTTTGGGGGTCTGACTTTTACCAACCCCTTAGGCCCGACATGCGATGCTCATAGACGAACGGACCGGACTGTACGGATATTGTCACTGACAGGCTCAGTAGGGTGTCAGCATGAGTTCGCTCATCGACGTCCCTTTTGGTCAATAGCTGGTGGCCCGTCACGTATTGGCTTATACCTCTGACGTGCTAGTGGTTAAATCCACAGCCATAGTATTGACGAGTTTTTAGAGTCCACCACACTTTCAGTTACTCAAGCTTTCGGGCGAAACGCTGTAGAGGCCGTATGGAGATATGGCAGGGTCCGATCAGATACGTGCGGTATTGCACGGATCAGGATCGGACGTTTTGTACTAGTGGCCGTATAGATATATGGCAGGGTTCGATCAGATACGTGCGGTATTGCACGGATCAGGATCGGACGGATATTACTAGCCGGCTTTGGCTTAAGCTGGTCCTAGTTTAGTACAGTGTAGATTTTGTCTCATTGAATTTGTATCAGGACGGAATACAGATGCGGGTGTGTATGCAGAGTATCGGGGTTTTCCTGTAATTTATTACGGGACCAGTTTTCTGGAGTTGCCAGTTTGCATTCCGTTCCGGCCGGTTTTCCTTTGTTCTTTCCCGGCCGGACTTTTCCGATGGAGGGGGTTATTTGCAATTGTGCAAATAACATTTGTGGAAGGGGGTTTCTTACAAATACATTCATTATGATATGTTTAGTATCTTTCATCCATGATGGTGCTTTAATTGTGATATGAAAGGATATGGGTTTGATTTGAATGAAGTATGGTTGATGTTTCTTTGTTTAGGATGTGGTCACCTCTTTCTATCTTCTACACTCACCTCCCTCTTGTGATATATTTTGTCACCCCACCATTTCCCTTTAGAGGAGGGCCGGCCACCACTTTGAGGAGAGGAAAAATGAGAGAGAGCTTTGATTTTGGTGGTGTGGCAAATTTCATACATCTCATTTTTGATACAAGGAAAAATGAAAGCACAATTTTTCATACCATTCATTCCTTCATCTTCAAAAGGCAACCAATACCCCAAAGTGAGACATGCACTCTACACTACATTCTATAGCAAGTCTTGGGCATGTCGACTTGCCAGCTTCATGCCCGAGTTGCCTCGGTATTGAGGTGGGAGCCCGTAAAAGCTACAGGCGATGTGGTGCCCTTTCCGACGAGGAGGAGACGGACGGAGATCCCGCGAGGAGATCGGAGTGGAGATGAAGACCGGAGGACTCGGATCGGTCGGTATATCTCTGACCCTTCTTCTAGTTAGCTTAGACTTGTTAATGGTTACGATCCGGGTGTTTAGTGCGCGGTGGTGCCGGTTTGCTAAGTCCGCAAATTTAAAGTTTATCACCGTTTCCGCATTTGGCCGTCTGATTGACGGCCGGGGCGCCGCAGTGCGCTTACAATAGTATGCTATCTGGTTGCTCTTTACCTTAACGTATACACAGATTGTCTCTCTATTACATATTGGTAAAGCCCTTAGGATGTGTACTTTACTACCTGGACTATGATGCGGATCATACTAGTGGGGACATGGTAGTCCATAAGTACATCCTTCAAAGTCCTTAGTCGTGGGTATATCGAGACGGGGCATCGATATACCAGAGTAGACTAGCGTGTACCTTCTCGACCCATACAGATGGGCGATGGATGATCCCATATCCATTGGTGTTTGACATCAGAGGAGATATACGGGTGCTCAGTAGAGACTGGGTACACTGGACGGACTCGCCGAGAACTCCCAGATGGTATTATACCTTACGTCAGATGGCAGTTCTCTGGTGACACTGGTACAGAGTAGTTTGTTGACCCGAGATCGTCATAGAGTCTTGTGTGGTTCCCATTGTGCTTTGATTTCCACCTTATCACGTCCAAGAGGGCATGCAAAACGGTGGTTTTTGGGTACAGTCCCGAGTTACATGGAGGCAATGAGCGATAGGAGGGGATTCGTCTCTCCCGGTATAGGGAGTTGATGTTGCGCCATGTTCGATTGGCTATAACCGGAAATCCCTGGCCAGGGTTGCTGAGATTTACTGGTAAGTGTTACCAGTAGTTTCTCGAATTGTTATAGACCTCAGATCGACACGACTTATCGAGCTATTGGGGTCTGACGTTTACCACCCCTAGGCGAGATATGCGACATATCAGACGATCAGACCGGACTGTACGGTAAGTGTTACTGGTTGGATTCACAGGAGTGTGAGCGGGCTTGCTCGTCGATCTTCTGATCGCTCAATACCCAGGTGGCCATTACGTTTAGCAGACCGCTTGCGGCTTGTGGGTGCTTGATATGATCATCATCTGCTACCGGCGTATTGACGAGTCTTTAGAGTCCTACACAGAGGTTTCCGGGCTCAAGCGAAACGAAATAGGAGCGCATATGAGATATGTGCGGGACCGAGAATAATGCGTGTATGTGATACCGTATTTCATTCTCGCGATCAATGTGTCGAATGGTTGTATGCGATATAACCTAGTTATCGAATCAAGGATTGATTCGATAAATCGATACATTGTATACTAGTCGGTTGTGTGCGACATGACTGGATCATTGAATCAAGTGTTGATTTAATGATTTAATGCATAATTATATATTTGATATATTACTTTGCATTAACTAGTATTGGTTCACTTTAAATGGATTTTCTCACTTGAAGTTCACAAGTTGTATATGTGATATACTTTTGTGCACTTGATTGTATCATGTTTGATGATACATGCTTACTTGAGTTTGTGTAAAGATTAAACCATGGTTATTTAAATGGTTAGGATTTTGTTTTTCATATCTATTTATTCATTTATTTATTCATTTCTTTTTGGCATAAAAAAAGAAAAATGGTGGTTTTCTTTGGATGCATGTTGAAGCTTCATGAAGCTTTGACTAAGTCACCATTTTTGTCTTCATGCTTAACCCTAACCATTGACCTAACCCTAGTTTATTCTCTACACTTGACCATGGTTGGATTATGATAAGTTTTCTTTTAATTTTCTTTTTGAAAAATACTTATCATAACATTTTTCATCTTCTTCTTCTTCTTCAAGAAGAAGCTTGCCTACATCAATGGCAACTCTTGAAAATGAGTGAGAAATCCAATTCTAAAGTGAACCCACTTCCTATTTCTTCATCCTCTATCTCTTGCCAAGTAGTATAGGGTGTTTTCTTCACAAGTTTCATGACTTGGTGAAGTGGGAGCTTGATCTTGTGATGCCTCGACGTAGATCATCTTCGGCATCGAAGCCGACGACCAAGCCCGCCCATTTTTCCGATGAAGCCGATGCCAGAGTCCGGGATCCGATTTGGACAGCGGAGGGACATCATCGCGGAGCTATGGAGGTGGAGAACTGGATCTACAAAGGTTGTATTTCCGTTCTCTTAGTAAAGTAGTTTACTTGTTCTAGTTTCGCCTAAAATTCTAGTTAACGATCCGTAGTCTAGGGTTTCTCGGTACCGTAAATTTTGAAATTGGCATGGTTGATGCCTTGTGAGACCTCTTTAGCGTGCATAGGAACCCTACACTGACATATTGGTATTTGAGATTTGAGATATTGAGATACTGAGACTTATGTTTTGTGTCGATGCTTGACACTGATTTCTCTGTTGCATTCATTGATGATACTTGATTGGTATACATATAGAAACCTCATTAAATAAGAAAACAGTTTTTCCATCATGATGTATTCTGCTTTCATTTGTATAGCAATTGCATACCATATTCATGAATGCATACGTCATATATCCGATATGTAGCTATCTGAGGCACTGACACGACCACGTAGTATTGCACTTACATGTTGATGGATCTGGATATTATTTGAGGATATGACCTAGGATAGCGTTATGCATGCGATTTCTGCTCATAGATGTTTTCTACTCACGAGTTGGCAACTCACCCCCATTGTGCCACAGTTCCTTGCAGGTTTTGCCGTACAGGTTTCGTTGCGGCTTTGCTGGCACACTGTTCCTTCCGGGTGATTGCTTTGGTAGGTGGGTTCTTTGCATCAGGACCACCATTGTTTATTTATTATTTCTGTTGTATCTTGAAACTCCATCAACCAGATTGTATATTTGAGAGAAATAGAAAATCAGACTTGTTATTCTTTCGACCTTAGAGTCGCGCGTTGTATTAGTACGGTTTTTATGCTGATTTTGGGTTTTCTTGAGTTTTGATCCTCGCCCTTCGGCATTGTATATTATATTGCTTGCGTGGTTGTGACCGTCGTTTGACGAAGAACTAGCTCCCGCTTGGGGATGCCTTTTTTTGTATTTCGTATACTATTCATGTTGTATCCAGTTTGGGGGCCAGTATTTACAAAGGAGACTCTGTCGAAATTTTCAGAAAATACTTAAGATTTTAAAAGTACATACTTCGGCCTATGTGGATTAAAAATACTTGTTTTAAATTGGTTTTTCCTTCACTCTACTGCTTCTTTGGTTTCGATTTCTGGGTTTTGTCTTACTAAGATTACGTACGCCTCGAGACGTTTCGTAATTTATGTGTCGGTCATGTTCCGTACTTTTCGGGTTGTGACAATAGGAATGTCATTTCCCATCAAGAGAATATTATCCACGTACAATACGTGGAAAACAACGGCTCTCCTTACAATTTTCTTGTAGATACAAGCGTCCGCATTCTTGATAAAATCAAACTCTTTGATTGCATTATCGAAGCATATGTTCCAACTCCGCGGTACTTGCTTCAATCCATAAATAGATTTAAGCAACTTGCATGTCTTTCCGCTGCTCCCACTGTCAATGAAACCTTCTGGCTGATCCTTATAAACACATTCTTCTAAATCACCATTTAGAAAAGCGAATTTTACGTCCATCTGCCAGATATCATAGTCGTGGAAGGCTGCAACAACAAGTAGGATCCAAATGGATTTAAGAATAGCCACTGGAGAAAAGGTTTCAAAATAGTCCTGTAAGTCCATGCTACCCTTCCCCGGCACTTACGGGGTTGCGGAATTGGTGAAAAACGATTTTCAAGAGGGTGGTAACATGGACTACCAATACGGATCTTTGTTAAACGACTAACTAACAACCTAACAAGAGTTTACCTACTCGGTTAGAGGGCTATACCTTTCTTGAACTCCTTCGTCTTCAACTCCTCCCGGTGTTCGGATCGGCCCCACTTCGTCGTCTCCTTGCGCCGAAGATGGATCCACCCGAAAGCTTCTACCTTTGGCTTCTTCTTCGAACTTTGAGGAAACTAGATCACTTGGCTTGCTAGGCCTTGTGAAGTAGAATGAGTAGAGCAATGTTTTGGTGTCTTTTTATCTCTAAGGCAATGAGTCTCAACACATGAGAATGGTTTTCCTTGAGATAGAGAGAGCAAGAGGAAGAGGGAGAGCTTGAGAATGAGAAAGCTCAAGAGAGAGAAAGCAAATCAAAGAATGAGCCTCTCTTTTCTCATCCAACCTCTCATAATCCAAAAGCCATCATAACAAAAATAGTAATCAAGTATTGTGTGATGGTTTAAGTCAAAATGGCTATATCATTTCATGCACTCATTTTGCATAAATAAACAAGCAAGCAAAAGTCTTTGCCATGTAATGATAGCCATTGTCATGATGATAGTCAACTAGTCCAACCTAGTCAACCGGTCAACAAAGTCTACAAAGTCAACCCCTCAACAACCATGTCACTATAATACTTAATTAATATTAATGTTAATCATATATCTTATTCTTATTAGGGTTAAGGAAAAGTCAATGGTCAACAGTCAACAACCCTAATGAGAATACTCCGCCTCTGTCTCTCTGTCAATTGTGCATACACACCCGCATCCGCGTTCCGAGGAACACGAATACAAACGAGATAAAACCAATCCCAAAACGTATATTAGGATCTGGCTTAAACCAAAGCCCGCTAGTGTTAACTGTCCCGACACTGTACGTGCACAAGTGCACGGATGGGACCGAACCCTGTTGCAAAACCATGCGACCTCTACTTTTTTGCCTAAAGGCGAATAGCTTTCTGTGTGGGACTCTAAAGACTCTATACTACGCTGGCAGTGGGTTTAACCACAGACCGCAAGCGGCACTAGCTGTGCGTAACGGTCCCCAAGTAGATGCCGACAAGAAGACCGACGAGGTGAAACACATCTGAACTCCTACTGAGTCTGAATGTGACAATCTCTATACAGTCCGGTTTGTTCGTCTGATACATCGCATGGCGGGCCTAAGGGGCGGTAAACGTCAGTCCCCTAATAGCGGTACAAGTCGTGTCGGAATGAAGCCCAGAACACCCTGAGATAGCACTGGAAACCTACCAGTATATCTCGCTTGCCCTGGCCAGGGACTACTCGTGTAATGGCTCTCTTAGACACAGCGCGATGTCAACCCCCAATACCGGGAGAGACGAATCCTGTCTAACCGTCACTGCCTCCAAGTGCTTCTGGACTGCACCCAACTACTACCTGTTTGCAAGACTCCATTGAGCCATGGTAGGGTAGTAATCTAAGTACAGTGGGAACACACTCGAGGCGAAGTGACAGTGTCAAGTCAGCGGACTAAGCTGTAATCATGTCACCTGGGAACTGATAACTGACGATAGGTATAGTACCAACCAACAGTTCCTGACGAGTCCTGTCCAGTGTACTCGTAACCTAACGAGCACCTGCATACTATCTCAAGTACGATGTACTGACGGCTGTGGGACAGACCGTCTCCCACACTAGGATGATAAGCGCATACGCTAGTCTACTCCGGAGTATCGATGCCTTGTCTCGATAGTCCTATAACTAGGGACCTGCATAAGGATGTGATTGTGGATTACCCAGCCCCACTAGTGTGACTGCCATCACAACGCTGGTAATCAAGCAAAGATCCTAAGGGCTCCACTAATGTGTATAGGTGATATACTAAAATAAACACATGTACACATTAAAGTAGAAAAAAACCAAGTAGCATACTACTATATTGAGCAAGATTGTCTATACAAGGTGAATATCCCAAGCTTCCCTTAAGTAATATACAAACTAGTATGATATAGTAATGGCCTCTAGGGCATATACACTAACAATCTTCTACTTGCACTAAGGCCATGTACTAGCGTATCGAAGACCTATCATCTCGATCAGCCGCTCGAACTTAGTCTGGGGTAAGGCCTTTGTGAGTGGATCAGCAATGTTATCTTCCGTAGAAACTCTCCGAACCTCGATCTCCTGGCGACCCACGATCTCCCTGATCAGGTGATACCGCCTCAAGATGTGTCTGGACTTCTGATAGGACCTGGGTTCCTTCGCTAAAGCTATAGCCCCGTTGTTGTCGCAATACAGCGGTATTGGATCAACAATGGACGGAACCACCTGAAGTTCAGTTAAGAACTTCCTTACCCAGACAGTGTAAGGTTCCTAGGCACTTTAGTAAGGTCTCACAAGGCATCGGACATGCCAAATTAAAATTTTTGGTGCCGAGAAACCCTAGACTACGGATCTTAACTAGATGTTTAGGCGAAAAAGATAACTAGTTAACTGTTAACTACTGGGATACGGAAATTACAACCTTTGTAGATCCGGATATCCACCTCCACGGCTCCGCAACGTCATGTCCTCGCTGTCCATCATGAATCCTCGACTCGATCATCGGCTTCATCGGGAAAGCAAGCGGAATAGGTCGTCGGCTTTGTGTCAAAGACGATCTACGTCGAGGTTGCACAAACTCAAGCTCCGACTTCACAAACTTGTGAAACTTGTGAAGTAAACACCCAAAACAACTTGGCAAGAGGTAGAGGGTGAAGAAATAGGAGGTGGGTACACTTTAGATTTGGATTTATCTCACTAGATCTCAAGTTGCCATTTTTGTAGCAAGCTTGAAGAAGAAGAAGAAGATGAGCTCAAGAAGGAATTATTATAAGTCTTATTATAAAAATAAATATAAATCAAATACTTATCATAACTTGAACTAGGGTCAAGTGTAGAGAATTAACCATGGTCACTTTGATGGGTTAGGGTTAAGCATGAAGATAAGGATGGTTGCTAAAGTCAAAGCTTCATGAAGCTTCAACAAAATGACAAAGAAAGCCACCATCCTCATCTTATTCTTTTCCAAATAAATAAATAAACAAATAAATAAATAAATGAAAATGCAAAACCCTAATTATCATATTAACCATGGATTAATTTTATACACTTAACTAAATGATCAAGTATCATCAAACATGATACAAAAAGTGCACGAAAGTATATCACATATACAATGTGCAATCCTAGTGAGAAAAATCCGTTTAAAGTGAACCAATACTAGTTAATGCAAAGTAATATATCAGATATATAATTATACATTAAATCATTAAATCAACACTTGATTCAATGATCCGGTCATGTCGCACATAACCGACTAGTATTCTATGCATCGATTTATCGAATCAATGATTCGATAACTAGGTCATATCGAATATAACCGATCGAAACATATATATCGCGAGAATGAAATGCGGTATCACATACACGCATTATTCTCGGTCCTGCACATATCTCATATGCGCTCCTATTTCGTTTCGCTTGAGCCAGGAAACCTCTGTGTAGGACTCTAAAGACTCGTCAATACGCCGGTAGCAGATGATGATCATATCAAGCACCCACAAGCCGCAAGCGGTCTGCTAAACGTAACGGCCACCCGGGTATTGAGCGATCAGAAGATCGACGAGCTAACCCGCTCACTCTCCTGCGAATCCGACCAGTAACACTTACCATACAGTCAAGTCTCTTCGTCTGATACGTCGCATATCAAGTCTAGGGGTGGTATACGTCAGACCCCAATAACCCAATAAGTCATGCCGATGTGAGGCTCGTAACGGGTCGAGAAACTACTGGTAACACTTACCAGCAAATCTCAGATCAGCCCTGGCCAGGGACTTCCCTGCTACGGCCAATCGAGCACTGCGCAACATCAACCCCCAATACCGGGAGAGACGAAACCCCTCCTATCGCTCATTGTCTCCATGTGACTCGGGACTGTGCCCAAAGACCACCGTTTTGCACGCCCTCATGGACGTGGTAAGGTGGAGATCAAAGCACAGTGGGAATCACACAAGACTCTATGACGATCTCGGGTCTACAGACTAACCTGTACAAGTGTCACCTGAGAACTGCCATCTGACGTGAGGTATAATACCATCTGGGAGTTCTCGGCGAGTCCGTCCAGTGTACCCAGTCTCCACTGAGCACCCGTATACCATCTCTGATGTCAAACACCAATGGATATGGGATCATCCATCGCCCATCACATGGATCGAGAAGCGTATACGCTAGTCTACTCTGGTATAGCGATGCCCCGTCTCGAGTACACCCACGACTAGGGACCTTGAAGGATGTACTTATGGACTACCATGTCCCCACTAGTATGATCTACATCATAGTCCAGGTAGTCAAGTACAAATCCTAAGGGCTTTACCAACATGTAACTATAAGACAGTATAAAGAGACTAGTGTACATGTTAAGATAAATGGTAACCAGATAGCATACTATCATGTCGAGCAAGAAAGTCATCTCTATATATGTCCAAGCATCCAATATAATATACATAATCTGTACAATACTGGCCTCTAGGGCATACATACAACTAACAATCTCCCACTTGCACTAGGGCCAGCTGCTGTAGTATCTCATACCGAGCATCCCGAAGAGTCTCTCAAACTGTATCTGGGGAATGGCCTTCGTGAGTGGATCCGCCGTGTTATTCTTCGTGTCAACTCTCCTGACCTCGATCTCCCGGCGATCAACTATCTCCCGGATCAGGTGATACCGCCTCAGAATATGCCTGGACCGCTGATGGGACCTGGGTTCCTTGGCCAAAGCCACCGCTCCATTGTTATCGCAATACAAAGGTATTGGACGCTCAATGGATGGAACCACACCAAGTTCAGTAACGAACTTCTTGATCCAAACAGCTTCTTTAGCAGCATCGTTGGCAGCGATGTATTCAGCCTCCATTGTCGAGTCTGCCACGGTTTCCTGCTTGGAACTCTTCCAGCTAACCGCCCCTCCGTAAAGGGTAAAGACAAAACCCGACTGCGACTTAGAGTCGTCCTTATCACTCTGGAAGCTCGAATCGGTAAAGGACTCCACTTGGAGTTCTCCGTTACCATACACCAAGAACATATCTCTAGTCCTTCGTAAGTACTTGAGAATGCTCTTCACAGCTGTCCAGTGACTCTCTCCAGGATCAGCTTGATACCTGCTCACTACACTTAGTGAGTATGCTACATGGGGTCTGGTACATAGCATCGCATACATGATAGAGCCTACTGCCGAAGCATAGGGTATCCCTTGCATGCGAGCTCTCTCCAAATCAGTCTTGGGAGACATCTCTTTGGAGAGAGTGACTCCAGAGATCGTGGGTAAATTCCCACGCTTGGACTCTTCCATACTAAACCTCTTTAGTATGGTGTCAATGTACCTGGATTGGGACAATCCCAAAATCCGTTTGGATCTATCTCTATAGATCCTGATCCCCAATATGCAGGAGGCATCACCAAGATCTTTCATTGAGAATCTTTGTGATAAGAAGAGCTTGACCGATTGCAGCATAGGAATATCATTTCCTATCAAGAGTATGTCGTCCACGTACAATACGAGGAAGACAACTTTACTCTCTGCCACCTTCTTGTAGATACAAGGTTCATCTGGATTTTTGACGAAATCAAACTCTTTGATAACGACGTCAAAGCAGATGTTCCAACTCCGCGATGCTTGCTTTAATCCATAAATGGATTTAAGCAGCTTGCACACCTTCCCGCTGCTCCCACTGTCTACGAAGCCCTCTGGCTGAGTCATGTACACGCACTCTTCTAAATCTCCATTTAGAAAGGCGGTCTTAACATCCATTTGCCAGATTTCGTAGTCATGAAAGGCAGCAATGGCAAGCATGATTCGGATGGATTTAAGCATAGCCACTGGAGAAAAGGTTTCGTCATAGTCCACACCTGGTCTTTGACGAAAACCCTTTGCTACAAGTCTAGCTTTGAAAGTCTCCACTTTCCCATCTACACCAAGTTTCTTCTTAAAGATCCACTTGCTCCCAATGGGTTTTACCCCTTCAGGAGCAACTTCCAAAGTCCATACTTTGTTGGTGTACATGGAATCCATCTCGGACCGCATAGCATCCAGCCATTTCACTGAGTCCCCACTCGTGATGGCCTGCTCGAAGCTAGTTGGGTCATCATCCTCCATGATGCAATCCTCACTTCCACCATCAATGAGAAAACCATAGTATCTCTCAGGTGGACGAGAAACCCTACTAGATCGGCGGAGAGGCTGGGGTACGTCGGGAACTACGGAATCCTCTGGTTCAACTAAATTGTCAGTTGCAGTTTGTGGTGCTGGAACCTCTTCCAGTTCTACCTCTTTGTCAATAATTTCTTTTGCAAGAAATTCCCTTTCCAAAAAGGTGGCATGTTGAGCAACAAACACTCTTTGTTCCTCAGCTAGGTAGAAAAAATATCCTTGAGAATTCTTAGGATATCCCACAAACTTGCAAAGGACTGACCGTGCCTCGAGTTTGTCCGGATTTTGCTTTTTGACATAGGCCGGACAACCCCATATCTTAATTCGCTTAAAATATGGTCTCTTCCCACTCCATATCTCATACGGTGTGGTAGGTACAGATTTAGACGGAACCAGATTCAATAGGTATATGGCTGTCTCAAGCGCATACCCCCAAAAGGAAATAGGTAACTCAGCATTACTCATCATTGAACGCACCATATCTAATAGGGTGCGATTCCTTCGTTCCGATACACCGTTGTGCTGTGGTGTATAAGGAGGAGTAAGCTGAGAGAGAATCCCATTCTCTTTTAGATAATCCAGGAATTCACTGCTTAAGTATTCACCTCCTCGATCAGATCGAAGAACCTTAATACTTTTGCCCGTTTGGTTCTCTACCTCGTGCTTATATTCTTTGAATTTCTCAAAAGCTTCAGACTTGTGTTTCAACAGGAACACATGCCCGTATCTAGAGAGATCATCAGTGAATGTAATGAAGTAGGAAGAACCATTTCTGGCGTGTGTAGACATTGGACCGCATACATCACTATGCACCAGTCCCAAGAGTTCGGTAACTCTTTCTCCGTGTCCTTTAAACGGAGTTTTGGTCATTTTTCCTTTGAGACATGAATGGCAAGTGTCATAAGATGATAATTCGAATGAATTCAAATATCCATTCTTATGCAACTTAGCTAGTCGTGTCTCATTGATATGACCAAGTCTACAATGCCACAAAAAGGATTCGTTCATTTCTGAGCTTTTCCTTTTGTGTGTGTTTTGTATATTGAAAACTGTATTTTGATTGAGAATGAATATGCCATTATGTAGCGAGCCTGATGCAATCAACCTTTGATCTAGGAATATGTTCATAACATTATCCTTTACTACAAAATTATAACCTTCTTTACTTAGTAAAGAAACTGATATAATGTTGCACATCATGTTCGGTATATAATAGCATTCATTCAGGATTAGTGTATCACCATTTGGTAATACTAGGTGATATGTGCCAACTGCTTTGGCTGCAACATTTGCCCCATTCCCTACATGAACGGAATGTTCACCTTTTCTCAGTTCTCTACCTTTTCGCAGCCCATGTAACATCTTACATATGTGGGATCCTGACCCGGTATCTAATACCCAGGACGTAGGGTGAACTGAGAAACAGTTCTCAATGACAAACACACCCGAAGATGATGCATCAACATGCATGTTCTCCGTTTGGGCGGCGTGAGAATCCAGATATTCTCCTGTTTCCTGTTCAGTCTTATAACACTTATAAGATAGAACGGGTTCAACGTTCCCCTGCACTGTATAACATGCGGGTTCGGTCAATACATCCATTTTATTATCTTTATTAAGGCATGAAATGGTCGCTACCTGGAGAGAGAGAGAAGAAAACACTTTAGCGTATGCTCGTGCAAGATCAGATTGGTTTTTATCTTATCTAATCAGGATGGCTCCCACTGCTTTTTATCAAATCTTCCTCCAAACCCTAAAAGGAAAGACTAGCCGGGATTAATTACACACTACAAGTTCGCCAATCTTTCAGCCAGGCCAGTGTCGGTACTTTGAGGGAGGTCCCCCGTGCTTTCGCACGAACCTAATTACTGTAAACCTCGTTTTCCCAGAGGCGTAACCTCGTTAACACCTTTCTAGACACCTACTTGATCAGCTAATTGCAATGTGTAAAACTCTCCCAGGAGTAACTCTTACTCGCAGCGGGTATCGGGATCCAACTATCTCATAGAAGGTATGCAATCTCATTGCAAATTTCAACACTTGAAATTCCCGATAATATTTTGCCCCAGGCGATCTATGACCTTGACTGAGTCAACAAACCATAGACCGCAAGTAAAGTTCAACCCGTCATTTCCTGATTGAATTAAACCCACCCGCACGACCCTTGACTAAGTCAACAAGGCCGCACGACTACCCTAATCCAATCTGCATCATATGCATAAACAGATAAATAGTAATTAGCTACCGCACACTACGCCTTGACTGAGTCAACAAACGCAGCACGAATACTAACTATTACTTATCTGAAATGACGGAGGGCTACGTCAGGTTTTTAAGAAAACCCTTTCCGTAATGAACTTTATATCGTTGTAGAATCAAATAAAGTTTTGAAATGGAGTGATTTTGAGGCTTTTCTCGTTTTGCTAAAGGAGTCACTCCCGGTGAAGGGATCTCGGTCCTTTCCTCGTCGAATGAGGTGCGGGATATATCATATATATCGCTGTGCAAAGCAAAAACGCAAAAGCAGTCAAAATCAAACCGAGTGTGTAGCATCTGCCAGTTATTGCTAAAGGAGTCACTCCCGGTGAAGGGATCTCGGTCCTTTCCTCATCGAATAAGGTGCGGGGTATATCATATATACCGCTGTGCAAAGCAAAAAACTGTAGCTACCTGTTTTATTTTAAAATCTGATTCTACAACATCATAGGTTTCTTTTCTTTCATTAATCACATTAATGAAGTCCCATCATTTAAATACCTAAACATCACAGATAGATATGACGTACACTTATGCCATCCGCATTCGCCTCGATGTCCCCTCGTGCACCGTTAGGTTAGGTAACTAACGACAGAGTAGGGCAGGGCTAGCGCGGGTGTAAAACATAAGTAACGTCTATATAATATATCATATATACCATATACTATATCCATCACAGAGTCACAACTCAGATATCGCAGCAGAATAAACATATGAAATATTGGATATACTAGGACGTCCGTGTTTTCAATACGAGCCAGTATAAAACACGGATTCCACGGTCGTGATGAATAGCCAATCCCACACCCCTAGACCCCTACGAGAGCGGCAAGCTACCCTGCCAATTCTAGGGTTAGGAGACCCGGACTCGACTCCTCGAGTTGGTCTCCCACTGGACCCCAGAACCCGGTTACTTGTGCTCCCCTCCTTGGGTCTATCCTAATGCGGAAAAGTAAATAATATACAAAGGGTGACAACTTCCGCTACCTGGAAGTGCCCCAAATAAAAGAATATTACATACAAGTTTTTACATGAATGAAAATGAAAAACACTCATCTCACATAAAAACCCCCGGCTATTCGATTACGACGATCCAATATAACATATCCAGCAACACATAACATCACATGTCATCAACGTAAGTAAGTATGCATACCCCAATTGTCCTTGACGTATAGCAACGAAACCGGCGATATGAACATACTACACTTACGGTCACAGAAAAGAAAGTGTAAAACTACAACAATTGGAATCCGCAACTACTTTAGACATCACATGCCTAACAGTTACAAACCCCGCATTTTAGTCTCATTATCGAAAACTCTTTTCAATATCGTATGGGACTAAACTGCTAGATTTATAACATTCATCCAGTTATCTCATAACTGTTTGTGAATTCCAATTATTGTATCCAATTCCGGATAAATAGAATATATTAAACTTTCCGATCGAACATTCGAACACCCAAGTTTTCCCGACACCAATCAACACATGAAATAGGTTCAAAAACATTCACTTCATGCCTCAGTACCAACGGTCCAGCCGTAGAAGGGTCAAGCCAACGCCTCACATGTGGCACGCCGTACTGCCCCAAACCCGAAGGTTCAAAGGGCAGTTCAAGACGGTCACATAATCGAGTTAAGGTTTGTTGTCTTCTAGAGGGACCATCGCGTTACTTGCACTACTGAGAACGTCTTTTAACCACACAATAATCCAACACTTGGATATTCCGGCAGGGGAAAACCTGGGTATTTATATCCGGTCGAACTCTTTAACATATTCTACAATTATCTGGAAAAACACTAAGACAAAAATTTGATAACCCGATTGAATAAACGAATCCCTAAAGCAACCCCAAAATACTCCTCTGTGAAGTCACAATAAAATATCCCAGAAAATATAGCACTGAAAAATAGGAGTTACTGTGCAAAAATGAGTGCCTAATAAGACAAAACGGCGGCGGAAGGGCCGCATTAGCACGCTAATGCCGCGGTTCCGCCGCACTTTAGAGGGATCATTTGGTAATTTTTGCACCGTAATTCTTATATTTCCCTGCTTATTTTTCTGCATATTTTTAATTTGCAAAAATCCACATTTTACGAAAATGTACAGAGAGCAATTTGGAAATCGGATTTCGGTTCGATCGGACTTCAAACTCCGTCTACGCTTCGCCTAAGGCTCTAGCTAGGCTCTGATACCACTGTAAGGTTCCTAGGCACTTTAGTAAGGTCTCACAAGGCATCGGACATGCCAAATTAAAATTTTTGGTGCCGAGAAACCCTAGACTACGGATCTTAACTAGATGTTTAGGCGAAAAAGATAACTAGTTAACTGTTAACTACTGGGATACGGAAATTACAACCTTTGTAGATCCGGATATCCACCTCCACGGCTCCGCAACGTCATGTCCTCGCTGTCCATCATGAATCCTCGACTCGATCATCGGCTTCATCGGGAAAGCAAGCGGAATAGGTCGTCGGCTTTGTGTCAAAGACGATCTACGTCGAGGTTGCACAAACTCAAGCTCCGACTTCACAAACTTGTGAAACTTGTGAAGTAAACACCCAAAACAACTTGGCAAGAGGTAGAGGGTGAAGAAATAGGAGGTGGGTACACTTTAGATTTGGATTTATCTCACTAGATCTCAAGTTGCCATTTTTGTAGCAAGCTTGAAGAAGAAGAAGAAGATGAGCTCAAGAAGGAATTATTATAAGTCTTATTATAAAAATAAATATAAATCAAATACTTATCATAACTTGAACTAGGGTCAAGTGTAGAGAATTAACCATGGTCACTTTGATGGGTTAGGGTTAAGCATGAAGATAAGGATGGTTGCTAAAGTCAAAGCTTCATGAAGCTTCAACAAAATGACAAAGAAAGCCACCATCCTCATCTTATTCTTTTCCAAATAAATAAATAAACAAATAAATAAATAAATGAAAATGCAAAACCCTAATTATCATATTAACCATGGATTAATTTTATACACTTAACTAAATGATCAAGTATCATCAAACATGATACAAAAAGTGCACGAAAGTATATCACATATACAATGTGCAATCCTAGTGAGAAAAATCCGTTTAAAGTGAACCAATACTAGTTAATGCAAAGTAATATATCAGATATATAATTATACATTAAATCATTAAATCAACACTTGATTCAATGATCCGGTCATGTCGCACATAACCGACTAGTATTCTATGCATCGATTTATCGAATCAATGATTCGATAACTAGGTCATATCGAATATAACCGATCGAAACATATATATCGCGAGAATGAAATGCGGTATCACATACACGCATTATTCTCGGTCCTGCACATATCTCATATGCGCTCCTATTTCGTTTCGCTTGAGCCAGGAAACCTCTGTGTAGGACTCTAAAGACTCGTCAATACGCCGGTAGCAGATGATGATCATATCAAGCACCCACAAGCCGCAAGCGGTCTGCTAAACGTAACGGCCACCCGGGTATTGAGCGATCAGAAGATCGACGAGCTAACCCGCTCACTCTCCTGCGAATCCGACCAGTAACACTTACCATACAGTCAAGTCTCTTCGTCTGATACGTCGCATATCAAGTCTAGGGGTGGTATACGTCAGACCCCAATAACCCAATAAGTCATGCCGATGTGAGGCTCGTAACGGGTCGAGAAACTACTGGTAACACTTACCAGCAAATCTCAGATCAGCCCTGGCCAGGGACTTCCCTGCTACGGCCAATCGAGCACTGCGCAACATCAACCCCCAATACCGGGAGAGACGAAACCCCTCCTATCGCTCATTGTCTCCATGTGACTCGGGACTGTGCCCAAAGACCACCGTTTTGCACGCCCTCATGGACGTGGTAAGGTGGAGATCAAAGCACAGTGGGAATCACACAAGACTCTATGACGATCTCGGGTCTACAGACTAACCTGTACAAGTGTCACCTGAGAACTGCCATCTGACGTGAGGTATAATACCATCTGGGAGTTCTCGGCGAGTCCGTCCAGTGTACCCAGTCTCCACTGAGCACCCGTATACCATCTCTGATGTCAAACACCAATGGATATGGGATCATCCATCGCCCATCACATGGATCGAGAAGCGTATACGCTAGTCTACTCTGGTATAGCGATGCCCCGTCTCGAGTACACCCACGACTAGGGACCTTGAAGGATGTACTTATGGACTACCATGTCCCCACTAGTATGATCTACATCATAGTCCAGGTAGTCAAGTACAAATCCTAAGGGCTTTACCAACATGTAACTATAAGACAGTATAAAGAGACTAGTGTACATGTTAAGATAAATGGTAACCAGATAGCATACTATCATGTCGAGCAAGAAAGTCATCTCTATATATGTCCAAGCATCCAATATAATATACATAATCTGTACAATACTGGCCTCTAGGGCATACATACAACTAACAGACAGCTTCTTTTGCGGCATCTGCAGCAGCGATATATTCCGCTTCCATCGTCGAGTCAGCAACGGTTTCCTGTTTAGAACTCTTCCAACACACCGCCCCTCCATTGAGGGTAAAGACATAACCCAACATGGACTTAGAATCATCCTTGTCGCTTTGGAAGCTGGAGTGAGCAAAGGCCTCGATCTGGAGGTCTTTTCCGCCATACACCAAGAACATCTCCTTAGTCCTTCTCAGGTACTTTAGAATGTTCTTTACTGCTATCCAATGTTTCTCCCCAGGGTTTGACTGATACCGGCTTACCACACTCAGTGCATAAGCTACATCTGGTCTGGTACACAACATCGCATACATTATAGAGCCTACCGCAGAAGCGTAGGGTATAATAGACATGCGATCCCTATCCAAATCAGTCTTGGGAGACATCTCTTTGGAGAGTGTGATCCCGTGACAAGCCGGTAGATTACCGCGGTTGGAATCTTCCATACTGAATCTTTTCAGTATGGTGTCGATGTACCTGGACTGTGAGAGTCCCAGTATCCTCTTGGATCTGTCACGATAGATCCGGATCCCCAGAATGTATGAGGTATCACCCAGGTCTTTCATCGAGAACCTGTGTGACAAGAACCCCTTGACAGATTATAGCATAGGAATGTCATTTCCTATTAAGAGAATGTCATCCACGTATAAAACGAGGAATACTACAGTTCTCGCTACAAATCTACTATAGATGCATGGTTCATCTGGATTTTTGATAAAGCCAAATTCCTTAACCGTCTTATCAAAACAGATGTTCCAACTCCGCGATGCCAGCTTTAGTCCATAGATGGACTTAAGCATCTTGCACACCTTTCCGCTGCTCCTACTCTGAATGAAACCCTCTGGCTGGTTCATATAAACACACTCCTCTAAATTTCCATTTAGAAAAGCGGTCCTTTACGCCTATCTGCCAAATCTCATAATCGTGGAAAGCAGCAATGGAAAGAAGGATCCGAATGGATTTCAGCATAGCTACTGGAGAAAAGGTCTCGTCATAGTCCAAACCAGGTCTTTGACGAAAACCCTTTGCAACCAGTCTAGCTTTATAGGTCTCAACCTGTCCATCTACACCAATCTTCCTTTTGAAGATCCACTTGCATCCTACGGGTTTTACCCCATCTGGAGAAACGTCCAACGTCCATACTTTGTTGGTGTATATGGACTCCATTTCGGTCCGCATTGCATCCATCCATTTTACCGAGTCAACGCTCTGAATGACCTGCTGGAAGCTAGTCGGCTCATCATAATCTATGATGCAATCCTCTCTATCCCCGTCTATGAGAAAACCGTAGTATCTCTCGGGCGGATGAGACTGCCTACTACTCCTGCGGAGCGGCATAGGAATGTCATTTTCTTTTGAACCCTCTGGTTCTACTAAGCTTTCAGTAATAGTCTGTGGTTCTGGAATTTCTTCCAGTTCTATTTCGCTCCCACTTGTTTCCTTTTCTAAGAACTGGTGTTCCAGAAAATGTGCATTACGAGAAACAATGATCTTTTGTTCCTCTTCGTAATAGAAGAGATACCCCCTGGAGTTCTTTGGGTATCCCACAAACTTGCACAGTACTGAGCGTGCCTCGAGTTTGTCCGCATGCTGCTTTTTGACAAAAGCCGGACATCCCCAGATCATCAGATATTGAAGATAGGGTTTCTTCCCACTCTATATCTCATATGGTGTGGTAGGCACAGTCTTAGTCGGAACTCGGTTCAAAAGGTATTCAGCTGATTCTAGTGAATATCCCCAGAATGATCGCGGTAACTCAGTGTTACTCATCATGGACCGTACCATATCTAATAGGGTTCGGTTCCGTCTCTCTGATACATCGTTATGTTGCGGAGTGCATGGAGGAGTAAGCTGAGAGAGAATTCCATTCTCTTTTAAATAGTCCAGGAACTCGGCACTCAAGTATTCACCACCTCGATTCGATCTTAGTGTCTTGATACTTTTGCCAGTTTGTTTTTCTACTTCATTCTTATATTCCTGGAATTTTCCAAAGGCTTCAGATTTATGTTTCATTAAGAAGACATAACCGTACCTTGAAAAGTCATCCGTAAAAGTAATGAAGTAAGAATAACCGCTTCGCGCATGTGTAGACATTGGAGCGCACACGTCGCTGTGTACGAGTCCTAAAAGCTCGCTCGCTCTTACTCCGTGTCCAGTGAACGGAGTCTTTGTCATCTTTCCTTTGAGACAGGATTGACAAGTGGCATACGATTGATATTCGAACGGATTCAAATATCCTTCTGCATGTAACTTCGTCAACCTTCTCTCATTGATGTGACCCAGTCTACAATGCCATAAGAAAGTCTGATTTATTTCCGGAGACTTTCTTTTGTGTGTATTCTGGACATTGAAAATCTGTGGTTGGTTTAATACGTATATACCATTGCTTAATGTACCTGACCCAATCAGAACTTGATTAAGGTGAATGTTTACAGCATTACTTACAAACGCAAATTCATAACCTTCTTTAGAAGTCAAAGATACATAAATGATATTACAAGTTGCGTTGGGTAAAAAATAGCAATTACGCAAAACCAAAACGTGTCCATCTGCATCCCCAGGTGATAGCCCCCCACAAACTTAGCATCCATGCTAGCTCCGTTTGCAACTTTGAGGGTCATGTCACCTGCCTTCAAAACCCTACGGTTTCTCAACGCCTGCAAAGAATTACAGATATGAGATCCTGATCTGGTATCCAATACCCAGGAAGTCGAGTTTATTGATAGACAATTTTCAATAACATACACACCTGAAGCTGAAGCCGCAACTTGCTTCAGATCCTGTGTCCTGGCTTTCCAAGCCCTGCAATCTTTCTTCCATTGACCACTCTTATGACAGAAAAAGCACTCTTCCTTATCCACAAGCCTTCCCGCTACCTTTGTTGCTTTTGTCTTTCCTTTCGTATCCACTTTACTAACACCGCCCCTTGGTTTGGAGGAGGCTTTCTTCTTCTTTCCCTTGGCTTTCGCCTTGGACCTAGAAGATGAAGATCCTCCTACAAACAAAGTGGATGTTTCCCTACCTTTCTGTAGGGTTCCCTCTGCACCCCTCAGCATGTTGAGGAGTTCTGAAAGTTCAACTACTTTTTCTTGTAAGTTGAAGTTCAAGATAAACTGGGCGTAAGTGGAAGGAAGGGACTGGAGAATCAAGTCCGTATAGAGCTCGTTCTCTAACGTGGTCCCAAGTTCCGCGAGCTCCTCAATGAAGCAATCATCTTAAGCACGTGTTCCGCTACCGATGATCCGATGGCCAACCTTGCCGAAAATAGCTTCTTCAACACTTCGTATCTTGCGATACGAGATTGCTCTCCATACAGTTCTTTTGTATGGAGAAATATGGATTCAAGGTCCATATTCTCGTGCCTCCTCTGATGTTCGTTGTCCATAGAGGCAAGCACGAAGCACTTGGTCTTCGCGCTATCGATCTCCCAAGTCTTACGGATTTCCTTATCTGCGACGCTGGAAGTGGGTCCTGGGATAGGGGGAGATTTGGTGGTAAGGAGATACCCCAACTTGTCATAAGTGATTGCCATTTTGACATTCCTGAGCCAATCTTTGTAGTTTGGCCCTGTCAGTATGTTTTTATCTAGTAATAACTTAAGTCCGGTCATGATGATTGGTCGCTGCAATTAAGAGAGAGAGAAGAAACACTTTAGCATGATGCTCTTGCAAGTTTAGAGTGGTTTTTAATTTTTCTAAACAAGATGGCTCCCACTGTCTCTCGAATCCCTCCTCAAACCAAAAAGGAAGAATTAGTCAGGATCAATCTCACCGTACAATACTTTCTTAACCGTTCGGCCAGGCTGGTGTCGGTACTTCGAGGGAGGTTTTCCAACGCTTTCGCAAAGTTCCTTAATTTAGGAACTTCTTTTCCCTAGGGGCGTAGCCCCGCTAACACCTTTCTAGACACCTACTTGGTTTATAGCATTGATCGTTAAGTGAGAAATTTCCCGAGGAGTAGCATATACTAACAGTAGGATCGGGATCCAAATATCATCGCGTGACAATACTGAAGGAATCCTACCAGAATCATCACACTCCAAATGGTATGCAGTGCTAGCAAGTTTCAGTTCTTTTGAAACTCCCGATGTGGATTTTTTCCCCATGCTCTTATGACCTTGGCGTGAGGTCAAAATGTCATAAGTCACATGTCAAGTTCTTCCCATCATTATCCAGGTTAATTTGAACCCACCCGTATCTACCCTTGACGTAGGCCAAAATGGCAGTACGACTGTCTCAAACCAACGCATTCTATCTATGCAACAGATAAATATCCGACAGCTACCAATCACTATGCCTTGGCGTAAGGTCAAAATACAAAGCTTGAATACTACCGAATATTTAACTGAAACGATGGAGGGCTACGAATGGTTTTGGCGAAACCGTGAACGTAGTGAACTTGATATAATCGATGGAACGAGATAGATTTTAAAAGGAGTGGCTTAAGCTCCGCATTTAAAAGTTATTTTGAAAAGAAACCGAGTGGTTTTTGAAAGTGTTCCAAAGAATTTTACTTGTTTTATTTTTCTTGCATTAGTTATTTTAATGCGTCTTTTTCTTGCATTAGTTCTTTTAATGCGTCCCATCATTTAATCCTACCATTGCAGAAAACAACCAAAATATGACGTACGCTTATGCCATTCGCATTCGCCATGGGGCCCCGTCATTACCCGTTAGGTTACTTAACTAACGACAGAGCCGGGGCTGGGCTAGCATGGCTTCAAAACATAAGCAACGCCTAAATAATATCATATATAGATATATTGCAATGATAGCCATTTCAGATCACAGATGAACACATTGGATATACTCGGAATCCGCAATTCGTACGAGCCTGTAACGAAAGGTGGATTACACGGTCGTGATGAATAGCCAATACCCCACCCTAGACCCCTACGGGTGCGGCAAAATACCCGCCAAATATCCGAAGTGGAGCAACCTCCCTCAACGACGTGAGTAGGCCACTCGGCACTTCGAGATACCCGGTAGTTTGTGCACCCCACCTTGGGTCTATCCTAGGAGCAAAAATAGAAAAAAGAAATTATACAATGACGGCTACAACCCCGACCCGGTTGTGCGGCCAAAAATAATATTACATCAATTTACATATTACATGAATTGAAAGATAAAAGGAAAAACTCTCATCTCACAACCCCCGGCTATTCATCCGCGACAATCCAAAGAATTCATATACACATACCATCAATCATTACAGGTCACAGATATGCATAACCCCCACTAATCGACGTATAGCGATTAGCGGACGTTCAATACATATAACACATCACAGATATATACCCGTTAGCCTTAGTCTTTAGAAGTTCGATAAAAATACGGATTTTCAAGCCCCAAAAACTAATTTTTATTTCTGGAAAATCTGGGCTGAAAAGACATATTCCAAAAATTCCAAAACAACCCCAGAAACACTCTGCAAGAAATAGTTTCCTCGACCAGGTCAACTTGGCAGCGGAACCGCGGCGGGAGCTTGCTCCCGCCGTGTTTCCGCGGCGCTTTGACTGATTCGTTGGACGAAATTTCTTGGGTGTTTAACAAAAAGCCTGAGCTGATTTTTAAGATAAGATTTATCATTTTTTGGACAGAAAAAAAATTCGGCAGAAACATCATTTTTCGGGTTCGTTTCGCGACTTTTTCTTCGATCGAACTTCTACTTACATTGCTAACATGTTAGATAGTGTTTAATTAGGCTCTGATACCACTGTAAGTCCATGCTACCCTTCCCCGGTACTTACGGGGTTGCGAAATTGGTGAAAAACGATTTTCAAGAGGGTGGTAACATGGACTACCAATACGGATCTTTGTTAAACGACAAACTAACAACCTAACAAGAGTTTACCTACTCGATTAGGGGGCTATACCTTTCTTGAACTCCTTCGTCTTCAACTCCTCCCGGTGTTCGGATCGGCCTCACCTCGTCGTCTCCTTGCGCCGAAGATGGATCCACCCGAAAGCTTCTACCTTTGGCTTCTTCTTCGAACTTTGAAGAAACTAGATCACTTGGCTTGCTAGGCCTTGTGAACTAGAATGAGTAGAGGAATGTTTTGGTGTCTTTTTATCTCTAAGGCAATGAGTCTCAACACATGAGAATGGTTTTCCTTGAGCTAGAGAGAGCAAGAGGAAGAGGGAGAGCTTGAGAATGAGAGAGCTCAAGAGAGAGAAAGCAAATCAAAGAATGAGCCTCTCTTTTCTCATCCAACCTCTCATAATCCAAAAGCCGTCATAACGAAAATAGTAATCAAGTATTGTGTGATGGTTTAAGTCAAAATGGCTATATCATTTCATGCACTCATTTTGCATAAATAAACAAGCAAGCAAAAGTCTTTGCCATGAAATGATAGCCATTGTTATGATGATGGTCAACTAGTCCAACCTAGTCAACCGGTCAACAAAGTCAACAAGTCAACAAAATCAACCCCTCAACAACCATGTCACTATAATACTTAATTAATATTAATGTTAATCATATATCTTATTCTCATTAGGGTTAAGCAAATGTCAATGGTCAACAGTCAACTGTCAACAGTTAACAGTCAACAACCCCAATGAGAATACTCCGCCTATGTCTTTCTGTCAACTGTGCATACACACCCGCATCCGCGTTACGATGAACACGAATACAAACGAGATAAAACCAATCCCAAAACGTACACTAGGATCTGGCTTAAACCAAAGCCCGCTAGTGTTAACTGTCCGGACACTGTACGTCACAAGTGCACGGATGTGACCGAACCCTGTCGCAAAACCATACGACCTGTTGCAAAACCATGCGACCTCTACTCTTTTGCCTAAAGGAGAATAGCTTTCCGTGTGGGACTCTAAAGACTCGACACTACGCTGGCAGTGGGTTTACCCACAGACCGCAAGTGGCACTAGCTATGCGTAACGGTCCTCAGGTAGATGCCGACAAGAAGACTAACTAGGTGAAACCCTTCTGAACTCCTACTGAGTCTGAATATGAAAATCTCTATACAGTCCGTTCTGTTCGTCTGATACATCGCATGGCGGGCCTAGGGGGCGGTAAACGTCAGTCCCCTAATAGCGGTACAAGTCGTGTCGGAGTGAAGCCCAGAACACCCTGAGATAGCACTGGAAACCTACCAGTATATCTCGCTTGCCCTGGCCAGGGACTACTCGTGTAATGGCTCTCCTAGACACAGCGTGATGTCAACCCCCAATACCGGGAGAGACGAATCCTGTCTAACCGTCACTGCCTCCAAGTGCTTCGGGACTGCACCCAACAACTACCTGTTTGCACGACTCCTTTGAGCCGTGGTAGGGTAGTAATCTAAGTACAGTGAGAACACACTCGAGGCGAAGTGACAGTGTCAAGTCAGCGGACTAAGCTGTACTCATGTCACCTGGGAACTGATAACTGACGATAGGTATAGTACCAACCAACAGTTCCCGATGAGTCTTGTCCAGTGTACTCATAACCTAACGAGCACCCGCTATACTATCTCAAGTACAACGTACTGACGGCTGTAGGACAGACCGTCTCCCACACTGGGATGAGAAGCGCATACGCTAGTCTACTCCGGAGTATCGATGCCCTGTCTCGATAGTCTTACGACTAGGGACCTGCATAAGGATGTGCTTGTGGATTACCCAGCCCCCACTAGTGTGACTGCCATCACAACGCTGGTAATCAAGCAAAGATTCTAAGAGCTCCACTAATGTGTATAGGTGATATACTAAAATAAACACATGTACACATTAAAGTAGAAACAAACCAAGTAGCATACTACTATATTGAGCAAGATTTTCTATACAAGGTGAATATCCCAAGCTTCCATTAAGTAATATACAAACTAGTATGATACAGTAATGGCCTCTAGGGCATATACAGTAACAAGTCCACACCTGGTCTTTAACGAAAACCTTTTGCAACAAGTCTAGCTTTATAGGTTTCTACCTGTCCATCAACACCAATCTTCTTTTTGAAGATCCGCTTGCATCCAACGGGTTTTACCCTAGGAGGTGCAACGTCCAAAGTCCAAATTTTGTTGGTGTGCATGGATTCCATTTCGGATCTCATAGCATCTAACCACTTCACCGAGTCCCTACTCATGATAGCTTGTTGAAGACTGGTAGGCTCATCATCATTGATGATGCAATCCTCTCGATCCCCATATATGAGAAAACCGTAGTATCTCTCGGGCGGATGAGATTGCCTATTAAATCTGCGGAGTGGCTGAGGTTTGTTGGTTTGTTCTTGAATCAGTGATTCTGTCAAATCTTCAGTTACTATTTGTGGTTCTGAAATTTCTTCCATTTCTACCATGCTCCCACTAATTTCTTTTGCAAGATATTCTTGTTCTAAGAAGACATCGTGCTGAGCGACAAACACCTTCTGTTCCTCGGTGTGGTAGACAAGATATCCCCTTGCATTCTTGAGGTATCCCATAAACTTACATAACACCGAACGTTCCTCGAGATTGTTCGGATTTAGTTTCTTAACATAAGTCGGACAACCCTATATCTTAAAAATTTAAGACATGATCTCCATATATCATATGGAGTGGTAGACACGGATTTTGATGGAACCCTATTTAATACATATGCTGTTGTTTCAGGTGCATAACCCCAAAAGGAAAGTGGCAACTCAGCGTCACTTATCATAGAATGCACCATATCCAATAAGGTTCGGTTTCTCCCCTCCGATATACCGTTGTGTTGTGGTATATATGGAGTAGTAAGCTGAGAGAGAATCCCATTCTCTTTTAAGAACTCAAGAAAATCAGTACTCAAGTATTCTCCACCTCGATCCGATCTAAGTATTCTGATACTTTTTCATGTTTGTTTCTTTACTTCATTTTGAACTATTTGAATTTTTCAAAAGCATCAGACTTATGTTTCAATAAGAACACATGTCCATACTTTGAGAAGTCATCAGTAAAAGTTATGAAGTAGGAATCTCCGCTTCGTGCATTTGTAGACATTGGTCCACATACATCACTATGTATAAGACCCAAGAGCTCGGTAGCTCTTTCTCCGTGTCCAGTAAACGGAGTTTTGGTCATCTTTTCTTTTAGATAGGATTGACAAGTTTCATAAGATTGATATTTAAAACGGATCTAAATATCCATTTTTATGTAACGTACACAGCCTTGTTTCATTTATATGACCAAGTCTACAATGCCATAATAAAGTTTCATTTATACTTGAAGACTTTCTTTTGTTGGTGTTTTGAATGTTGAAAACTGTGTGTTAATTCAGAGTATATATTCCGTTATTAAGTGTACCAGTCCCAATCAACATTTGATTAATGTGAATGTTCATAACATTTCTTTCTAATGCAAAACTATATCCTTCTTTATCTAATAATGTAACTGATATAATATTACACATCATGGTTGGTACAAAATAACAGTTCTTCAAAATCAAAAAGTTGTCACTTGGTAATCCAAGATGATAATCCCCAACAGTTATGGCGTCAACATTTACACCATTCCCAACTCTGAGCGTCATATCTCCTTTCTTCAATAACTCGTTGCTTCTCAACGCCTGCAAAGAGTTACAGATATGAGGACCTGGACCCGTATCCAATACCCAGGAAGCAGAGTTAATGGAAAAATGGTTTTCTGTTACAAACACACCTGAAGATGAAGCATCGTCATGCTTCTTGTCCTTGAGTGAGGCTATATAAGCCCTGCAATTTCTTTTCTAATACCCTTATTTGTGACAATGAAAACATTCTCTTTTCACCGATTCCATAACCCCAGCTTTGTCCTTGCCTTTCGCCTTTTTGACACCACCTTTCAGTTTGGTGGGGGTTCTTCTTCTTCATTCCTTTGGTCTTAACCTTGGACCCAGAAGAAGACGAATTCCCAAAAACTAGAATGGGTGCTTTCTTCTTCTTTAAGGTGCTCTCAGCAACTCTTAATATATTGAGAAGCTTTGGAAGATCAGATTCTATAGCGTGCATATTTTAATTTAATACAAACTGAGCATAGGCGGAAGGAAGGGACTGTAGAACTAAGTCAACGTATAACGCGTTCTCTAACACGAACCCTAGGTCTGCGAGTTCTTCAATAAGACCGATCATCATTAAGGCGTGTTCACCTAGTGATGATCCAGGAGCCATCCTCATTTGAAACAATTTCTTTGAGGTCTCGTATCTTGCGATACGAGAGTGCTTTCCATACAAGTCTTTGCAATGGAAAAATATAGACTGCACGTCCATATTCTCATGTTGCTTCTGAAGTTCATTATTCATTGAAGCTAGCACAATGCACTTGGCTTTCGCGCAATCTTCATCCTATGTTTTACGGACCTCAATGTCTACAACCGTAGCATTGGGAACGGGGTCTGGGATGCTTTACCGGTGAGGACATATGCCACTCTGTCATAAGTGAGAGAATGGTGACATTCCTCAGCCAGTCCTTGTAATTAGGACCGGTCAACGCATTCTTTTCTAATAGTAGTTTTCGTCCAGTTATGGTCGATGCTTGTTAGAAGGAGAGAAAAGAAAATGCTCAGCGTATGCTCGTGCAAGATTAGAATGGTTTATTATATTGTCTAATCAAGATGGCTCCCACTGTTTTTATCAAGTCCTCCTTAAAACCTTAAAAGAAAAGATTAGCCGGAATTAATTGTACCCTACAAGTTTGCTTAATCGTTCGGCCAGGCCAGTGTCGGTATTTCGAGAGAGGTTTTCCAAGGCTATCGCCGAGTTCCTTAATTACAGAGAACCTCTTTCCTTACAGGCATTGCCTATTAACACCTTTCTAGGAAACTACTTGATCTGGCTAATTGCAAAGTGAAAAATTTTCCCGGGAGTAACGCTTACCCCAGTGGGAATCGGGACCCAACTATTACATAGAAGGTATGCAATCTCATAGAAAATTTCTAACGTGAAATCCCCGATATGATTTTTACCCCTAATGACTTATGATCTTGACTAAGGTTAACAAACCATAAGTCCTTAGTCAAGTTCTACCCGTTATTTCTTGATTAATTATAGATCCGTCCATACAACCCCTTGACGAAGGTTAACAAAGCTGTATGAATATTCTATATAATCGCATCACATGCTACAGATAAGACATCACTTAGCTACTGAACACTACGCCTTGACGAAGGTCAACAAGCGCAGTATGAATACTAAGTACTCCACTCATCTGAAATAACGAAGGGCTACGGTTGGTTTTGATGAAAACTTTAATGTATTGAACTTGATATTGTTGTTAGAACCGAGTGATTTTTGAACAGGAGTGGCTTAATCTCCGTATTTGAAAAGTTTAGTTTATGATAGGAAAAACCGAGTAATTTTCAAATGTGGTTCTTACAACATAAATATAAGGTTTATATCTTTTCATTAATCTCATTAACGAAGTCCCATCATTTAAAACCTATCCACACCAGAAAAAGAAAAAAAAATAAAACGCACATATATGCCATCCACATTCACCACGGGGACTCATCATGCACCGTTAGGTTACTTAACTAATGGCAGAGCGGGGGCAGGGCTAGCACGGATGCAAAACATAAATAGTGTTTATTTATATCATATATAAATATAGCATTCGTCTCAGATATAAGTATTACAGAAACATCACAGAGTAATGGAGAAACAGATATACTAGGAAGTAACGCTTCCGATCAAGCCATTAACCAAAATACGGAATTCCACATTCGTGCGAATAGCCATAACCACATTTATCCTATACCCCTACGAGTGCGGCAATATACCCGCTAATCCTAGAATTGGGTGACCCGGATCTCCACTCCTTGAGATGGTCACTGTAAGCCTACGGTAGCGCCCCGGCCGTCTACAGACGCCAAATGCGGAACAAAATTTTTTTAACTGGCGCTATCGTATACTTTAACCCGGATCTGCCATTATTGCTAAACTAACAAACTGTAAAGAGTGTAGAAAGGTTATACCGAACGATCCGAGTCCTTCGTTCTTTAACCATCATCCCACGCTCCGTTGCGGCTGCTCCGATCTCGTCGATCTCCGATCTGCTCGTCCAGGTGGCACCATGTCACTGATTCTTTAAACGGTCTCCCGCCTCTGACTCGAGGCAACTCGGTCGTCAAGTTTTCTAAAAGAGACGACCAAGATTGATGTAGAGAATGAGTGGAATACTTTGTCTCGCTTCGTCCAAAACCATGGACGAACGGTTAATGAAGTTGCCGTAAGAATTGGGTGATGGAATGAAATGAGCTGTGAAATTCCATACACCCCAAAATCTATCATATCTTTTGTAACCAAATGAAAACATCAAGTAAGTGTGAGAGAGAGGAGGGGCCGGCCATATATAGGGAGGAGGAGGGTGAGTGTAGGAGAGAAGATTGTGACCATAAGGATAAATATCAACAACAAATATCCTTAAGGAAAACAAAACTCATTAATGAAATGAATGACTCACTAAACCTAGTCATCCATTCATTAATGCAACCAATGAAAATACAACACCATTTAACCTAGTCACCACCTTCTAGAACCTTCTAGAAGCATGACTCACCCTCATCCAAGAAAAGATAAATCCGTCTTTAACCGAATGTTAAAAGACGGCTGATAGAAAACTGGAAACTGGCAACTTCCAAAAGTGATCCTGAAACGACTTTCAGGATAACCCTGTATCTGTATAAATATACCCGCACTTGTATTACGACCGAATACAAATGCAACTGAGACAAAGATATTATATCTACTCAATATAATACTCGGATCCGGCTTAAACCAAAGCCGACCAGTACTATCGGTCCGAAAAATAACACGTGCGTAAACGCACGTGCATTTTCCGAACCCTGCCATAAAACCATACGGCCTCTACAACGTTTCGCCCGAACTTGGGAAACTGTCTGTGGGGGACTCTAATGACTCGTCAGTACCCTGACAGTGGGTTTAACCATAAACCGTCAGCGGCACTAGCTATGCGTAACGGCTGCCCATGGACTGACCTCAAGGGAAGCCGATGAGCAAACTCATCCAGAAACCCTACTGAGCCTAACAGTGACAATGTATATACAGTCCGGTCCGTTCGTCTATGAGTATCGCATATCTGCCTAGGGGGCTAGTAACGTCAGACCCTCAATAGCAGTATAAGTCGTGTCGGAGTATAGCCCAATAACACCCTGAGATACTACTGGAGTACCTACCAGTAAATCTCCTGCCATGGCCATGGACTTTGTGTAATGGCTCTCCTAGACACAGCACGACCTCTCCTCCAATACCGGGAGAGACGAATCCCCTGCCGATCCCCTCACGTGCCTCCATATGGCTCGGGACTGTACCCAAAAACTACCTATTTGCACGACTCCTTTGAGCCGTGGTAGGGTAGAAATCAAAGCACAGTGGGAACTCACACGAGACAAATGACGACCTCAGGTCGATGAACTAACCTGTACACATGTCACCAAGGAACTGCTATCTGACGATATGTATAATACCAACTAGCAGGTTCCCGGTGAGTCCTGTCCGGTGGACTCATAACCCAATGAGCACCTGTATACATCTTAGGTGATCCAACTGACACCAGTGGCTTGTGAGACCGGCCACCGTCCTTCGTCGGGGTCTCGACTGTACACACTAGTCTACTCCGGAGTATCGATGCCCTGTCTCGAAACTCCCACGACTAGGGACCAAAATTAAGGATATGCGTATAAACCACCCAACTTTCACGTATATGATCGCCATCATACTGTTGGTAGTAAAGCAAGATCCTAAGGGCTCTATCAAAGTGTAACATGTAATCAGTCACCTGAACATGTACACGACTGATAAAGGCAAACCAGATAGCATACTATCATCTCGAGTAAGACTATCCTACCGGTATAGGTCCTTCGCAATCATTGCAATCACGTACCTGCGATCCAATAATTGACTATGAGGGCACTATCTCCAACAATCTCCCACTTGCACTCAAGGCTAATTATTGTGATGTCGACTACTCACAGCCCGTGTGAAACCGAACATCCAACTCCTCTACTAATCAGTTTCATAAAGCCCGTTTGTAAAACTATTGTGTTCGAGAAATAGCCTTAGTGAGTAGATCCGCCTAGATGTTTCTTTCTATATCTCTCTAAATCTCAAGTTCGCGCAGAAAGCCATCTCCCGAATTGAGTAATACCAGTCTTAGAATATGTCTGGATATCTGATGGGACCTAGTTCATAAATGAACTCCAAATCCAAACTTCTTAGACTGTATAGATCATTGAACCTAATCAGTATCTGGCACCATGCCTCCCACAGTATCCTCTTGGACCACCTGTCCATAATACTGTCCCTCGTCAGAGAGAAAACTATAACTCTGCCAATCTCTCTGTTATCCATGTCACCTTTGAAGCCTGGAATGATAATCATCTCCCAAAGGAGGCCGCCGTTATCAAATCCGTAGAACATGTACTTATGTTCTAAAACTGCTTCCTTATGTTTCTCTAGGATTGGATTAATACAAACTTATTGCATCTAGTGCAAAAACAACATCTGGTATGGTACTTGACATCTCACGATTGACTCAATTGCCTAAGCAAGTGATCTGTCAATCATGTACATCCCTCTCCCCTTTAGTCTATACGACACCTTTAGAGAGGGTGACTCAATCACCTGCAGGTACACCACCATGCTAGAAGTCAACTATTCTAAAAACCATTAGAATATGTGTCAAAGTACCCACATTAGGAAACTACCCAAATCCAGATCTAAAACTATAGATCCAGAAACCAGAATGTCAAATATTATATCCATATCTTGTCTAGAGAAACAACTGTGTGACGACCACAGTACAACCGATCGTAGTATAGGAATTTTACTTCCTACTTTGTGTATGTCATCCAGATACCATGACATCACGCCCTACTACCTTCTTAACAGATCCATCCCCTATTCTGATTGAAGTCAAACCCATGACTGTCACATCAAAATTAGATGATCTATCTCCGCTATAACTGCTCTAGTCTATAAATAGACATAAGCTACTTGCCCACTATACTTCCGATGCTCCCACTGACTACGACAACCCTCCTACCGGGTCTCATAGCCTGGAACAACAGTAGTGTCAAGTCTGGGTAGATAAGAACCTCCCTGTCACCGTCCTTGAGGCTACCGGAGTACCTCTCGGGTGTCTGAGGTTACCCACCATATCTGCGGAGTGGCTAATGGAATGTCAAACTTGATTGAATATATAGGTCCTATTAAATTTTCCGTAATCGTTCGCGGTTCTGGAATCACTTCCAGTTCTACCATACTCCCACTACTGTTTTCTGAAAAAGATCCATTTTACTAAAACTGTGGCGAGTCAAGAACAATATCACTATTGATCTTCCAAATGGTAGAATATCAACCCTCGTCATAGCCAGGGTCAACCCACAAACAGCCATTACAGAAACGTGCCCTGAGTTATCCAGAGTCTGGTTTTAAGCATAAGCTGGACAACTCCCCGTACCTTAACATCTTTTAAGGTACGATCCATTCTATATCCAATAAAGAAACTTTGGCACTTATTTAATTGGAACCAGATTCAAATCATGCAACTGTCTCCAGTGCATATCAACTTAATGGAAAGAGGCTAATCAGCATTACTCAACTTAGGAATCCATCCAATTATGAGTAACCTGAAAGAGAAACAAGTTTCTCAAAAACATTACTATCATCTGAATACCAATCACAAAAATCTACATCTTCGATCTCTTTGAAGAATCCCGATACTTGTGATACTTGGTTCTCTACTTTATTCTTATACCCACAACTTCTCAAAACTTAGACCTTGTATTTCTACGAAACACTTGTCTAAATACTAGAGAAGTCATAAGTAAACAGAACATAGTACGAGGACCTACCCCTTTGTCCTGATGGACACTTGGACAACATACAATACTCTGTATAAGTCCGCTGAGTTGAACAACTCATAACCTGTGCGTCGTAGGTTGAAAACTGTACCCTGGCGATTTCCTCAAATATCACCAATTACAAAGAATTCCGATATAATGAGGATGATCACCTAATTCCCAAAAACTTACTCCCACTCATCATCTGTAAAACCATACAGATATGAGAATGAAACCTGGTAAATACATACCCTTGGAGTAATTATCTAATCGGGAAAACAGTTTTCTTTTAACAATGCACTGAAACATGAAAATGTTTCGTAGGGGTATCCTGGTATTCATAGCAATGCCTCTTCCATAATCCAATTCATGACTTCAACCGTATATCTCTTTGCCATCTCTCCAAATCCCTTTATTTGTCTTTAGTTGTTACCTTCTGTACACCATCGTTAGGCTAAATGGTTTTCTTCCTTCCCTACCGTTCGGCACCAGCCTATGGTTTGGAAGAAGACTATCTAGTAAGCATAGTAGGTGTACCCTCCTAAACCAAGGAGTACTCGCATCTTGAGAGAAGGTGATGATAAAAGACAACTGAATAATACCTTATTCTTTTTAAAGGTGAAATAGGAGTGGCGACGATGTAAGCGGTTTAGTCGTGAATAATAGCAGTCGCAATTTACTTTGCCCTCTTTCTAATCCCTTTATTTTGTCTTTACATATTACCTTCTGCACACCCTACTTAGGCTAATTGGTTTTCTTCATTCCTTACCTTTCGGCACCTGTCTATGGTTTGGAATAAGACTATCCAATAAGCGTAATAGGTGTACTCTCCTAAACCAAGGAGCCCTCGCAACCTGAGAGAAGGTGATAATAACAGACAACTGAATAAACCAATTCTATTTCTCCTGAACCTGGATCCATCCTCGAAGAAGTCCCTTCGAGTTCGTATATAACCATACGATGGATCTATCCATTGGAAGTGGATGTCCGTAGTAATACGGGTGTTCTGAGAAATTCAAAGGGTAAAAGAAGGAGTGGCAATGACTTATGCAACATAGACAATCCAAAAGCCAGTATTAAGAAGGTTCGGTCAACTTGGTCACTGAGTCATAGTCTAGGGTCGGTCAAAGGTCGCTACCAAAGAGAGAGAGAAAAGAAACACTCTGCATGCACTCTAACCTAGATCAGAATGGTTATCACTTTATCTAATCTGGAAACCTCCCACTGTCCTGTCAAATTCTCCTCCAAACCTAAAGAAGAATCAATCGGCATCACCCGAAGAGTAAACTAACTCATCAGTGGGAATCGGGATCCAACTCTCATCGCATGATAGCGTGATGGAATGCATCCACGTTACTCATACTCCAGAAGGTATGCGCATAATTGGCAAGTTTCAGTTTCTTTAGAAACTCCCGATATGATTTTTCCCCATGCTCTTATAACCTTGGCGTTGGTCAAAATTTCATAAGTCACATGCCAAGTTCTACCCGTCACTATCTTGTCAATTTGAACCCACCCGCACATGCCCTTGACGTTGGACAAAATGGCAGAATGACTGTCCCAAACCAACTCATCTATCTATGCAACAATTGAATACCCAGCAGCTACCAAACACTATGCCTTGGCGTTGGGTCAAAATACATAGCTTGAATACTACTGAATACCCAAAAGAAGTGACGGAGGGCTACGGCTGGTTTTTGACGAAAAATCTTTAACGTAGTGAACTTGATATCGCTGAAGGAGCCTGATAGCTTTTTAAAATATAGTGGCGAAAACCTTTGCTAAAGAGGTCACTCCCGGTGAAGGGATCTCGGCTCTTTCCTCGTGGAATGAGGTGCAGGATATTCCACTGAATACCGCGGTGCAAAGCAACTTGTAATCGACTATAGTGAAGTTATTACCCTGACGCAAACTTCTGCCCAAGGGGTCAGTCCCGGTGAAGGGATATCGGCCCTTGCCCCGTCGAATGAGGTGCAGGATATTTCACTGAATACCGCTATGCAAAACAAAAAGGAAACGACTTTGCAATAACACTTTTTAAATTTGTTCCAACAACTGCAAACAGGTTTGTTTTCCTTTGCATTGATCAGAATCAACGCAGTCCCATCAATCAATCACACCAGAAAAGAACGAAAATAAAATGTACGTATATGCCATCCGCATTCGTCACTGGGTCCCGTCATCACCCGTTAGGTTACTTAACTAACGACAGAGCGGGGACTGGACTAGCGCGGGTGTAAAATATATACAACATCTAATAGTATATAAACCAATATACAATAATCGCTCCAGGCATGATAATATGCAACATTACAGAAAAGTAATAAGCATCACAGAACAATACAGATAATCTGGGATCCCCGGGTTTCACAGAGCCGCTGCTGAAACCCGACGTTCCCCTGTCGTGTGGATAGCCTGTGCAATGAAACCTAGACCCCTACGGGTGCGGCAAGTTACCCGCCAAAACCTGAAGCGAGGCAGCCCCCTACAGCATAGTGAATGGACCACCCAGCACTTCACGGAATCCGGTAATCTTGGGCACCCCTCCTTGGGTCAACCTGTACCCCCTACGAGTGCAGAGAATAGTCTGCCAATTCTAGAGTGGGGCCCCTCTGCCTCTCAAAGCCATGAGATGCGGACCCGTTGCCCCTTAGAACCCGGCTATCCGTGCACTCCGTCGCGGGGCAAAACCTAGTACGGTAATGAAAAAATAGTACAACAGGTACATCGACCGCAACCTGGTCGTGCCCCAAAAGAATATTATACAACAGGCAGTGACGGCAGTCCACAAGTTGGACGCTCACTCCGCAATATCAAATGTACAAATAAACTCAAACTGTACTACCATTGCACACTGCTATCCACCACGACAAATCCGCAACATCACAGCACAACACAGAACATCAACGCGAATGTCACGTTCGCAAACCCGTCTAAAAGAACTATAGCAATCAGACGCGGTTTACCGATCAAATGACATTCCCGGTCGGAGATATAATGTAAGCACTGTAAACTTACATGTTTAAATTTCGATCGACTAAATATCACAAAGTGGGCCCCACGAACAACTGGTGAACAGTAACAAAATCTGGGCCCAAAAGATATATACCAAAAACCCCAAATTCCAACAGAGAAGACACGGACCAAATTTGGTGCATTGATTCAATAGAATGGCCGCGGATGCGCGGCCAAACCATGGGTTTGGCCGCGATTCCGCGGCAATATGGTCGAATCACTTGGTCAAATTTTGTCTGTGTGCTTCTTAAACCGTTCACAACTTTCTGTGATATGTAGAATAATTTTAGGATATCATTTAAAATCTACAGAAACTGTGAATTTCAAAATTGTGTTTTTCGATATCCAGTTCGATCGATGTTTTAAAGGCGTTAGCACAAGTTAGTATAGCATAATGGTGAGGCTCTGATACCACTGTAAGCCTACCGTAGCGCCCCGGCCGTCTACAGACGCCAAATGCGGAACAAAAACTTTTTAACTGGCGCTATCGTATAGTTTAACCCGGATCTGCCATTATTGCTAAACTAACAAACTGTAAAGAGTGTAGAAAGGTTATACCGAACGATCCGAGTCCTTCTTTCTTTAACCATCATCCCACGCTCCGTTGCGGCTGCTCCGATCTCGTCGATCTCCGATCTGCTCGTCCAAGTGGCACCATGTCACTGATTCTTTAAACGGGCTCCCGCCTCTGACTCGAGGCAACTCGGTCGTCAAGTTTGCTAAAAGAGACGACCAAGATTGATGTAGAGAATGAGTGGAATACTTTGTCTCGCTTCGTCCAAAACCATGGACGAACGGTTAATGAAGTTGCCGTGGGAATCGGGTGATGGAATGAAATGAGCTGTGAAATTCCATATACCCCAAAATCTATCATATCTTTTGTAACCAAATGAAAACATCAAGTAAGTGTGAGAGAGAGGAGGGGCCGGCCATATATAGGGAGGAGGAGGGTGAGTGTAGGAGAGAAGAGGGTGACCATAAGGATAAATATCAACAACAAATATCCTTAAGGAAAACAAAACTCATTAATGAAATGAATGACTCACTAAACCTATTCATCCATTCATTAATGCAACCAATGAAAACACAACACCATTTAACCTAGTCACCACCTTCTAGAACCTTCTAGAAGCATGACTCACTCTCATCCAAGAAAAGATAAATCCGTCTTTAACCGAATGTTAAAAGACGGCTGATAGAAAACTGGAAACTGGCAACTTCCAAAAGTGATCCTGAAACGACTTTCAGGATAACCCCGTATCTGTATAAATATACCCGCATTTGTATTACGACCGAATACAAATGCAACTGAGACAAAGATATTATATCTACTCAATATAATACTCGGATCCGGCTTAAACCAAAGCCGACCAGTACCATCTGTCCGAAAAATAACACGTGCGTAAACGCACGTGCATTTTCCGAACCCTGCCATAAAACCATACGGCCTCTACAACGTTTCGCCCGAACATGGGAAATTGTCTGTGGGGGACTCTAATGACTCGTCAGTACCCTGGTAGTGGGTTTAACCACAAACCGTCAGCGGCACTAGCTATGCGTAACGGCTGCCCATGGACTGACCTCAAGGGAGGCCGATGAGCGAACTCATCCAGAAACCCTACTGAGCCTAACAGTGACAATGTATATACAGTCCGATCCGTTCGTCTATGAGTATTGCATATCTGCCTAGGGGGCTAGTAACGTCAGACCCCCAATAGCAGTATAAGTCGTGTCGGAGTGTAGCCCAATAACACCCTGAGATACTACTGGAGTGCCTACCAATAAACCTCCTGCCATGGTCATGGACTTTGTGTAATGGCTCTCCTAGACACAGCACGACCTCGCCCCCAATACCGGGATAGACGAATCCCCTGTCGATCCGCTCACGTGCCTCCATAAGGCTCGGGACTGTACCCAAAAACTACCTGTTTGCACGACTCTTTTGAGCCATGGTAGGGTAGAAATCAAAGCACAGTGGGAACTTACACGAGACAAATGACGACCTCAGGTCGATGAACTAACCTGTACACATGTCACCAGGGAACTGCTATCTGACGATATGTATAATACCAACTAGCAGGTTCCCGGCGAGTCCTGTCCGGTGTACTCATAACCCAATGAGCACCTGTATACATCTTAGGTGATCCAACTGACACCAGTGGCTTGTGAGACCGGCCACCGCCCCTCGTCGGGGTCTCGACTGTACACACTAGTCTACTCCGGAGTATCGATGCCCTGTCTCGAAACTCCCACGACTAGGGACCACAATTAAGGATATGCGTATAAACCACCGAACTCTCACGTATATGATCGCCATCATACTGTTGGTGGTAAAGCAAGATCCTAAGGGCTCTATCAAAGTGTAACATGTAATCAGTCACCTGAACATGTACACGACTGATAAAGGTAAACCAGATAGCATACTATCATCTCGAGTAAGACTGTCCTACCGGTATAGGTCATCCGCAATCATTGCAATCACGTACCTGCAATCCAATAATTGACTATGAGGGCACTATCTCCAACAGTCACCCACTGAATTATAGAATCCGGTAAATTGTGCACCCCTCTGTGGGTCGCTCTTAGATGCAGAAAAGTAAATACAAATATACATCATTCAGTGGCAACTACCTCACTCCCGAAAGTGCCATGACAAAAGAATATTACAGATTTACACTTGAATGAATTACATATAAAACATTGTATAACCGGCTATTCCCACGAAAATTCGTCTCACCGTCACAACAACAATAACATCATCATCGTGATTTGTTGAATATGCAATCCCTTCTAACTGAACTATAGCAGTTAGATGGCATTTTAAAACGTTTCAACACAATACGAAACAATAAAGATATATTTGATTTCGATCATCAAGTTTATCCATAAAACCGAAAACAACTCCAGATTGCAAAATACACAACCTCGGGAAAAACAAACAAGCCAATATACCAGTTTTAAGATAATAGAGCAACACCAGAAAACTGGCGGCCAACAGAACAAGAAGAACCGGCGGAGGCCTGCTACTGCTGGTTTTTCTTGGACTCTACGCCTCCAGGTTTCTGGTGGATGCTCCGTGGTCCCTGCATACCCTATTAGTATTATTTTAAAAAAAAATTAAAGCATTTTAAAAAAATGTACAGAGTCCAATATATGGAAACTAGAAAAACGGACTAAACTCGATGATTGGAAACCAAAACGACGACATGGGAAAGTTGCAGTTTTAGGATAAGCTCTGATACCATGCTAGTATATCATGCATAGAGATAGAGAAAAAATACGATGCAGAATAACAAAATCAAAATTTTCTAGCATGCATGGTATACTACCCTAGTGATCATCCTAAAACTATAACATGCATAACCAAAAAGGGTAAGAGCTAAGGTGGAAAATCATACTACCTATGATGTTTCCTCTTTGAACCTCCAAGATTTGTAGTAAGTTGGATCCTTTGTTTTGAACTCTTAGCTTGGCCTCCTTGAGTTCACCGGCTTGAGTATCCTAGTCGATCCTTTCCGTCGAAGACGATCCACGGCGATGAATGGCAACTTAAGCTACTCCTTATTCTTTGCTAATTGCTAAGTAGAAAGAAGAAGTATGTGGTTTTGTAAATAGTGAAGGGTTTCTCTCTTGTCTCTCTTTTCTTTTTCTTCTCTACTCTTTTCTTTTCCTCATGAGTTTTGCAAGTTTGAAAGAGAGAGAGAGTGAAAGTTAGGTTATGGTCACACTCACCATGCCACCATGACCTAATCCATGCCGCCTCTCTCTTCTATCATCCTAACACATGTCCTAGGGTGTGTGTAATGGTTACACATACCTTTGGGCGTGTACAAATGAGGTAAAGAAAAAGAACAAAAGGAAAAAGATTTATCATGGTTAAAAAAAGATATATTAGCCATGATAAAATGTTCACATCATATAGAACAATAAAGAGAGAGAGAGAGAGAGAGAGAAAGTATATGATATTAGGTTAATTACATTCATTATCACATAATGACATATAATTAAATTTTCCATTGAATTAACAATTAATACAATGACCCGGTTTATCTCAATAATCCGGCCAGTATCATAACCCGTCCGGTTAAAGACGAATGTCTAACCGGTCCCTGCACGCATCCCATGCGTGCAATATATTATTTCGCTCGAGTGGACAAAAATATCTGTGTGGGACTCTAAAGACCCGTCAACACGCTGGCAGTAAGTTGTCGGATCACATCCTTACCTTACAAGCACGTCAACGGTACTAGCTATACATAACGGCCACCTAGGTATTGAACGAATGAAAGGTCGATAAGAAAACATTCCCGTACCCTACAGAGCCTATTGATGACACTTACCGTACAGTCCGGTCTCTTCATCAGAGAATGTCGCATATCGGGTCTGGGAGGTGGTATCCTTCAGACTCCCACTAAACTGATGAATCATATAAGCATAAAGCTCATAACCTTATGAGAAACTACTGATAACGCTTATTAGAAAAACTCACTTGCTCTAACCAGGGACTTATGGTTATAGCTAGTCTTGTATAGCGCAACATCAACTCCTCATACTGGGAGAGACGAATCCCTTTTGATCACTCATTGCCTCCACATGATCCGGAACTGCACCCAACCACTACCTATTTGCACAGCCTTTTAAGGCTGTGGTACAGTGGGGATCATATGAGACACTATAAAGATCTCATGTCTATAGACTAACATGTACTTGTGTTACCTGAGAATTGCCATCTGACGATAGGTATAGTATCATCTAGGTGTTCTCGGCGAGTCCATTCGGTATACTCAATCTCTAATGAGCACATGCATACAATCTTTGGTGTCAAACACCAATAGTTGTGGGACCAACCATCGTCCTATACTGGGTCGAGAAACGTATACACTAGTCTACTCTGGAATATCGATGCCTTGTCTCGATATCCCTACGACTAGGAACTTTTAAGGATGTGCTTATCAACTACCCAGGCCCACTAGTATGATCGACATCATAGTCCTGGTAGTTAAGCAAAGATTCTAAGGGCTCTATCAACATGTATAACTAAGAACATGGTATAAAGCATACACGTTCAGATAAAGTCAAAACTGTTAGTTATATGTATGCCCTAGAGGCCATTACTGTACATACGATATATTGTAATGGATGCATGGACATATATAGGGAGGACTTTCTTGCTCGACATGATAGTATGCTATCTGGTTGTACTTTATCTTAACATGTACTCTGATTGTCTCTATGTTACATGTTGATAAAGCCCTTAGGATATGTACTCGACTACTGGGACTATGATGAGATCATACTAGTAGGGCCATGGTAGTCGACGAGTACATCCTATAACCGTTCCTAGTTGGGGGTGTATCGAGACAGGGCATCGATACACCAGAGTAGACTAGCGTATACGCATCTTGACCCATATGATGGGCGATGGATGATCCTATATCCATCGGTGTTTGACATCAAGGATGGTGTACGGGTGCTCAGTAGAGACGGATACACTGGACGGACTCGCCGAGAACTCCCAGATGGTATTATACCTCACGTCAGATGGCAGTTCTCCGGTGACACTGGTACAGAGTAGTCTGTTGACCCGAGATCGTCATAGAGTCTTGTGTGATTCCCACTGTGCTTTGATTTCCATCATACCACGTCCAAGAAGGCGTGCAAAAAGGTGGCTTTTTGGTACAGTCCCGAATCACATGGAGGCAATGAGCGATAGGAGGGGATTCGTCTCTCCCGGTATAGGGAGTTGATGTTGTGCGGTGTTCGATTGGCTATAACCGGAAATCCCTGGCCAGGGTTGCTGAGATTTACTGGTAAGTGTTATCAGTAGTTTCTCGAACTGTTATAGACCTCAAATCGACACGACTTATCAAGCTACTGGGGTCTGACGTTTACCACCCCTAGGCGAGATATGCGACATATCAGACGACGAGACCGGACTGTACGGGAGTGTTACTGTTTGGATTCACAGGAGAATGTACAGGCTTTCTTGTTGATCTTCTGAGCGCTCAATACCTGGGTAGCTGTTACGTTTAGTTGACCACTTGCAGCTTGTGGGTGTTTGATATGATCATCACCTACTGCCGGCGTATTGACGATTCTTTAGAGTCCTACACAGAGATTTCTTGGCTCAGGGAAAACGGAGTAGGAGCACATATGTGATATGTGTGGGACCGAGGATAATGCCGTATGTGATACCGTATTGGATTCTCGCGATATGAGATATCGGCCGAGTATATATGATATAGCCGGGTCATCGTATTAGTCTGTTATATACGATATAGCCGGATTGTCGGATCAAGTGTTGATTCGATAATTTAATGTATAATAATATATATGATATATTAAATTACATTAACTAATATTAGCTCACTAAAATATTCTTTTTCTCACTCGGGTAATACACTGATATATATGCGATATATGTTAAATGTATTATTTTATTTTGTTACGATAAATATTATATATGTGATATATAATATTGTAACATGATATGATAACTAATGCAACATGTTTAGTGGAGATTAAACAAGGTTAGGGTTTGTTTTGGGTTAGTTCCTTCTTGATGATTCTAGAAGGTTTCTTTTTGTTTTGTGCAAGATATTTTCAAATGACTCATGCTTTAACCCAACCCAAACCCTAGCCCTTGGTTAATTCTCTACAAAGGTTTAGCAACCATGGTTGCATTATTGATCATTATCTTCTTTACATTATTCATCAAAAAAGGATTCTATGTTTTATTCTTCTTCTTTTCCTTCTTCTTTTCATGGAAAAAGCTTTCTTGATTTGATTTTGTGATGATAAATGAGTGAGAATAAGAAAACAAATGAGAGCAAAAATCCTACTTCATCATCCTCATCTACCCTTGCCCTTTAGATGAGGGTGTTCACTTCATTTAGTGAGTGTTAGCTTGTGTTAATGAAACTTCAAGGTAGATCATCTATGTTATCGAAGATCGGAAGCAAGACTGCATCTTTCTCTTCGTGGAGCCTCTCGAGTGTAACGTTTTAAAAATAATTAAATAAATAATTAAATGAATAAAATTGTTTAAGTGAATTTTATGATTTTCGGTAAAGCAAAATGTATTTTTCGTAAAATCAAACCGCAATTGTTTTTCATTATAAATTCAAAAATACCTATTTAATTATGTAATTACTAGTAAATAGTGTTTATTTAGCCACTTATAAATTTTTAGTTTAATTAAAAAAATTTCCTAAATTAATTATTTTAAATATTAACATAAGCTTTATTTTTACACTAAATTAGTGTAAATTACAAATTTAAATGGTTTTAATTTGTAAAAATGAACCATGGCATGTTAGAATTTAGTATGTATCATGCAAAAATTATTTGCAAATTTTTTCTATTTTCTAGAGCTTTCTTCAGTTGCTATAGTAAACAAACAAATAAATAATTAAATAAACCATGAAAAGACCTTTAAGTGACATTTCTCCTCTTGAAACTTCTACACTTTTCCTTAATAATTTCTTTCTCTCCCTCACTCCCTCAAGGCCGGCCACAACCCTCGCATGGCTGCCCCCCCATTTCCCACCTCATTTTTGCACAAAAATCCATCAAATTACATCAAAAATTCAATAAAAAATACACAAAATCCTAATCTCTTCATACCCTTTATTCTCTACCCTTTTTTATATGGATTGTGGAGTGGGAAAGCATGTATTTTGGAGGCTCATTTCTCGTTTGGATTTCACATTTTGGAGGTATAATTTTCCTTCTTTTGATTTATTGTTATTAGATGATCATTTAAGCTTAATTAGATTTAATGAATTAATTCTATGTTTTTTTAAAAAAAATGCAAGTTAGGGTTGTAAATTCAAGTTATGGTTTTTAATAATTAATTAGGGTTATAATAGTTAGTTTAACACTTTTAGAATTGGAAAATATTGCATGGTTGTTAAATTGTAAAATTTTCATTTAAAATTGTTTTAAATAAGGAAATTAGCTAACTAGATTTTTCTAAAATGTGTTTGTGGGTAATATAAAATTCCAATTAAAGTTGCTATCATTAGATTGTAGTTTTAGTGAGAGTATTAGCATGTAAATGGAAAGAAAAACTTAGTTTGATCACTAGATTACTTTGAGAATTGGAAAATACTAAAAAAATGCTATTATTTTGTAAACTAGATTTTGAAAATTCCTAAAAAAGGAGATTAAAAATATAATTTATGGTTTTATTAAATCATTATCATCATGAATTGTGGTTTAATACATTAATTCATGCAAAATTATGTTTTGTGATGGAATTGTGGTATTTTGCTTGAAAAATGTTAAAATTGTTAAAAGTTGCAAACTAGAAATTTCAAATAAATGTAAAATTGTGTAATAAAAATATAGTAATGGTTTGTATAGTCTAGTAATGCTATTTAATGAGTTTTATGACCATTGGTTTCATTTAAATGTCAAGTTTCGATGAAAAACAGTAAATTGGCATTTTCGGGTTTTTCGAAAACGGACGATTTGATCGATTTTAGTGTTTCGATGAAATTGATCATGTTTTACAATATAAGTAATGTGTTTTAAAACTAAAAGTTGTTTGATGATGTTATCTCGATCCATCGGAGTTTGTACGCCGATATCGAGCGGTATTTGGTTCTTTTGCGTGGACGGGACATAGGTTTTAACCTGTGCTTGTTCCTTGTATCGTTTGACTTTTGTATGTGATTCGGTTTACGATAATATTTATATGTTTGCGTTTAGGTACCCTTCAAGTGGACTGCGGGCGATGAAGAGGAGGATGGCGACACCGTCGTCGGCAGACATGGACCAGGTGAGTAGATGTATATCTACGGGGGGAAGTCGGGTGGATGGCGTTTAGCACCCCCGCAACGTAGAATAGGAATGGTACTTATTGACATTAGGAAATCAGATGTGACCCTAGTAGGACCCTAGTATTGACCCTAGGCTGGACTAGACTGATTTAGGAAAACCATATCCGAGAATGAGTACCTTGTAAGAGGTTCGTAGGTTTCAGATAGAAACACACCCACGCGCACACACTGAAACTCGACATGGGGTATACGTGTATATGTATATATATAGAACGAGGTATAGGTATATACATATATATACAACACGTATATGTGATTCATTGATGTGATATGATATCCGAGATATGATGAAACAATGTAGCGGGGCTTGATGCCGTAATTCTTGGCTATACAGTCGTATTAAAGTGTTAGCGGAATCATTAGAGAATGAGATAATGAACATGTATATATATAAATCATAAAGAGTGGTGGTGATATTGATGTACATGGGATGCTAGAATAGTACCCGAACTGTAACTTGTGACTGACCACGATATGATATATGTATAACTTGATTACGACATTATATTGGTGTGACCTGATGCTGATATCATATAAGTATGACTTAATCACAATATGATACATATGACATGATATTTCTGAGGATAAACTAATGATGCTTATCATGATGGCAATGATATATGATTGATGTATGCGATCACAGTTTAGAACCTTGATCATGAGATGTGTTGATGATGACCTATTACTAATAATGAGACACCTAGGAGATACTTGACCCGTACCCCGATATAGGGATACCGTACGATGGATTTTACCGTACGAGGCTTAGATATGATGATTGATCCGCACTCTTGATTCGAGGAAGCCGTACTACGTACGCGACGCTATTGAGACGGGATCGCCGACTATTAGAGATATTGGTTCAGACCTTAGGTAGATGCTTGTTTCTTATTGACTAGTTTCTTAGGTTAGTTCCTTAGGATATTAGATGGACACTGGTTTAGGTTCGACTCACATAGTGGTAGTTGTACTCGTATCTCGCAGAGGAGTGGATAATGCACACCTGTATTTACATTCGTACTGTAATCATCATGGTGCATGTTCTTTTATATGTTGCTATAATCAGTATAAACTTTACCTGTTAGGACACCAGCACTATTACCGATGATGCGCATATTCCACGCACACTTATTTACCGGCTCACACACATCATCATCGGTAATTGCTATGTCACGTACACTTTAGATCATATTGTCTTTTATGGATAGAATCAGTTAGCAACTAGACATATATAATATTGTGATTATTCTCTGACATTAGTATAAGACATGATATTTATTACTTAGATATTCATGCATTCATATTTCATGTTATCGCACAGTAGTATGGGCATATGCTGACACTTGTCATATACTTATGATTTTGAGATTTGGATTTCTATGAGATTTCTGGAATTTTTGGGAAAAACCGCAAAAATATATAAAAACTTCTCTCTCTCTCTCCTCTTCTCTTTTTTAAATAAGATGCGGTTTTCTCGTGATGTATGAGTCGTCCACCATGAGTATTTCATGTTTTCTGTTGGATTTCGAGACCCGATTCGAGGAGTGGATGAACCGTCTCGGGTACATGGTGGGCCCGGTATGGTACCCCGGGGCAAGAAGATCGAGTTGTAGACGATGAGCCCGGCAGGGGAAGACGACCTACCGGTGATGTCTGGCGCGGCGGATATCCGGAGGATACCAACCGTTGTCGTGAGATTTGATGATATGGGCCGATCCGGATTGACGGAGCCCGAGATATTGAGACTTGAGATTACCTGTGTTGTGTCGATGCTTGATACGGATTTCCATAGATTTCATTGTTGAGATTTCAGATTCTTATACACATTCTACTATGATAACAGCTAAAGATTTCTTATACATATATATCTGGACTTCAGGATTTGTTACTTTACATTCATGGTGCATGCATTTCAATCATATGACATGGTACTATATGAGGCACTGGCACGAGCACGGAGTATCTGCACTTACACGTATTGTTACCATGCTATTACTTGAGGTTTGAGACTTAGTAGTGTATTATTATGACCTAGGATAGCGTCGTGCATTCGATTTCTTTTCGTAGATGTCTTCTACTCACGAGTTGGCAACTCACCCCCGTTGTGCCAAATTTTATTACAGGTTCGGTGTACAGGTTTCCATGGCAGCTTGCTGGCACATTTATTCTTTCAGGGTGACTTGCACGGTAGGTTGGTTCACTTGTATCTGAACCACCATTGTACTTTTATTCACTCACTTGTATCTAGTAAGCTCCATCAACCACATTTGTATTACTTGATAAGTTTATTGGACCAGTCTGTTATTTCGACCTTAGAGTCGTGCATGTATTATTCTGATTTGGTGGTTTTGTTTTCTTTTGAGTTTTGAGCCTCGCCCTTTGGCGTTGTATATTATTGTGTTTGTTGTGGTTGTTTCCGCCTGTTGGCGTTGAGCTAGCACCCGTTTGGGGATGCTTTTTATTGTTTATTCATATTATACTTGTTGTACCCGTTTGGGGGCCAGTTTTTACAGAGGAGACTCTGCCGAAATTTTTGGTAAAATTTGCTGATGTTTTTATACTTGTTTTCTTTTATTTTCTTCTTTTTATTCTTTTATGGTTTAGATTTCTGGGCTTCGGCTTACTTAGGTCACGTGGCGCCTCTAGACGCTTCGTAATCTAAGTGCCGGTCACGTTCCGTACTTTCGGGTCGTGACAAAGTTGGTATCAGAGCGCTAGGTTTAACCCGGTATAAGTCTAGGTGACCCTTGGTTGATGGAGTAGGCGATTTAGGTAGAGTAACGTACCGTGGGTATGGTCCGCGGCATACTTACGATACGCTACTCTGCTTAAGGAGCCTTAGGATGTACATTTGTTTGCACCGTATTTCATTCGTTCCTTTGATCTATCTTCGTCGATGTCGGAGGTTGGTTCTGTTACCACGGGCGCACGGGCAGAGGAAGCTGCGGCTCGAATGCGATAACCATTAGAGTATTGGTTATTCTTGAGGATTGAAGCATTGCTTAGCGTGCGGACGAAGGGTATTCACATGCCGTCCGGATGAAGTTAAAGGGTTCGAACGATTATCAGAAAACCATTTTCCCAAGTTTAAGGTATTCGGAAGAACATGCAGGTATTTCGATGGACCCTCTAGAAGAATGAAACCCTAACTCGACATAATGGCCACAAGAACGACCTTGAACCTTAGGGTTTACGGCAGTTCCGCGGTGCCATTAGTGAGGTTTGGGTTTGCCCTTCTACGGCTGGATCATCGATGTTGGGGTATGTACCGGATATTTTTAAACTGTACATGATTGTTGAGCTCTCGGGGAATTATGATATTTTGATGGATCGATCGAAAAGTTTAATGTAGTCCGGATATCAAGTGAAGGGATCGACTATGTGGGAGACTCTAGACATGAGTATTGCCGTTGGTAGTGCAGTCAGCACACCTATGAAAGAACGAGTTCGAAGCAGTCGACATCAGAGGAAAGAGGCGCACATTGACGATAGTGTTTACGATTGTGATTTAGTGATTTGAATTTCCTATTTTCGTTGATTGGATTTTTGTATTTTGAGGACTTTGTTCTACGATTGGTATTTCCTGTGTGTACCTTCATTCTATCTGTGTTTCATATATCAGTTGTATTGATGTGGTTTAGTATACAACCAGTACACTTGATTTGGTTTTATATATTTTTTTGAGATTTTTGATTTGATTTCGTGAATAGGGGTTACACGTGATTTTGACATATGTTTCGACCTAGTTTTCATGCATTTTTGTGCTGTGATTTCGAGTTTGATATTCAATGTATGTTTTCGTGCACCATGTGCACCTGATTAGGGTTCTTGCGCATACTGGGCGCACTTGATGCGATTTTGTGCACACCAGATGAACTAAATCGGGGTTTTGTGCAGATTAGATGCACCTGATATTGAGTCGTGCACGCCCGTTGCACTTGACAGATGTTTTTGGTGCACACCTGTTGCACTTAGTTTTGTTGTTGTGTGTATTCGTGGTATCTGTATTTGGTTTCGATTTCAGTGCGCACCGGACGCACATAATATTTTATTGATGTGATTGGGATTGATTTCAGTTTGAGCAGTATATTTTCATAATCATTATTATTTGATTTAGTAACCAGGCGGGACGTGTATGTTAAATAAAAGATATATATATATAGTTATTTTTTTAAATAAACGTCCGCTACTTATGCCGTGACACGTGCATCACACGACAATTTTCAAAAAAGGGGTTTGCATATTTCCTTATCCGGATATTTGTACGGTTTCTAGATTGATGTATATTATAATGGTTTTCATATTGGGTTATGATATTTTATTCTCGCCATAACTCCGATGATTGCGTTATGCTTGACGGAGTTGATTTTTGTTATGTGTTGATGATTTCGGAGCCCCGACGATTTGAGTGTTTTGCTAAATGTTTTAGTATTTCGAGGGGGAGTTTTAATTTAAATTCTGGGACCGAATTTATTAAAGGGGGGAAGATTGTAACGTTTTAAAAATAATTAAATGAATAAAATTGTTTAAGTGAATTTAATGATTTTCGGTAAAGCAAAATGTATTTTTCGTAAAATCAAACAGCAATTGTTTTTCATTATAAATTCAAAAATACCTATTTAATTATGTAATTACTAGTAAATAGTGTTTATTTAGCCACTTATAAATTTTTAGTTTAATTAAAAAAATTTCCTAAATTAATTATTTTAAATATTAACATAAGCTTTATTTTTACACTAAATTAGTGTAAATTACAAATTTAAATGGTTTTAATTTGTAAAAATGAACCATGGCATGTTAGAATTTAGTATGTATCATGCAAAAATTATTTGCAAATTTTTCCTATTTTCTAGAGCTGTCTTGAGTTGCTATAGTAAACAAACAAACAAATAATTAAATAAACCATGAAAAGACCTTTAAGTGACATTTCTCCTCTTGAAACTTCTACACTTTTCCTTAATCATTTCTTTCTCTCCCTCACTCCCTCAAGGCCGGCCACAACCCTCCCATGGCTGCCCCCCCATTTCCCACCTCATTTTTGCACAAAAATCCATCAAATTACATCAAAAATTCAATAAAAAATACACAAAATCCTAATCTCTTCATACCCTTTATTCTCTACCCTTTTTTATATGGATTGCGGAGTGGGAAAGCATGTATTTTGGAGGCTCATTTCTTGTTTGGATTTCATATTTTGGAGGTATAATTTTCCTTCTTTTGATTTATTGTTATTAGATGATCATTTAAGCTTAATTAGATTTAATGAATTAATTCTATGTTTTTTTAAAAAAAATGCAAGTTAGGGTTGTAAATTCAAGTTAGGGTTTTTAATAATAAATTAGGGTTATAATAGTTAGTTTAACACTTAAGACTACCTACCGGTGATGTCTGGCGCGGAGGATATCCGGAGGATACCGACCGTTGTCGTAAGATTTGATGATATGGGCCGATCCGGATTGACGGAGCCCGAGATATTGAGACTTGAGATTACCTGTGTTGTGTCGATGCTTGACACGGATTTCCATGGATTTCATTGTTGAGATTTCAGATTCTTATACACATTCTACTATGATAACAGCTAAAGATTTCATATAAATATATATCTGGACTTCAGGATTTGTTACTTTACATTCATGGTGCATGCATTTCATTCATATGACATGGTACTATATGAGGCACTGACACGAGCACGGAGTATCTGCACTTACACGTATTGTTACCCTGCTATTACTTGAGGTTTGAGACTTAGTAGTGTATTATTATGACCTAGGATAGCGTCGTGCATTCGATTTCTTTTCGTAGATGTCTTCTACTCACAAGTTGGCAACTCACCCCCGTTGTGCCAAATTTTATTACAGGTTCGGTGTACAGGTTTCCCTGGCAGCTTGCTGGCACATTTATTCTTTCAGGGTGACTTGCACGGTAGGTTGGTTCACTTGTATCCGAACCACCATTGTACTTTTATTCACTCACTTGTATCTAGTAAGCTCCATCAACCACATTTGTATTACTTGATAAGTTTATTGGACCAGTCTGTTATTTCGACCTTAGAGTCGCGCATGTATTATTCTGATCTGGTGGTTTTGTTTTCTTTTGAGTTTTGAGCCTCGCCCTTTGGCGTTGTATATTATTGTGTTTGTTGTGGTTGTTTCCTCCTGTTGGCGTTGAGCTAGCACCCGTTTGGGGATGCGTTTTATTGTTTATTCATATTATACTTGTTGTACCCGTTTGGGGGCCAGTTTTTACAGAGGAGACTCTGCCGAGATTTTTGGTAAAATTTGCTGATGTTTTTATACTTGTTTTCTTTTCTTTTCTTCTTTTTCTTCTTTTATGGTTTAGATTTCTGGGCTTCGGCTTACTTAGGTCACATGGCGCCTCTAGACGCTTCGTAATCTAAGTGTCGGTCACGTTCCATACTTTCGGGTCGTGACATCGAGAGTCCGGAACACGATGATCGCAGCGAAGGGACCTCAATACGGAGCTTAAGAAGTGAAGGACCGGATCTACAAAGTTTTTAATCCCTCTCACTTAGTGTTAAAGAGTTTAACATGCTTGTTTTCGCTTAAATCTAGTTTAACGATCCGGCTTTGGGTTGTTCGGCACGGCTAAATTTTTAATCGGGCATGGTTGATGCCTCGTAGGACCTTGTGAGCGTGCCTAGCAACCCAACAAAAACCAGATAGTTCACTATAATTTTGAGCAAGATTATTCTATGCATACATATGTCACGACCCGAAAGTACGGAACGTGACCGGCACTTAGATTACGAAGCGTCTAGAGGCGCCACGTAACCTAAGTAAGCCGAAGCCCAGAAATCTAAACCATAGAAGAAGAAGAAGAAGAAGAAGAAGAAAAAGAAAACAAGTTTAAAAGCATCAGCAATTTTCCCAAAAATTTCGGCAGAGTCTCCTCTGTAAAAACTGGCCCCCAAACGGGTACAACAAGTATAATATACATAAACAATAAAAAGCATCCCCAAACGGGAGCTAGCATCAACGCCAACAGGCGGAAACAACCACAGCAAGCACAATAATATACAACGCCAATAGGCGAGGCTCAAAACTCAAAAGAAAACAAAACCACCAGATCTGAATAACACATGCGCGACTCTAAGGTCGAAATAAACAACTGGTCCAATAAACTTATCAAGTAATACAAATATGGTTGATGGAGCTTACTAGATACAAATGAATGAATAAAATACAATGGTGGTTCAGATACAAGTGAACCAACCTACCGTGCAAATCACCCTGAAATAAAAGATGTGCCAGCAAACTGCCCGGGAAACCTGTACATCGAACCTGTAAGGAATTTGGCACAACGGGGGTGAGTTGCCAACTCGTGAGTAGAAGACATCTACGAAAAGAAATCGAATGCACGACGCTATCCTAGGTCATAATAATACACTACTATATCCCAAACATCTAGTACTAGCAGGGTAATACTACGTGTAAGTGCAAATACTCCGTGTCGTGTCAGTGCCTCATATAGTACTAAGTCATATGAAATGAAATGCATGCACCATGAATGTAAAGTCACAAATCCTGAAATCCAGATATATATGTATGAGAACCTTTAGCCGTTATCATAGTAAAGTGTGTATAAGCATCTGAAATCTCAACAATGAAATCCATGGAAATCCGTGTCAAGTATCGACACAACACATGTAATCTCAAGTATCAATATGTCGGGCTCCGTCAGTCCGGATCGGCCCATATCATCAAATCCCACGACAACGGTCGGTATCCTCCGGATATCCGCCGCGCCAGACATCACCGGTAGGTAGCCTTCCCCTGCCAGGCTCATCGTCTACAACTCGATCTTCTTGCCCCGGGGTACCATACCGGGCCCACCATGTACCCGAGACGGTTCATCCACTCCTCGAATCGGGTCTCGAAATCCAACAGAAAACATAAAATCTCATGGTGGACGACACATACATCACGAGAAAACCGCAACTTTGTTTAAAAAGAGAGGAGGAGAGAGAGAGAAATTTTTATATATTTTTGCGGTTTTCCCCAAAAATCCAGAAATCTCATAGAAATCCAAATCTCAAAATCATGAGTAACTATATGATAAATGTCGGCATATGCCCATAATACTGCATGATAACACGAAAATATGAATGTCTAAGTAATGAATATCATGTCTTATACTTATCATCAGAGAGTGATCACAATATTATATCGGTTTAGTTGTTAACTGATTCTATCAATAAAAGATAATATGATCTAAAGTGTACGTGACATAGCAATTACCGATGATGATGTGTGTGAGCCGGCAAATAAGTGTGCGTGGAATATGCGCATCATCGGTAATAGTGCTGGTGTCCTAACAGGTAAAGTTTATACGGATTATAGCAACATATAAAAGAACATGCACCATGATGATTACAGTATGAATGTAAATACAGGTGTGCATTATCCATTCCTCTGCGAGATACGAGTACAACTGCCACTATGTGAGTCGAACCTAAACCAGTGTCCATCTAACATCCTAAGAAACTAAACCTAATAAACTAGTCAGTAAGAAACTAGAGTCTAACTAAGGTCTGAATCAATATCTCTAATAGTCGGCGATCCCGCCTCAATAGCGTCACGTACGTAGTACGGCTTCCTCGAATCAAGAGTGCGGATCAATCATCAAATCTAAGCCTCGTACGGTAAAATCCATCGTACGGCATCCCAATGTCGGGGTACGGTCAAGTATCTCCTAGGTGTCTCCTCATTCGTATAATGTCATATGTATCATATTGTGATTAAGTCATACCGATATCTTATCGTCATCAAGTCACACCTATACGATATCGACATCAGGTCACACCTATATGATGTCGTAATCAAGTCATACATATCCCAAATCGTGACCAATCACAAGTTACAGTCCGGGTACTATTTTAGAGTCCTATGTATCTCAACATCAACACTACCCATTATAATTTATATATACCTGTTCATTACCTCATTCTCTAATGATCCGCTAACCTTTAATACGACCGTATATTCAAGAATCACGGCATCAAGCCCAGTTACAATGTTTCATCATACCTCAGATACTATGTCACCTCAAAGAATCCCATGTACGGGTTGTATATATATATATATATACCTATACCTAGTTCTATATATATATATACACACTTATACGTACACACCATGTCGAGTTTCAGTGTGTGCGTGTGTGTTTCTATCTGAAACCTACGAACTTTTCCAAGGTACTCATCCTCTGATATAGTTTTCCTAAATCGGTCTAGTCCAGCCTAGGGTCAATACTAGGGTCCTACTAGGGTCACGTCTGGTTTCCTAATGTCAATAAGTACTATTCCTATTCTACGTTGCGGGGGTGCTAAACGCCATCCACCCGACTTCCCCCCGTAGATATGCATCTACTCACCTGGTCCATGTCTGCCGACGATGGTGTCGCCATCCTCCTCTTCATCACCCGCAGTCCACTTGAAGGGTACCTAAACGCAAACATATAAATAGCATCGTAAACTGAATCACATACAAAAGTCAAACGATACAAAGAACAAGCATAGGTTAAAACCTATGTCCCGTCCACGCAAAAGAACCAAATACCGCTCGATATCGGCGTACAAACTCCGATGGATCGAGATAACATCATCAAACAACTTGTAGTTTAAAATCACATTACTTATACCATAGAACATGATTAAATCCATCGAAACCCTAAAATCTATCAAACTGTCCAATTTCGCAAAAACCCGAAAATGCCAATATACCGTTTTTCATCAAAACTTGACATTTAAATGAAACTAATGGTCATACAACTCATTAAATAGCATTACTAGACTATACAAACCATTACTATATTTTTATTACACAAATTTATATAAATTTGAAATTTCTAGTTTACAACATTTAACAATTTTCAACATTTTCCAAGCAAAATACCACAATTCCACCTCAAAACATGATTTTGCATAAATTAATGACTTAAACCACAATTTATGATGATAATGATATAATGAAACCAATATTATATTTTAAATCCCTTTTATTTAGAATTTTCCAAAATCTAGTTAATAAAATAATAGCATTTTATTACTATTTTCCAATTATCAATTGAATCTAGTGATCAAACTAAGTTTTTCTTCCCATTAACATGTTAATATGCTCACTAAAACTACAATCTAATGATAGAAATCTTAATTGGAATTTTATATAACCCATAAACATATTTTATAAAAAACTAGTTAGCTAAAAAGTATAATTAAATCAATTTTAGGTTAACAATTTACAACATATCATCCCTATAAGAATTTCCACTTCTAAATATGTTAAACTAGTGATTATAACCCTCATTAATTAATAAAAATCACAACTTGATTTTTCAAACCCTAACTTGAATTTTAAAAGTAGTAAATAGAATTAATAGATTAAATCTAATTAAACTTTAAAAGAAATATCTAATAGAAATAAAATAAAAGAGAAGGATTTATACCTCCACAACCTCATGTCCAAACTTGAAAATGAGCCTCAAAAATACATGCTTTCCCACTCCAAATTCCATGTAAAGAAGAGTAGAGAATAAAGGGTATGAAAATATATATGATTTTGTGGAATTTTAATTGAATTTTTGATGTATTTTTGATGATTTTTGAATAAAAAAGAGGTGGAAAATGGGGGGGGCTGCCATGGATGAGTTGTGGCCGGCCATGGGGAGGGAGAAAGAGAAAAGAGTGAAGAAAAGTGTGGAAGTTTCAAGAAAGAATCATCATCTTTATGTCTTTTCAACCTTTATGCATTTTCCTTTTCTTTTATTTTCAAAAAAACAAATTTCTAGAAGGCACTTGAAGAATGAAGTGAGAGGGGCTGCCAAGATCAGCCAAAAATAGTGTGAGGGAGTAAAATATAGTGTGGTTTTGTTTGGGAAAAGATAAAAGTTATACCGCACTCCGTTTGCACTAATTTCACCGAAAAAAAAGCCTTTTTCTTCGATATTTTCTATCACCGGATAACAACCCTATTTCAATTCAAAAACCACATGATAAAATTTTGTTTAATGTATAATGATGCACAAAATTTGTTTGAACTCATTCCAGTTTGTAATTTTCCTGAATTAAATGTATTAGTGACGGCTTAAAATAATATTAAAATAATTAATTTCGGAAAAAATTTCAGAAATTTTGAAATCTCACCAGTGGCTCAATAAACACCAAATACTAGCAATTACATAATTAGAATATTTATATTTAATTTTAAAATAAAGATATTTGTATTTTGATTTTTTACAGAAAACCCCCTTATTTTGCCGATTTTCCGAAATTTCACCAAAACGATTTTCACAACGTTACAATCTTCCCCCCTTAAAGAAATTCGGTCCCCGAATTTAAATTAAAACTCCCCCTCCAAATACTAAAACATTTATCAAAATACTCAAATCGTCGGGGCTCCGAAATCATCAATACATAACTAAAATCAACCCCGTCAAGCATAACGCAATCATCGGAGTTACGGCGAAGATAAAATATCAAACCCAATACGAAAACCAACATAATATATATCAAAACTATAACTTATATATATATAGTGTGCATCATAGTGAAACCGTACAAATATCCGGCTAAGGAAATATGCAAACCCCTTTTTGAAAATTGCCGTGTGATGCACGTGTCACGGCATAAGTAGCGGACGTTTATTTTTTTTTAAAAAAAATAACTATATATATATATAATATATATATATATATATATCTTTTATTTAACATACACGTCCCGCCTGGTTACTAAATCAAATAATAATCATTATGAAAATATACTGCTCAAACTGAAATCAATTCCAATCACATCAATAAATTGTCATGTGCGTCCGGTGCACACTGAAATAGAAACCAAATACAGATACCATGAATACCCACAAAATAAAACTAGGTGCAACAGGTGTGCACCAAAAACATCTGTCCAGTGCAACGGGCGTGCATGACTCACTATCAGGTGCATCTAATCTGCACAAAACCCCGATTTAGTGCATCTGGTGTGCACAAAATCGCATCAAGTGCGCCAAGTATGCGCAAGAATCCTAATCGGGTGCACATGGAGCACGAAAACATACATCGGATATCAGACTCGAATCACAGTACGAAAATGCATGAAAACTAGGTCAAAACATATGTCAAAATCATGTGTAACCCCTATACACGAAATCAACTCAAAATCTCAAAATATGTAAAACCAAATCAAGTGTACTGGGTGTGTACTCAACAACATCAATACAACTGATATATGAAACACAAATAGAATGAAGGTATACACATGAAATACCAATCGTAGCACAAAATCCTCAAAATACTAAAATCCAATCAATGAAATTATGAAATTCAAATCACTAAATCACTATCGTCAATGCGCGCCCCTTTCCTCTGATGTCGATTGCTTCGAACTCGTCTCTTCGTAGCTATGCAGACTGCGCTATCAACGGCAACACTCATATCTAGAGCCTCCCACATAGTCGATCCCTTCACTTGATATCCGGACTACATTAAACTTTTCGATCGATCCATCAAAATCCCATAATTCCCCGAGAGCTCAAAACTCAAGTACAGTTTAAAAATATCCGGTACATACCCCAGCATCGATGATCCAGCTGTAGAAGGGCAAACCCAAGCCTCACTAATGGCACAGCGGAACTGCCGTAAACCCTAAGGTTCAAGGGCGTTCTCGTGGTCATTATGTCGAGTTAGGGTTTCATTCTTCTAGAGGGTCCATCGAAATACCTGCATGTTCTTCCGAATACTTTAAACTTAGGAAAATGGTTTTCTGATAATCGTTCGAACCCTTTAACTTCATCCGGACGGCATGTGAATACCCTTCGTCCGCACGCTAAGCAATGCTTCAATCCTCAAGAATAGCCCATACTCTAATGGTTATCGCATTCGAGCCGCAGCTCCCTCTGCCAGTGGTAATAGAACCCGCCGTCCAACATTGACGAAGATAGATCAAAAGAACGAATGGAATACGGTACAAACAATGTACATCCTAAGGCTGCTTAAGCAGAGTAGCGTATCGTAAGTATGCCGCGGACCATACCCACGGTACGTTACTCTACCTAAATCGCCTACTCCATCAACCAAGGGTCACCTAGACTTATACAGGGTTAAACCTAGCGCTCTGATACCAACTTTGTCACGACCCGAAAGTACGGAACGTGACCGGCACTTAGATTACGAAGCGTCTAGAGGCGCCACGTAACCTAAGTAAGCCGAAGCCCAGAAATCTAAACCATAGAAGAAGAAGAAGAAGAAGAAGAAGAAAAAGAAAACAAGTTTAAAAGCATCAGCAATTTTCCCAAAAATTTCGGCAGAGTCTCCTCTGTAAAAACTGGCCCCCAAACGGGTACAACAAGTATAATATACATAAACAATAAAAAGCATCCCCAAACGGGAGCTAGCATCAACGCCAACAGGCGGAAACAACCACAGCAAGCACAATAATATACAACGCCAATAGGCGAGGCTCAAAACTCAAAAGAAAACAAAACCACCAGATCTGAATAACACATGCGCGACTCTAAGGTCGAAATAAACAACTGGTCCAATAAACTTATCAAGTAATACAAATATGGTTGATGGAGCTTACTAGATACAAATGAATGAATAAAATACAATGGTGGTTCAGATACAAGTGAACCAACCTACCGTGCAAATCACCCTGAAATAAAAGATGTGCCAGCAAACTGCCCGGGAAACCTGTACATCGAACCTGTAAGGAATTTGGCACAACGGGGGTGAGTTGCCAACTCGTGAGTAGAAGACATCTACGAAAAGAAATCGAATGCACGACGCTATCCTAGGTCATAATAATACACTACTATATCCCAAACATCTAGTACTAGCAGGGTAATACTACGTGTAAGTGCAAATACTCCGTGTCGTGTCAGTGCCTCATATAGTACTAAGTCATATGAAATGAAATGCATGCACCATGAATGTAAAGTCACAAATCCTGAAATCCAGATATATATGTATGAGAACCTTTAGCCGTTATCATAGTAAAGTGTGTATAAGCATCTGAAATCTCAACAATGAAATCCATGGAAATCCGTGTCAAGTATCGACACAACACATGTAATCTCAAGTATCAATATGTCGGGCTCCGTCAGTCCGGATCGGCCCATATCATCAAATCCCACGACAACGGTCGGTATCCTCCGGATATCCGCCGCGCCAGACATCACCGGTAGGTAGCCTTCCCCTGCCAGGCTCATCGTCTACAACTCGATCTTCTTGCCCCGGGGTACCATACCGGGCCCACCATGTACCCGAGACGGTTCATCCACTCCTCGAATCGGGTCTCGAAATCCAACAGAAAACATAAAATCTCATGGTGGACGACACATACATCACGAGAAAACCGCAACTTTGTTTAAAAAGAGAGGAGGAGAGAGAGAGAAATTTTTATATATTTTTGCGGTTTTCCCCAAAAATCCAGAAATCTCATAGAAATCCAAATCTCAAAATCATGAGTAACTATATGATAAGTGTCGGCATATGCCCATAATACTGCATGATAACACGAAAATATGAATGTCTAAGTAATGAATATCATGTCTTATACTTATCATCAGAGAGTGATCACAATATTATATCGGTTTAGTTGTTAACTGATTCTATCAATAAAAGATAATATGATCTAAAGTGTACGTGACATAGCAATTACCGATGATGATGTGTGTGAGCCGGCAAATAAGTGTGCGTGGAATATGCGCATCATCGGTAATAGTGCTGGTGTCCTAACAGGTAAAGTTTATACGGATTATAGCAACATATAAAAGAACATGCACCATGATGATTACAGTATGAATGTAAATACAGGTGTGCATTATCCACTCCTCTGCGAGATACGAGTACAACTGCCACTATGTGAGTCGAACCTAAACCAGTGTCCATCTAACATCCTAAGAAACTAAACCTAATAAACTAGTCAGTAAGAAACTAGAGTCTAACTAAGGTCTGAATCAATATCTCTAATAGTCGGCGATCCCGCCTCAATAGCGTCACGTACGTAGTACGGCTTCCTCGAATCAAGAGTGCGGATCAATCATCAAATCTAAGCCTCGTACGGTAAAATCCATCGTACGGCATCCCAATGTCGGGGTACGGTCAAGTATCTCCTAGGTGTCTCCTCATTCGTATAATGTCATATGTATCATATTGTGATTAAGTCATACCGATATCTTATCGTCATCAAGTCACACCTATACGATATCGACATCAGGTCACACCTATATGATGTCGTAATCAAGTCATACATATCCCAAATCGTGACCAATCACAAGTTACAGTCCGGGTACTATTTTAGAGTCCTATGTATCTCAACATCAACACTACCCATTATAATTTATATATACCTGTTCATTACCTCATTCTCTAATGATCCGCTAACCTTTAATACGACCGTATATTCAAGAATCACGGCATCAAGCCCAGTTACAATGTTTCATCATACCTCAGATACCATGTCACCTCAAAGAATCCCATGTACGGGTTGTATATATATATATATATACCTATACCTAGTTCTATATATATATATACACACTTATACGTACACACCATGTCGAGTTTCAGTGTGTGCGTGTGTGTTTCTATCTGAAACCTACGAACTTTTCCAAGGTACTCATCCTCTGATATAGTTTTCCTAAATCGGTCTAGTCCAGCCTAGGGTCAATACTAGGGTCCTACTAGGGTCACGTCTGGTTTCCTAATGTCAATAAGTACTATTCCTATTCTACGTTGCGGGGGTGCTAAACGCCATCCACCCGACTTCCCCCTGTAGATATGCATCTACTCACCTGGTCCATGTCTGCCGACGATGGTGTCGCCATCCTCCTCTTCATCACCCGCAGTCCACTTGAAGGGTACCTAAACGTAAACATATAAATAGCATCGTAAACTGAATCACATACAAAAGTCAAACGATACAAAGAACAAGCATAGGTTAAAACCTATGTCCCGTCCACGCAAAAGAACCAAATACCGCTCGATATCGGCGTACAAACTCCGATGGATCGAGATAACATCATCGAACAACTTGTAGTTTAAAATCACATTACTTATACCATAGAACATGATTAAATCCATCGAAACCCTAAAATCTATCAAACTGTCCAATTTCGCAAAAACCCGAAAATGCCAATATACCGTTTTTCATCAAAACTTGACATTTAAATGAAACTAATGGTCATACAACTCATTAAATAGCATTACTAGACTATACAAACCATTACTATATTTTTATTACACAAATTTATATAAATTTGAAATTTCTAGTTTACAACATTTAACAATTTTCAACATTTTCCAAGCAAAATACCACAATTCCACCTCAAAACATGATTTTGCATAAATTAATGACTTAAACCACAATTTATGATGATAATGATATAATGAAACCAATATTATATTTTAAATCCCTTTTATTTAGAATTTTCCAAAATCTAGTTAATAAAATAATAGCATTTTATTACTATTTTCCAATTATCAATTGAATCTAGTGATCAAACTAAGTTTTTCTTCCCATTAACATGTTAATATGCTCACTAAAACTACAATCTAATGATAGAAATCTTAATTGGAATTTTATATAACCCATAAACATATTTTATAAAAAACTAGTTAGCTAAAAAGTATAATTAAATCAATTTTAGGTTAACAATTTACAACATATCATCCCTATAAGAATTTCCACTTCTAAATATGTTAAACTAGTGATTATAACCCTCATTAATTAATAAAAATCACAACTTGATTTTTCAAACCCTAACTTGAATTTTAAAAGTAGTAAATAGAATTAATAGATTAAATCTAATTAAACTTTAAAAGAAATATCTAATAGAAATAAAATAAAAGAGAAGGATTTATACCTCCACAACCTCATGTCCAAACTTGAAAATGAGCCTCAAAAATACATGCTTTCCCACTCCAAATTCCATGTAAAGAAGAGTAGAGAATAAAGGGTATGAAAATATATATGATTTTGTGGAATTTTAATTGAATTTTTGATGTATTTTTGATGATTTTTGAATAAAAAAGAGGTGGAAAATGGGGGGGGCTGCCATGGATGAGTTGTGGCCGGCCATGGGGAGGGAGAAAGAGAAAAGAGTGAAGAAAAGTGTGGAAGTTTCAAGAAAGAATCATCATCTTTATGTCTTTTCAACCTTTATGCATTTTCCTTTTCTTTTATTTTCAAAAAAACAAATTTCTAGAAGGCACTTGAAGAATGAAGTGAGAGGGGCTGCCAAGATCAGCCAAAAATAGTGTGAGGGAGTAAAATATAGTGTGGTTTTGTTTGGGAAAAGATAAAAGTTATACCGCACTCCGTTTGCACTAATTTCACCGAAAAAAAGCCTTTTTCTTCGATATTTTCTATCACCGGATAACAACCCTATTTCAATTCAAAAACCACATGATAAAATTTTGTTTAATGTATAATGATGCACAAAATTTGTTTGAACTCATTCCAGTTTGTAATTTTCCTGAATTAAATGTATTAGTGACGGCTTAAAATAATATTAAAATAATTAATTTCGGAAAAAATTTCAGAAATTTTGAAATCTCACCAGTGGCTCAATAAACACCAAATACTAGCAATTACATAATTAGAATATTTATATTTAATTTTAAAATAAAGATATTTGTATTTTGACTTTTTACAGAAAACCCCCTTATTTTGCCGATTTTCCGAAATTTCACCAAAACGATTTTCACAACGTTACAACATATATCCCAGATGCCCAATATAAAGTACAATAATGGCCTCTAGGGGATACATATCCAACTTCATTCTCACCTAAATTTGCATATTTACGATAAGATGGCAGTGGTTTGAGATCAAGTGTCGAAAGAGAGACGATAGAAGGTAGGGTAATAGAATGTTACTCGGACTCAATGAGAGGTTCATAGCTCGCATAAGAAATTGACTCGGATAGCTCAACTGACTTTTTTGACAAATCAAAAGGTTCAGACTCGGGGGTAGACTTATCGACATAAGGGTCCCGTGAATTAAGATCATTAAGGAAAGTGGACACTTCGTATTCCCTATTCGTGTAAGGCGCGGCTGGATCAAACAATAACGCACTAGTGGCGTCAAGATCATTATTGTAAAGCTCCTCAAATTCCCAATTGTTGGAAGCTATTTCGTTGACGGAAAATATATCAATCATATGAGCAGAAGGTTCGGAGGGTTGACTTCCTACCTGGAAAATGTTAAGTTCAATTGTCATCTTCCTAAAGGATAAGTTCATGGAACCATTACTGTTGGAGATAGTGCCCTCAAAGTGAATTATTGGATCTCAGGTACGTGATTGCAATGATTGAGGCAGGACCTATACCGATATGACAGTCTTGCTCGAGATGATAGTATGCTATCTGGTTTGTCTTTATCATCGTATACATGCTTTAGTTCGCTATTGCATGTTGATAGAGCCCATACGATTCTTGCTTGACTGCCGGCAGTATGATGGCGATCATATACGTGGGAGCTGGGGTCTGTAAACACATCCTTAAAGTGTCCCTAGTCATGGGAGTTTCGAGACAGGGCATCGATACTGCAGAGTAGACTAGTGTATACAATCGAGACCCCGACGAGGGACGGTGGCCGGTCTCACAAGCCACTGGTGTCAGTTGGATCACCTAAGATGTATACAGGTGCTCATTGGGTTATGAGTACACCGGACAGGACTCGCCGGGAACATGCTAGTTGGTATTATACATATCGTTAGAGAGCAGTTCCCTGGTGACATGTATACAGGTTAGTTTGTCGACCTGAGATCGTCATTTGTCTCGTGTGAGTTCCCACTGTGCTTTGATTCCTACCCTACCGCGCTCAAAGGAGACGTACAAACAGGTATTTTTTTAGGTACAGTCCCAAGCCATATGGAGGCATTGAGCGGATCGTCGGGGATTTGTCTCTCCCGGTATTGGGGGTTGATGTCGCACAGTGCACGGGTGTCCATCACTAGAAATCCTCGGCCGAGGTAAAGGAGAATTACTGATTTGGATCAATAGTTTCTCAGAGAGTGATGGGCTTCATGCCGACACGATTTATCGCGTTATTAGGGGTCTGACTTTATCCACCCCCTAGACTCGATATGCGATACTCTTTAGACGAACGGACCGGACTGTACGGATATTGTCACTGTTAGGCTCAGTAGGGTTTATGGATGAGTTCGCTCGTCAGCTTCCCTTCCAATCAATACATAGGCAACCGTTACGTACAGCTAGTACCTCTGACGTGCTAGTGGTTATACCCAGTGCTAGTGTGTTGACGAGTCATTAGATTCCCCCACTGATCGTTTTCTAAGTTCGGGAGAAACGTTGTAGAGGCTGTATGCTTTTATGGCAGGGTTCGGAAAATGCACGTGCGTTTTCGCACGTGTCGTTTTTCGGGTAGATAATACTGGTAGGCTTTGGTTTAAGCCGGATCCCGGTATTATACTGTGTAGATATAATATCTTTGTCTCAGTTGCATTTGTATTCGGTCGTAATACAAATGCGGGTATGTTTATACTGTTACGGGGTTATCCTGAAATTCGTTTCAGGATCACTTTTGGAAGTTGCCAGTTTCCAGTTTTCTATCGACCGTATTTAACATTCGGTTAAATGCGGATTTATCTTTTCTTAAGATGAGTGTGGAAGCTTCTAGATGGTGACTTGGATGGTGACTAGGCTAGTGAGTAATTAATGCTTTAAATGTTCATTTAATGTTTTAGATGACAAGGTTAGTGATTCATTGTTTCATTAAATGTGTTCATACAAGGTCTTATGTGACTCATCCTCTTCATCGATCTTATTGTCACTCTCCCCCCTCCTACACTCACCTCTCCCCTCTTCAAATAGGCCGACCCCTCCCCTCTTGTGAGATATGGTTGCTTGAGAGAAAAAAGAAGATAGTTTTAGTATATGGAAATTTGATAGATACTCATTTCACATTTCTACCCGATCCAAAAGGGCAACTTCATTAACCGTTCGTCCATAGCTTTGGACGTAACGAGACAAAGTGTTCTACTCATTCTCTACATCAATCTTGGTCATCTCTTTTAGCAAACTTGATGATCGAGTTGTCTCGGTTCAGAGGCGGGAGCCCGTTTAAAGATCCGTCGACGTGGTGCCACCTGGACGAGAAGAATGGAGATCGAGGAGATCGGAGCACCCGCAACAAAGCGTGGGATGATGGTTGAAGACCGAAGGACTCGGATCGTTCGGTATAACATTTCTACCCACTTTGTAGTTTGTTAGTTTAGCTTTAATGGTAGATCTGGGTTATAGTACGTGATAGCACCAGTTGTTAAAAGTTTTTGTTCCGCATTTGGCGTCTGTTAGACGGCCGGGGCGCTACCGTGGACTTACAATTACGACAATTGATTACTGCATTGGAAGTTGCTAGAAAAGGTCGACCTAGAATCACCGGAATTTGGTTCCGTGGGTTCTCCCTGGGCTATGTATCTAAAACTATAAAGTCAATAGGGAATATAAATTCCTCGACATTGATCAGCTCGTCCTCTAGCTCACCCCTACGGTAGGTGATAGATCGATCGGCCATCTGGAGAGTGCAGTGCGTAGGTTTCAACTCTCCTGTGCCTAATTTCCCATAAACAGAATACGACAGTAAGTTAACACTAGCATATAGATCGAGTAGAGCGCGATTGATGTTTTTACTCCCAATAGTTATAGAAATTGTAGGACAACCGGATTCTTTATGTTTCTTGGGCAAATGTTGGATAAGAGTATCGCTCACATTGCTCACTAAGAAAACCTTTTTTGGTACTTGAGTTTTCCGCTTCCTAGTGCACAAGTGCTTTAGAATTTTTGCATACGATAGAACTTGTTGTATAGCATCTAAGAGAGGAATATTAATGATAACTTGCTTAAACATTTCCACAATCTTCTCAATCTGTGGACTTGGTTTGTTGAGCCCCAACCGGTTTGGAAAAAGAGATTTATTAATAGGGGTTGGGTCCAACACTTGTGGACAAGTTTGTGGAGATGGAATGGATCCCAAAACTGGAATTGGTGTGGTCAAAGAGGGTGATCCATTCAAGGAAGTGGACTGAGAGTTCGAGCCCAGTGGAGAATGGAGAATGGGCTCGGAAGAAGATATTTGATTAGACGAAATAGAAGTATAAGGAGTATCCGGGGTTTCATCGAAATGATCAACTTATTCTCCAACATGGTTTTTCAGCACTTTTCCCATAGTTACGGTACTCACAATATGATTTTATTGGTTAAGAACAGTGATAGCGTTTTGTGAGTGGCCGGGATTTGGTAGTGGTCGGGATAGAAGTTTCTCTTTCTCTCTTTCACTCATCGCGGCATTTAATTGTGCAATTTGTGTTTCAATAGACTTGATGCTTTCAACATCAGAAGCAGTGTGTTTCACTAACGTTTGGATACAAGAAGTTAAATTAGCTGACGTTTGCGCGGATTGTTTAATAAACACTTCTAGGCTTCTTTCGAGCGCAGAGATTTTATCGGTACCGGTCGGAGGAATATTATTCTGTGGTTGGAAAGAATTGTTAAAAGGGGAAAAGTTGTTGGCCGGATTTTGAAATGATTGCGGTTGAAAGGGCCGTTGAATTTGTTGTGGTGGTTGTTGTTGCTGTGGAGGAAGCCTTCGATAGTTATTTGATTTGGAACTGATTTCGATTTTGAGTTGGGGTTTAGTTTTGGTTCCAAGAAAAATTAGGATGATTCCTCCATCCCGGATTATATGTGGATGAATAAGGATCATTTCTAGTTCGTTGCTGAAAACCATTATTAGTTTGTTCTTGATCTTGAGACGAAGGATTCAAAGGACATTTTTCAGTTAAATGTGATGAATCATAACAGCAACCACATACGCTTTTGGGGAGTGTAACTTGGTTTAGGGAGACATAAGAGAATTTACTTTCAATAGCTTCGAGCTTCTTTTGCAACGCAACCATTTCAGCTTTCATTGCGATGGAATCATCGAACTGATGGATACCTGCCCTAGATGAAGATGATGTTGTTGGTCTTGTGCTCTCCTGCTGTAATGTTTGTTCAGCAAGACCTTCAAGAAATCGAATTTTGATATGAAAAGAAATCGACAATGTTGGATATAGTGCCCTCAAGGCAATTATTGTAATTGCAGGCACGCGATTATGATAATTGAGGGGGGACCTATAAAGGTAGTATAAGTATGCCTTAGCACCACTACTAGGTTTTAAGAAGCATCAAGTATACAATTTTAAAAAATCTAGTGTGCTAATGCATGCTAACCTAGAATCGAACTAGAGAATTAGGGTTTATAAGCTAGTAAAGACAATCTAAACTAAGTGAATAGGGAATACAACCTTTGTAGACCGGCCCTTCACTTCTAAATCTCCAAGTAGTAGTCCATAGAACTCTTCGTAAGCTCCACTTGGCAAAAAGAACGAGCTTGCTTAAGGATCTTCGAGGCCGAAGATGATCCACCTTGAAGAATCTTTAACTCAAGCTACCTCTTCACTAACTAATGAATTAGTGAAGGAAACAACTTATACTAAAATGCTAGTTTTGTATAAATTGATGAAGTAGGAATTTTGCTCAATTAAGAATATCTTTTCTCTTTTCCTTTTTCACTCTTAGAAAAATCAAGAGAGGAAAAAGATGATCAAGTAATGAAATAGGGTGAAGAAAATATCTCATAGATATTTGTAGAGAGTTAATCATGGCTAAGGATAAAGGGTTAGGTTATAAAATATCTAATGTAAAACAAAATTAGTGTGATGAGTCATGACTTCTACATGCTTCTACAAGCATCTTAAGCCATGCTCATTTTCCACTAATTTTGGATTTACTTTAAATAATAAAACCCAATATTATCCTTGGCTTGGTGTGAGTCACATACATCCATGTCCAATATATCATATAGCATGACACAATAGTATATGTAATATATATATACAAACATATATATATATATATATATATATATATCACATAATTATATATATCAACAATATAAATACATCAAGGCAAGAAATTCTTTAGTGATCTAATATTAGTTAATATATATTAATAGATCAAATATATAATTATATATCAAATTATTAAATCAACACTTGATTGAATAATTCGGCTATATCATATATAACCGACTAATATCTTTTATTTGCATATCATTTTTCGAATCAACACTTGATTCAATAACCCGGTTATATCACATATATCCGATCGATATCATATATCACGAGATTAGAATACAGTATCACATACACGTTTTTAATCAAGGTCCCACAAACATCACATATGTGCCCTACTTCACTTCGCTTGAGCTAGGAAACCTCTGTGTGAGACTTTAAAGACTCGTCAATACGCCAGCAGTAGGTAATGATCATATCAGTTATCCACAAGCTGTCAGCGGTACTAACTGGACGTAATGGCTACCCAGGTATTGAGCGAATAGAAGATCAACAAGCAAGCTTGTTCAAACTCCCATGAAGCCTATAAGTAACACTTACTGTACATTTCAGTCTCTTCGTCTGATATGTCGCATATCGAGTCTGGGGGTGGAAACGTCAGACCCCAGTAACTTGATAAGTCATGCCAATGTGAGCCTCATAACGGTCTGAGAAACTACCGATAACAATTACCGGTAAATCTCATCATCGGCCTTGGATAGGGACTTGCTGTTATAGCCAATCGAGCATAGCGCAACATCAACTCCCAATACCGAGAGAGACAAAACCCCTCCTATCGCTCACCGCCTCTATGTGACTCGGGACTGTACCCAAAATTCACTTATTTGCACGACTCCTTAGAGCCATGGTAGGGAGGAAATCAAAGCACAGTGGGAACCACACAAGAAACTATGACGATCTCGGGTCTACAGACTAACCTGTACCAGTGTCACCAGAGAACTGCTATCTGACAATAAGTATAGTACCATCTAGGAGTTCTCGGCAAGTCCTGTTCGGTGTACCCATTCTCTAATGAGCACCTATGCATAATCTTTGATGTCAAACACTAATGGTTATGGGATCAACCATCGCCCCATACGGGGTTAAGAAATGTACACACTAGACTACTCTGGAATATCGATGCCCTGTCATGATACTCTCTCGACTAAGAACAATTAAAGGATGTACTTGTGGACCACCCTGGCCCCACTAGTATGATCTGGATCATAGTCCTGGTAGTCAAGTACATATCCTAAGGGTTTTATCAACCTGTCTCAGAGAGATAGTATAATAATACTAGTGTACATATTAAGATAAAGAGCAACCAGATAGCATACTATCATATCGAGCAAGAAAGTCCTTTATATATATGTCCAAGCATCCACTATATCATACAATAATGGCCTCTAGGGTATACATATTCCTAACAATCTTCCACTTGCACTAAGGTCAATTGTTGTAGTATCTCATACCCAATATCCCAAAAAGTCTTTCCAATTGCGTCTGGGGGAGGGCCTTCTTGAGTGGATCTGCCGTGTTTTTCTTCGTGTCAACTCTCCTGATCTCGATCTCGCGGTGATCAGATATCTTCCGGATCAGGTGATACCGCATAAGAATGTCTGGATCGCTGATGAGACCAGGGTTCCTTGGCCAAAGCCACAGCTCCATTGTAATCACAATAGAAGGGTATTGGATGTTCAATGGATGGAACCACACCAAGTTCAGCTATGAACTTCTTCATCCAGACAGCCTCTTTGGAGGCATCGTTGGCAGCGATGTATTCAGCCTCCATCGTCGAGTCTGTCATGGTATCTTTCTTGGAACTCTTCCAACATACTGTCCCTCCGTTGAGGGTGAAGATAAAACCCGAGACCGACTTACTATCATCCTTATCACTCTGGAAGCTCGAATCGGTAAAGGACTCCACCTGGAGTTCTCCGTTACTATACACCAAGAACATTTCTTTATTCATTCTCAAGTGCTTAAGAATGTTCGTTACAGTTGTCCAGTGATTTTCTCCAGGATCTGATTGATACCTGCTTACTACTTAAGTGCGTAAGCTACATCCGGTCTGGTACATAACATCGCATACATGATAGAACCGACTGCAGAAACATAGTGTATCCCTTGCATGTGAGCCCTCTCCAAATATGTCTTGGGAGACATCTCTTTAGAGAGAGTGATTCCTGAGCAAGTTGGTAAATTACTGCGTTTAGAATCTTACATACTAAACTTTTTTGTATGGTGTCAATGTACCTGGATGCTGGAGGCATCACCCAGATCATTTATGGAGAACTTGTGTGATATGAAGAGATTGACTGGGTGTAGAATAGGAACTTCATTTCCTATCAAGAGTATGTCATCCGTGTACAATACGAGAAAGAAAATCTTGCTCTCTACAACCTTCTTCTATATACAAGGTTCATCTACGTTTTTGATGAAGTCAAACTCTTTGACCGCTACATCAAAACAGATGTTCCAGCTCCGCGATACTTTCTTTAACCCATAGATTGATTTAAGTAGCTTGCATACGCTTCCGCTGCTCCCACTGTCTATGAAGCCTTCTAGTTGTGTCATGTACACGCTCTCTTCTAAATCACCATTTAGGTAAGAGGTCCTAACGACCATTTGCCAGATTTCATAGTCATGGTATGCAGCGATGGAAAGTAGGATCCAGATGGACTTAAGCATAGCCACTGGAGAAAAGGTTTCATCATAATTGACACCTGGTCGTTGACAAAAACCTTTTGCTACAAGTCTTGCTTTGAAAGTCTTAACTTTTCCGTCTACACCAAGTTTCTTCTTGAAGATCCGCTTGCTCCCGAGCGGTTTACACCTTAAGGAGTACTTTCAAAGTCTATACTTTTTTGATGTACATGGATTCCATCTCAGATCGCATAGCATCTATCCATTTCACTAAGTCATCACTTGTGATGGCCTGCTCGAAACTAGTTGGGTTATCATCTTTCATGATGCAATCCTCGCTCCCACCGTCAATGAGAAAACTGCGGTATCTCTCTGGTATAAGAAATCCTACTAGATCTGCGGAGTGGCTGAGGTTCGTCAGGGATTATTGAAACCTCCGGTTCCACCAAATCATCAGTTGTAGTTTGTGTAGCTGGAACTTCTTCCAGTTCTACCTGATGACCACTAATTTCTTTTACAAGAAATTCCTTTTCTAAAAAGGTGGCATGTTGAGCAACAAATACCTTTTTTCCTCACTGTGGTATAATAGATATCCATGTGAATTCTTTGGATATTCCATAAACTTGCACAAAACTGACCTTGCTTCGAGCTCGTCCGGATTTTTCTTTTTAACATAGGCCGGACAACCCCATATCTTAAATCGTTTAAGATATGGTCTCCTTCCACTCCATATCTCATATGGTGTTTTAGGTATAGATTTTGATGGAACATAATTCAATAGGTAAGCGGTTGTCTCAAGCGCATAACCCCAAAAGGAAATAGGTAACTCAGTATTATTCATCATAGAGCGCACCATATTTAATAGGGTGCGATTCTTCCGCTCCGCTACACTTTTGTGCTCTAGTGTATACGAAGGAGTAACCTGAAAGAGAATCCCATTCTCTTTTAGGTAGTCACGGAATTCCGTGCTCGAGTATTCTCCTCCCCGAACAGATTAAAGGATTTTAATAGTTTTACCCGTTTGGTTCTTTAATTTGTACTTGTATTCCTTGAATTTCTTAAAAGCTTCAGACTTGGGTTTCAATAAGAACACATGTCCGAATCTTGAGAGATCATCGATGAATGTGATAAAATACGAGAAACCATTCCTAGCATGAGTAAATAAGGGACCACATACATCACTATGTATCAGTCCCAAGAGTTCAGTAGCTCTTTCTCCATGTCCAAGAGTTTTGGTCATCTTGCTTTTGAGACATAACTGCCAAGTTTCATAAGATGTAAATTCGAACAGATTCAAATATCCATCTTTATGTAACTTAGCTAGTATTGTCGCATTGATATGACCTAGTCTACAATACCACAAGAAGGCTTTGTTCATTTCTGAACTTTTTCACTTGTGTGTGCTCTGTATATTTAGAACTGTAGTTTGATTCAGAACGTATATACCGTTACACAACGTACCAAAACCAATCAACTTTTGATTTAGGAAAATATTCATAACATTATCCTGAAATACAAAATTATATCCTTCTCTATATAATATAGATACTGATATTAAATTGCACATCATCGATGGTACGTAATAACAGTCGTTCAAAATCAATGTATTCCCATTTGGCAATACAATGTGATATTCGCCGACAGCTTCGGCAGCAACAATTGCTCCGTTCCTTACTCTGAGATACATATCACCCTTTCCCAGTTCTCTACTTCGTCTTAACCCTTGTAATATATTACAAACATGGGATCCTGATCCGGTATCTAATACCTAGGACGTAGAGAAAACTAAGAAATAGTTCTCAGTTATGAACACACCCGAAGAAGATGTATCAGCATGCTCTTTCTTCATTCGTGTGGTCTAGGAATCCGGGTATTTCCCTATTTCCCACTCGGACATATAACAATCATAAGGTAGAGCGGAACCAACGTTCCCCAGCTCAATATAATAAGCGGATTCGGTCAATACATCCATATTATTATCTTGATTAAGGTGTGTCATGGTCGCTAGTAGGAGAGAGAGAAGAAAAACACTTTAGCGTGTGCTCTTGCAAGATTAGATTGGTTATTATCTTATCTAATCAGGATGGCTCCAACTATTTTTATCAAATCTTTCTTAAAACCCTAAAATGTAAGACTAGCCGGGATTAATTACACCCAGCAAGTTCGCCAATCAGTCAGCCAAGCAGGTATTGGTACTCCGAGGTAGTCTCCCCATGCTTTCGCATGGAAATAATTAAATAACCTCGTTTCTGTAGGGGCATAACCCCGTTAACACCTTTCTTAGGCACCTATTGGATCGACTAATTGTAAAGTGGAAAACACTCCAATTACTGGCAGGGTTACTTGCCAGGGTCTCCTAACTCTAGAATTGGCAGGGTTACTTGCCGCTCTCGTAGGGTTCTAGAGTTGTGGGTTTGGCTATTCATCACGACCGTGGCATCCGTGTTTTACATTACTGGCTGAATTTAAAACATAGACATCCTAGTATATTCAATATTTCATATGTTGCTTCTGCTGCTTGTTTCTGTGATGTGATCATGTTGTATTATATATATGATATATAATAAACGTTACTTATGTTTTGCACCCGCACTAGTCCAGCCCCCGCTTTGCCGGTAGTTGCTTTGCCGGTAGTTAAGTAACCTAACGGTGTATGTCGGGGCCCTATGGCGAATGCGGATGGCATAAGCGTGCGTTCTATTTTCGTTTCTTTTTCTATAATGTTTAGGAAATATTAAATGATGGGACTTCATTAATGTGATTAATGAAAAGAAAGAATCCAAAATATGTTGTAGAATCAAATTTTCAAAAAAAGAGTAGCTCTAGTTTTTGCTTTGCATAGTGGTATTCCTTGTTGAATATCCAGCACCTCATTTGATGAGGAAAGTGCCGAGATCCCTTCACCGAGAGTGATCTCTTTAGCGAAACTAGAAAATGCTACAACCCACTCGGTTTTGTCTTTTTACTGCTTCTATAGTTCTTGCTTTGTATACTGGTATTCCTAAATATTATGCACCTCATTCGATGAGGAAAGAGCCGAGATCCCTTCACCGGGAGTGACCTCTTTAGTGAGACTAGCAAAAGCCTCAAAAACACTCCTTTTCGAAAACACTAGATTCTACGACGATATCAAGTTCAATACGCTCATGGTTTTCTTAAAAACCTGCGTAGCCCTCCGTCATTTCAGATAAATACTATTTAGTATTCGTGTTGTGTTTGTTGACCTTGTCAAGACGTAGTGTGCGGTAGCTGATTAGTGCTTATCTGCTAGCATGAGATGCAATTGGATTAGGATAGTCGTGCGGCCTTGTTGACCTTATCAAGGGTCGTGCGGACGGGTTTAATTCAATCAAGAAATGACAGGTAGAACTTGACTAGCGCTTATGATTTGTTGACCTTGTCAAGGTCATAAGTGGCTAGGGATAAAAACCATTATCGGGAATTTCAAGTGTTGAAATTTGCAATGAGATTGCATACCTTCTATATGATAGTTGGATCCCGATACCCACTGCGAGTAAGTGTTACTCCTGGGAGAATTTTGCACTTTACAATTAGCTAATCAAGTAGGCGTCTAGAAAGGTGTCAGCGGGGTTATGCCTTTAGGGAAACGAGATTTATTTTAATTAGGTCCGTGCGAAAGCAGGGGAAATCTCCCTCGGAGTACTGATACATTCCTGGCCGAACGATTGGCGAACTTATAGGCTGTAATTAATCCCGGCTAATCTTACCTTTTATGATTTGAAAGAAGATTTGATAAAAACAGTGGGAGCCATCCTGATTAGGTAAGATAATAACCAATCTAATCTTGCAAAGAGCGCACGCTAACGCGTTTCCTTCTCCCTCTCTCTCCACGTAGCAACCAATGTCACGCCTTAATTAAGATAATAATATGGATGTATTGACCGAACCCTCCTTTTGTACAGGGCTAGGGATCGTTGGTCCCGCTCTATCTTATGAATGTTATAAGTCTGAGTAAGGGATAGGGGAAAATCAGGATTTCCGCGCCACCCATACGAAGAAACAACAAGTTGATGCATCTTCTTCGGGTGTATTCGTTACCGAGAACTGTTTCTCAGTTTGTTCTATGTCTTGGGTATTGGATACCGGATCAAGATCCCACGTATGTAAATTGTTACATGGGCTAAAGAAAGGTAGAGAACTGGGAAAAGGTGATAAATTCCTAACAGTAGGGAATGGTGCAATTGTTGCAGCCAAAGCAGTTGGCGAATATCACCTTGTATTACCAACTGTTAATACATTGATTCTGAACGACTGTTACTACGTACCAAAAATAATATGTAACATTATATCGATTTCTTTGCTATCTAAAGAAGGATATAAGTTCACATTAGAGGATAATGTTATGAACATTTTCCAGAATCAAGTGTTGATTGGATTTGGTACGTTATGTAACGGCATATACGTTCTTAATCAAAGTACAGATCTTATAACATACAGAACACAAATAAGAGGAAAAGTTCAGAAATGAATGAAGCCTTCTTGTGGCACTGTAGACTAGGTCATATCAATGCGACAAGACCGGCTAAGTTGCATAAAGATGGATATTTGAATACGTTCAAATTTTCATCTTATGAAACTTGCCAGTCATGTCTCAAAGGGAAGATGACCAAAACTCCGTTTACTAGACACAGAGAAATAGCTACTGAACTCTTGGGAGTGATACATAGTGATGTATGCGGTCCTATGTCTACACATGCCAGGAATGGTTATTCATACTTTATTACATTCACCGATGATCTCTCAAAATTCAGATATGTGTTATTTTTGAAACACAAGTCTGAAACTTTTGAGAAATTGAAGGAATATAAGTGCGAAGTTGAAAACCAGACGGGAAAAAGTATCAAAATCCTACGATCTGATTGGGGAGGTGAATACTTGAGCGGGGAATTCTGGGACTATTTAAAAGAGAATGGGATTCTCTCTCAGCTTACTCCTCCGTATACACCACAGCACAACGGTGTATCAGAGCGAAGAAATCGCACCCTATTAGATATGGTGCGCTCTATGATGAGTACTGCTGAGTCGCCTATTTCATTTTGGGGTTATACGCTTGAGACAGCAGCATACCTATTGAATCAAGTTCCATCAAAATCTGTGCCTAAAATATCAAATGGGATATGGAGTGGAAAGAGGCCGTGTCTTAAACGAATTCAGATATGGGGTTGTCTGGCCTATGTTAAAAGAAAAAATCCGGGCAAGCTCGAGGCAAGATCAGTTCTATGTGAGTGTGTAGAATATCCAAAGAATTCACACGGATATATCTTCTACCAAAGTGAGAAACAAAAGGTGTTTGTTGCTCAACATGCCATCTTTTTGGAATAGGAATTTCTTGTAAAAGGAATTAGTGGCAATGAGGTAGAACTGGAAGAAGATTCAGCTGCACAAACTAGAACTGATGATTTAGTGGAACCAGAGGATCCAATAGTATCCAACGAACACCAGCCACTCCGCAGATCTAGTAGGGTTTCTCACCGACCTGAGAGAAACTACAGTTTTCTCATAGACGGTAGGAGCGAGGATTGCATCATGGAAGATGATGACCCTACTAGTTTCGAGCAGGCCATCATGAGTAGGGACTCTGTGAAATGGCTGGATGCTATCAGATCCGAGATGGAATCCATGTACACCAACCAAGTATGGACTTTGGAAGTTGCTCCTGAAGGGGTAAAACTCATTGGGAGCAAGTAGATCTTCAAAAAGAAGATATGTGTAGATCGAAAAGTTAAGACTTTCAAAGCTAGATTTGTAGCAAAAGGTTTTCATCAACGACTGTTAGGATACCTACAACGGCAGCAAGGTTTCGGATGGCATCTCACATGCCAATTTCAAATTTTTCCATTATAGATAACCCTAAACCTAGATCATTAACTAGAGAATCAAACCAAACAAGCATGTTAACAACTTAACATCCAAGAGTTAGGGATTACATCTTTTGTAGTCCGTTCCTTCGCTTTATAAGCTCCGAGTTGAGGTCCCTTCGCTGCGATCATCAAGTACCCGGACTCTAGAAAGGCTCCATGAAAAGAATGATGCACTCTTGCTTAAAGACTTCAAAAATCCTAGATGATCTACCTTGAAGAATCTCAAACCCAAGATCTTGCTTCACTAATCTTGTATTAGTAAAGCAAACACCCTAATCTAAGTGGCTAGAATAGATGAGGATGATGAAGTAGGAATTTTGCTCTCTTTTGTTTTCTTTATCTCACTTTAAATCATCACAAACAAAAATCAAGCAAGCTTTTTGAGAGCTTGAAGAAGATGAAGAACAAAGTGATGAATGAATTATTGTTGAGGTTAGAAATGCAACCATGGTTTACTATGTGTCATGGCTAACTCATGTAGAGAATAAACCATAGGCTAGAGTTAATGTTGGGTTAGCAAATATCAAGGATAAAACAAAGAGGGTGGACTTTGTCAAAGTGTCATGAAGCTTCGTCAAAACTCATCCAAAACATTATCCATCCAAAATGAATTAATCCATATTAAAATGTTAACCCAAGTTTAAAACCCTAACATGTTTTAAACCCTAGTTGCATTTGTAACCCTAACATGTTACAATATTATATATCGCATATACAATATTTTGTAACAAAAGAAAATAATACAATTAACATATATCACATATACATCAATGTATTATCAAGTGAGAAAAAGAATCTTTAAGTGAGCTTATATTATTTAATGTAATGTAATGTAATATATCAAATATATAATTATACATTAAATTATCGAATCAACACTTGATCCGATAATCCGGCTATTTCACAAATGACCGACTAATAAAATCTTTATCAGTTCATTGAATCAACACTTGATCCGATGACCCGGCTATATCACATATACCCGGCCGATATCATATATCGCGAGAATCGAATACGGTATCACATACATGTATTATTTTCAGTCCCGCACATATCACATATGTGCTCCTACTCCGTTTTGCCTGAGCCAGGAAACCTTTGTGTAGGACTCTAAAGAATCGTCAATGTGCCGGCAGTAGGTGATGATCATATCAAACACCCACAAGCTGCAAGCGGTCAGCTAAACGTAACGGCCACCCAGGTATTGAGCGATCAGAAGATCAACAAGCAAGCCTGTACATTCTCATGTGAATCCAATCAGTAACACTCCCGTAAAGTCCGGTCTCTTCGTCTGATATGTTGCATATCCAGTCTTGGGGTGGTAAACGTCAGACTCCAATAACCGATAAGTCGTGTCGATATGAGGTACATATTGGTTCGAGAAACTACTGATAACACTTACCAGTAAATCTCAGCAACTCTGGCCAGGGATTTCTAGTTATAGCCAATCAAACACAGCGCAACATCAACTCCCAATACCGGGAGAGATGAAACCCCACCTATCGCTCATTGCCTCCTTGTGATTCGGGACTGTACCCAAAAGCCGCCGTTTTGCAAGTTCTCGTGAATGTGGTAAAGTGGAAATCAAAGCACAGTAGGAATCACACAAAACTCTATGACGATCTCGGGTCTACAGACTAGCCTGTACCAGTGTTACCAGAGAACTGCCATCTGACGTGAAGTATAATACCATCTGGGAGTTCATGGCAAGTCCGTCCAGTGTACCCAGTCTCCACTGAGCACCCTTATACTGTCTCTGATGTCAAACACCAATGGATATGGGATCATCCAATGCCCATCTACATGGGTCGAGAAGCTATACGCTAGTCTACTCTGGTATATCGATGCCCCGTCTCGATACACCTATGACTAGAAACATTTGAAGGATGTACTTAGCGACTACACTGTCCCCACTAGTATAATCTGCAACATAGTCCTGGTAGTCAAGTACTCATCCTAAGGGCTTTATCAATATGTCACATAGAGACAATAAGAGAACATGTTAAGATAAAGAGCAACCAGATAGCATACTATCATGTCGAGCAAGAAAGTCCTTTATATATATGTCCAAGCATCCACTACAATATACACCGCATGTACAGTAATGGCCTCTAGGGCATACATATCACTAACAATCTCCCACTTGCACTAGGGCCATCTGTTGTGGTATCTCATACACAACAATCAGCCGTGGTTGAAGTATCTCATACTCAACCATCCCATAAAAGTCTCTACTGGGAAATAGGCCTTTGTGAGTGGATCCGCGCTGTTTTCCTCTGTATCTACTCTCTATCCTCGATCTCCCAAGAGATCAACCATCTCCATGATCAGGTGATACTGCCTAAGAATATGTCTGGATCTCTGATGGGACGAGGGTTCCTAGGCATAAGCCATAACTCCATTGTCACACAATAGTAGGAATGAAGTTCATCTCATGAACTTATATCTATCCAGACCGCCTCTTTGGTAGCATCCTTGGTAACGATGTATCTTGCCTTTAATCGTCTAGTTTTCCACGGTATCTATCTTGGAACTCTTCTAACATATCGTCCCTCCACTGAGGCCAAAACAATGCCTGCGACTGACTTTCAGTCGACCTTACCACCCTGGAAGCATTCCAGTGATTCTCCCCGCGATTGATTGATACCATCTCACTACACCTAGTAAGAATCCTAACATCCAATTAGATCTATCTCATAGATCCAAAACTCAGGATTTAGGAGGTATCACCTTGATCCTATATGGAGAATCCTTATGATAAGAGGAGATTGACCAAGCCTAGCATAGGAAACTCCTTCCCTATCAAGAGTATGTCATCCACGTACTATACGAGGATCACCACCATACTCCCTACTACCTTTTTGTATATACAAGGTTCATCTACCATTTTGATGAAGTCAAACTCTTTGACTACCACATCAAAACAGACATTCCAATTCCGCAATGCCTGATTTATCCCATAAAACAACTTGCACATGTTTCCGCTGCTCCCACTGTCTACGAAGCCCGCTGGCTGTGTACTTATAGACGCTGTCTTCTAAATCACTATTTAGAAAAACATTCATGACACCCAACCGCCAGATATCATAGTCATGGTATGTAGCAATGGCAAATAGGATCTGGATGGACTTAAGCATAGCTTTGAAAGTCTCAACTTTTCCATGTACACCAAGTAATCTACTCAAGATTTACTTGCTCCTGATGGGGACTTAACCCTTCAGATAAAGAAACCAAAGTCCATACTTTATTGGTGTATATGCATTCCATCTCAGATCACTAAGCATCCAGCCATTCTAACAGAGTCCCCACTCTTGATGGCCTGCTCGAAACTAGTTTTGTCATCATCTCATGATGCAATCCTCGCTTCTACTATCATACAAAAACTGAAGCATCTCTCAGGTGGATGAGGAACCCTACCAAATCGGCGGAGAGGCTGAAGTTCATTGGAAACTATTGAGTCCTCTGGTTCTACCGAATCATCAGCTGCAGTTTGTATAGCTGGAACTCCTTCCAGTTCTACCTCATGACCATTAATTTCTTCACAAGAAATTCCCTTTCCAAAAGGTGGCATGCTGAGAAACAAAACACCTTTTGTTCCTTAGTGTGGTAGAAGATATTCCCTTGCGAATGCTTGGGATATCCAACAAACTTCCATACAACTGACCTTACCTCAAGCTTGTCTGGATTTTGCTTTTAGACATGGGTCGGACAACCCCAAATCTTAACATACTTAAGAGATGGGCCCTTCCCATACCATATCGCATATAGAGTGGCAGGCACCGGATTTGATTGGAACCCTATTCAATAGGTATGCAGCTTCTCAAGTGCATAACCCCCATTAAGAAATAGGCAACTCAGTAGTACTCATCATAGAGCACACCTTATCAAATAGGGTGTGATTGCTCCGCCCCGATATACCAACGTGCTGTGGTGTATATGGAGGAGTAATGCTGAGAGATAATCTCATTCTCCTTTAGAATAGTCCAGGATCTCCGTGCTCAAGTATTCTCCTCCCTGATCTCATCATAGGACATAATACTTATACCCTTTTTGGTTCTCTACTTATGAATTATATTCATTGAATTTCTTAAAAGGTTCAGACTTGTGTTTCAACAGGAACATATGTCCGAATCTTGAGAGATAATCTGTGAATGTAATGAAGTACTAAGAACCGGTCCTGGCATGTGTAGACAGGGGACCTTACATACATCATCATGTATCAATACCAAGAGTTCACTAACTCTTTCTCGGTTTCCAATAAACAGAGCAATGATCATCTTATCTTTGTGACATGACCGGCAAGTCTCACAAGATGTAAGTTCAAACTGATTTAAATATGCATCTAAATGTAACTTAGCTAGTCGGGTCGCATTGATATGACCTAGTCTACAATGCCTCAAGAAAGATTCGTTCATTTCTGAACACTTCCTCTTGTGTGTGTTCTGTACGTTAAGAACTGTAGTTTGATTTAGAACGTATATACTTTAGATAACGTACCTGAACCGATCAACTCTTGATATAGGAAATGTTCAAAACATTATCCAACAGTACAAAATTATATATTTCTTTACTAAATAAAGATACTAATATGATGTTGTATATCAGGTTCAGTATCTTATAACATTCGTTCAGAATCAATGTATTTAGTAATACGGGGTGATAACTACCAACAGACTTGGCTGCAACACTTACACCGTTTCCAACTCTTGAAACTTATCACTCTTTCTCAGTTCTCTACCTTTCTGTAGCCCATGTAACATATTACATATATGAGATCCTGATCCGGTATCACATACCCAGGACGTAGAGGATACTGAAAAACAGTTCTTGGTAATGAACACACCCGAAGAAGATGTATCAACATACACTTTCTTCGTTTGGGCGGCATGGGAATCCTTGTAATCCCGTATTTCCTGCTCGGTCTTATAACAATTATAAGTTGGAGTGGGACCAACGTTCCCTAGCACAGTATAACAAGCGGGTTCGGTCAATACATCCGTATTATTATGTTGATTAAGGCGTGACATGGTCGCTACCTGGAGAGAGAGAGAAGAAAACACTCAGCGTATGATCTTGCAAGATTAGATTGGTTATTAATATATCTAATCAGGAAGCTCCCATTGTTTTAGTCAAATCTTCCTTCAAACCCTAAAAGGAAAGACTAGCCGGGATTAATTACACCCTACAAGTTCTCCAATCTTTCAGCCAGGCCAGTGCCGGTATTTTGAGGGAGGTTTCCCGTGCTTTCGCACGGACCTAATTAAAATAAACCTCATTTTCCTAGGAGCGTAACCCCGTTGACACTTACTTGATCGGCTAATTGTAATGTGTAAAACTCTCACAGGAGTAACTCTTACTCGCAGTAGGTATCGGGATCCAACTATCTCATAGGAGGTATGCAATCTCAATTCAAATTTCAACACTTCAAATTCCCAATAATATTTTACCCCTAGCAGCTATATGACCTTAAAATAGTCAACAAATCATAAGTGCTAGTCAAGTTCAACCCGTCATTTCTCAATTTAATTAAACTCACCCGCACGACCCTTAACATAGTCAACAAAGTCGCACGACTACTCTAATCCAATCGCATCATATGCTTATACAGATAAGCATTAATCAGCTACCGCACACTACGCCTTAACATAGTCAACAAACGTAGCACGAATACTAAGTAGTACTTATCTGAAATGACGGAGGGCTACGATAGGTTTAAGAAAACCCTTTGCGTAATGAACTTGATATCGTCATAGAATCGAGTGATTTTGAAAATGGGTGCTTTTGAGGCTTTTACTATTTTTGCTAAAGAGGTCACTTCCGGTGAAGGGATCTGGGCTCTTTCCTTATCGAATAAGATGCAGGATATTTCATAAATACCGCTATGCAAAACAAAAACTATAAAAGCAATCAAAAGACAAACCGACTGTGTACCATCTGCTAGTTTCGCTAAAGAGGTCACTCCCGGTGAAGGGATCTCGGCTTTTTCCTTATCGAATAAGGTGTTGGATGTTCTACAAGGAACACCGCTATGCAAAGCAACAATTAGAGCTACCAGTTTTTAAAACAAGTTTCTACAATATCTTTAGGTTTCTTTTATTTCATTAATCTCATTAATGAAGTCCCATCATTTTAAGTTACCTAAACATCATAGATAAATACAACGTACGCTTATGTCATCCGCATTCTCTTCGATGTCCCCTCGTGCACCATTAGGTTAGGTAACAAACGGCAGAGCGGGGCAGTGCTAGCGTGAGTGTAAAACATAAGCAACGTCTATATAATATATCATATATACTATATCAAGTATCTATCTCATCATATCAAATGATCACATCACAGATATCGCAGCAAAAGAAACATATAAAATATTGGATATATAAGGAGGTCCGTATTTTATTGTGAGCCTGTATAAAACACGGATTCCACGGTCGTGATTGTTGGATATATGTATGCCCTAGAGGCCATTATGAGATAGTGTATGTAATGATGTGTGTATATATATATATTCAGAGGACAGTCTTGCTCGTCATGATAGTATGTTATCTGGTTTCACTTTATCATATGTTCACTTGATCATGGTTATATTCATTTGGTACATGTTGATAAAGCCCTAAGGATATTGGCTTGACTACTGGGATTATGATGCGGATCATACTAGTGGGACATCTTTAGTTTATAAGCATATCCTTGAAATGTTCCTAGTCGTAGGTATATCGAGACGGGGCATCGATATTCCAGAGTAGACTAGCGTATACCATTCTTGTTCCATATGATAGGCGATGGATTATCCCATATCCGTCTCGTGTGTTGACACCAAAGATAGTACACGGGTGCTCAGTGTGACTGGGTACACTGAACGGACTCACCGAGAACTCCTATGTAGTATTATATCATACGTCGGATAGCAGTTCTCAGGTGACACCGGTACAGGTTGTAGGGTTCCTAGGCACTCTAGTGAAGTCTCACAAGTAATCAAACATGCATAAATCAAATTTTACGGGTGCCTACAAACCCTAATACGGATCGTTTACTAGATATCTAGGCGAAGTATGCAAGTAAACGGAAATGTATCTAAAGGAAAAGGGGCTACATCCTTTGTAGATCCGGTCCACCACTTCCCAAGCTCCACGATGATCTCCCTCCGCTGTCCAAATCGAACTCACGACTCTAGCATTGGCATCATCGAAGAATGGGCGGGCTTGATCGTCGGTTCGATGCCGAAGATGATCTACGTCGAAGCGTCACAAGAACAAGCTCCAACTTCACCAAGCTTTGAAAACTTGTGAAGGAAACACCCTATACTACTTGGCAAGAGGTAGAGGATGAAGAAATAGGAATTGGGTAGACATAAGTTTTGGATTTCCCACACTTTTTCATCAATCACCATTGATGTAGCAAGCTTTTTTCTCATGTTGAAGAAGAAGAAGATGATGAAAAAGAATATGATAAGTGTTTTGTAAATGATAAATAAATCAATACTTATCATTTACTAACCCTTGGTTAGTTATAGAGAATGGACCATGGTTAACTTGAATGGTTAGGGTTAAGGATGAGATAAGAATGGTGACTTGGTCAAAGTTTCAAGAAACTTCAACTAAAAAACAAAACAAGCAACCATTCTTTTTCTCATTATCTTTTTCATTTTCCAAAATAAACAAAAAACAATAAATAAATGAATAAGTAATTAAAAGGAAAACCCTAATCATAAACTTAACCATGGTCTAATTCTTTACACTAACCCTAGCTTGCATGTATCATGATACAATGATGTGCACAAAATATATCACATATACATTGTGTACAATCCAAGTGAGCAAATCCATTTAAAGTGAACCAATACTAGTTAATGCAGAGTAATATATCAAATATATAATTATACATTAAATCATTAAATCTACACTTGATTCAATGATCCGATTATATCGCATATAACCGGCTAGTATCCAATGTATCGGCTTATCGAATCAATCCTTGATTCGATAACTAGGTTATATCGAATACAACCATTCGATACATTCATCGCGAGAATGGAATACGGTATCACATACACGAATTATTCTCGGTCCCGCACATACCTCATATGCGCTCCTATTTCGTTTCGCTTGAGCCAGGAAACCTCTGTGTAGGACTCTTAAAGACTCGTCAATACGCCGGTAGCGGATGATGATCATATCAAACACCCACAAGCCGCAAGCGGTCTGCTAAACGTAACGTCCACCCGGGTATTGAGCGATCAGAAGATCGACGAGCAACCCCGCTCACACTCCTGTGAATCCAACCAGTAACACTTACCGTACAGTCCGGTCTGTTCGTCTGATATGTCGCATATCTCGCCTAGGGGTGGTAAACGTCAGACCCCAGTAGCTCGATAAGTCATGCCGACTTGAGGTCCATAACATTCGTGAAACTACTGATAACTCTTACCAGTATATCACAGCAACCCTGGCCAGGGATTTCCTGTTATGGCCAGTCGTGCATTGCGCAACATCAACCTCCAATACCGGGAGAGACGAATCCCCTCCTATCGCTCATTGCCTCCATGTGAATCGGGACTGTACCCAAAAACCACCTGTTTGCACGACTCAGTAGGGCCGTGGTAGGGTGGAAATCAAAGCACAGTGGGAGACACACAAGACTCTATGACGATCTCGGGTCAACAGACTAAGCTGTACCAGTGTCACCAGAGAACTGCCATCTGACGTGAGGTATAATACCATCTGGGAGTTCTCGGCGAGTCCGTTCAGTGTACCCAGTCTCCACTGAGCACCCGCATACCATCTTCGATGTCAAACACCAATGGATATGGGATCATCCATCGCCCATCGCATGGGTCAAGAAGATATACGCTAGTCTACTCTGGAATATCGATGCCCCGTCTCGATATTCCCACGACTAGGAACAATGAAGGATGTACTCACTGACTACCCAGGCCCCACTAGTATGATCTGCATCATAGTCCTGGAAGTCGAGTGCACATCCTAAGGGATTTATCAACATGTAATCAGAGAGACAGAAAGTATACATGTTAAGATAAAGAGCAACCAGATAGCGTACTATCATGTCGAGCAAGAAAGTCATTCCTATATATGTCCCGGCATCCACTACAATATACATCCAATGTACAGTAATGGCCTCTAGGGCATACATATAACTAACAATCTCCCACTTGCACTAGGGCCATCTGTAGCAGTGGTTGCAGTATCATATACTCAACCATCCCCTAAAAGTCTCTCTTTGGGAAAAAGGCCTTCGTGAGTGGATCCGCCGTGTTGTCCTCTGAGTCTACTCTCCTAACCTCGATCACCCTGGAGATCAACTATCTCCATGATCAGGTGATGCTGCCTCAGAATATGTCTGGGTCACTGATGGGACCAGGGTTCCAGGGCCAAAGCCACACTTCCATTGTCATACAATGGCAGGAACCTAGTTTATCTTATGAACCAATATACACCCAAACTGCCTCTTTGGTAGTATCTTTAATAGCGATGTTACCAGCCTTTATCGTCTAGTTTGCCACGGTATCTAGCTTGGAACTCTTCCAACATACCGTCCCTTTACTAAGGGTAAAGACAATGCCTATGACTGACATTCAGTCGTCTTTATCACCCTGGAACACTTCCAGTGATTCTCCCCAGGATCGATTGATACAATCTCACTATACCTAGTGAGAACCCTAATATCCCTTTAGATCTATCTCATAGGTCCAAATCTCAGGATTTAGGAGGTATCATCTTTATCCTATTTGGAGAATCCTAGTGATAATAGGAGATTGACCGATCGTAGTATAGGAAACTCTTTTTCTATCAAGAGTATGTTGTCTACGTACAATACGAAAATGACCACCTTACTCTCTACTACCCTTTTGTAAATACGAGGTTCGTCTACCATTTTGATGAAGTCAAACACTTTGACTATCACATCAAAACAGACGTTCCAACTTCGCGATGCCTGCTTCATTATGTAAAGCAACCTGCACACGTTTCCGCTGTTCCCACTGTTTACGAAGCTCTCTGGCTGTGTTCTTATAGACGTTCTCTTCAAAATCAGTATTTAGAAAAACAGTCATGGCACCCAACCGCCAGATATCGTAGTCATGGTATGTAGCCGTGGTAAGTAGGATCTGGATAGACTTAAGCATAACTACTCGAAAAAGGTTTCATTATTATCCACGCCTGGTCGATGACGAAAACCTTTAACAAGTCTAGCTTTGAAAGTCTCAACTTTTCCATCTACACCAAGTAATCTTCTCAAGATATACTTGCTCCTGATGGGGATTTAACCCTTCAGATATAGCAACCAAAGTCCATACTTTGTTGGTGTATAAAGATTCCATCTCAGATCACTAAGCATCCAGCCATTCTTACAGAGTCCCTACTCTCGATGGCCTGCTCGAAACTGGTTGGGTCATCATCTAATGATGCAATCCTTGCTCCCACTGTCATCGAGAAACCGAGGTATCTCTCAGGCAGATGAGGAACCCTACTAGATCGGCGGAGAGGCTGGGGTTCGTCGGGAACTATAGAATCTTATGGTTCTGTCAAATCATCAATTGCAGTTTTGTATAGCTGGAACCTTTCCAGTTCTACAGAACTGATCCTGTCTCGATCTTGTCCGGATTTTGCTTTAAACATAGGCCGGACAACCCCAAATCTTAACTTACATAAGAGATAGGATCTTCCCGCACCATATCTTATATGGAGTGGTAGGCACTGATTTGATTCGAACCTAATTCAATAGGTATGCAGCTTCTCAAGTGCATAACCCCAAAAGGAAATAGGTAACTCAGTAATACTCATCATAGAGCACGCCATATCTAATACTGTGCAATTGCTCCGCCCTGATACACCGTTGTGCTGTGGTGTATTCAGAGGAGTAGTACGGAGAGAGAATCTCATTCTCCTTTAGAATGGTCCAGGAATGCTATGCACAAGTATTCTCCTCCCTGATCTCATCATAGTACATAATACTTATACTCGGTTATTGGTTCTCTACTTCTAACTTATATTCTGTGAATACCTCAAAAGGTTCGAACTTATGTTTCAACAGGAACGTATGATTGAATCTTGAGAGATTATCAGAGAATATAATGAAGTATAAAGAACCAATCCTGGCATGTGTAGACAGGAGACTTTACATACATCATCATGTATCAGTCCCAAGAGTTTACTAACTCTTTCTCTGTTTCTAATAAACAGAGCTATGGTCATCTAATCTTTATGACATGACTAGCAAGTTTCACAAGATGTAAATTCAAACTGATTTGAATATGCATCTAAAATGTAACTTCAGTCAGTCGGGTCGCATTGATGTGACCTAGTCTACAATGCCCCAAGAAGGATTCGTTCATTTCTGAACTCTTCTTCTTGTGTGTGTTCTGTATACTAGGAACTGTAGTTTGATTTAAAACTTCAATGCTTTTAGATAACGTGCATGAACCGATCAACTTTTGATATAGGAAATGTTCAAAACATTATCCAACAATACAAAATTATATCCTTCTTTACTAATAAAGAGACTGATATGATTTTGTATATCAGGTTCGGTATCTAATAGCATTTGTTCAGAATCAATGTACTGGTAATACAGGGTGACAGTGACCGACAGACTTGGCTGCAACACTTGCCCCGTTTTCTGTCTCATGAAACTTATCACCCGTTCTCAGTTTTTCTACCCTTTTGTAGCCCTATGTAATATCTTACATATCTGGGATCCTGATCCGGTATCACATACCAAGGATGCGGAGGATACTGAGAAACAGTTCTGTATAATGAACACACCCGAAGATGATGCATCAGCATGCACTCTCTTCGTTTGGGCGGCACGGGAAATCTGGTATTCCCCAATTTTCTGCTCTGTCTTATAACAATTATAAGTTGGAGCGGGACCAACGTTCCCCAACTCAGTATAACAAGCGGGTTCGGTCAATACATCCGTATTATTATCTTGATTAAGGCGGGATATGGTCGCTACCTGGAGAGAGAGAGAAGAAAACACTCTGCGTGCGCTCTTTCAAGATCAGATTGGTTATATATTTTATCTAATCAGGATGGCTCCCACTGTTTTTATCAAATCTTACTTCAAACCCTAAAAGGAAAGACTAGCCGGGATTAATTACACTCTACAAGTTCGCCAATCTTTCAGCCAGGCCAGTGTCGGTACTTTGAGGGAGGTTCCCCGTGCTTTCGCACGGACCTAATTACTGTAAACCTCGTTTTCCCAGAGGCGTAACCCCGTTGACACCTTTCTAGACACCTACTTGATCAGCTAATTGCAAAGTGCAAAACTCTCCCAGGAGTAACAATTACTCGCAGTGGGTATCGGGATCCAACTATCATATAGAAGGTATGCAATCTCATTGCAAATTTCAACACTTGAAACTCCCGATAAAGGTTTTTACCCCGAGCACCTATGACCTTGGCTAAGGTCAACAAATCATAGGTACTAGTCAAGTTCTACCCGTCATTTCGTGATTAATTAGACCCACCCACATGACCCTTGGCTAAGGTCAACAAAGCCACATGACTGTCCTAACTAATCGCATCATATGCTGTGTAGGAAGACATCACTTAGCTACCGTACATTATGCCTTGACTATGGTCAACAAACACAGCACCAATACTAAGTACTCTACTTCCTAAAATGACGGAGGGTTGCGGCTGGTTTTTGTGAAAACCTTTAACGCTTTGAACTTGATCTCGTTGCGGAATCAAATGGTTTTTAAATGGAATGTTTTTGAGGCTTTTCTAGTTTTGCTAAAGGGGTCACTCCCGGTGAAGGGATCGTCGGCCCTTTCCTCGTCGAATGAGGTGCGGGATATATCATATATATCACTGTGCAAAGCGGAAACTATAGAAGCGATCAAAGACAAACCGAGGGTTGTAGCATCTGCCAGTTATTGCTAAAGTAGTCACTCCCGGTGAAGGGATCTCGGTCCTTTCCCTATCGAATAAGGTGCAGGATGTTCTTCAAGGAACACCACGATGCAAAGCAAGAACTGTAGCTACCTGTTTTTATTTTGAAATTCGATTCCACAACATCAATTAGGTTTATTTTCTTTCATTAATCTCATTAATGAATATCCCATCATTTAAGTCCACCTAACCATCACAGATAAATATAACGTACGCTTATGCCATCCACATTCACCTCGATGTCCTGTCTGCACCGTTAGGTTAGGTAACTAACGGTAGAGCGGGGCAGGGCTAGTGCGGGTGTAAAACATAAGCAACGTCTATATAATATATCATATATACTATATACTACATCTATCTGAACAGAGCACAGAACATCGCATGATCACATCACAGATAAAGCACAGCAGAAGAAACATATGAAATATTGGATATACTAGGACGTCCGTGTTTTCAATACGAGCCAGTATAAAACACGGATTCCACGGTCGTGATGAATAGCCAATCCCACACCCCAAGACCCCTACGAGAGCGGCAAGCAACCCTACCAATTCTAGGGTTAGGAGACCCGGACTCGACTCCTCGAGATGGTCTCCCACTGGACCCCAGAACCCGGTTACTTGTGCTCCCCTCCTTGGGTCTATCCTAGTGCAGAAAAGTAAATAATATACAACGGGTGACAACTTCCGCAACCTGGAAGTGCCCCAATAAAAGAATATTACATACAAGTTTTTACATGAATGAAAATGAAAAAACACTCATCTCACATAAAACCCCCCGCTATTCAAACACGACGATCCAATATAACATATCCAGCAACACATAACATCACATGTCATCAACGTAAGTAAATATGCGCATCCCAATTGTCGTTGACATATAGCAACGAAACCGGCGATATCACATATTACACTTACGGTCACAGAAAAGAAAGTGTAAAACTACAACAATTGGAATCCGCAACCATCTCAGACATCGCATGCCTGACCAAATGAATTACTTAGACATCACATGCCTAACAATTATAAACCCCGCATTTTAGTCTCATTATCGAAAACACTTTTCAATATCAAGTCGGGCAATTCAACAGGATTCCCGACATTCTGATCGAATGCTCGTCGCAAACTTCAGTAGACGGCCGCACCCCCGACGCCGTCGACAAAGTGCACCAAGGCGGAACACCGCTACCGCGAGCACCCGAACGGATGCTTTCGGCGACGGGGTTCTCCTACAGTCACTTGGTCGGGGCTATGGAGTGAGGCTGTCTATTAAGTTTACCCGGCGAGTATCCGCGTACGCTACGTGATTGCGACGGACTTTTGATCACATCAAAATTCCGTGGCAACCGATCAAGTGAGACTAAACTGCTATGTTTATAATATTCATTCCGTTATCTCATAACTATTTGCGAATTCCAATTATTGTATCACATTCCGGATAAATAGAAAATGCTAAACTTTTCGATCGAACAATCGAACACCCAAGTTTTCCCGATACAGATCAACACATGAACCAAGTCTAAAAACATTCAGTTCGTACCTCAGTACCAACGGTCCAGCCGTAGAAGGGTCAAGCCAACGCCTCACATGTGGCACGCCGTACTGCCCCAAACCCGAAGGTTCAAAGGGCAGTTCAAGACGGTCACATAATCGAGTTAAGGTTTGTTGTCTTCTAGAGGGTCCATTGCGTTACTTGCACTACTTAGAATGTTGTTAAACTACGGAAAAATCCAACACTTGGAAATTTCCCGACAGGGGAAAAATTGGGTATTTATATCCGGTCGAACTTTTTAACATATTCTAAGATTATCCGGAAAAGCCACATTGATAAAATTTGATAATCCGATCGATACCCTGAGTCCCCAATACAACCCAGAAAATAAAACTCTGGAACAAATATTAAAATATTCCCAGGAAAACGAGCACAGAAAACTGAGAATTACTGTGCAACTTTTGGTCAACGATGCGACAGTGTTGCCGCGGAACCGCCGCGCCACGTGGGCTAACGCCGCGGTTCCGCGGTTCATTGATGGAATTACGAGTAAAATTTTGCACCGTAATTCTTCTAAAACCCTGCTTAATTTTCTGGATATTTTTAATTTCGAAAAATCCACATTTTACAGAAAAGTCCAGAGAGCAATTTTCAAGTCGGGTTTTGGGTCGATCGGACTTCGGATTCCGTCGGGACTTCGCCTAAGGCTCTAGCTAGGCTCTGATACCACTGTAGGGTTTCTAGGCACTCTAGTGAAGTCTCACAAGTGATCAAACATGCACAAATCAAATTTTACGGGTGCCTACAAACCCTAATACGGATCGTTTACTAGATATCTAGGCGAAGTATGCAAGTAAACGGAAATGTATCTAAAGGAAAAGGGGCTACAACCTTTGTAGATCCGGTCCACCACATCCCAAGCTCCACGATGATCTCCCTCCGCTGTCCAAATCGAACTCACGACTCTAGCATTGGCATCATCGAAGAATGGGCGGGCTTGATCGTCGGTTCGATGCCGAAGATGATCTACGTCGAAGCGTCACAAGAACAAGCTCCAACTTCACCAAGCTTTGAAAACTTATGAAGAAAACACCCTATACTACTTGGCAAGAGGTAGAGGATGAAGAAATAGGAATTGGGTAGACTTTAGTTTTGGATTTCCCACACTTTTTCATCAATCGCCATTGATGTAGCAAGCTTTTTTCTCATGTTGAAGAAGAAGAAGATGATGAAAAAGAATATGATAAGTGTTTTGTAAATGATAAATAAATCAATACTTATCATTTACTAACCCTTGGTTAGTTGTAGAGAATGGACCATGGTTAACTTGAATGGTTAGGGTTAAGGATGAGATAAGAATGGTGACTTGGTCAAAGTTTCAAGAAACTTCAACTAAAAAACAAAACAAGCAACCATTCTTTTTCTCATTATCTTTTTCATTTTCCAAAATAAACAAAAAACAATAAATAAATGAATAAGTAATTAAAAGGAAAACCCTAATCATAAACTTAACCATGGTCTAATTCTTTACACTAACCCTAGCTTGCATGTATCATGATACAATGATGTGCACAAAATATATCACATATACATTGTGTACAATCCAAGTGAGCAAATCCATTTAAAGTGAACCAATACTAGTTAATGCAGAGTAATATATCAAATATATAATTATATATTAAATCATTAAATCAACACTTGATTCAATGATCCGATTATATCGCATATAACCGGCTAGTATCCAATGTATCGGCTTATCGAATCAATCCTTGATTCGATAACTAGGTTATATCGCATACAACCATTCGATACATTCATCGCGAGAATGGAATACGGTATCACATACATGAATTATTCTCGGTCCCGCACATACCTCATATGCGCTCCTATTTCGTTTCGCTTGAGCCAGGAAACCTCTGTGTAGGACTCTTAAAGACTCGTCAATACGCCGGCAGCGGATGATGATCATATCAAACACCCACAAGCCGCAAGCGGTCTGCTAAACGTAATGGCCACCCGGGTATTGAGCGATCAGAAGATCGACGAGCAAGCCCGCTCACACTCCTGTGAATCCAACCAGTAACACTTACCGTACAGTCCGGTCTGTTCGTCTGATATGTCGCATATCTCGCCTAGGGGTGGTAAACATCAGACCCCAGTAGCTCGATAAGTCATGCCGACTTGAGGTCCATAACATTCGTGAAACTACTGATAACTCTTACCAGTATATCACAGCAACCCTGGCCAGGGATTTCCTGTTATGGCCAGTCGTGCATTGCGCAACATCAACCCCCAATACCGGGAGAGACGAATCCCCTCCTATCGCTCATTGCCTCCATGTGAATCGGGACTGTACCCAAAAACCACCTGTTTGCACGACTCAGTAGAGCCGTGGTAGGGTGGAAATCAAAGCAAAGTGGGAGACACACAAGACTCTATGACGATCTCGGGTCAACAGACTAAGCTGTACCAGTGTCACCAGAGAACTGCCATCTGACGTGAGGTATAATACCATCTGGGAGTTCTCGGCGAGTCCGTTCAGTGTACCCAGTCTCCACTGAGCACCCGCATACCATCTTCGATGTCAAACACCAATGGATATGGGATCATCCATCGCCCATCGCATGGGTCAAGAAGATATACGCTAGTCTACTCTGGAATATCGATGCCCCGTCTCGATATTCCCACGACTAGGAACAATGAAGGATGTACTCACTGACTACCCAGGCCCCACTAGTATGATCTGCATCATAGTCCTGGAAGTCGAGTGCACATCCTAAGGGCTTTATCAATATGTAATCAGAGAGACAGAAAGTATACATGTTAAGATAAAGAGCAACCAGATAGCGTACTATCATGTCGAGCAAGAAAGTCCTACCTATATATGTCCCTTCATCCACTACAATATACATCCAATGTACAGTAATGGCCTCTAGGGCATACATATAACTAACACAGGTTGGTCTGTAGACCCGAGATCTTCATAGAGTTTTGAGTGTCCTCCCACTGTACTTTGATCTCCACCCTACTACGGCTCTACTGAGTCGTACAAACATATGGATTTTTGGTACAGTCCCGAGGCATATGGAGGCAGTAAGCGATATGAGGGGTTTCGTCTCACCCGGTATTCGGGGTTGATGCTGTGTTGTGAACGATTGGCTATAACGGGAAGTCCCCGGCCAGAGCTGCTAAGAAATTACTCATAAGTGTTATCAGTAAGTTTCTCGATCTGTTATAGACCATATACCGGCATGACTTATTGAGTTATTGGGGTCGACGATTCCATCCCTAGACTCAATATGCAGCATATCTGACGAAGAGACCGGACTGTACGGTAAGTGTTGCCAGTTGGATTGACAAGAGTTTTGACAAGTTCGCTTGTTCTTATTTTGATCGCTCAATACCCGGGTGGCCGTTACGTTTAGCTGACCGCTTGCGGCTTGTGGGTGTTTGATATGATCATCACCTACTGCTGGCGTATTGACGAGTCTTAGAGTCCCACATAGAAGTTTCTCGGCTCAGGCGAAACGAAGTGGTGCGCATATGGGATATGTGCGGAAGCTCGATTAAATACGAGTATGTGATACTGTATTTTAATCGGGCATTTTATACTAGTCGGGTCGTATGAGAAATGACCGGTTTATTAAATCAAGTGTTGATTTAATATTGACTTTTATCTCATTTATTTAAACCCTTTTCTTTTAATGGATGCATTCATGTATATGTACATGATGATGTGCATACACACATACATACATACAAATGTATCATGGTTGATGATACAAGTTAGATGGCAATATAAGAATCACATAGTAGATAAATATATATATGGATATTTTTGAATAAAGTTAAAGATAAAGGAAAAAGAAAATGACTCATTTCTTTGTTCATGACTCATTTCTTCTACACATTTCCATGGTTGACTTTGACTCAACCATGGTTTATTTTTCCTTTGCCTTTAACTCAGGAAGAAAATATCTAGATATTATTTTAACTATGGTTATTCTTATGATATTATCTCTCTCTCTCTCATTTTCTTTTTCATTATTCATTCCAAAAGAAAAAGATTAAGCCATCTTCTTCTTCCTCTCTAGCTCTCTCTTTAGTGTTAAATTGAGCTAGATAAAATAAAAGAAAGGTATTAAGTGAGATTAGCAACCACTTCATCATCCTACACAACCCTTGCTACCTTGTGTAGGGTGTTTTGCTTCAAGATTTTCAAAGATCAAGTGAAGCAATAAGCTTAGGGCAAAGGATTTCGGGTGGATCGTCGTGGACTTGGAGGTGATCAAGCGAACCTTTCCAAACCAAAGGTGTCATCCTAGGAGGTCTACAAAGGTTGTAGTCTCTCCACTTAGTATAAATTAACTTTTAGATATGATACTTTTAATCGTTACTTCATAATTCTAGTTCGATTCCTAGTTTAGTTTACTTAGCACCTCATAAATTTATAGTTATGGCATGTGTGATGCTTCCAAACCTTAAATGAGGTGTTAAGGAAACCCTACAGTGGTATCAGAGCCAAGCTAGAGCTTTGGAGTAACCTATACGACGTTAAAAACCTCGAACGAACAAAAAACGACGCCCGGGGGGTGCTCTCTGGAAATTTTTCAAAAACCTGGATTTTTTCAAATTAAAAATACTTAAAAAATTCAACAGGGTATTATATAGGCCCACCAGAAATACGATGCCCTGAATCGACCGTACGACCGCGGAACCGCGGCCTTAGTCGCCTTGTTGCGGCGGTTCCGCGGTGCCGTAGGTGATTCATGGGCCGTAATTTCTTGTGCTGGCCCGTATGTATTTTATGCAGTTACTGGTATTTTTAAAAACTGCTCAAGTGTTGAGCTTTCTGAGCAGTCTGTGGTTGTTTAATCGCTCGATCGAATGTTTTAACTGCGCCTAGTTTATTAGTATGTGATACAATAATTGGAATCTACAAATTTGTTTGTTGCGTGTAAATCTAGCAGTTCGGTCTCGGGATAAACGGAAATCTTGTTGAATTATCCGGTTTATTTTGAAAAGGTGTTTTCTTGAATGAGACCCAAATGCGAGCTTTACATTGTTAGGCATGAAATCTTGTATATGTGATATTGCGGGTTTGTGTTGTCTAAAGGCAGTTAAGATTCCAATTGTTGTAGTTTTTCATTTTATTTCTCTGTGACCATAAGTGTAGTATGTAGTTGTATTGCCGGTTTTCGTTGCTATACATCAACGACGATCGGTGTATGCATACTTACTTACGTTGATAATATTTGATATTATGTGTCGATGAGATTTGATATGCAGGATTGTCGTGAATGAATAGCCGGGGGTTTTATGTGAGATGAGAGTTTTCTTTTCATTCATGTAAAATTAAGTTGTCTGTAATATTCTTTTATTTGGGGCACTTCCGGGTTGAGGTTGTTGTCACCAGTGTTGTATATTATTTACTTTTCCGCATTAGGATAGACCCAAGGAGGAGGTCACAAGTGACCGGGTTCTAGGGTTCAGTGGGAGGCCATCTCGAGGAGTCGAGACCGGGTCTCCTAAACTCCAGAATCGGTAGGGTCGCTAGCCGCTCTCGTAGGGGTCTAGGAGTGTGGGCTTGGCTATTCATCGCGACCGTGGAATCCGTATTTTTATTGCTGGCTAAATACAAAATACGGACCTCCTAGATATCCTATATATGCTTCTGCTGCTTTTATTATCTGATGTGATCATTTAATATATATCTGAGACGAATGCGATATTATATATATGATATATAATAGACGTTACTTATGTTTTGCACCCGCACTAGCCCTGTCCCGGTATGCCGTTAGTTAAGTAACCTAACGGTGCATATCAGGACACTGTGGCGAATGTGAGTGGTATAAGTGTACGTTATATTTTCGTTTCTTTCTGTAATGGCTTAAGATTTAAATGATGGGACTACATTATTGAGATTAATGTAAAAGATAAATAAACCTAAAAAGATGTTGTAGAATCGGATTTGAAACACACTCAGCCTTTTATGAGAAAGCAAGTTTCAAAATGCGGAGCTTAAGCCACTCCTTTTAAACCCATTAGATTCTACAACGATATCAAGTTCAAAGCATTAAAATTTTTCTTAAAAACTATCCGCAGCCCTCCGTCATTTTAGGAAGTAGAGTACTTAGTATTCGTGCTGCGCATTTTGATTTTAGTTAAGGCGCAGTGAACGGTAGCCAAGTGATATCTTCCTACACTGCATATGATGCAGATTAGTTAGGACATTCATATGATTATGTTGACTTTAGTTAAGGGTCATATGGGTGGGTCTAGTTAATCACGAAATGACGGGAAGAACTTGACTAGTACTTATGATATGTTTACTTTAGTTAAGGTCATGAGTACTAGGGGTAAAAATAATATCGGGGATTTCAAGAGTTAAAAATTACAATGAGATTGTATGTCTTCTATATGATAGTAGGATCCCGATCCCACTGCGAGCAAATGTTGCTCCCGGGAGAATTTTGCACTTTACAATTAGCTAACTCAGTAGGTATCTAGAAAGGTGTCAAACGGGGCTACGCCTTTGGGAAGATGAGGTTTATTTTAATTAGGTCCGTGCGAAAGCACGGGGAACCTCACTCAAGTACCGGCACTGGCCTGGCTGAACGGTTAGCGAAGTTGTAGAATGTAATTAATCCCGGCTAGTTTTCTTTTTAAAAGGTTTTAAATAAAATTTGATAAAAACAGTGGGAGACATCGATTAGACAAGATAATAACGAATCTGATCTTTGCAAGAGCTTTCGCTAAGTGTATTCTTTTCTCTCTCTTAATGGCAGATACCTATTACAGGACTTAAGCTTCTATTAGATAAAAACAAGCTGAATGGGACCAACTATAAAGACTGGCTGAGGAATTTAAACATTGCCTTGACTTATGATAAAGTATCATATGTCCTCACGGCTCCAGCCCTGCCCACCCTAGGTCCTAAATCTTCAGTTACGGATAGGGAAATCCGCAAGACATGGGACGCTGACTGTGCCACGGCAAAATGCCTTGCGCTTGCATCGATGGATAACACACATCAGAAGCAGCACGAGAATATGGACGTACAAGCCATATTCCTCCATACAAAAGAGTTGTATGGAGTGCAATCTCGCATATTACGATACGAAGCATCTAATAAACTGTTTTAGATGCGAATGACAGCTAGCACAGCAGTAGGAGACCATGTTCTGAAAATGACAGCTCTCATAGAAGAGCTTGAGGATCTTGGGTGGACAATAGACAATTAACAATATACGGATATTATTCTGCAGTCTCTCCCCTCCACCTTTGCTCAGTTCATCGTTAACTTCAACATGCACAACATGGAGAAAGAACTTCCTGAACTCCTTAATATGTTAAGGAGTGCAGAGAGCACACTGAAGTCAGTGAAGACTCCCGATATGAATGTTGGGCAATCCTCCTCCTCTTACCCGAAGGCTAAGGCCAAGGGAAAGATGAAGAAGAAACCCACCAAACCTAAGGGTGGAGTCAAAAAGGTTAAGGGAAAAGGCAAGTCCAAGGTTGGGGAATCGGGCAAAGGAGAATGTTTCCACTGCAAAAAGACATGACACTGGAAGAGGAACTGTATTGAGTACCTAGAACTCAAGAAGAAGCATGGTGATGCTTCAGCTTTAGGTGTGTTCGTAATTGAAAACTGTTTTTCTATTAACTCTGCTTTCTGGGTATTGGATACCAGTTCGGGATCTCATATTTGCAATTCTGTACAGACGTTCAGAAATAGCAGAGTTCTGAAGACAGGTGATCATACTCTCCAAGTTGGAAATGGTTCCAATGTAAATGCAGTTTCAGTAGGAGAGTATCACCTAGGGTTGCCTTCGGGTTGTATATTGGTTTTGAACCCGTGTTATTTTGTGCCAAGTATGCTTTGTAATATTATATCCGTTTCCTTGTTAGACAATGAAGGGTGTCATTTTGCTGTGCAACACAATGTTATGAACATTAGACTTAATCAAGAGTTGATTGGTTGTGGTACATTAAATAACGGGATATACGTCCTTAATCAACACACAGTTTTCAACGTACAACACACAAATAAAAGAAAATTTTCAGGTATAAATGAAGTTTTTCTTTGGCATTGTAGACTTGGTCATATTAATGAAACAAGACTAAACAAGCTTCATAAAGATGGATATTTAAATTCATTTGAGTATAAATCTTATGCAACTTGCCAGTCTTGTATCAAAGGTAAAATGACCAAAACTCCGTTTACAGGACACGGAGAAAAAGCTACTGAGCTCCTAGGCCTCATACATAGTGATGTATGTGGACCAATGTCTACACATGCAAGAGGCGGTTTTTCTTAATTCATAACTTTTACCGATGATTTCTTAAGATTCGGTCATGTGTATTTGATAAAGCATAAGTCTGAAGCTTTCGAGAAATTCAAGGAGTATAAACATGAAGTAGAAAACCAAACAGGAAAGAGTATCAAGATACTTCGATCAGATCGAGGTGGAGAGTACTTAAGTACTGAGTTCTTAGACTTTCTAAAAGAGAATGGGATTCTCTCTCAGCTTACTCCACCTTACACACCACAGCACAACGGTGTGTCAGAACAAAGGAATCGTACCCTATTGGATATGGTATGATCCATGATGAGTGATTCTGAGTTACCTCTCTCATTTTGGGGGCATGCATTGGAAACAAAAGCTTTTCTGTTAAACAAAGTTCCAACCAAGACCGTGTCTACCACTCCATATGAGATATGGCATGGGAAGAAACCATCTCTTAAAAGAGTTAAGATTTGGGGTTGTCCGACTTTTGTCAAAAAGCAGAATCCAGACAAACTCGAGATACGATCAGTCAAATGTATATTTGTAGGATATCCTAAACATTCGTTTGGGTATCTTTTCTACCACAAGGAGGAACAAAAGGTATTTGTTTCTCAGTATGCCACCTTTTTAGAAAATGAGATTTTTTCAAATGATGTTGATGGCAATGCGGTAGATCTAGAAGAGGTTCTAGAGACACAAGTTACAAATGACGACTTAACTGAACCTGAAGTTATAACAGAATCTAATGAACCTCAGCCACTCCGAAGATCTGGTAGGACTTCTCGCCCACCGGAGAGATACTACGGTTTTCTCATTGATGGTGATAGAGAAGATTGCATCATGGATGATGATGATCCTTCCAGTTTTCATCAGGCTATCTGTAGGGTTCCTAGGCACACTAAAGAAGTCTCACAAGGCATCAAACATAGCTAATTCAAATTTTTCCTTGTGCCGAGAAACCCTAATACGGATCGTTAACTAGAAAACAAGGCGATGCAATGCAAATAAAATAATTTATCTAAGAGGAAAGGGGCTACAACCTTTGTAGATCCGGTCCACCACTTCCTAAGCTCCGCGATGATGTCCCTCCGCTGTCCAAATCGAATTCCGGACTCTAGCATTGGCTTCATCGAAGAAATGGGCAGGCTTGGTCGTCGGCTTCGATGCCGAAGATGATCTACGTCGAGGCATCACTAGATCAAGCTCCCACTTCACCAAGTCATGAAACTTGTGAAGAAAACACCCTATACTACTTGGCAAGAGGTAGAGGATGAAGAAATAGGAAGCGGGTTCACTTTAGAATTGGATTTCTCACTTGTTTTCATCACTTGCCATTGATGTATCAAGCTTTTTCTTCTTGTTGAAGAAAGAAGAAGAAGAAGATGATATGATAAGTTATTTAAAAAAGGAAATAAAATGAATACTTATCATGTATTCAACCATGGTTTAGTGTAGAAATTTAACCAAGGTTAGATGAATGGTTAGGGTTAGAGATGAGACAAGAATGGTGGACTTGTTCAAAGCTTCAAGAAGCTTCAACAAGCAAACAAAACAAGCCACCATTCTTTTCTTTATCATTTTCTTTTGCCAAAATAAAAGAAAAGAATAAATAAATGAATAAGTAAATAAAATGAAACCCTAACCATTCATATAACCATGGTCAATTCTTTACACAAACCCAAGCTAGCATGTATCATCAAACATGATACAATCTTGTGCACAAAAGTATATCACATATACAACTTGCACAATTCAAGTGAGAAAATCCATTTAAAGTGATCTAATACTAGTTAATGCAAAGTAATATATCAAATATAAAATTATACATTAAATCATTAAATCAACACTTGATTTAACGATCCGGTCATATCGCATATAACCGACTAGTATCCAATGTATCGGCTTACCGAATCAATCCTTTATTCGATAACTAGGTTATATCGCATACAACCATATCGATACATTCATCGCGAGAATGGAATATGGTATCACATACACGCATTATTCTCGGTCCCGCACATATCTCATATGCGCTCTTATTTCGTTTCGCTTGAGCCAGGAAACCTCTGTGTAGGACTCTAAAGACTCGTCAATACGCCGGCAGCAGGTGATGATCATATCAAACACCCACAAGCCGCAAGCGGTCTGCTAAACGTAACGGCCACCCGGGTATTGAACGATCAGAAGATCGATGAGCAAGCTTGCTCACACTCCTGTGAATCCAACCAGTAACACTTACCGTACAGTCCGGTCTGTTCGTCTGATATGCCGCATATCTCGCCTAGGGGTGGTAAACGTCAGACCCCAATTGATTGATAAGTCATGCCGATGTAGGGTCCATAACTTTCGTGAAACTACTGATAACTCTTACCAGTATATCACAGCAACCCTGGCCAGGGATTTCATGTTATGGCCAGTCGTGCATTGCGCAACATCAATCCCCAATACCGGGAGAGACGAATCCCCTCCTATCGCTCATTGCCTCCATGTGAATCGGGACTGTACCCAAAAACCACCTGTTTGCACGACTCAGTAGAGCCGTGGTAGGGTGGAAATCAAAGCACAGTGGGAGACACACAAGACTCTATGGCGATCTCGGGTCAACAAACTAAGCTGTACCAGTGTCACCAGAGAACTGCCATCTGACGTGAGGTATAATACCATCTGGGAGTTCTCGGCGAGTCTGTTCAGTATACCCAGTCTCCACTGAGCACCCGCATACCATCTCTGATGTCAAACACCAATGGATATGGGATCATCCATCGTCCATCTCATGGGTCGAGAAGATATATGCTAGTCTACTCTGGAATATCGATGCCCCGTCTCGATATTCCCACGACTAGGAACAATGAAGGATGTACTCATTGACTACCCAGGCCCCACTAGTATGATCTGCATCATAGTCCTGGAAGTCGAGTACAAATCCTAAGGGCTTTATCAACATGTAATCAGAGAGATAGAGAGTATACATGTTAAGATAAAGAGCAACCAGATAGCGTACTATCATGTCGAGCAAGAAAGTCCTGCCTATATATGTCCCAGCATCCACTACAATATACATCCAATGTACAGTAATGGCCTCTAGGGCATACATATAACTAACAATCTCCCACTTGCACTAGGGCCATCTGTAGCAGTAGTTGTAGTATCTAATACTCAACCATTCCCTAAAAGTCTCTCTTTGGGAAAAGGCCTTCGTGAGTGGATCCGCCGTGTTGTCCTCTGAGTCTACTCTCCTAACCTCGATCACCCTGGAGATCAACTATCTCCACGATCAGGTGATGTTTCCTCAGAATATGTCTGGGTCACTGATGGGACTATGGTTCCTTAGCCAAAGCCACACTTCCATTGTCATACAATGGTAGGAACCTAGTTCATCTTATGAACCAATATACATCCAAACTTCCTCTTTGGTAGTATCCTTAATAGCGATGTTACCAGCCTTTATCATCTAGTTTGTCACGGTATCTAGCTTGGAAATCTTCCAACATACCGTCCCTTTACTGAGGGTAAAAACAATTCCTGTGACTGACATTCAGTCGTCTTTATCACCCTGGAACCCTTCCAGCGATTCTCCCCAGGATCGATTGATACCATCACACTACATCTAGTGAGAATCCTAGCATCCAATTACATCTATCTCATAGATGAAGACTCAGGATTTAGGAGGTATCACTTTGATCCTATTGGAGAATCTTTGTGATAAGAGGAGATTGACCGATCGTAGTATAGGAAACACTTTTCCTATCAAGAGTATGTTGTCTACGTACAATACGAAGATGACCACCTTACTCTCTACTACCTTTTTGTATATACAAGGTTCGTCTACCATTTTGATGAAGTCAAACTCTTTGACTACCATATCAAAACAGATGTTCCAACTCCGCGATGCATGCTTTATCCTGTAAAGAAAATTGCACACATTTCCGCTGCTCCCACTGTTTACGAAGTCCTCTGGCTGTGTCCTTATAAACGTTCTCTTCTAAATCAGTATTTAGAAAAGCAGTCAGGGCACCCAACCACCAGATATCGTAGTCATGGTATGTAGCAATGTTAAGTAGGATCTGGATGGACTTAAGTATAGTCCCTGGAAAAGGTTTCATCATTTTCCACTCTTGGTCGATGAAGAAAACCTTTAATAAGTCTAGCTTTGAAAGTCTCAACTTTTCCATCTACACCAAGTAATCTTCTCAAGATATACTTGCTCCTGATGGGGATTTAACCCTTCAGATATAGCAGCTAAAGTCCATACTTTGCTGGTGTATATGGATTCCATCTCAGATCGCTAAGCATCCAGCCATTCTTACAGAGTCCCTACTCTCGATGGCCTGCTCGAAACTGGTTGGGTCATCATCTCATGATGTATTCCTTGCTCCCACTGTCATCGAGAAACCGAGGTATCTCTCAGGCGGATGAGGAACCCTACCAGATCGGCGGAGAGGCTGAGGTTCGTTGGGAACTATTGAATCCCTTGGTTCGGTCAAATCATCAGCTGCAGTTTTTTATAGCTGGAACCTTTCCAGTTGCTACAGAACTGACCTCGCCTCGATCTTGTCCGGATTTTGCTTTTGACATAGGCCGGACAATCCCAAATCTTAACTTACTTAAGAGATAGGCTCTTCCCATACCATATCTCATATGGAATGGTAGGCACTGATTTGATTCGAACCTAATTCAATAGGTATGCATCTTCTCAAGTGCACAACCCCAAAAAGGAAATAGGTAACTCAGTAATACTCATCATAGAGCACATGATATCTAATATTGTGCGATTGCTACGCCCTGATACACCGTTGTGCTGTGGTGTATTCGGAGGAGTAGTACGGAGAGAGAATCTCATTCTCCTTTAGAATGGTCCAGGAATGCCATGCACAAGTATTCTCCGCCCTGATCTCATTATAGGACATAATACTTATACCCGGTTATTGGTTCTCTACTTCTAACTTATATTCTGTGAATACCTCAAAAGGTTCGGACTTATGTTTCAACAGGAACATATGACTGAATCTTGAGAGATTATCAGAGAATATAATGAAGTATAAAGAACCAGTCCTGGCATGTGTAGACAGGAGACTTTACATACATCATCATGCATCAGTCCCAAGGGTTTACTAACTCTTTCTCTGTTTTCAGTAAACGGAGCTATGGTCATCTATTCTTTGTGACATGAATGGCAAGTTTCACAAGATGTAAATTCAAACTAATTTAAATATGCATCTAAAATGTAACTTCAGCCAGTCGGGTCGCATTGATGTGACCTAGTCTACAATACCTTAAGGAGGATCCGTTCATTTCTGAACTTTCCCTCTTGTGTGTGTTCTGTATACTAGGAACTGTAGTTTGATTTAGAACGTCAATGCTTTTAGATAACGTGCCTGAACCGATCAACTTTTGATATAGGAAATGTTCAAAACATTATCCATCAATACAAAATTATATCCTTTCTTTACTAATAAAGAGACTGATATGATTTTGTATATCAGGTTCGGTATCTAATAGTTCAGAATCAATGTATTGGTAATACAAGGTGACAGTGACCAACAGACTTGGCTGCAACATTTGCCCCGTTTTCTGTCTTATGAAACTTATCACCTGTTCTCAGTTTTTCTACCCTTTTGTAGCCCTATGTAACAGATTACATATCTGAGATCCTGATCCAGTATCATATACCCAGGATGCAGAGGATACTGAGAAACATTTCTTTGTAATGAACACACCCGAAGGAGATGCATCATATGCACTTTCTTCGTTTGGGCGGCATAGGAATTCTGGTATTCCCTATTTCCTGCTCTGTCTTATAACAATTATAAGTTGGAGCGGGACCAACGTTCCCCAGCTCAGTATAACAAGCGGGTTCGGTCAATACATCCATATTATTATCTTGATTAAGGCGTGATATGGTCGCTACCTGGAGAGGGAGAGAAGAAAACACTCTGCGTGCGCTCTTGCAAGATTAGATTGGTTATTTATTTTATCTAATCAGGATGGTTCCCACTGTTTTTATCAAATCTTCCTTCAAACCTTAAAAGGAAAGACTAGCCGGGATTAATTGCACTCTACAAGTTCGCCAATCTTTCAGCCAGGCCAGTGTCGGTACTTTGAGGGAGGTTCCCCGGGCTTTCGCACGGACCTAATTACAGTAAACCTCGTTTTCCCAGAGGCGTAACCCCGTTGACACCTTTTTAGAAACCTACTTGATCGGCTAATTGCAAAGTGCAAAACTCTCCCAGGAGTAACAATTACTCGCAGTGGGTATCGGGATCCAACTATCATATAGAAGGTATGCAATCTCATTGCAAATTTCAACACTTGAAACTCCCGATAAAGGTTTTTACCCCTAGCACCTATGACCTTAACTATAGTCAACAAATCATAACTACTAGTCAAGTTCTACCCGTCATTTCGTGATTAATTAGCCCCACCCACATGACCCTTAACTAAGGTCAACAAAGTCATGCGACTGTCCTAACTAATCGCATCATATGCGGTGTAGGAAGACATCACTTAGCTACCGTACACTGTGCCTTGACTATGATCAACAAACACAGCACGAATACTAAGTACTGTAGGGTTGCTAGGCACTCGCACAAGGGTCTACGAGGCATCAACCATGCCCGATTTAAAATTTAGCCGTGCCGAACAACCCGAATACGGAACTTTAAACTAGAGATTAGGCGAAAACAAGCATGCTAAACACTTTAACACTAAGTGAGAGGGATTACAACCTTTGTAGATCCGGTCCTTCACTTCATATGCTCCGTGTTGTGGTCCCTTCGCTGCGATCATCGGGATCCGGACTCTCGAGAGGTTCCACGAAGAGAAAGACGCAACCTTTGCTTCCGATCTTCGATACTAAGATGATCTACCTTGAAGTTTCTTTAGCACAAGCTAACACTCATGAAATGATGTGAACACCCTCATCTAAATGGCAAGGGAAGATGGGGATGATGAAGTAGGATTTTTGCTCTCTTTATTTATCTTTTTCTCATATTTATTCATCACTTTAGAAAAATCAAGCAAGCTTTTTCATGAAAGAATGAAGGAAGAAGAAGAATGGTAATCCATTTCCTTTTGTGATGAATAAGAAAGGATTAATATGAAGAATAATGCAACCATGGTTGACTTAACCATTGTAGAGAATTGACTAGGGTCAGGGTTTGGGTTGGGTTAAAGCATGAGTCACTTACAAATATCTTTTCCAAAACAAAATGAAAAGCTTCTAGAAACATCTAGAAAGCTTAACCCTAATCCAAACCCTAATCATGTTTAAACTCCACTAAACATGTTGCATTAGTTATCATATCATGTTACAATATTATATATCACATATACAATATTTATCGTAACAAAATAAAATAATACATTTAACATATATCGCATATATATCAATGTATTACCCGAGTGAGAAAAAGAATCTTTTAGTGAGCAAATATTAGTTAATGTAATTTAATATATCATATATATTATTATACATTAAATTATCGAATCAACACTTGATCCGACAATCCGGCTATATCGCATATAACCGACTAATATTTATCCGTACCGATTCATCGAATCAACACTTGATCCGATGACCCGGCTGATATCAAATATCGCGAGAATAGATTACGGTATCTCATATCGTATTATCCTCGGTCCCGCACATATCACATATGTGCCCCTACTCCGTTTTGCCTGAGCCAAGAAACCTCTGTGTAGGACTCTAAAGAATCGTCAATACGCCGGCAGTAGGTGATGATCATATCAAACACCCACAAGCTGCAAGCGGTCAGCTAAACGTAACAGCTACCCAGGTATTGAGCGCTCAGAAGATCAACAAGCAAGCCTGTAACTTCTCCTGTGAATCCAAACAGTAACACTCCCGTACAGTCCGGTCTCGTCGTCTGATATGTCGCATATCTCGCCTAGGGGTGGTAAACATCAGACCCCAGTAGGTCGATAAGTCGTGTCGATATGAGGTCTATAACAGTTCGAGAAACAACTGATAACACTTACCAGTAAATCTCAGCAACCCTGGCCAGGGATTTCCGGTTATAGCCAATCAAACACAGCACAACATCAAGTCCCTATACCGGGAGAGACGAATCCCCTCCTATCGCTCATTGCCTCCATATGATTCGGGACTGTACCCAAAAGCCACCCTTTTGCACGCCTTCTTGGACGTGGTATGATGGAAATCAAAGCACAGTAGGAATCACACAAGACTCTATAACGATCTCGGGTCAACAGACTGCTCTGTACCAGTGTCACCAGAGAACTGCCATCTGACGTATGGTATAATACCATCTGGGAGTTCTCGGCGAGTCCGTCCAGTGTACCCAGTCTCCACTGAGCACCCGTACACCATCCTTGATGTCAAACACCGATGGATATGGGATCATCCATCGCCCATCATATGGGTCAAGATACGTATACGTTGGTCTACTCTGGTGCATCGATGCCCTGTCTCGATACACCCACGACTAGGAACAGTTATAGGATGTACTCGTCGACTACCGTGGCCCCACTAGTATGATCTCATCATAGTCCCAGTAGTCGAGTACATATCATAAGGGCTTTATCAACATGTAACATAGAGATAATCAGAGTACATGTTAAGATAAAGTATAACCAGATAGCATACTATCATGTCGAGCAAGAAAGTCCTCCCTATATATATCCTAGCATCCACTACAATATACATCGTATGTACAGTAATGGCCTCTAGGGCATACATATAACTAACAATCTCCGACTTGCACTAGGGCCATCTGTTATGGTATCGCATACCCAACAATTAGCTGCGGTTGAAGTATCTCATACTCAACCATCCCATAAAAGTCTCTACTGGGAAAAAGGCCTTTGTGAGTGGATTCGCGCTGTTGTCCTCTGTGTCTACTCTCCTAACCTCGATCTCCCTGAAGATCAACCATCTCCACGATCAGGTGACACTGCCTAAGAATTATATCTGGATTTCTGATGGGACGGTAGTTCCTTGGCTAAAGCCACAACTCCATTGTCACACAATGGTAGGAACTAAGTTCATCTTATGAACTTATATATATATATCCAGACTGCCTCTTTGGTAGCATCCTTGGTAACGATGTATCTTGCCTTTAATCGTCTAGTATGTCACGGTATCTAGCTTGGAACTCTTCCAACATACCGTCCCTCCACTGAGGGTATAGACAAGCCTGCGACTGACATTCAGTCATCCTTATCACCCTGGAACCCTTCCAGTGATTCTCCCCAGGATCGATTGATACCATCTCACTACTACTAGTAAGTTTCCTAACATCCAATTAGATCTATCTCATAGATCCAAAACCCAGGATTTAGGAGGTATCACTTTGATCCTATATGGAGAATCCTTGTGATAAGCGGAGATTGACCGAGCGTAGCATAGGAAACTCCTTCCCTATCAAGAGTATGTCATCCACGTACTCTACGAGGATCACCACCATACTCTCTGCTACCTTTTCGTATATACAAGGTTCATCTACCATTTTGATGAAGTCAAACTCTTTGACTACCACATCAAAACAGATGTTCCAACTCCGCGATGCCTGTTTTATCATATAAAACATCTTGCACACGTTTCCGCTGCTCCCACTTTCTACGAAGCCCTCTGGCTGTGTACTTATAGACGCTCTCTTCTAATTCATCATTTAGAAAAGCAGTCATGACACCCAACCACCAGATATCGTAGTCATGGTATGTAGCCGTGGCAAGTAGGATCTGGATGGACTTAAGCATAGATCCTTAGAAAAGGTTTCAACATAATCCATACCTGGTCTATGATGCAAACCTTTAACAAGTCTAGCTTTGAAAGTCTCAACTTTTCCATGTACACCAAGTAATATTCTCAAGATATACTTGCTCCTGATGGGGATTTAACCCTTCAGATAAAGCAACCAAAGTCCATACTTTGTTGGTGTATAAGGATTCCATCTCAGATCGATAAGCACCCAGCCATTCTTACAGAGTCCCACTCCTGACGGCCAGCTCGAAACTAGTTGGGTCATCATCTCATGATGCAATCCTCGCTCCCACTGTCATAGAGAAACCGAAGTATCTCTCAGGTGGGTGAGAAACCGTACTAGATCAGCGGAGAGGCTGAGGTTCGTTGGAAACTATTGAATCCTTTGGTTCAACCAAATAATCAGCTGCAGTTTGTATAGCTGGAACATTTCCAGTTCTACATTACAGACCTTGCCTCGAGCTTGTCCGGATTTTTCTTTTAGACATAGGCCGGACAACCCCAAATCTTAACCAACTTAAGATATGGGCTCTTCCCTTTCCATATCACATATGAAGTGGTAGGTAACTGATTTGATTTGAACCTTATTCAATAGGTATGCAGCTTTTCAAGTGCATAACTCCTAAAAGGAAATAGGAAACTCAGTAGTACTCATCATAGAGCACACCATATCTAATAGGGTGAGTTTGCTCCGCCCCGATATACCATCGTGCTATGGTGTATACGGAGGAGTAATGCTGAGAGAGAATCTCATTCTCCTTTAGAATAGTCCAGGAATTCCGTGCTCAAGTATCCTCCTCCTTGATCTCATCAAAGGACATAATAATTATACCCATATTTTGGTTCTCTACTTCTAACTTATATTCTGTGAATATCTCAAAAGGTTCAGACTTGTGTTTCAACTGGAACATATGTCTGAATCTTGAGAGATCATCAGAGAATGTAATGAAGTACAAAGAACCAGTCTTGGCATATGTAGACAGGGGACCTTTCATACATCAACATGTATCAATCCCAAAAGTTCACTAACTCTTTCTCTGTTTCCAACAAACAGAGCTGTGGTCATCTTATCTTTGTGACACGACAGGCAAGTTTCACAAGATGTAAATTCAAACTAATTTGAATATGCATCTTTATGTAACTTCAGCCAGTCGGGTCGCATTGATATGACCTAGTCTACAATACCTCAAGAAGGATTCATTCATTTCTGAACTCTTCCTCTTGTGTGTGTTCTGTATACTAAGAACTGTGGCTTGATTTAGAACGTCAATGCTTTTAGATAACATGCCTGAACCGATCAACTCTTGATATAGAAAATGTTCAAAACATTATCCAACAATACAAAATTATATCCTTTCTTTACTAATAAAGAGACTGATATGATTTTGTATGTCAGGTTCGGTATCTAATAACATTTGTTCAGAATTAATGTATTCTGGTAATACAGGGTGATAGTGACCAACAGACTTGGCTGCAACACTTGCACCGTTTTCTGTCTCATGAAACTTATCACCCGTTCTCAGTTCTTTACCTATCTGTAGCCCATGTAACAGATTACATATACGGGATCCTGATCCGGTATCACATACCCAAGACGTAAAGGATACTGAGAAACAGTTCTGTGTAATGAACACACCCGAAGATGATGCATCAACATGTACTTTCTTCGTTTGGGCGGCACGGGAAATCTGGTATTCCCCAATTTCCTACTCTGTCTTATAACTATTATAAGTTGGAGCAGGACCAACGTTCCCCAACTCAGTATAACAAGCGGGTTCAGTCAATATATCCATTTTATTATCTTGATTAAGGCGTGATATGGTCGCTATCTGGAAAGAGAGAGAAGAAAACACTCAGCGTATGCTCTTGCAAGATTAGATTGGTTATATAATATATCTAATCAGGATGTCTCCCACTGTTTTAGTCAAATCTTCCTTCAAACGTTAAAAGGAAAGACTAGCCGGGATTAATTACACGCTATAAGTTCGCCAATCGTTCAGCCAGGCCAGTGTCGGTACTTTGAGGGAGGCCCCCCGTGCTATCGCACGAACCTAATTAAAGTAAACCTCGTTTTCCCAGAAGCGTAACCCCGTTAACACCTTTCTAGACACCTACTTGATCGGCTAATTGTAATGTGTAAAACTCTCCCAGGAGTAACTTTTACTCGCAGCGGGTATTTGGATCCAACTATCTCATAGAAGGTATGCAATCTCATTGCAAATTTCAACACTTGAAATCCCCAATAATATTTTGCCCCTAGCGTCCTATGACCTTGACGGAGGCCAAACTACCCATAGTCCGCTAGTCAAGTTCAACCCATCATTTTCTGATTGAATTAAACCCACCCACACGACCCTTGACGGAGGCCAAACAACGCCATACGAATACCCTAATCCAATCGCATCATATGCTAGCAGATAAGCACTAGTCAGCTACCGTACACTACGCCTTGACGGAGGCCAAACTACCGCAGCACAAATACTAACTAGTACTTATCTGAAATGACGGAGGGCTACGACAGGTTTTTAAGAAAACCCTTTGCGTAATGAACTTGATATCGTTGTAGAATCGAGTGATTTTAAATGGAGTGTTTTTGAGGCTTTTCTAGTTTTGCTAAAGGGGTCACTCCCGGTGAAGGGATCGTCGGCCCTTTCCTCATCGAATAAGGTGCAGGATATTTCACAAATACCATTATACAAAGCAAGAACTATAGAAGCAATCAAAAGACAAACCGAGTTTGTAGCATCTGCCAGTTATTGCTAAAGGAGTCACTCCCGGTGAAGGGATCTCGGTCCTTTCCTTATCGAATAAGGTGCTGGATGTTCTACAAGGAACACCGCTATGCAAAGCAAGAAATAGAGCTACCAGTTTTTATAAATAAGTTTCTACAACATCTTAGGTTTCTTTTATTTCATTAATCTCATTAATGAAGTCCCATTTTATTATGCTTCACAAGCATCTCTTTTGAAACGAAATCTGCAATATAACATATATCATATATATAATATAAACATTCGTCTCAGGCAGTAATATGATCTCATCACAGAACATTGCAGCAGAAGAACATATATGAAATAATGGATATACTAGGACGTCCGTGTTTTCAATACGAGCCTGTATAAAACACGGATTCCACGGTCGCGATGAATAGCCAAACCCACATCCCTAGACCCCTACGAGAGCGGAAAGTAACACTGCCAATTCTCGGGTTAGGAGACCCGGTCTCGACTCCTCGAGATGGTCTCCCACTAGACCCTAGAACCCGGTTACTTTTGCTCCCCGCCTTGGGTCTACCTAATGCGGAAAAGTAAATAATATACAACGGCGACATCTTCCGCTACCTGGAAGTGCCCCAATAAAAGAATATTACATACAAATTTTTTACATGAATGAAAAAGAAAAAACTCTCATCTCACATAAAACCCCCGGCTATTCAAACGCGACGATCCAATACAACATATCACAGCAACACATAATATCTCATATCATCAACGTAAGCAAGTATGCGTATCCCGATTGTCGTTGATGTATAGCAACGAAGCAGGCAATACACCACATACTACGCTTACGGTCACAGAAAAGAAAGTGTAAAACTACAACAGTTGGAATCCGCAACCTCTTTAGACATCGCATGCCTAACCATATGAATTCCTTAGACATCTCATGCCTAACTATTATAAACCCCGCATTTTAGTCTCATTATCGAAAACTCTTTTCAATATCAAGTCGGGCAATTCAACAAGATTCCCGACGTCCTGATCGAATGCTCGTCGCAAACTTTAGTAGGCGGCTGCACCCCTGATAACGTCGACGAAGTGCACTAAGGCGGAACACCGCTACCGCGAGCACCCGAACGGATGCTTTCGGCGATGGGGTTCTCCTACAGTCACTTGGTCGGGGCTATGGGGCGTAGCTGTCTATTAAGTTTACCCGGCGAGTATCCGCGTACGCTACGTGATTGCGACGGACTTTTGATCACATCAAAATTCCATGGCAACCGATCATCTGAGACTAAACTGCTATGTTTATAATATTCAAATTAGTTATCTCATAACTACCTGTGGATTCCAAATATTGTATCACATTCCAGATAAATAGAAAAAGTTAAACTTTCCGATCGAATCATCAAACACCCAAGATTTCCCTAATGTATCTCAACACTTGAAATCAGTTTAAAAACATCCATCACATGCCACAGTACCAATGGTCCAGCCGTAGAAGGGTCAAGCCAACGCCTCACATGTAGCATGCCGTACTGCCCCAAACCCTAAGGTTCAAAAGGCAGTTCAAGACGGTCACATAATCGAGTTAAGGTTTGTTGTCTTCTAGAGGGTCCACCGAGTTACTTGCACGACTTAGAACATTCTTAAACACGGGGAAAAAAAATTTTGAAAAATTTTCCGACAGGGGAAAAAGTGAGTTATTGATATCCGTTCGAACTTTTTAACAGTTTCTAAAAGTTATCCGGAAAACACATAGACAAAATCTGATAATCCGATCGAATCATCGAATCCCCAAAACAACCCCAGAATACTCAACTGTGGAGTCAGAATAAAAATTCCCAGAAAATATAGCATTCAATTATATGAATTACTGTGCAGAAATCATTGGACAAGGAGATAGTACGGTCGCGGAACCGCCGCACAAGCAGGCTTGTGCCGCGGTTCCGCGGTGGAATATTCGAATTAGACCCTCATTTTTCACAGTAATTCAAATGAGACCCTGCTTAATTTTCTGCATATTTTTAATTCAGAAAAATCCAAATTTTCAGAAAATTTCCAGGGAGCATTTTGGATTTTGGGGTTTTGGTTCGATCGGGTTTCAAACGTCGTCTAGACTTCGCCTAAAGCTCTAGCTTGGCTTTGATACCACTTTAGGTTTGCTAGGCACTCGCACAAGGGTCTACGAGGCATCAACCATGCCCGATTTAAAATTTAGCCGTGCCGAACAACCCGAATACGGAACTTTAAACTAAAGATTAGGCGAAAACAAGCATGCTAAACACTTTAACACTAAGTGAGAGGGATTACAACCTTTGTAGATCCAGTCCTTCACTTCATATGCTCCGTGTTGTGGTCCCTTCGCTGCGATCATCGGGATCCGGACTCTCGAGAGGTTCCACGAAGAGAAAGACGCAACCTTTGCTTCCGATCTTCGATACTAAAATGATCTACCTTGAAGTTTCTTTAACACAAGCTAACACTCATGAAATGATGTGAACACCCTCATCTAAATGGCAAGGGAAGATGAGGATGATGAAGTAGGATTTTTGCTCTCTTTATTTATCTTTTTCTCATATTTATTCATCACTTTAGAAAAATCAAGCAAGCTTTTTCATGAAAGAATGAAGGAAGAAGAAGAATGGTAATCCATTTCCTTTTGTGATGAATAAGAAAGGATTAATATGAAGAATAATGCAACCATGGTTGACTTAACCATTGTAGAGAATTGACTAGGGTCAGGGTTTGGGTTGGGTTAAAGCATGAGTCACTTACAAATATCTTTTCCAAAACAAAATGAAAAGCTTCTAGAAACATCTAGAAAGCTTAACCCTAATCCAAACCCTAATCATGTTTAAACTCCACTAAACATGTTGCATTAGTTATCATATCATGTTACAATATTATATATCACATATACAATATTTATCGTAACAAAATAAAATAATACATTTAACATATATCGCATATATATCAATGTATTACCCGAGTGAGAAAAAGAATCTTTTAGTGAGCAAATATTAGTTAATGTAATTTAATATATCATATATATTATTATACATTAAATTATCGAATCAACACTTGATCCGACAATCCGGCTATATCGCATATAACCGACTAATATTTATCCGTACCGATTCATCGAATCAACACTTGATCCGATGACCCGGCTGATATCAAATATCGCGAGAATAGAATACGGTATCTCATATCGTATTATCCTCGGTCCCGCACATATCACATATGTGCCCCTACTCCGTTTTGCCTGAGCCAAGAAACCTCTGTGTAGAACTCTAAAGAATCGTCAATACGCCGGCAGTAGGTGATGATCATATCAAACACCCACAAGCTGCAAGCGGTCAGCTAAACGTAACAGCTACCCAGGTATTGAGCGCTCAGAAGATCAACAAGCAAGCCTGTAACTTCTCCTGTGAATCCAAACAGTAACACTCCTGTACAGTCCGGTCTCGTCGTCTGATATGTCGCATATCTCGCCTAGGGGTGGTAAACGTCAGACCCCAGTAGCTCGATAAGTCATGTCGATATGAGGTCTATAACAGTTCGAGAAACTACTGATAACACTTACCAGAAAATCTCAGCAACCCTGGCCAGGGATTTCCGGTTATAGCCAATCGAACACAGCACAACATCAACTCCCTATACCGGGAGAGACGAATCCCCTCCGATTGCTCATTGCCACCATATGATTCGGGACTGTACCCAAAAGCCACCCTTTTGCACGCCCTCTTGGACGTGGTATGATGGAAATCAAAGCACAGTGGGAATCACACAAGACTCTATGACGATCTCGGGTCAATAGACTACTCTGTACTAGTGTCACCGGAGAACTGCCATCTGACGTATGGTATAATACCATCTGGGAGTTCTCGGCGAGTCCGTCCAGTGTACCCAGTCTCCACTGAGCACCCGTACACCATCCTTGATGTCAAACACCGATGGATATGGGATCATCCATCGCCCATTATATGGGTCAAGATACGTATACGTTGGTCTACTTTGGTGCATCGATGCCCTGTCTCCATACACCCACGACTAGGAACAGTTATAGGATGTACTCGTCGACTACCGTGGCCCCACTAGTATGATCTCATCATAGTCCCAGTAGTCGAGTACATATCCTAAGGGCTTTATCAACATGTAACATAGAGACAATCAGAGTACATGTTAAGATAAAGTACAACCAGATAGCATACTATCATGTCGAGCAAGAAAGTCCTCCTTATATATGTCCTAGCATCCACTACAATATACATCGTATGTACAGTAATGGCCTCTAGGGCATACATATAACTAACAAGTACTCTACTTCCTAAAATGACGGAGGGTTGCGAATGGTTTTTATGAAAACCTTTAACGCTTTGAACTTGATCTCGTTGCGGAATCAAATGGTTTTCAAATGGAATGTTTTCGAGGCTTTTCTAGTTTTGCTAAAGGGGTCACTCCCGGTGAAGGGATCGTCGGCCCTTTCCTCGTCGAATGAGGTGCGGGATATATCATATATATCACTGTGCAAAGCGGAAACTATAGAAGCGATCAAAGACAAACCGAAGGTTGTAGCATCTGCCAGTTATTGCTAAAGGAGTCACTCCCGGTGAAGGGATCTCGGTCCTTTCCTCATCGAATAAGGTGCAGGATGTTCTATAATGAACACCGCGATGCAAAGCAAGAACTGTAGCTACCTGTTTTTATTTTGAAATTCGATTCCACAACATCAATTAGGTTTATTTTCTTTCATTAATCTCATTAATGAATATCCCATCATTTAAGTCCACCTAAGCATCACAGATAAATATAACGTACGCTTATGCCATCCGCATTCGCCTCGATGTCCCGTTTGCACTATTAGGTTAGGTAACTAACAGTAGAGCGGGGCAGGGCTAGCGCGGGTGTAAAACATAAGCAACGTTTATATAATATATCATATATACTATATACTATATCTATCACAGAACATCACATGATCACATCACAGATAACGCTGCAGAAAATATCATATGAAATATTGGATATACTAGGACGTCCGTGTTTTCAAAACGAGCCAGTATAAAACACGGATTCCACGGTCGTGATGAATAGCCAATCCCACACCCCTAGACCCCTATGAGAGCGGCAAGCAACCCTACCAATTCTAGAGTTAGAAGACCCGGACTCGACTCCTCGAGATGGTCTCCCTCTGGACCCCAGAACCCGGTTACTTGTGCTCCCCTCCTTGGGTCTATCCTAATGCGGAAAAGTAAATAATATACAAAAGGTGACATCTCCCACAACCTGGAAGTGCCCCAATAAAAGAATATTACATACAAGTTTTTACATAAATGAAAATGAAAAACACTCATCTCACATAAAAACCCCCGGCTATTCAAACACGACGATCCAATATAACATATCCAGCAACACATAACAACACATGTCATCAACGTAAGTAAACATGCGTATCCCAATTGTCGTTGACATATAGCAACGAAACCGGCGATATCACATATTACACTTACGGTCACAGAAAAGAAAGTGTAAAACTACAACAGTTGGAATCCGCAACTCCTTTAGACATCACATGCCTAATCAAATGAATTCTTTAGACATCACATGCCTAACAATTATAAACCCCGTATTTTAGTCTCATTATCGAAAACTCTTTTCAATATCAAGTCGGGCAATTCAACAGGATTCCCGACATTCTGATCGAATGCTCGTCGCAAACTTCAGTAGACGGCCGCACCCTCGATGCCGTCGACGAAGTGCACCAAGGCGGAACACCGCTACCGCGAGCACCCGATCGAATGCTTTCGGCGACGGGGTTCTCCTACAGTCAGTTGGTCGGGGCTATGGAGTGAGGCTGTCTATTAAGTTTACCCGGCGAGTATCCGCGTACGCTACGTGATTGCGACGGACTTTTGATCACATCAAAATTCCGTGGCAACCGATCAAGTGAGACTAAAGTGCTATGTTTATAACATTCATTCAGTTATCACATAACTTTTGTGAATTCCAATTGTTGTATCACATTCCGGATAAACAGAAAATGTTAAACTTTCCGATTGAACATTCGAATACCCAAGTTTTCCCGAAACAGCTCAACACATGAAATAAGTCTAACAAAATTTAGTTCGTGCCTCAGTACCAACGGTCCAGCCGTAGAAGGGTCAAGCCAACGCCTCACATGTGGCACGCCGTACTGCCCCAAACCCGAAGGTTCAAAGGGCAGTTCAAGACGGTCACATAATCGAGTTAAGGTTTGTTGTCTTCTAGAGGGACCATCGCGTTACTTGCATGACTTAGAACGCCTTTAAACTACGGAAAAATCCAACAATTGGAAATTTTCCGGCAGAGGAAAAAGTGGGTATTTATATCCGATCGAACTTTTTAACATATTCTAAAAATACCCGGAAAAACACACTGACAAAATTAGACAATCCGATCGATACACCGAGTCCCCAATACAACCCAGAAAATTCAACTCTTGAGAAAATATTAAAAATTCCCTGGAAAACCAGCACTGCAAACTAGGAATTACTGTGCAAAATTTATTGCAAGAGGAGACAAAAGGGCCGCGGAACCGCCGCATTAGCATACTAATGCCGCGGTTCCGCCGCGCTTTGATGGATTCAGGGGCTCCGTTTTATACAGTAATTCTTAGAATCTTCTACTGAGTTTTCTGCAAATTTTTAATTCTCAAAAATCCACGATTTTCAAAAATGTACAGAGAGCAATATTAGGGTTACGGTTTCGGTTCGATCGGATTTCTAACTCCGTCTACGCATCGCCTAAGGCTCTAGCTAGGCTTTGATACCACTGTAGGGTTCCTAGGCACACTAAAGAAGTCTTACAAAGCATCAAACATGGCTAATTCAAATTTTTCCTTGTGCCGAGAAACCCAAATACGGATCGTTAACTAGAAAACAAGGCGATGCAATGCAAATAAAAGAATTTATCTAAGAGGAAAGGGGCTACAACCTTTGTAGATCCGGTCCACCACTTCCTAAGCTCCGCGATAATGTCCCTCCACTGTCCAAATCGGATTCCGGACTCTAGCATCGGCTTCATCGAAGAAATGGGCGGGCTTGGTCGTCGGCTTCGATGCCGAAGATGATCTACGTCGAGGCATCACTAGATCAAGCTCCCACTTCACCAAGTCATGAAACTTATGAAGAAAACACCCTATACTACTTGGGAAGAGGTAGAGGATGAAGAAATAGGAAGTGGGTTCACTTTAGAATTGGATTTCTCACTTGTTTTCATCACTTGCCATTGATGTAGCAAGCTTTTTCTTCTTGTTGAAGAAAGAAGAAGAAGAAGATGATATGATAAGTTATTTAAAAAAGAAAATAAAATGAATACATATCATGTATTCAACCATGGTTTAGTGTAGAGATTTAACCAAGGTTAGATGAATGGTTAGGGTTAGAGAAGAGACAAGAATGGTGGACTTGTTCAAAGCTTCAAGAAGCTTCAACAAGCAAACAAAACAAGCCACCATTCTTTTCTTTATCATTTTCTTTTGCAAAAATAAACAAAAAGAATAAATAAATGAATAAGTAAATAAAATGAAACCCTAACCATTCATATAACCATGGTCAATTCTTTACACAAACCCAAGCTAGCATGTATCATCAAACATGATACAATCTTATGCACAAAAGTATATCACATATACAACTTGCACAATTCAAGTGAGAAAATCCATTTAAAGTGAACCAATACTAGTTAATGCAAAGTAATATATCAAATATAAAATTATACATTAAATCATTAAATCAACACTTGATTTAACTGTCCGGTCATATCGCATATAACCGACTAGTATCCAATGTATCAGCTTACCGAATCAATCCTTGATTCGATAACTAGGTTATAACGCATACAACCATATCGATAAATTCATTGCGAGAATGGAATATTGTATCACATACACGCATTATTCTCGGTTCCGCACATATCTCATATGCGCTCCTATTTCGTTTCGCTTGAGCCAGGAAACCTCTGTGTAGGACTCTAAAGACCCGTCAATACGCCGGCAGCAGCTGATGATCATATCAAACACCCACAAGCCGCAAGCGGTCTGCTAAACGTAACGGCCACTCGGGTATTGAGCGATCAGAAGATCGACGAGCAAGCCCGCTCACACTCCTGTGAATCCAACCAGTAAAACTTACCGTACAGTCCGGTCTGTTCGTCTGATATGCCACATATCTCGCCTAGGGGTGGTAAACGTCAGACCCCAATAGCTTGATAAGTCATGCCGACGTAGGGTCCATAACTTTCGTGAAACTACTGATAACTCTTACCAGTATATCACAGCAACCCTGGCCAGGGATTTCCTGTTATGGCCAGTCGTGCATTGCGCAACACCAACCCCCAATACCGGGAGAGACGAATCCCCTCCTATCGCTCATTGCCTCCATGTGAATCGGGACTGTATCCAAAAACCACCTGTTTGCACGACTCAGTAGAGCCGTGGTAGGGTGGAAATCAAAGCACAGTGGGAGACACACAAGACTCTATGACGATCTCGGGTCAACAGACTAAGCTGTACCAGTGTCACCAGAGAACTGCCATCTGACGTGAGGTATAATACCATCTGGGAGTTCTCGGCGAGTCCGTTCAGTGTACCCAGTCTCCACTGAGCACCCGCATACCATCTCTGATGTCAAACACCAATGGATATGGGATCATCCATCGCCAATCACATGGGTCGAGAAGATATACGCTAGTCTATTCTGGAATATCGATGCCCCGTCTCGATATTCCCACGACTAGGAACAATGAAGGATGTACTCATTGACTACCTAGGCCCCACTTGTATGATCTGCATCATAGTCCTGGAAGTCGAGTACACATCCTAAGGGCTTTATCAACATGTAATCAGAGAGACAGAGAGTATACATGTTAAGATAAAGAGCAACCAGATAGCGTACTATCATGTCGAGCAAGAAAGTCCTACCTATATATGTCCCAGCATCCACTACAATATACATCCAATGTACAGTAATGGCCTCTAGGGCATACATATAACTAACACTATCAAGAATGGTGACTCTGTGAAATGGCTGGATGCCATGAGATCCGTAATGGAGTCCATGTACACCAACAAAGTATGGACTTTGGATGATGTACCCTCCGGGATAAAACCTGTGGGTTGCAAATGGATCTTTACAAGAAAGATCGGTATAGATGGACAAGTAGAGACATATAAGTCAAGGTTGGTAGCGAAAGGTTTTCGTCAAAGACCAGGTTTGGAATATGACGAGACTTTCTCTCCGGTAGCCATGCTTAAATCCATTCGAATCCTACTTGCTATTGCTGCTCACTACGACTATGAAATCTGGAAGATGGACATTAAAACTGCATTCCTAAATGATGATTTAGATGAATGCGTTTATATGGATCAGCCAGAGGGCTTCATTGACAGTGGGAGCAGTGGAAAAGCATGTAGGTTGCTTAAATTCATTTATGGATTAAAGCAGGCATCACGGAGTTGGAACATCTGTTTTGATGATGTTATCAAAGAGTTTGATTTCATCAAAAATCCAAATGAACCTTGCGTTTATAAGAAGACTGTAGGGAGAAATGTCACATTCTACGTATTGCATGTGGATGACATGCTTCTGATAGGAAATGACATTCCCATGCTACAGTCGGTCAAATCATTCTTATCACAAAGGTTTTACATGAAGGACTGTTTATCCCAATCAGAGCAAAGCTCTGTTCAAATTCCAAGGCGGGAGATGAAGCAACCCTTCATCTTTTGCTTCATCTTCCCGCAATCAGAGCAAAGCTCTACTTTGAAAATTTAAACTCTAATAATGAAGCAACGCTTTAGATTCTTTGCGCTGCGCGCAACGCGCCATGTGTCAAAAGCTGATACATCAGTGCAGCGCCCGAGGAAGCGCGCCCAATCAGAGAAAAGCTCTATTTAAAACAAAATTAAAGGAAGCAACGCTTCAGTTGCGCAAGTACTGCACTGCGCGACACGTGTCTGCGCTTTGCGCTGCGCGACACGTGTCAGCGCAGATGCGCTAGCGCAGTTGCGCTGCGCTTTGCGCTGTGCGACACGTGTCAGCGCAGTCGCGCTGCGCTATGCGCTGCTTGACACGTGTCACGCACTGGGGAGTTTGCGCCAAACAGAATTAAATTCGAGTAAGATTTTTATGTTCTTGTTAAAACAAGAAGATTGCCTTCTGTAAAACAGAAGCCCTTGGATCAAAGTTCCAAGGGTGGGGAAAATTCCCCAAATCACTTAGAGAAAGATCCCTTTAACAAATTTATGGGCACTATATAAAGGCCCCCTAGACCTCAAATCAAAGGGGATCAATATTTTGTGAGAAATCAAAAATTTCAAACAGAAAGAACTCTGAAGAAATTCGAAGAAGAAAAAGGTAAAAGACCTTTTAGATAGAATAATTTCTTCTAATAGGTCATTGATCTAAGAACAAGATCAATGATCTTTAATAAAAAACAAAAATAAAAATAGTGCTTTGCACTTATGAACCATTGGTTCCCTGAGATAAGAAAAACAAGAGGAACTTGTTTTCTTTGATCTAAATTAGATCAAGAAAACAAACAGTGCTTTGCACTTCTTTTATGAAATATTGGTTCTGGAATCTAAAAGATTCTCAAGTTAATAGTGCCATGCACTTATAGAATTGCGCTGTTGCGCACTTGGGTTGGCGCAAGCCACCTGAGAGCGCCACGTGTTAACATCTGAACCATTTGCGCTATGCGGTTTTGAGATAGAGCCTTGCTCTCTGAAACTGGCGCAACTCACCACAACGCGCCACGTGTCGGCAGCGCAAGCGCAGCGCACTGCGCTTGCATGACAAGTGTCATCACAAGCGCTTGCGCTCTTTGATTGGCGCAAAGCTCCTGACAAATGCAATGCATTTCTTTTGCTAAAGGGCCAGGCCCAAGTCAAAAAGACCTAGCAGGCCAAAATAAATTGCAAAGAAATAAAAGGGCAGAGCCTAAGTCAAATTGATGCTCTGCATCATTTATAAATGGGCAGAGCCCAAGTAAAATTGATGCACTGCATCATTTATAAATGAGCAGAGCCCAAAACAAATTGATGCTCTGCATCCTTTATGGGCAAAGCCCTAGCACAAGTCTAATAGACCAAAAACAAATAAAAATGTTGAATATTTTTCCACTGGACTTAGCCCAATCGTGGCCGTAAGTCCTCAAATTAAATTGACTGAGCACAGCTGCTCTTTTAAACCAATTTACGACCGGTTCGAGGGTACATCTCCGAACTCCTTTGACTCCTATCGTTGTAATCATTCAACGACGTCAGAGAGGTGACGGGTCCCGACGACCACACATCAAGACGGACTGTGGGGTCCTTAAACTCATGGACTTAAGCGTCCTTAAACTAAAAGACGGATTGTAGGATCCTTAAACCCGCGGACTTATGCGTCCTTAAACTAAAATACGGACTGTGGGGTCCTTAAACTACCGATGGACCACCACGTCCCTAAACTGGAATATGGTCCACCACGTCCCTAAACTGGAATATGGACCCCCACGTGCCTAAACTGGAACATGGACCACTACGCCCCTAAACTGGAACAATAGAGCCCTCAAATGCTCTTTTGTCGGATCTAAACGGTCTCGTTTTAGTTGATCTTAGCCTCAAATATGGCTAACGTATCCTTAAACCTTCAAACAGACTTTAGTCCCAAATTGGACTATAGATCCCCCAATCAACTTTGGTTCAAGGGTACATCTCTGAACTCCTCTGACATATGTCGTTGTAATCCTTTAACGTCGTCAGAGAGGTGATGGGTCCCGACAACCATATATTAAATGGACCACCATGTCCCTAAACTGGAAATGGATCTAGACGATCCCGTTAAGTAGATCTTAGTCTGGAAATTAGACTAACGTATCCTTAACAAACGTTTAAGTTGATCTTAGCCTCAAATAGGCTAACGTATCCTTAGACCAAAACTCAAATCTAAGAAAGTATGGATTTAGACTAATCCACGTCTTACGGGCGACGGCATCGCTTAGTCTCCGTATACAATCCATGGGCAACTACAAACAAAACAAACACACACGACACAAAGTGAAATTCTGGAGAAAGAGAAAGTTGTTACCGCGATGCGGTAGCGTAATTAACTGCAGGGGCTTTCACCTGCAGGGAAGAACGTCCCCACAACAAAAAACCCCTCAAGCGAGGGGGAATCTGACGAAGTCTGCTACATCGGCCGCATCCGTCTAAACCTCCGATACACGGTGCCATAAATCAACTTGGCATCTTCGGAGAGGTGGAAGGATAAAACCAAATAGCATCTGCCCTGAATCTCAGCGTCAGGACTTCGCAGTCCTGTGCGCAGCCGTTCGGAGGGGAACAGATTCTGGCACGCCCGGTGGGACCTTTTCCTCTTTCCACTCGACACTTCGTGTGTCGTATTCGCGAACGAATCGCGGTTTGTTAATGGTTGCCTTTGGATTTCAAGTTTACTAAGATTTGCTCTCTTGCTTGGCGCAGAAAAGAAATCCAGCATTGATGGCCTCTACCTGTTCGAAGTGCTCTAACTGCAGCTGCAGCTCACGTCCGGCCTCAACTGGGGGCATAACCTACGGGCCCCCAAGTGGCCTCTTTGTTCACCATGCCCGTGGAGCAGATTACTCAAGCCACCATAGGGTTATTTTTCGGAACTATGCTTCTGCCAACAAGCTTCAGCACCCCTGTGCCCATACAAGAAGCTCCTAAGAAGTCGGTCTTCGATTGACTTTCAGTTACTGCAGCCCCTCTCAACGGGTCGCCAAACACCAAGGACTCGGTATTCTCCAGACTGGGCCAAAACTCCTGCGGGCCCACGATGAAGCTTGCAGTCCCGGAAAAGGTTATTCCAAAAAGTGTAGCCGAACTTGCTCCTGAAGTCGTCAAGGCGGCTTCTCCTGCTAAGAGATCGGTCTTTACAAGATTGACCGTCCCAACTCCCACTCCTGCTCTTGCTACTCAGAAGACATTAATCTTCAACAGGTTGACGCCGGCAACAGCCCCGCACCTGAACAGGGGGCAGGAAGAAGGTATTTCTATTTCTGAACCAATACCGACGAATCGTCGCGGCCGAAGACGCCACTGGCGCCGGATAAGGAAGACCGGGGGCAACTCCCCTTCTGGGATGACTCCGCCAGCTCCAACGGTGGAAGTTAACGCTGCTGTTCCAACCGGGAACATCTTCGAGCTACTGAATAGAGTACGCAGAAACTCGCCGTATGCGGTGCTCAAAAGATCTCCTCCATCAGTAGAGACTGCCGTGGAAGCAGAAAAGCCAGAGCAGTCTCCTCGATCGCTGTCCTCCAAGATCTACAAGACATGGTGATGGGTCCAAGAATCTGTGATTGATCCAAAGTTCTCTCGCCAACAGAAAAATTCAAATGGTCGGGAAGTAGAAAATCCCCCGGTCAAGCAATGAAAGGTGACGACCGCTTGGGTGCCCAAAGCAACGGCCCCCTCAACTTCTACGGCCCATAAGAGAAGAAGGCCAGAAAAAGTCCCTAAGCCAAAAACGAATTTCAAAGGTGGTGAACCCAAACGCCCTAAGTCAGGGGACATTGTAGTTCATACCGTCTACATGGCGTCTGGTAAAGAGGACAGTCGCATATCTACGGGTCATCGACCGCTTACGCGATCAGTGACCAAAGCACAGGAGCAACAATAGAAGCTCCAAGAGATGATGAACGCTATGGCCGCACTTACTGGGCCAAAAGAAAACCCTGAAACGTCCTCGGATGAACGCCAAGAGGAAGAAACCGAAGCCGAATTCCTTCGTCGAATATTGGAGAAAAAGGACAAAGAGGCTGCTGAACAAGCATCCAACATAAAGCGTATGGGCCTCCTGTTCCAAGACATGGTGGGGATGATGATCCAATAAGATCCTTCGGCCGAAGATCCCCCGATCGTCCTTGAAGATGATAGGGGAGAGATGTCAAATCCTCCGCCAGCTCTATCAACAGCTAAGGAGGATACAATCTCCAAAGCTGATTTGGACGAGTACATAGCCCAACAAATACGGGTTCACCATGCGACTGAAGCAGCTGGCCAGGTCGTAAAAATAGGGCGGCCATATCCAAGTTGGTACGACCAAATCAAATACCCGCCCGGTTACACAATTCCCAAGTTCCATGTCTACAAGAGGATGGGCAATCCTCACCAGCATGACGCCCAGTTCAGGGCACTCTGCAGCAACACCGGCGGTAATGACAAGCTGTTGCTTCGCCAGTTTGTTGGAAGCTTATTAGATACAGCGTTCGAGTGGTAATGTGAGCTCCCGTACGACTCTATCAAGACCTTCGCGGAAATGGAACTTTTGTTTACCCGGCGTTTTTCAAGCACCAGTGAACGCACCCCGATGACGGCACTGATTAACGCCTGGGTGAAGCCAGGTGAGACATGGGTTCAATATGCTATACGGTGGCGGAACTTATGGTCGAAGTGCGAGCAGCGCATTGAAGAAGCTCCCACAGTGGGTATGTTTGTGGGAACCCTTGATCCGCAAGCGACCATCTCACAATTTATGATGTTTTTCAAGCCGACTACCTTCCAGGCCTTGATTGACAAGCTAGCGCAAATGGATCAGATGGGCCATAAACCCCCTCTTCTAAAGCCGGACACCCGAAATGACAAGGGAAAAGGAAAAGCGATCTTTGTCGCTAATGCTCAACAACAACCGAGAAACTCAAAGCTAGTTGTTCGTCAAAATAATATGCGCCCGTATGTAGCCCTTGAGGAGAGGCTAGGACGTTCTTACTCTTTTCCCCGAGATAAAACGAGAAGGTTATTCGAGCTGGCATTGCGCAACCGACTCATAAATCTGCCGGATCCAAAACGTCCGTCGCAACCAAATGACGTCAATGAGCCCAACTACTGTCCTTATCATCGAGTACTGGGTCATCCGATCGAAGATTGCTACGTCTTCAAAAATTGGCTCGAAGACCAGTACCGACAGGGCAAGTTCGTGTTATCTGACAAATGGAAGGTGAATTCCCCACAGCCCCACACCTCTAAGGGAATGAATACGCTGGGGGCAACATGCTCTGTCGTTGAAGAAGCTCCTTGGGAGGTTGTATTATCAGCAAAGACAAAGAGAATGCTGAACGACCTTCAGGCATGCCCAGCGATCAAGTGGAAGAACCCGTTAGAACCGTAGGTTATTGAAGGGATGTTGAAGCCACGTCCAACTCCAAAGATCGATGGTGGTGGCTCAAGCACTTGCAACCAGTCGTCAAAATCTTCAAAAAAGAAGAAGAAGAAATCAAAGAAGCCCGTAAAGCCTGGCGACAAGCGCACGGACTTGCAAAAACAAATTGACGCGCTGGAGGAATACAATCAGAAGGCACAGACTCCCATTACATTCCAAGAGTTCCTCAATCATGTCTTTCAAGAAGAAGATGAGGGAGAAAGTTCATCTGATGAATCTGAAGAACATGTGGCGAGCTGTCATTGTTGCGCCACGACAGCGCCCCGGCCGTCTATCCGAGGCCAAAATGCGGAATCAAAATTTTCTTATCTTTTAAACTGGCGCTACAGCAGACAATATACCCGGATCGTAACCATTAACCTAATGCTAGCAACCAAGAGAAGGGAAGAGAAGTATACCGAGTGATCCGAGTCCTCCGGTCTTCTCGTCATCGTCCCGATCTCCCGCGGAAAGTCTTGTCTCCACATCGTCGCCTCCTCGCCGGAAGGGCACCACATCGCCTGCGTCTTTTACGGGCTCCCGCCTCAATACCGAGGCAACTCGTGCATGAAGCCGGCAAGTCGACATGCCCAAGAAATGCTGTAGAAAGTAGTGTAGAGGCTATGTCTCATTTGGGTTTGTTGCCTTTGAAGATGATGGAGGAATCAAGATAAGAAAAATGGTGCTTGCATTTTTTTTGACATGAAAAGAGATCAAAAACTACACTCTCAAAAATGAAGCTCTCCTCTTCTTTTCTCTCAAATGTCTTCAACCACATTGACATGAGAATGGTGGAGGAAGGAATACTCAAATGCAAGAGGGAGGTGAGTGTAGGATAAAGAGAATGGTGACCATATCCAAACCTCATCATAACAATCTCACATCAAACACAAATCAATCCTAATCACCTTTTACAAGAAATGATGATAGAAAAGAAAGGAATAAAAAAGATGCTTTCATAATTAATACATTTGCAAGAAACCCCTCCACAATGTGTTATTTGAAAACTTGCAAATAACACCCTCCATCGGAAAAGTCCGGCCGGGAAAGAACAAAGGAAAACCGGCCGGAACGGAATGCAAACTGGCAACTCCAAAAAACTGGTCCCGTAATAAATTACAGGAAAACCCCGATACTGTGCATACACACCCGCATCTATATTCTGACCGGATACAAATGCAATGAGACAAAATCTACACTGTACTAAACTAGGACCGGCTTAAACCAAAGCCGGCTAGTAAAACCGTTCGATCCTGATCCGTGCAATACCGCACGTATCTGATCGAACCTTGCCACATAACTATACGGCCACTAGTACAAACCGTCCGATCCTGATCCGTGCAATACCGCACGTATCTGATCGGACCCTGCCATATCTCCATACGGCCTCTACAGCGTTTCGCCCGAAAGCTTGAGTAACTGAAAGTGTGGTGGACTCTAAAGACTCGTCAATACTATGGCTGTGGATTTAACCACTAGCACGTCAGAGGTATTAGCCAATACGTGACGGGCCACCAGCTATTGACCAAAAGGGATGTCGATGAGCAAGCTCACCCTGACAACCTACTGAGCCTGTCAGAGACAATATCCATACAGTCCGGTCCGTTCGTCTATGAGCATCGCATGTCGGGCCTAGGGGGTTGGTAAAAGTCAGACCACTAAAAGCGGTACAAGCCGTGTCGGAGTGTAGCCCAGAACGCCCTGAGATACTACTGGAATACCTACCAGTAAATCTCCTGCCTCGGCCGAGGGCTTTGCGTAATGGCTCTCCTAGACACAGCGTGACCTCACCCCCAATACCGGGAGAGACGAACCCCTGAAGATCCGCTCACTGCCTCCATGTGGCTCGGGACTGTACCCAACTAAAACCTGTTTGCACGACTCCTTTGAGCCGTGGTAGGGTAGTAATCAAAGTACAGTGGGAACTCACACGAGACAAATGACGATCCCCAGGTCGATGAACTAACCTGTACACATGTCACCAGGGAACTGCTATCTGACGTCAGGTATAAGACCAACTAGCATGTTCCCGGCGAGTCCTGTCCGGTGTACTCATAACCCAATGAGCACCTGTATACATCTTAGGTGAACCAACTGACACCAGTGGCTTGTGAGACCGGCCACCGCCCCTCGTCGGGGTCTCGACTGTATACACTAGTCTACTCTGGAGAATCGATGCCCTATCTCGAAACTCCCACGACTAGGGACCTTTTAAGGATATGCTTATAGACCACCAGCTCTCACGTATACGATCGCCATCATACTGCCGACAGTCAAGCAAGAATCCTAGGGGCTCTATCAGCGTGTAATAGCGACCTGTAAGGTCACCTGAAGCAGTACACGATGATAAAGGTAAACCAGATAGCATACTATCATCTCGAGTAAGACTGTCCTACCGGGATAGGTCCTCCCTCAATCATTGCAATCACGTGCCTGTGATCCAATAATTGACTCTGAGGGCACTATCTCCAACAATCTCCCACTTGCACTCAAGGCTAATTATTGCGATGTCGCATACTCACAGCCCGTGTGATACCGAACACCCAACTCCTCTACTAGTCAGTCTCACAAAGCTTGTTTGCGAAACTATTGCGTTCGAGGAATAGCCTCAGTGAGTGGATCCACTGTGATGTTTCTTTCCATGTCTCTCTATATCTCAAGTTCGCAGAGAAAACCATCTCCCGAAATGAGCAATAACTGTCTTAGAGTATGTCTGGATATCTGATGGGACCTAGCTCATAAATGAACTCCAAATCCAAACTTCTTAGACTGTATCGATAACTGAACTTAATCAGTACCCAGCGCCATGCCTCCCTCAGTATTGCCTTGGACCACCTGTCCAAAATACTGCCCCCTCGTCAGAAGGAGAAACTATAACTCTGACAGCCACTCTGCCATCCATGTCACCTTGGAAGCCTGGAGTGATAACCGTCTCCTAAAAGAGGCTGTCGTTATCACATCCCTAGAACACACACTTATGTCCTAAAACTGCTTCCGATTGTTTCTCCAGGATTGGATTAATATCAACTTTTTGCATCTACTGCAAGAACAACATCTGGTGTGGTACTTGACATCTCATGATTGACTCAATTGCCTAAGCAAGTGATCTGTCAATCATGCGTATCCCTCTCCCCTTTAGTCTGTAAGACACCTTTAGAGAGGGTGACTCCATTACCTGCAGGTGTACTACCGTGCCAAGAGTCGTCCATTCTAAATACTCATAGAATGCTATCAAGGTACCCAGATTAGGAAACCACCCAAATCTAGATCTAAAACCATAGATCTAGTAACCAGAATGTCTGATATAATATCCAAGTCCTGTATGGAGAAACCACTGTGTGACAACCAAAGTATAACCGATCGTAGTATAGGATTTTCCTTTCCTACTCTGTGTATGTCATCCAAAACCAGGACATCACACCCTACTACCTTCTCAACAGATCCATCCCCTATTCTGATGACGTCAAACCTATGACTGTCATGTCAGAAATAGATGATCTATCTCCGCTATATCTGCTTTAGTCTATAAATAGACATAAGCCTGATGTCGACCAATGCTTCCGCTGCTCCCACTGACTACGACAACCCTCTGGCAGAGTCATATAGACGTGCACTTATAAAGCTAGTTTAGAACGACGCTATACTCATCCTCCTGCCGGGTCTCGCAGCCTGGAACAACAACAATGGAAAGTGTGGGTAAACAAGAACTTCCCTGTCACCGTCCTTGAGCCAACCGGAGTACCTCTCGGGTGCCTGAAGTTACCCACCTTATCTGCGGAGTGGCCAATGGAATGTCAAGCCAGATTGAATCTTTAGGTTCCTTATCAAATCTTCAGTAATCGTTTGCGGTTCTGGAATCACTTCCAGTTCTACCATACTCCCACTACTGTTTTTTTTGAAAAAATCCATTTTTATTAAAACTGTGGCGAGTCTAGAACAATATTACTATTGATCTCCCAGATGGTAGAAAGTCAACCCTCGTCATAGCCTGGGTCAACCCACAAACAGCCATTACAGAAACGTGCCTTGAGTTGTCCAGTGTCTGGTTTTAAGCATAAGCCGGACAACTCCCCGTACCTTAACAATGTCAAGATATGAACTGTTCTATATCCAATATAGAAACAGAGGCACTGATTTAATTGGAACCAGATTCAAATCATGCAGCTGTCTCCAGTGCATGTCAACTAAATGGAAGGAGGCCGATCAGCGTTACTCAACTTAGGAATGCTTCCCATTATGAGTAACCTGAAAGAGAAGTAATTTCTCTTTATCATTACTATCAACTGAATACCATACACAAGTATCTACATCTTCGATCACTTGGAAGAATCCCGATACTTGCTACACCTGGTTCTCTACTCTATTCAAATACCTATAACTCCTCAAAACTTAGACCCTGTGTTTCTACGAAACACATGTCTAAGAACTAGAGAAGTTAAAAGTAAACAGAATATAGTATGAGGACCAACCCCTCTGTCCTAATGGACACTGGACAACATACAATACTCTGTATAAGTCCGCTGAGTCTAACAACTCTTTCACTGTGCGTCGTAGGTTGAAAACTGTACTTATGGTTAAGAAGAATTACACCGCTGTTTAATGCTCCTTACCTAACCATCCACTGATATAGGTAAATGTCATCGACATAATATCAAAAGGTATATCTCACTCTATGAAAATAGACGTACAGATATATTAATCTGAAATTGGTGCACAACAGCGGATATTCAAAACCAAATATTTGCCGACCGGCAAACAGCCCAGATGATCTCCTCAAATATCACCGATTACAACGAATCCCGATATAATGAGGATGATCACCTTATTCCCAATGACTTACTCCCACTTATCATCTGTAAAACCATACAGATGTGAGAATCATACCTGGTAAATACATACCCTGGAGTAAGTATCTAATCGGGAAATCAGTTTTTCTTTTAACATTACACAGTTAAACTGAAACATTGAAATGTTTCGGTGGGGTATTCCGGTATTCTTAGTAATGCCTCTACCGTTATCCAGATTCAAAACTATAACTGTATAATTCTTTGCCACCTCTCCAAATCCCTTTATATGTCTTTAGTCATTACGTTCGGCACACCCCTTAGGCCAAATGGTTTTTCTTCCTTCCCTACCGTTCGGCACCAGCCTATGGTTTGGAAGAAGATTATCCAATAAGCATAAAAGGTGTACTGTCCTAATCCTAGGAGCACTCGCAAAGCGAGAGAAGGTGAAGATAAAAGACAACCGAATAAACCTTATTCCTATTTCTCCTGAACCAGAATCCATCCCCGAACTGGAACAAGTTCCTTTCGAGTTCGTATATAACCATAAGATGGAGTATCCAAATAAACTGTGGATCTTCGTAGTGATACGGAGTGTCCTGGAGAAATACAAAGGTGATTTAGGATTGGCGAAGAAATACTTGGTTCGGTCATGAATAGCAGTCGCAATTTACTTTGCCCTCTTACTAATCCCTTGCTTTGTCTTAACTTAATACCTTCTGCACACCATCGTTATGCTAATTGGTTTTCTTCATTCCCTACTGTTCGGCACCAGCCTAAGGTTTGGAAGAAGACTATCCAATTTGCGTAATAGGTGTACTATCTCCTAAACCAAGGAGTACTCACAACTTGAGAGAAGGTAAAAGGGAAAAGACAACTGAATAATCCTATCCGTTTTCTCCAGAACCGGAAACCATCCTCGAAGTCCTTCGAGTTCGTATATAACCATACGATGGTTTTGTCCAATGGAAGTGGACGTTCGTAGTAATACCGGGTGTCCTGGAGAAAAGGGTAAAAGTAGGAGTGGCAATGAGGTTTGCAACTCTGACAATCCAAAAGCCAGTGTTAAGAAGGTTCGGTCAACTTGGTCACTGAGTCATAGTCCAGGGTCGGGTCAATGGTCGCTGTCAAAGAGAGAGAGAAAAGAAACACTCAGCGTGCACTCTAACCTAGATCAGAATGGTTATCACTTTATCTAATCTGGAAACCTCCCACTGTAACCTCAAATTCTTCCACAAACTTGAAAGAAGAATTAATCGGGATCACCCGAGGAGTAAACCAACTCATCAGTGGGGATCGGGATCCAACTATCATCGCATGATAACTTGACGGAATCCACTCAAGTCACCACACTCCAGAAGGTATGCGCATGCCTGGCAAGTTTCAGTTCTTTTGAAACTCCCGATGTGATTTTTACCCCTAGGACCCAAGTGACCTTGACTGAGCCAACATATCAAAGGATCCTAGTCAAGTTCAACCTGTCATTATCTTGATTGCATTAGACCCACCAGCACGAGTCCTTGACTGAGCCAAAATGACCGCACGGCTGTCCTAACCAATCTCATATCCATGCAACAGAAAAGCATTACATAGCTACCGAACACTACGCCTCGGCTAAGCACGACATACGCAGCACGAATACTAAGTAATACTAATCTGAAATGACGGAGGGCTACGAATGGTTTTTGGTGAAAAACCTTTAACGTAATGAACTTGATATCGTTGAAGGAACTGGATAACTTTTTAGAAAATATAGTGACGAAAACCTTTACTAAAGAGGTCACTCCCGGTGAAGGGATCTCGGCTCTTTCCCCGTAGAATGAGGTGCAGGATATTCCAACTGAATACCACGATGCAAAGTAAAAGTAATCGGCTATAGTGAAGTTAATTCCCTGACGCAAACTTCTGTCCAAGGGGTCACTCCCGGTGAAGAGATCTCGGCCCTTGCCTCGTCGAGTGAGGAGCAGGATATTCCAAATGAATACCACGATGCAAAACAAAAGTGAACGTCATTGCAATAACAGCTTTTTGAAAAGTGTTCCAACAACATCAGAATAGGTTTGTTTATCTTGCATTGATCCGAATCAACGCAGTCCCATCAATTTATCACACCACAAAGAACGAAAATATACTGATGTACGTATATGCCATCCGCATTCGCCACTGGGTCCCGTCATTACCCGTTAGGTTAGCTAACTAACGACAGAGCGGGGACTGGACTAGCGCGGATGTAAAACATATACAACATCTACTAATATATATACCAATATATTATCTTCGCTCAAGGTGTGATAAGAATGCAACATCACAGAAATGTACAGCATCACAGAACAATACAGATATCTGGGAGCCCCGGGTTTCACAGAGCCGCTGCTGAAACCCGACGTTCCCCTGGTCGTGTGGATAGCCTGTGCAATGAAATCCTAGATCTCTACGGGCGCGGCAAGTCACCCACCAAAACCTGAAGCGAGGCAGCCCCCTTCAGCACCGTAAATGGACCACCCAGCACTTCACGGAATCCGGTAACTTGGGCACCCCTTCTGGGTCAACCTGTACCCCCTACGAGTGCGGCGAATAGCCCGCCAATCCTAGAGTGAAGCCCCCTCCGTCTCAATGCCAAGAGATGCGGGCCCGTTGCCCTCAAGAACCCGGCTATCCGTGTACCCCTCCACTGGGTAATCCTAGTACAGAAAGTAAAATATACATACACCGGGTACATCGACCGCAACCAGGTCGTGCCCCAAAAGAATAATACAAACTGGCAGTGACGGCAGTCCACATGTCGGACGCTCGCCCCGCAATATCAAATGTACATATAAAACAAAACTGTACTACCACTGCAACCAGGCTATCCCCACGACCGATCCGCAACATCACAGCATAAACACAGAACATCAACGTGAAAGTCAAGTTCTCAAATCCGTCTAACCGGGCTATAGCAGTTAGACAGGATTTACCGATCAAGTGACATTCACGGTCGCAGATATAATGTAAATACTGTGAAATAATGTGTTTAAAATATCCGATCGATCAAAAATTAAACAAGCGGGCACCAAAGGAATACTGTAGCACTCACAGAAATAATTGGCCCAATTTTAATATTCCAAAACCCCTAAAAATATCCCAGAAGCCCACTGGAAGAAAATGATGCAGTGAGGACACCAGTATGCGGCGAAACCGCGGCCCAAGGGGGGTTTGGCCGCGGTTCCGCGCTTCATTGGTCGAATCACTGTATCAAGTTTTTACAGAAGTCTTAGAATTTCCGGTACATTAGTTTTTTACAACGTGAAAAATTTTCAGAGCCCGGGAAAAATCGACAGAAAACTGATGCATGCAAAACGCGGATTTTGGAATTTTGGTCGATCGGATAAGTAAAACACATTAGAACAAGCTAGACAAGGTTAATAGTGTGGCTCTGATACCATGTTGCGCCACGGCAGCGCCCCGGCCGTCTATCCGAGGCCAAAATGCGGAATCAAAATTTTCTTATCTTTTAAACTGGCGCTACCGCGGACAATATACCCGGATCGTAACCATTAACCTAATGCTAGCAACCAAGAGAAGGGAAGAGAAGTATACCGAGTGATCCGAGTCCTCCGGTCTTCTCGTCATCGTCCCGATCTCCCGCGGAAAGTCTTGTCTCCACATCGTCGCCTCCTCGCCGGAAGGGCACCACATCGCCTGCGTCTTTTACGGGCTCCCGCCTCAATACAGAGGCAACTCGTGCATGAAGCCGGCAACTCGACATGCCCAAGAAATGCTTTAGAAAGTAGTGTAGAGGCTATGTCTCATTTGGGTTTGTTGCCTTTGAAGATGATGGAGGAATCAAGATAAGAAAAATGGTGCTTGCATTTTTCTTGACATGAAAAGAGATAAAAAACTACACTCTCAAAAATGATGCTCTCCTCTTCTTTTCTCTCAAATGTCTTCAACCACATTGACATGAGAATGGTGGAGGAAGGAATACTCAAATGCAAGAGGGAGGTGAGTGTTGGATAAAGAGAATGGTGACCATATCCAAACCTCATCATAACAATCTCACATCAAACACAAATCAATCCTAATCACCTTTTACAAGAAATGATGATAGAAAAGAAAGGAATAAAAAAGATGCTTTCATAATTAATACATTTGCAAGAAACCCCTCCACAATGTGTTATTTGCAAACTTGCAAATAACACCCTCCATCGGAAAAGTCCGGCCGGGAAAGAACAAAGGAAAACCGGCCGGAACGGAATGCAAACTGGCAACTCCAGAAAACTGGTCCCGTAATAAATTACAGGAAAACCCCGATACTATGCATACACACCCGCATCTGTATTCTGACCGGATACAAATGCAATGAGACAAAATCTAAACTGTACTAAACTAGGACCGGCTTAAACCAAAGTCGGCTAGTAAAAACCGTTCGATCCTGATCCGTGCAATACCGCACGTATCTGATCGAACCTTGCCACATAACTATACGGCCACTAGTACAAACCGTCCGATCCTGATCCGTGCAATACCGCACGTATCTGATCGGACCCTGCCATATCTCCATACGGCCTCTACAGCGTTTCGCCCGAAAGCTTGAGTAACTGAAAGTGTGGTGGACTCTAAAGACTCGTCAATACTATGGCTGTGGATTTAACCACTAGCACGTCAGAGGTATTAGCCAATACGTGACGGGCCACCAGCTATTGACCAAAAGGGACGTCGATGAGCAAGCTCACCCTGACACCCTACTGAGCCTGTCAGTGACAATATCCGTACAGTCCGGTCCGTTCGTCTATGAGCATCGCATGTCGGGCCTAAGGGTTGGTAAAAGTCAGACCCCCAAAAGCGGTACAAGTCGTGTCGGAGTGTAGTCCAGAACGCCCTGAGATACTACTGGAATACCTACCAGTAAATCTCCTGCCTCGGCCGAGGGCTTTGCGTAATGGCTCTCCTAGACACAGCGCGACCTCACCCCTAATACCGGGAGAGACGAACCCCTGAACATCCACTCACTGCCTCCATGTGGCTTGGGACTGTACCCCACTAAAACCTGTTTGCACGACTCCTTTGAGCCGTGGTAGGGTAGTAATCAAAGTACAGTGGGAACTCACACGAGACAAATGACGATCCCCAGGTCGATGAACTAACCTGTACACATGTCACCAGGGAACTGCTATCTGACGTCAGGTATAAGACCAACTAGCATGTTCCCGGCGAGTCATGTCCGGTGTACTCATAACCCAATGAGCACCTGTATACATCTTAGGTGAACCAACTGACACCAGTGGCTTGTGAGACCGGCCACCGCCCCTCGTCGGGGTCTCGACTGTATACACTAGTCTACTCTGGAGAATCGATGCCCTGTCTCGAAACTCCCACTACTAGGGACCTTTTAAGGATAAGCTTATAGACCACCAGCTCTCACGTATATGATCGCCATCATACTGCCGACAGTCAAGCAAGAATCCTAGGGGCTCTATCAGCGTGTAATAGCGACCTGTAAGGTCACCTGAAGCAGTACACGATGATAAAGGTAAACCAGATAGCATACTATCATCTCGAGTAAGACTGTACTACCGGGATAGGTCCTCCCTCAATCATTGCAATCACGTGCATGTGATCCAATAATTGACTCTGAGGGCACTATCTCCAACAGTCATGTGATTTCCCATTCGTTCATGGACGATGAGGAGACTCCTTGTACTGAAACGCTGGGGGCAGACCCTGAATCAAAAATTCTGGGGCCATCAGATGAGGTAATTGACGCATTCCTCAACGAAGCTCTGCTGAAGAGTAAAGCTGATCGGGAACGCGAGACGGCTATATTTGAAAGGTCCAAGCGCCAGCGACCTGACGAAAGAGCTGAGACACTTCCACTGGAGCAAAATACATCCACTACGGACAAAAGCAAATTCAAGGTGAGGAAAAGGTTTACTAAGGCCATATCAATGGGCATGAAGCTACCATCCTCCGAAGGAAACATTACTGGTGAAATGGAAATGCACCCCTCCTATTGCTTATATCATAAGAAGATTTCGCACCCCACTGAAGAGTGCAAAACTTTCGATAGATGGTGACAAGGATATGTTACCCATCGACAACATTTTAAGCGGGAGAAATGCAAAACTCGCCGGGAGCAAAGAAATACGACCGAAGGGCTTAAAATAACTACCGGCGATTGTCACATGGTTAACACCGGCGGGTCATATGTGCCTACATTCGGGAGAGATTCTGATGAGGAGCTGGAACTTTCCCCTCTCTTTAAAGAGTCCACTTCGGGAAAAGAAGAAGAGCCGAAAGTTTGCGAAAATATTCGGCTGCGGAATCGGACGCTGCCTGAAAAGAATCTCGGACCCTCAAACAGAAAAGATAAAGGGAAAGAAAAAGTCTCTGAAGATATCGTCTTAGATGACCAAGTGGTGGAGGAGCTAAGTGCCAAAGACCCGCCGAAGAGGAATAAGGTGGATTACAACGTCTTAGCGCATCTGAGGAAGCTACCCTCACAGCTCAGCATTCTTGATGCCCTTTTGCTATCAAAGGAGGCGAGAGATTCTTTAGTCAAGGCACTACAGGATCCGGAGCAATTCCAAGCTTTCCTGGCCGAGGCAAAGATGAAGGATGAATTGGAGGAAGTGCACACGGCCGATGTCGCTTTTGGTGATGAAGACATTCTCCTTGGGACGTGCGAACACAATCGCCCCCTTTATGTCTCAGGATACTGCCATGATATAAAGATAGGCAAAATCCTGATCGACAATGGATCCTCCGTTAATCTCCTCAATGTGCGAGTGTTAAAAGAAATCTGCATGAGCGTCCAACACCTTGCTCGGGATAAGATTACCATCTCCGGGTTCGACTCCCAATCATCAAGAACTCTTGGGTCTGTGATACTGACGCTTAGCTTTGGGCTACTCATCACGGACATTAAGTTCCACGTCATAGATGCCAAGACATGCTACAACGCTTTGCTCCGCCGACCGTGGTTACACGAGTACAATATCATCCCTTCTACACAACATCAGTGTATGAAGTATGCTAAGGATGGTCTCGAGTATACCGTGGCGGGAGAACTAAATCCGTTCTCCGTTAACGAGGTCCGCAAATACGAAGATGCCAAATACTTCTTACCGGATTTCGAAGACATGGAGAGGTGTCACAAGCCGGAGAATAAAGCTAATGCCACCATTCCTGTCTTCGGCAGTGATACCGAGGAGGAAAAGGAGATCGTTTATTCGGCGCCTCCCTAATACAACAAGTCGAAACCACCTGCTCCCACGTTGATCTTTGGTAGAGACTCGGAAGATGAGGTCCATGCTGTATTCCCCGCTCGACCCTCAATACAAACATCCGCTGATGAAGAACAAAGTCTACAAGTCGCCATGGTGCCTCTTAAACACCGTAAATAACTGGATGCACTTGATATTTACAATGTAGAAAAGCTGCAAACGTTCTATATCCCTCCCAGGAGAGAAAGAGAAAGAGCAATTCTATTCTACCGCTCTGAAGAAACCAAAGTGGAGAAAGAAATCTAGCATGGCGCGGATCCTACGCTTGACAGGCTTCAACCCATTCGTCTCCCCAGATATTATACAGAAGGCTTGAAAAGGTTGCTGAAACGCCAAGGGATATCCTTCAAGCAGACCATTCGAAAAGCCAAGTTCTATGACAAAGTCTGGAACGTTCCCGGGACTCAACGCAAACTGCCTAAAGGGAGAATGGAGACAAAAGGGCTTGGATACATCCGGTCAAAGAAACGAGAGCTACTAAACGGTTGCTATGTTGTGTATGACTTTGATGAAGAAGCGGACGCTCAGTGGGAGGACGCTAATCCTGAAACAGTGAAAGTTCCAGATGAAAAAGTGCCCAATCCGTCGTTCGAAGAACAAATGGACAAATTTATAAGGGAAGCTGGTCAAAAAGTCCGAGACGACCATAACCGTGAAATGGCCATCTACGAGAAAGCCAAAACGCAATGCCTTCTCCAACAGGCCACGAAAGATGAAAATGCCGCTCCTTGTCAACCTGTTATAAAGAAGGCCCGACGTAGAGGTAGAAACAAGTCGAAACGCGAAAAAGGCGCTCAACAGCAACGAAGCGGGGCTAAAAGGCCACGCAAGCGGGAACCAAGCGGTTCCGATCTATCCCTCGTGAAAAAAATGGGTCGAGCATACTCTTTTCCTCGGGAAAAAACAAAGAAAATACTTGACCTCGCTCCAAAACATCAGATGCTCACACTGCCGGAGTCTAAACACCCCGAACAAGCGGGCGAGGTCTCACACCCAGACTATTGTTTTTATCACCGAGTGATAGGACACCCTCTCGAGGACTGCTTCACCTTCAAGAATTGGGTTGAAAATCAGTATCAGCTTGGCAAGTTCGCTCTGTCTGACAAGTGGAGGGTAGCGCCGCCACAGAAGCATGAACCCAAGGCCACGAAAGAAGAACCAGTTCCACATTGGGGTTGGAAGCGAATTCGTACTTGTCACATGATAACGATATTAAAAGAAGAGCCTGAGGACATGGATGACCTTCCCCGGTGTTTTGAAAACAACAACGACGAGTTAATCTCAGAATTCCCACCAGCGCCAAAAGAGCTGGAAGATGGAATCCATACCACCGCAGATAAGCTTTAGAAAATTGAGTTGGGAACGGCGAATGACCCGCGACCGACATTCATCAGCGAGCTGCTATCTGAAGAAAGGGTGGCTGCGTTAAAGGACGTGCTTCTACAGCATAGGGATTGCTTCGCGTGGAACTATTCCGAAATGCCGAGACTAGATCCAGAAATTGCTGTGCACAGATTGGCGATATCTCCGGACGTCAGGCCGGTCAAACAGGCGCCGAGAAGAATGCGGCTCGAATTTGAGATGAGTATCAATGCCGAGGTCAAGAAGCTGATCGACTCTGGTTTCATCCAGGAAGTTCAATACCCTGAATGGATCGCCAACATCGTCCCGGTGATGAAGAAAAATGGGACAATGTGCATATGCGTGGAATTCCGGGATCTCAATAAAGCTTGCCCGAAAGACGATTTCCCAGTACCAGTCACCGAACTGATGATAGACAATACGTCCACTCATGAGGTTTTCTCCTTCATGGACGGCTCATCAGGGTATAACCAGATAAAGATGCATCCCGAAGATCAGAAACACACCGCCTTCAGGACTCCTTTGGGTATATTCTTCTACAAGGTGATGCCCTTCGGATTAAAGAACGCCGGTGCTACTTATCAGAGAGCCATGACGAAGATCTTCGATGACCTTATACATGAAATCGTCGAAGCTATATCGACGACCTCGTAGTTAAAAGCAAATCATACGAGGAACATTTAGAGCATCCGAAGACCATATTTCAACGACTTCGACAATACAACTTGAAGATGAACCCTCTCAAGTGTGCGTTCGGAGTTTCCTCGGGCAAATTCCTGGGGTTCATCATCCGACACCTAGGTATCGAGATAGATCCGTCAAAAATCAAGGCGATCATGGAAATGCCTCTGCCAAGAACTCTCAAACAGCTGCGGTGTCTCCAAAGGAAGCTCGCGTATATACGGAGATTTATAGCCAATCTTTCAGGCAAGTGCCGCCCTTACAGCCACCTGATGAAAAAGGGAACCCCATTCGTCTGGGATCAAAAATGCCAAAGTGCACTGGACGAAATCAAGCAATACCTGCAGAACCTGCCAGTGGTGGCTGCTCCAGTTAAGGGAAAGCCTCTTATTCTCTATACAACCGCCCTCGAAGGCTCCTTAGTCGCATTATGGGCACAAAAGAACGATCAAGGGAGAGAGAGAGCTCTCTATTACTTAAGCCGAGTTCTACTGGGGGCAGAAAGCAATTACTCCCCCATTGAAAAACATTGCCTGGCGTTGATCTTCGCGATAACAAAGCTTAGACACTATGCGTTAGCGCATGAGGTCCGTCTTAAATATTTAATGTCAAAGGCCATATTGACGGGACGACTCGCTAAATCGGCCCTGCTCTTGATGGAGTTCTCGATAACATATCAATCTCTCAAGGCAGTGAAAGGCCAGGCCATCGCTGACTTCCTCGCTGAGCATCCAATACCCGCCGATTCTCCTCTGAATTACGATCTTCCAGACGAATACGTGTTTGATGCGATCGACGGTAATGATACCCGATGGGAGCTTTATTTCGATGGAGCATCTTCCGTAAAGAAGCGCGAAGAAAGTACCCCTATAATCAAATCGGGGGTAGGACTCATCTTTGTAACTCCACAAGGTAGGATAATGTGTTTTGCCTTCTCCCAAACAGAGCCAATGACAAAAAATGAAGCCGAATACGAAGCTCTGATAGCAGGCCTCGAGATCGCCATCGACATGGGAATTGAAAACCTCCTCATATATAGAGATTCCCAACCGGTCGTTAGTCAAGTAAACGGCGACTACCAGACGTGCAAGCCAGAGCTGGTGAAGTACGACGAGAAGGTGCGGCAACTATTGGCCCAAATTCCTTCCTATACTTTGGAAAAAATACCGCGCGCGGAAAATATCAAAGCGGATGCATTGGCCAAACTCGCTAAGGAACCGGCTGATGAGAACCTCGATGAAGTAAGAATCATGGTACAAAGCCGTCGGGTGCTTGCCCGAGCGGAAATATCTCCAGAATCACCCGAAGAAAAGGGAGCGAATGAACAGACGACCGTGCAAATAAAAGATCGGGAAAATACCGAGGATTGGAGAGAAGTCTTTATAGACTACTTCAAGTACCGTCGAACGCCCGAAGATGCGTCCTCAAGGCATCAGCTTATGAAACGAGCTCTGTCCTTCGCCTTCGTCAATGATATTCTGTACAAGAGGTCGTTTGATTCTCTGTAGTTGAGATGTATGGGACCTGACGAAGCGGAAAAAGTCGTTCAGGAAGTTCATGACGGATTCTACGGTTCTCACCAAGCGGGCCCAAAGATGAAGTTGAAGATCAAACGGATGGACTACTACTGGCCCACGATGATTCAGGACTGCCTCGAATATGTGAAGCAATGCCGCTCATGCCAAATTCATGGGGACTTCATCCACCGGCATCCAAATCCGCTCCTTCCAACGGTGGCTAGCTGGCCGTTTGAAATGTGGGGAACTGACATAGTCGGCCCCATCGAACCAGCATCGTCTAGAGAACAACGCTTCATCCTGGCGACGACTGACTACTTCTCCAAATGGGCAGAAGCAGTACCGCTGAGGGAAGTGAAGACAGAGAATATCCTCCATTTCTTCAAGACGCATGCCCTATATCGGTTTGGAACTCCGCGACGGATCATCTCCGATAACGGGCCAGCTTATAGAAGCCACAAGATCAGTCGCTTCGTACAACAACATAATATAGACTGGAAATATTCCTCGGTTTATAATCTGTGAGCTAATGGTTTAGCCGAGGCCTTCAATAAGACCTTGACAAAGATCTTGAAGAAAACAGTGTCCCGAAATAAGAAGGACTGGCATGAAAGACTGCAGGAAGCTCTTGGAGCGTATCGAAGTCCGTTCAAGACAGCCACAAACACAACACCATATGCGCCGGTATTCGGTACAGAAGCAGTACTCCCCCTCGAGATAGAGTTACCCTCTCTACGAGTAGCAGTCCACTACGAGCTGACGGACGAAGAAAATGCTCGCCTTCGTCTTGAGGAGCTTGATGCCCTTGATGAAACCCGGCTCATAGCGCAACAAAATCTGGAAACTTATAAAGCAAAGATGACGTGCTCGTATGAAAATTGAGCAAGCCGAGGACATTCCGCCAAGGAGAACTCGTGCTAGTGGTCAAAAGACTTATGATCCCCAATCACGCCAAGCGGGGAAAATTCAAGCCGAACTATGAAGGCCCGTACATCATAGACAAGGTATACCAGGGTGGAGCCTATCTACTCATGGATATGCACGGTGAAAGGCCTTACAGGCTAATAAACGGTTGATTCCAAAAGAAATACTACGCTTAACGAGTTACCGCCTAGGTCAATGGTAGATGACGACGACTATGTCCGCTCTCTATCTTCCTAAGCTCAAACTCTATAAGCAGTAGTCAATCTTCTCCATGACGGACCGAAACGTCCTTAAACTAATAACGGACCGAAACGTCCTTAAACTATTACCACAGCATCTTCAGGCTGACGAGATCGAAAAAAAAAAGTATATGTATAAAAAAAAAATTAATATAAAAACGGTATGTCCATAAGCAAAAAGGGCACGGATGAAAACCCGAAAGGGCTCCGTGAGTAAAAACAGTAGGGCTACCGGCGAGTGTTCGTGAAAACCCGAAAGGGCGCGACCTCATTAAAATATATATATATATATATATAAGGAATAAAAAAAGGGGTATGTCCATAAGCAAAAAAAGGCACGGATGAAAACCTAAAAGGGCTCCGTGAGTAAAAACAGCAGGACTACCGGCGAGTGATTGTGAAAACTTGAAATGGCGCAACGTCGTTAAAAGCACTTATAGGGTCCTCTTGACCTTGTAAGGAGAAACTAGCCGCGTGAGATCCTTACGACTCACAAGGGAGCAACACACTTAGGGATCCCCACGATTCCTAAGGAGAAAATACACTTGCGAGATCCTCACGACTCGTAAGGAGAACTCTCTTATGGGACTCTCACGGCTCATAAGATTTAAAAGTCTTAAGTTAAAGAGACCTAAACCTGTGCTTAAGCAACCCCCACAACTTCTAATATTGCCCTACAAGTGGCTTAATATTGACCCTTGTATACAATCTACGGGCGCGAATAAACATTTCCCTATCCAAGTTTCATCCGTGATTGGGGATGTGTTTGCATGGTGAACAACCTTTGTACGTCCTCTCGATTTACAAGGAGAAAACCCTCTTGTAAGATCCTTACGACTTACAGAGGAACATACACTTAGGAATCCTCATGATTCCTAAGGAGAAAATACACCTACAAGATCCTCATGACATGTAGGGAGAAATACCTTTGTGATACCCTTACGGCTCATGAAGTTAAAAGCCTTAGTCGACAGGACCTTAAACCTGTTCGCTGAGCCACCTTTGTTCATCATCGGCGGAGGTAAATGATGATTCCCTCCTGGCAATATCCCAGTTGTAGCGCTGCTGATGCCGAAACCGGTGTCTAATTTCAGGTTTACGGTGAAAAGCCAGTAGGCCAAACATGCATACGAAATAGCCGAAATGATGGGGCAACTTGCAATAAAAACCAGCAAGTAAAAACATATGCACACGAAATAGCCGAATTGGGCAACTCGCAATAAAAAGCAGCGAGTAAAAATAAAATAAATAGCCGAAGTGATTGGGCACCGCGAAAAATAGCCGAAATGATTGGGCAATCGCGACCTTCGCGATATAAAAGCTGAAATTATAGAGCATCGCGGAAATAAAAAAAGATGATAAAACTTTGGCCCTACAGCTGAGATCACATCGATCCCCGTACATAATCCAAGGGCGCAAACAAAGAACGAACCATACTTTCCTAACAGGCTCCGCCAGAAAACGAAGCCAAATCTCGACGGTTCGTTCCAACCCCGGAGAAGACAGTGTCTCCGTGGGAAATTCTCGATCCGTTTCAACACCAGGGAAACAAATAGCCTTGGCAAATACCTTAAATCAAGGAAACAAACATCCTTGATGAGAGCCTCCTGATTCGCGTCAACTCGCAGAGAAACCTGTGTCTCCGTGGGAAATTCTCGATCCGTTTCAGCACCAGGGAAATAAATATCCTTGGCAAATACCTCAATTCAAGGAAACAAACATCCTTGATGAGAGCCACCTGATTCGCGTCGACTCGCAGAGAAACAAGTGTCTCTGTGGGAAATTCTTGATCCGTTTCAACACCAGGGAAACAAATATCCTTGGCAAATACCTCAATTCAGGGAAACAAATATCCTTGATGAGAGCCTCCTGATTTGCGTCGACTCGCAGAGAAACTAGTGTCTCCGTGGGAAATTCTCGATCCGTTTCAACACCAGGGAAACAAATATCCTTGGCAAATATCTCAATTCAAGGAAAAAAACATCCTTGGCAAATATCTCAATTCAAGGAAACAAACATCCTTGATGAGAGCCTCCTGATTCGCGTCGACTCGCAGAGAAACCAGTGTCTCCGTGGGAAATTCTCGATCCGTTTCAACACCAGGGAAACAAATATCCTTAGCAAATACCTCAATTCATGGAAACAAATATCCTTGATGAGAGCCTCCTGATTCGCGTCGACTCGCAGAGAAACCAGTGTCTCCGTGGGAAATTCTCGATTCGTTTCAACACCAGGGAAACAAATATCCTTGGCAAATACCTCAATTCAGGGAAACAAATATCCTTGATGAGAGCCTCCTGATTCGCATTGACTCACAGAGAAACCAGTGTCTGTTGGATATATGTATGCCCTAGAGGCCATTATGTGATAGTGGATGTATTTATACATGTATGTATATATATATATATATATTCAGTGTACATTCTTGCTCGACATGATAGTATTCTATCTGGTTCTTCTTTATCTGACATGTTGATTTGATCATGCTTTTGCTCATTCATACATGTTGATAAAGCCCTGAGGATATTGGCTTGACTATAGTGATTATGATAGAGATCATACTAGTGGGACATCTGTAGTTTATAAGCATATCCTGAAATGTCTCTAGTCGTAGGTGTATCGAGACGGGGCATCGATATACAAGAGTAGACTAGCGTATATGATACTAGACCCATATGATGGGCGATGGATGTTCCCACATTCATCGATGTTTGACATCAAGATCATATACGGGTGCTCAGTGGTGACTGGATACACTGGACGGACTCACCGAGAACTCCTATATGGAATTATATCTATCGTTAGATAGCAGTTCTCAGGCGACACAAGTACAGGTTAGTCTGTAGATCCGAGATCGTCATAGAGTCTTGTGTGCTCTCCCACTGTACTTTGATTACCACCCTACCACGGCTCTACTGAGTCGTGCAAACAGGTGGCCGTTGGGTACAGTCCCGAGACATACGAAGGCGATGAGCGATAGGAGGGGTTTCGTCTCTCCCGGTATTGGGAGTTGACGCTGTGCTGTGCTCGACTGGTTATATCAGTAAGTCCCTGGCCAGGGCTGCTGAGATTTTCTGATAAGTGTTATCAGTAGTTTCTCGATCTGTTATAGACCATTCACCGGCACGACTTATTGAGTTATTGGGGTCGACGTGACCATCCCTAGGCTCGATATGCAGCATATCTGATGAAGAGACCGGATTGTACGGTAGTGTTCCCGGTTGGCTCGACGGGAGTTATAGCAGGTTCGCTTGTTTTCTTCTGATCGCTCAATACCCTGGTGGCCTTTACGTTTAGCTGACCGCTTGCGTCTTGAGGTTGTTTGATATGATCATCACCCACTGCCGGCGTATTGATGAGTCTTAGGATCCCACAAAGGAGTTACCTAGTCCAGGAGAAATGTTGTGTTGCGCGTATGTGATATGCGCATTGACCAGATTAAAATGCGCGTATGAGATACCGTATATTAATCGGGCGGCTTGCTTTTGGTTCGGTCGTATGTGATATGACCGAATTGATAAATCAAGTGTTGATTTATCATTTAACCATTAGTTTCTCACTAGAAATCCTTTTTTGTATTTTTGATGTATGCATGCATGTATGCATTCTTTCTTGATTCATGCACATATGGATGTGCATGCACACATACATACATACATCATCCTTCATGGTTGTTTATACCTGGAAAATGGTGGCAATATAAGACTCACGCCTTGGTTATTTATATAGATAATTATTTCTATTTATTTTAAAACAAAATGAAAAAGGAAAGGATAATTCATGGTTTGTTTCTACACTCTTCTTTGACCTAACCATGCTCACCTACTTTTAACCATGGATTAAACTTTACTTTTATGTTTTAACTCAAATTAAATAATATCTTTATCATTTAACCATGGTTTGAGATGAGAAGAGGAAAATATATATAAATATATTTTCTATTTTCTTTATGAGATTATCTTTTCTCTTCTTCTTAAAAAGCCATCATCTTCTTCAACCTTGCTTTTTTGCTCTCTAGATCTTTCAAGTGAGCAAAATACTGAACAAGATAGGATTTTGAAGTGAGAAAAAGAACGACAACACCATTCTACACAAGTCTTGCCCACTTGTTTAGAGTGTTAGCTTCATTTCTTTATCTTGATAAAGTGAAGTTGTTAGCTTGGACAAAGGAGCTTCGGGTGGATCGTCGTGGACATTAGAAGACCTCAAGCAAACCCTTCTCCAACCCTCAAGTGGCCAAGGAGTCTAGCGTAGGGAGCTACAAAGGTTGTACTCTCAAAACCCTAGTCTTTGTTACTTGTAAAGTTATGAAACCCTAATTTTCTAGGATTGATTCTTTGTATGTTCACATAGCACTCTAAAAACTTAATCTTTGTGACATGTGATGCTTCCAAACCTCTCATAGGGTGATAAGTAAACCTAACATTGGTATGAGAGCCGACCTAGAACATTAGGCGACACTTTAGCGAAGTATAAACTCCGATCGAACCGAAATACGGATTTTCAGGACACTCTCTGGACATTTTTTGAAAACTGTTATTTTCCATAATTAAAAATATGCAAAAAAAATTCAGCAGGTAAATGTAAGGACAACTGTAAAAAGCGATGCCATGAACAGTACATTCCACCGCGGAACCGCGGCAATAGCCTGCTTGGGCCGCGGTTCCGCGGCCGTACGGATGCTTCATTGTGACGTTTTTGTACAGTAATTATTTTATCTGCTTGTATATTTTTTGGGGTATTTTTAATCTGAATTTAGTGCTGTTTGTTCTGGAGATTGTTTTGAGTTCATTAATTCGATCGGAATTTTAACTTCATGTTTTTTCCGGATAAATTAGAAATTATTGAAATGTTCGAACGAGTGTCGTTTGTTCATTTTTTCACGGGGTTTAAATCTTTCGGAAATATGTGCAAGTTTTTTTGTGGTGGACCCTCTAGAAGTCAACAAACCTTAACTCGATTATGTGACTGTCTTGAACTGCCTTTTGAACCTTAGGGTTTAAGGCAATACGGCGTGCCACATGTGAGGCGTTCGCTTGACCCTTCTGCGGCTGGACCGCTACTACTATGTCACACTCCGGGTTTTTTAACTCCGCTCAAGTGTTGAGCTTTAGGGAATTTTTGGGTATTTGATTATTCGTTCGAAGAATTTAATACTGTCTATTTATCTGGAATGTGATACAATATGTGGAATTCATATAGTTAGGCATGAAATGCGAGGTATGTGATATCTCGGATTTATGATGTCTAAAGAGAATGCGGATTCCAAATATTGTAGTTTTACACTTTCTTTTCTGTGACCGTAAGTGTAGTATGTTCGATATCGCCGGTTTTGTTGCTATACATCAACGACAATCGGGGTACGCATACTTACTTAAGTTGATGATAAATGATATTATGTGTTGCTGAGATATGATGTGCAGGATTGTCGCGATTGAATAGCCGGGGATTTTATATGAGATGAGAGTTTTATTTTTCATTCATGTAAAATTCAAATGTAATGTAATATTCTTTTATTTGGGGCACTTCCGGGTTGAGGTTGATGTCACCAGTGTTGTATATTATTTACTTTTCCGCATTAAGATAGACTCAGGGAGGGGAGCACAAGTGACCGGGTTCTAGGGTTCAGTGGGAGGCCATCTCGAGGAGTCGAGACCGGGTCTCCTAAACTCCAGGATTGGTAGGGTCACTTGCCGCTCTCGTAGGGGTCTAGGGGTGTGGGCTTGGCTATTCATCGCGACTGTGGAATCCGTATTTTCTATTGTTGGCTAAATACTAAATACGGACGTCCTAGTATATCCCACATTATATATATGTTTCTGCTGCCTGTGTTCTGTGAAATCTGAGACGAATGATATATTATATATGAAATATATAGTAGACGTTGCTTATGTTTTACATCCGCGCTAGTCCCGTCCTGGTATGCCGTTAGTTAAGTAACCTAACGGTGCATAACGGAACATTGCGGCGAATGCGGATGGCATAAGCGTACGTGTTATTTTCGTTTCTTTTCTGTGATTGGCTTAAGGACTTAAATGATGGGATTACATTAATATGATTAATGTAAAGAAAATAAAACTAAATAGATGTTGTAGAATCAGATTTGAAAACCACTCGGCTCTTTATGAAAAAGCTATATTTCAAAACTGCGGAGCACAAGCCACTCCTTTTGAAAACCATTTGATTCTACGACGATATCAAGTTCAAAGCGTTAAAGATTTTCTTAAAAATCATCCGCAACCCTCCATCATTTTAGGAAGTAGTGTACTTAGTATTCGTGCTACGTTTGTTGACTTTAGTTAAGGCGTAGTGTACGGTAGCTAAGTGATGTCTTCCTACACTGCATATGATGCAGATTAATTAGGACAATCATGCGACTTTGTTGACCATAGTTAAGGTTCATATGGGTGGGTCTAATTGATCAAGAAAAGACGGGTAGAACTTGACTGGTACTTATGATTTGTTGACCATAGTTAAGGTCAAAAGTACTAGGGGTAAAAATCACATCGGGAATTTCAAGTATTGAGATTTGCAATGAGATTGCATACCTTCCATATGATGGTTGGATCCCGATCCCGCTGTGGGCAATAGTTGCTCCTAGGAGAGTTTTACAGTTTACAATTAGCTAACTCATTAGGTGTCTAGAAAGGTGTTAACGGGGCTATGCCTCTGGGAAAACGAGGTTTATTTTAATTAGGTCCGTGCGAAAGCACGTGGAACCTCCCTCAAGTACCGACACTGGCCTGGCTGAACGGTTAGCGAAGTTGTAGACTGTAATTAATCCTGGCTAGTTTTCTTTTTAAGGTTTGAAAGAAAAACTTGATTAAAGCAGTGGGAAACATCGATTAGACAAGATAATAACCAATCTGATCTATACAAGAGCTTTCGCTGAGTGTATTCTTTTCTCTCTCTTAATGGCAGATACCAATGACTGGATTCAAGCTTTTACTAGATAAAAACAAACTGAATGGGACCAATTATAAAGACTGGCTGAGGAATCTAAAAATAGCCTTGACTTATGATAAAGTATCATATGTCCTCACGGCTCCAGCCCCGCCCGTCCCAGGTCCAAAATCCTCAGTTGCGGATATTAAAGTCCGCAAGACATGGGATACTGACTGTGCCACGGCCAAATGCCTCGCGCTTGCATCGATGGACAATACACATCAAAAGAAGCACGAGAATATGGACATTCAAACCATATTCCTCCATACAAAGGAGTTGTATGGAGAGCAATCCCGCGTATTACGATACGAAGCATCAAAGAAATTGTTTCAGATGCAAATGACCCCTAGCACACCGGTAGGAGACCATGTTCTGAAGATGATAGCTCTTATAGAAGAGCTTGAGGACCTTGGATGGACAATGGACAATGAACAGTATACGGATATTATTCTACAGTCCCTCCCCTCCACCTTTGCTCAATTCATAGTTAACTTCAACACGCACAGCATGGAGAAGGAGCTACCTAAACTCCTTACTATGTTAAGGAGTGCAGAGAGCACTATGAAATCAGTGAAAACTCCCGTTATGACTATTGGACAATCTTCCTCTTGTTAGTTATATGTATGCCCTAGAGGCCATTACTGTACATTGGATGTATATTGTAGTGAATGCTGGGACACATATATAGGGAGGACTTTCTTGCTCGACATGATAGTATGCTATCTGGTTACTCTTTACCTTAACGTGTGCACTGATTGTCTCTCTGTTACATGTTGGTAAAGCCCTTAGGATATGTACTTGACTACCTGGACTATGATGCGGATCATACTAGTGGGGACATGGTAGTCCATAAGTACATCCTTCAAAGTCCCTAGTCGTGGGTGTATCGAGACGGGGCATCGATATACCAGAGTAGACTAGCGTATACCTTCTCGACCCATACAGATGGGCGATGGATGATCCCATATCCATTGGTGTTTGACATCAGAGATGATATACGGGTGCTCAGCAGAGACTGGGTACACTGGACGGACTCGCCGAGAACTCCCAGATGGTATTATACCTTACGTCAGATGGCAGTTCTCTGGTGACACTGGTACAGAGTAGTCTGTTGACCCGAGATCGTCATAGAGTCTTGTGTGGTTCCTACTGTGCTTTGATTTCCACCTTACCACGTCCAAGAGGGCATGCAAAACGGTGGTTTTTGGGTACAGTCCCGAGTCACATGGAGGCAATGAGCGATAGGAGGGGATTCGTCTCTCCCGGTATAGGGAGTTGATGTTGCGCTGTGTTCGATTGGCTATAACCGGAAATCCCTGGCGAGGGTTGCTGAGATTTACTGGTAAGTGTTACCAGTAGTTTCTCGAATTCTTATAGACCTCAGATCGACACGACTTATCGAGCTATTGGGGTCTGACGTTTACCACCCCTAGGCGAGATATGCGACATATCAGACGATCAGACCGGACTGTACGGTAAGTGTTACTGGTTAGATTCACAGGAGTGTGAGCGGGCTTGCTCATCGATCTTCTCATCGCTCAATACCCGAGTGGCCGTTACGTTTAGCAGACCGCTTGCGGCTTGTGGGTGTTTGATATGATCATCACCTGCTGCCGGCGTATTGACGAGTCTTAAGAGTCCTATACAGAGGTTTCCTGGATCAAGCGAAACGAAATAGGAGCGCATATGAGATATGTGCGGGACCGAGAATAATGCGTGTATGTGATGCCGTATTTCATTCTCGCGATGAATGTGTCGAATGGTTGTATGCGATATAACCTAGTTATCAAATCAAGGATTGATTCGATAAATCGATACATTGTATACTAGTCGGTTGTGTGCGACATGACCGGATCATTGAATCAAGTGTTGATTTAATGATTTAATGCATAATTATATATTTGATATATTACTTTGCATTAACTAGTATTGGTTCACTTTAAATGGATTTTCTCACTTGAAGTTCACAAGTTGTATATGTGATATACTTTTGTGCACTTGATTGTATCATGTTTGATGATACATGCTTACTTGAGTTTGTGTAAAGATTAAACGATGGTTATTTAAATGGTTAGGGTTTTGTTTTTCATATCTATTTATTCATTTATTTATTTCTTTCTTTTTGGCAAAAGAAAAGAAAAATGGTGGCTTTCTTTGGATGCATGTTGAAGCTTCATGAAGCTTTGACTAAGTCACCATTTTTGTCTTCATGCTTAACCCTAACCATTGACCTAACCCTAGTTTATTCTCTACACTTGACCATGGTTGGATTATGATAAGTATTCATTTTATTTTCTTTTGGAAATATACTTATCATAACATAATATTCATCTTCTTCTTCTTCTTCACATGAAGAAACCTTACTCCATCAATGGCAACTTGAGCAAATGAGTGAGAAATCCAATTCTAAAGTGAACCCACCTCCTATTTCTTCATCCTCTACCTCTTGCCAAGTAGTATAGGGTGTTTTCTTAACAAGTTTCATGACTTTGTGAAGTTGGAGCTTGATCTTGTGATGCCTCGACGTAGATCATCTTCGGCATCGAAGTCGACGACCCAGCCAGCCCATTTTTCCGATGAAGCCGACGCTAGAGCCCGGGATTCGATTTGGACAGCGAGGAGACTTCATTGCGGAGCTATGGAGGTGGAGGACCGGATCTACAAAGGTTGTAGCCCCTTTCCTTTAGCATTAAATTCGTTTACATGCTTGCATCGCATATATATCTAGTTAACGATCCGTATTAGGGTTTCTCGGCACTTGTAAAATTATAAATTGGCATGGTTGATGCCTTGTGAGACCTCCTTAGTGTGCCTAGAAACCCTACAGTGGTATCAGAGCCTAGCTAGAGCCTTAGGCGATGCTTAGACGATGTTTGAAAGCCGGTCGAATCCAAAACCCTAAATTTTTCTCGCTCTTTGGACTTTTTTTCAAAAACTGGGTTTTTTCCAGATTAAAAATGCTTAAAAAATTCAGCAGGGAATTCTAAGAATTACGGTGCAAATTTTACCTGAAGATGTGTCAATAGTACGGCGGAACCGCGGCAGAAGCTTGGCTTCTACGGCGGTTCCGCGGCCAGATTGTGTGAACACGCTACCATTTTTGCACAGTAATTCCTACTTTATGATGCTGAGTTTTCTGGGAATTTTTAATTTGACTCAAGAGTTGAGTGTTCTGGGATTGCATTGGGAATCGAAGATTCGATCGGATTATCAAGTTTTGTCTATGTGGTTTTCCGGATATTTTTAGAATGTGTTAAAAAGTTCGACCGGATATAAATACCCAACTTTTCCCCTGCCGGAAAATTTTCAAGTGTTGGATTTTTCTGAGGTTTAAAGACGTTCTAAGTAGTGCAAGTAACGCGATGGTCCCTCTAGAAGACAATAAACCTTAACTCGATTATGTGACCGTCTTGAACTGCCCTTTGAACCTTCGGGTTTGGGGCAGTACGGCGTGCCACATGTGAGGCGTTGGCTTGACCCTTCTACGGCTGGACCGTTGGTACTGAGGCACGAAATGAATGTTTTTAGACTTATTTCATGTGTTGAACTGTATCGGGAAAACTTGGGTGTTCGACTGTTCGATCGAAAAGTTTAACATTTTCTATTTTTTTATCCGGAATGTGATACAATACATGGAATTCACAATGAGTTATGAGATAACTGAATGAATATTATAAACATAGCAGTTTAGTCTCACTTGATCGGTTGCCACGGAATTTTGATGCGATCAAAAGTCCGTCGCAATCACGTAGCGTACGCGGATACTCGCCGGGTAAACTTAATAGACAGCCTCACTCCATAGCCCCGACCAAGTGGCTGTACGAGAACCCCGTCGCCGAAAGCATCCGTTCGGGTGCTCGCGGCAGCGGTGTTCCGCCTTGGTGCGCTTCGTCGACGGTATCGGGGGTGCGGCCGTCTACTGAAGTTTGCGACGAGTATTCGATCAAATTGTCGGGAATCCTGTTGAATTGCCCAACTTGGTATTGAAAAGTGTTTTCGATTTTGAAACTAAAATGCGTGGTTTATTATTGTTAGGCATGCGATGTCTAAGGAATTCATTTGATTAGGCATGCGATGTCTAAGCAGGTTGCGGATTCCAACTGTTGTAGTTTAACACTTTCTTTTCTGTGACCGTAAGTGTAATATGTGATATCGCCGGTTTCGTTGCTATATGTCAACGACAATTGGGATGCGCATATTTACTTACGTTGATGACATGTGATGTTATGTGTTGCTGGATATGTTATATTGGATCGTCGTGTTTGAATAGCCGGGGTTTTTTTATGTGAGATGAGTGATTTTTCATTTTCATTCATGTAAAAAACTTGTATATAATATTCTTTTATTGGGGCACTTCCAGGTTGCGGAAGATGTCACCTCTTGTATATTATTTACTTTTCCGCACTAGGATAGACCCAAGGAGGAGGGCATAAGTAACCGGGTTCTGGAGTCCAGTGGGAGACCAGCTCGAGGAGTCGAGTCCGGGTCTCCTAACTCTAGAATTGGTAGGGTTGCTTGCCTCTCTCATAGGGGTCTAGGGGTGTGGGTTTGGCTATTCATCACGACCGTGGAATCCGTGTTTTATACTGGCTCGTATTGAAAACACGGACGTCCTAGTATATCCAATATTTCATATGTTTCTTCTGCTGCGTTATCTGTGATGTGATCATGTGATGTTGTGTGATAGATATAGTATATAGTATATATGATATATTATATAGATGTTACTTATGTTTTACACCCGCGCTAGCCCTGCCCCGCTCTGCCGTTAGTTACTTAACCTAACGGTGCACGAGGGGACATCGAGGCGAATGCGGATGGCATAAGTGTACGTCGTATTTATCTGTGATGTTTAGGTACTTAAATGATGGGACTTCATTAATGAGATTAATGAAATAAAAGAAACCTAAGATGTTGTGGAATCGAATTTCAAAATAAAACAGGTAGCTACAGTTCTTTCTTTGCACAGAGGTATATATGATATATCCTGCACCCTATTCGATAGGGAAAGGACCGAGATCCCTTCACCGGGAGTGACTCCTTTAGCAATAACTGGCAAATGCTACACACTCAGTTTGTCTTTTGATTGCTTTTAAGTATTTTTGCTTTGCACAGTGATATATATGATATATCCCGCACCTCATTCGACGAGGAAAGGACCGACGATCCCTTCACCGGGAGTGACTCCTTTAGCAAAACTAGAAAAGCCTCAAAAACACTCCATTTCAAAATTCATTCGATCCTACAACGATATCAAGTTCATTACGTAATAGGTTTTCAGAAAAACCTGTCGTAGCCCTCCGTCATTTCAGATAAGTCCTATTTAGTATTCGTGCTACGTTTGTTGACCTCCGTCAAGGCGTAGTATGCGGTAGCTAACTAGTATTTATCTGCTTATGCATATGATGCAGATTGGATTAGGGTAGTCGTGCGGCCTTATTGACCACCGTCAAGGGTCGTGCGGGTGGGTTTAATTCGATCAAGAAATGACGGGTTGAACTTGACTAGTAGCCTATGGTTTGTTGACCTCCGTCAAGGTCATAGGACGCTAGGGGCAAAATTATCGGGAATTTCAAGTATTGAAATTTTCAATGAGATTGCATACCTTCTATGAGATAGTTGGATTCCGATACCCGCTGCGAGTAAGAGTTACTCCTGGAAGAATTTTGCACATTACAATTAGCCGATCAAGTGGGTGTCTAGAAAGGTGTCAACGAGGTTACGCCTCTGGGAAAACGAGGTTTACATTAATTAGGTTCGTGCGAAAGCACGGGGGACCTCCCTCAAAGTACCGACACTGGCCTGGCTGAAAGATTGGAGAACTTGTAGTGTGTAATTAATCCTAGCTAGTCTTTCCTTTTAGGGTTTGAAGGAAGATTTGATAAAAAGCAGTGGGAGCCATCCTGATTATAACAACCAATCTATTCTTGCAAGAGCGCACGCTGAGTGTTTTCTTCTCTCTCTCTCCTGGTAGCGACCATATCACGCCTTAATCAAGATAATAATACGGATGAATTGACCGAACCCGCTTGTTATACTGAGCTGGGGAATGTTGGTCCCGCTCCAACTTATAATTGTTATAAGACAGAGCAGGAAATTGGGGAATGCCAGAATTCCCGTGCCGCCCAAACGAAGAGAGTGCATGCTGATGCATCATCTTCGGGTGTGTTCATTATATATAACTGTTTTCTCAGTATCCTCTGCATCCTGGGTATATGATACTGGATCAGGATCCCAGACAAGTAATCTGTTACATAGGGCTACAAAAGGGTAGTAAAACTGAGAATGGGTGATAAGTTTCATGAGACAGAAAACGGGGCAAGTGTTGCAGCCAAGTCTGTTGGTCACTGTCACCCTGTATTACAAATATATTGATTCTGAACAAATGTTATTAGATACTGAACCTGATATACAAAATCATATCTGTCTCTTTATTAGTAAAGAAACGGTAAAATTTTGTATTATTGGATAATGTTTTGAACATTTCCTATATCAAAATTTGATCGGTTCAGGTACGTTATCTAAAAGCATTAATGTTCTAAATCAAACTACAGTTTTTAGTATACAGAACACACACAAGAGGAAGAGTTCAGAAATGAACGGATCCTTCTTGAGGTATTGTAGACTAGGTCATATCAATGCGACCCGACTAGCTCAAGTTACATTTAGATGCATATTTAAATCTGCTTGAATTTACATCTTGTGAAAACTTGCCAGTCATGTCATAGAGATAAGATGACCATAGCTTTGTTTATTGGAAACAGAGAAAGAGATGATGAACTCTTGGGATGATACATGTTGATGTATGTAGGTCCCCTGTCTACACATGCCAAGACTGGTTCTTTATACTTCATTACATTCTCTGATGATCTCTCGAGACTCAGACATATGTTCCTGTTGAAACACAAGTCTGAACCTTTTGAGATATTCACAGAATATAAACTAGAAGTAGAGAACCAAAACGGGTATATGTATTATGTCCTTTGATGTGATCAGGGAGGAGAATACTTGAGCACGGAATTCTTGGACTATTCTAAAGGAGAATGAGATTCTCTCTCAGCATTACTCCTCCGAATACACCATAGCACGATGGTATATCGGGGCGGAGCAGATACACCCTATTTGATATGGTGTGCTCTATAATGAGTACTACTGAGTTACCCTTTTCCTTTTGGGAGTTATGCCCTTGAGAAGCTGCATACCTATTGAATCGGGTTCAAATCAAATCAGTTGCCTACCACTTCATATGTGATATGGAAATGGAAGAGCCCATATCTTAAGTTAGTTAAGATTTTGGGTTGTCCGGCCTATGTCTAAAAGCAAAATCCGAACAAGCTCAAGGCAAGGTCAGTTATGTACAACTGAAAGTGTTCCAGCTATACAAACTACAGCAGATGATTTGATAAAACCAAAGGATTCAATAGTTACCAACGAACCTCAGCCTCTCCGCCGATCTAGTAGGGTTCCTCACCCACCTGAGAGATACTTTGGTTTCTCTATGACAGTGGGAGCGAGGATTGCATCATGAGATGATGACCCAACTAGTTTCGAGCAGGCCATCGAGAGTTGAGACTCTGTAAGAATGGCTGGATACTTAGTGATCTGAGATGGAATCTATGTACACCAACAAAAGTATGGACTTTGGTTGCTATATCTGAAGGGTTAAATCCCCATCAGGAGCAAGCATATCTTGAGAAGATTACTTGGTGTAGATGGAAAAGTTAAGACTTTCAAAGCTAGACTTATTAAAGGTTTTCGTCATCGACCAGGCGTGGATAATGATGAAACCTTTTCCAGTGGCTTTGCTTAAGTCCATCCAGATCCTACTTGCCACGGCTACATACCATGACTACGATATCTGGTGGTTGGGTGTCTTGACTGCTTTTCTAAATGATGATTTGGAAGAGAGCGTCTATAAGTACACAGCCAGAGGGCTTCGTAGACAGTGGGAGCAGCGGAAACATGTGCAAGATGCTTTATAGGTTAAAGCAGGCATCGCGGAGTTGGAACATCTGTTTTGATGAGACAGTCAAAGAGTTTGACATCATCAAAATGGTAGATGAGCCTTGTATAAACGAAAAAGTAGAAGGGAATATGACGGTGATCCTCGTAGAGTACGTGGATGACATACTCTTGATAGGGAAGGAGTTTCCTATGCTACGCTCGGTCGATCTCCACTTATCACATAGATTCTCTATATAGGATTAAAATGATACCTACTAAATCCTGGGTTTTGGATCTATGAAATAGATCTAAATGGAGGTTAGGATACTCACTAGTTGTAGTGAGATGGTATCAATTGATCCTGGGGAAAATCACTGGAAGTGTTCCAGGGTGATAAAGACGACTGAATGTCAGTCACAGGCATTGTCTTTACCCTCTATCGAGGGACGGTATGTTGGAAGAGTTCCAAGATAGATACCGTGACATACTAGTCGATAAAGGCAGGATACATCGCTACTTAAGATGCTACCAAAGAGGCTGTTTGGGTGTATATCGGTTCATGAGATGAACTAGGTTCCTACCATTGTGTGACAATGGAAGTGTGGCTTTGGCCCGGGAACCCCGGTCCCATCAGTGACCCAGACATAATCTAAGGCAGTATCACCTGATCATGGAGATGGTTGATCTCCAAGGAGATCGAGGTTAGGAGAGTAGACTCAGAAGATAACACGGCGGATCCACTCACGAAGGCCTATTCCCAGAGAGAGACTTTTATGGGATGGTTGAGTATGAGATACTACAACCACTGCTACAGATGGCCCTAGTGCAAGTGGGAGATTGTTAGTTATATGTATGCCCTAGAGGCCATTACTGTACATTGGATGTATATTGTAGTGGATGCTGGGACATATATAGGGAGGACTTTCTTCCTTGACATGATAGTATGCTATCTGGTTGCTCTTTACCTTAACGTGTACACAGATTGTCTCTCTATTACATGTTGGTAAAGCCCTTAGGATGTGTACTTGACTACGTGGACTATGATGCGGATCATACAAGTGGGGACTGGGTAGTCCCGAGTCACATGGAGTCAATGAGCGATAGGAGGGGATTCGTCTCTCCCGGTATAGGGAGTTGATGTTGCGCTGTGTTCGATTGGCTATAACCGGAAATCCCTGGCAGGGTTGCTGAGATTTACTGGTAAGTATTACTAGTAGTTTCTCGAATTGTTATAGACCTCAGATCGACACGACTTATCGAGCTATTGGGGTCTGACGTTTACCACCCCTAGGCGAGATATGCGATATATCAGACGATCAGACCGGACTGTACGGTAAGTGTTACTGGTTGGATTCACAGGAGTGTGAGCGGGTTTGCTCGTCGATCTTCTCATCGCTCAATACTCGGGTGGCCGTTACGTTTAGCAGACCGCTTGCGGCTTGTGGGTGTTTGATATGATCATCACCTGCTGCCGGCGTATTGACGAGTCTTTACAGTCCTACACAGAGGTTTCCTGGTTCAAGCGAAACGAAATAGGAGCGCATATGAGATATGTGCGGGACCGAGAATAATGCGTGTATGTGATGCCGTATTTCATTCTCGCGATGAATGTGTCGAATGGTTGTATGCGATATAACCTAGTTATCAAATGAAGGATTGATTCGATAAATCGATACATTGTATACTAGTCGGTTGTGTGCGACATGACCGGATCATTGAATCAAGTGTTGATTTAATGATTTAATGCATAATTATATATTTGATATATTACTTTGCATTAACTAGTATTGGTTCATTTTAAATGGATTTTCTCACTTGAAGTTCAAAAGTTGTATATGTGATATACTTTTGTGCACTTGATTGTATCATGTTTGATGATACATGCTTACTTGAGTTTGTGTAAAGATTAAACCATGGTTATTTAAATGGTTAGGGTTTTGTTTTTCATATCTATTTATTCATTTATTTATTTATTTCTTTTTGGCAAAAGAAAAGAAAAATGGTGGCTTTCTTTGGATGCATGTTGAAGCATTATGAAGCTTTGACTAAGTCACCATTTTTGTCTTCATGCTTAACCCTAACCATTGACCTAACCCTAGTTTATTCTCTACACTTGACCATGGTTGGATTATGATAAGTATTCATTTTATTTTCTTTTGGAAATATACTTATCATAACATAATATTCATCTTCTTCTTCTTCTTCACATGAAGAAACCTTGCTCCATCAATGGCAACTTGAGCAAATGAATGAGAAATCCAATTCTAAAGTGAACCCACCTCCTGTTTCTTCATCCTCTACCTCTTTCCAAGTAGTATAGGGTGTTTTCTTCACAAGTTTCATGACTTGGTGAAGTTGGAGCTTGATCTTGTGATGCCTCGACGTAGATCATCTTCGGCATCGAAGTCGACGACCTAGCACGCCCATTTTTCCGATGAAGCCGACGCTAGAGCCCGGGATTCGATTTGGACAGCGAGGAGACTTCATTGCGGAGCTATGGAGGTGGAGGACCGGATCTACAAAGGTTGTAGCCCCTTTCCTTTAGCATTAAATTCGTTTACATGCTTGCATCGCCTATATATCTAGTTAACGATCAGTATTAGGGTTTCTCGGCACTTGTAAAATTATAAATTGGCATGGTTGATGCCTTGTGAGACCTCCTTAGTGTGCCTAGGAACCCTACACCTCTTCTCACCCAAAGGCTAAGGCCAAGGGAAAGAAAAAGAAGAAGCCCACCAATCCTAAGGGAGGAGTTAAAAGGTGAAGGGAAAGGAAAAGTCCAAAGCTGGAGACTCGGGGAAAGGTGAATGTTTTCATTGCCACAAGACAGGACATTGGAAGCGCAACTGTTCGGAGTACTTGAACCTCAAGTAGAAGCATGGGGATGCTTCCGCTTCAGCTGTGTTTGTGAAAGAAAACTGTTTTTCAATAAACTCTACTTCCTGGGTATTAGATACCGGTTCAGGTTCTCACATTTGCAATTCTATACAGGGGCTGAGAAATAGAAAAGTTTTGAAGACAGGTGACCATACTCTCCGCGTTGGAAATGGTTCCAATATACATACAGTCGCAGTGGGAGAGTATCACTTTGGGTTGCCATCTGGGTGTATATTGGTTTTGAACCCATGTTATTTTGTACCAATTATGCTATGTAATATAATATCTGTTTCTTTGTTAGACAATGAAGGATATAATTTTGTATTGCAGAACAATGTTATGAACATTCACCTAAATCAAATGTTGGTTGGGTATGGTACACTTAATAACGGGATATACGTCCTAAATCAACACACAGTTTTCAGTATACAACACACTAAGAAAAGAAAACATTCAGAATTAAATGAAGCTTTTATTTGGCACTGTAGACTTGGTCATATTAACGAAACAAGACTAAACAAGTTACACAAAGATGGATATTTAAACCCTTTTGAATATAAATCTTATGCGACTTGCCAGTCTTGTATCGAGGGTAAAATGACCAAAACTCCGTTTACCGGACACGGAGAAAGAGCTACCGAGCTCTTAGGACTCATACAAAGTGATGTATGTGGTCCAATGTCTACACAGGCTAGAGGCGGTTTTTCTTACTTCATTACTTTCACTGACGATTTCTCAAGATTCGGTCATGTATTTTTATTAAAACACAAATCCGAAGCTTTCGAGAAATTCATTGAATATAAATAAGAAGTAGAAAAACAAACCGGCTTGAGTATCAAGATGCTTCGATCAGATCGAGGTGGAAAGTATCTCAGTACGGAATTTGCTAACTTCCTAAAAGAGAATGGGATTCTCTCTCAACTCACTCCTCCTTACACACCACAGCACAACGGTGTGTCTGAACGACGGAATATGACCCTATTAGATATGGTCCGATCCATGATGAGTGATGCTGAGTTACCCGTCTCATTTTGGGGGCATGCGTTGGAGACTGCAACATTTCTACTGAACAGGGTTCCAACCAAAACCGTGTCTACCACGCCATATGAGATATGGAATGGGAAGAGACCATCTCTTAAGAGAATTAAGATTTGGGGTTGCCCGGCCTATGTTAAAAACCAGAATCCGGACAAACTCGAGACACGGTCAGTCATGTGTAATTTTGTGGGGTATCCAAAGAATTCTTATGGATATCTATTCTACCACAAAGAGGAACAAAAGGTGTTTGTTTCTCAGTATGCCACATTCTTGGAAAAAGAGTTTTTCACAGATAAAGATGATGGCAAAGTGGTGGATCTAGAAAAGGTTCTAGAGACACAAACTACAAATGACGATTTGGTTGAACCGGCTGTTGCAATAGAAACTGAGGAACCTCGGCCACTCCGAAGGTCTGGTAGGACTTCTCGCCCACCGGAAAGGTACTACGGTTTCCTCATTGATGGTGACGGAGAAGACTGCATCATGGATGATGATGATCCTACCAGTTTTCAGCAAGCTATCACGAGTGGAGACTCTGTGAAGTGGCTGGATGCCATGAGATCCGAAATGGAGTCTATGTACACCAACAAAGTATGGACTTTGGACATTGTACCCCCTGCGGTAAAACCTGTGGGATGCAAATGGATCTTTAAAAGAAAGATTGGTGTAGATGGGCAGGTAGAGACCTATAAGGCAAGACTTGTGGCAAAAGGTTTTCGTCAAAGACCAGTTTTGGACTATGACAAAACTTTTTCGCCCGTAGCCATGCTTAAATCCATTCGGATCCTACTTGCTATTGCTTCTCACTACGACTATGAAATCTGGCAGATGGACGTTAAAACAGCATTTCTAAATGGAGATTTAGAAGAATGCGTTTATATGGATCAGCCAGACGGCTTCATTGACAGTGGGAGTAGCGGGAAAGTATGTAGATTGCTTAAATCCATATATGGGTTAAAGCAGGCATCTCGGAGTTGGAACATCTGTTTCGATGATGTTATCAAAGAGTTTGATTTCATCAAAAATCCAGATGAACCTTGTGTTTATAAGAAGGCTGCAGGAAGAGCTGTCACATTCCTCGTATTGTACGTGGATGACATTCTTCTGATAGGAAATGATATTCTTATGCTACAGTCGGTCAAATCTTTGTTATCACTAAGGTTCTCCATGAAGGACCTGAGTGATGCCACATACATCCTGGGCATAAGGATCTATAGGGATAGATCCAAAAAGTTATTAGGATTGTCCCAAACCAGGTACATCAACACCATCCTAAAAAGGTTTAGTATGGAAGACTCCAAGCGGGGTGCCTTACCCACTTGCCATGGAGTCACTCTCTCTAAGGATTCTTGTCCAAAGACCGATGAAGAGAGAGCTCGCATAAGCATTATACCCTATGCTTCGGCAGTAGGATCTATAATGTATGCGATGTTATGTACACGCCCAGATGTAGCTTATGCACTTAGTGTTGTAAGAAGGTATCAATCCAACCCAGGGGAGAATCATTGGACAGCTGTGAAGAACATTCTTAAGTACTTACGAAGGACTAATGAATTGTTCTTGGTGTATGGTAATGCAGATCTCCAAATGGAGGCCTTTACCGATTCGAGCTTCCAGAGCGATAAGGACGACAACAAATCTATCTCAGGGTTTGTATTTACCCTCAATGGAGGGGCGGTAAGTTGGAAGAGTTTCAAACAGGATACCATTGCAGACTCTACGATGGAAGCTGAGTACATTGCTGCGAATGATGCCACCAAGGAAACCGTCTGGATGAAGAAGTTCGTCTCGGTGCTAGGAGTAGTTCCAACCATTGTTGATCCAATACTTTTGTATTGTGATAATAATGGGGCTATGGCGTTAGCCAAGGAGCCCATGTCCCATCAGCAGTCCAGACACATCATGAGGCGCTTTCATTTGATCCGGGAGATTGTAGATCGCCGCCAGATCGAGATTAAGAGAGTAGACACAAAGAATAACACCGTGGATCCACTCACCAAGGCCCTCCCTCAGCCGCAGCATGAGCAACTTTTTGAGATGTTGGGTATGAGATACATCAATAACTGGCCTTAGTGCAAGTGGGAGATTGTTGGATATATGTATGCCCAAGAGGCCATTATGTGATAGTGGATGTATATATATATATATATATATATATATATATATATTCAGTGTACATTCTTGCTCGACATGATAGTATGCTATCTGGTTCTTCTTTATCTGACATGTTGATTTGATCATGCTTTTACTCATTCATACATGTTGATAAAGCCCTGAGGATATTGGCTTGACTACAGTGATTATGATAGAGATCATACTAGTGGGACATTTGTAGTTTATAAGCATATCCTGAAATGTATCTAGTCGTAGGTGTATCGAGACGGGGCATCGATATACCAGAGTAGACTAGCGTATATGATACTAGACCCATATGATGGGCGATGAATGTTCCCACATTCATTGATGTTTGACATCAAGATCATATACGGGTGCTCACTGGTGACTGGGTACACTGGACGGACTCAACGAGAACTCCTATATGGAATTATATCTATCGTCGGATAGAAGTTCTCAGGTGACACAAGTACAGGTTAGTCTGTAGACCCGATATCGTCATAGAGTATTGTGTGCTCTCCCACTGTACTTTGATTACCACCCTACCACGGCTCTACTGAGTCGTGCAAGCAAGTGGCCGTTGGGTACAGTCCCGACACACACGAAGGCGATGAGCGATAGGAGGGGTTTCGTCTTTCCCGATATTGGGAGTTGATGCTGTGCTTTGCTCGACTGGTTATATCAGTAAGTCCCTAGCCAGGGCTGCTGAGATTTACTGATAAGTGTTATCAGTAGTTTCTCGATCTGTTATCGACCATTCACCGGCACGACTTATTGAGTTATTGGGGTCGACGTGACCATCCCTAGGCTCGATATGCAGCATATCTGATGAAGAGAACGGACTGTACGGTAGTGTTGCCGGTTGGCTCGACGGGAGTTATAGCAGGTTCGCTTGTTTCTTCTGATCGCTCAATACCCGGGTGGCCGTTACGTTTAGTTGACCGCTTGCGGCTTGAGGGTGTTTGATATGATCATCACCCACTGCCGGTGTATTGATGAGTCTTAGAGTCCCACAAAGGAGTTACCTAGTGCAGGCGAAATGTTGTCTTGCGCGTATTCGATATGCGCATGGACCCGATTAAAATGCGCGTATGAGATACCGTATATTAATCGGGCGGCTTGATTTTGGTTTGGTCGTATATGATATGCCTGAATTGATAAATCAAGTGTTGATTTATCATTTAACCATTAGTTTCTCACTAGAAATCATTTCTTGTATTTTTGATGTATGCATGCATGTATGCATTCTTTCTTGATTCATGCACATATGGATGTGCATGCATACATACATACATACATACATACATACATACATCATCCTTCATAGTTGTTTATACATGGAAAATGGTGGCAATATAAGACTCACACCTTGGTTATTTATATGGATAATTATTTCTATTTGTTTTAAAACAAAATGAAAAAGGAAAGGATAATTCATGGTTTGTTTCTACACTCATCTTTGACCTAACCATGCTCACCTACTTTTAACCATGGATTAAACTTTCCTTTTAGGTTTTAACTCAAATTAAATAATATCTTTATCATTTAACCATGGTTTGAGATGAGAAGAGGAAAATATATATACATATATTTTCTATTTTCTTTCATGAGATAATCTTTTCTCTTCTTCTTAAAAAGCCATCATCTTCTTCAACCTTGCTCTTTTGCTCTCTAGATCTTTCAAGTGAGAAAAATACTCAACAAGATAGGATTTTGAAGTGAGAAAAAGAACCACAACACCATTCTACACAAGTCTTGCCCACTTGTTTAGAATGTTAGCTTCATTTCTTTCTCTTGATAAAGTGAAGTTGTTAGCTTGGACAAAGGAGCTTCGGGTGGATCGTCGTGGACATTAGAAGATCTCAAGCAAACCCTTCTCCAACCCTTAAGTGGCCAAGGAGTCTAGCGTAGGGAGATACAATGGTTGTACTCTCAAAACCCTAGTCTTTGTTACTTGTAAAATTATGAAACCCTAATTTTCTAGGATTGATTCTTTGTGTGTTCACTTAGCACTCTAAAAACTTAATCTTTGTGACATATGATGCTTCCAAACCTCTCATAGGGTGCTAGGTAAACCTAACAGTGTCTCCGTAGGAAATTCTCGATCCGTTTCAACACCAGGGAAACAAATATCCTTAGAAAATACCTCAATTCAGGGAAACAAGCGTCCTTGATGAGAGCCTCCTGATTCGCGTCGGCTCGCAGAGGAACCAGTGTCTCCGCGGGAAATCCCCGATTCGTCTCAACTCACAAGATGAAGCTTCAGGCAGTAGGGATTAAAAACTTGTTTCCTGAACAACGGGACCCTGCAAGTCGGTCTAGAACGGTCTCTTGCATACTATTCACGGGTCTCACTCTCCAAAGTCGAATTTCGACAAGGAGGGAAACAACCGCTTATGGGTCCTCTCGACTCGTAAGAGGGGAAAATTCTCTTATAAGATCCTTACGACTTATAAGAGAAAACACACTTAGAAATCCTCACGATTCCTAAGGAGAAAATACACCTACGAGATCCTCTCGATCCGTAGGGAGAAAAATCTCCATGAGACCCTCACGGCTCATAGAATTGAAAAGTTTTAGACGGCAGACCTGAACCTGCGGCATAAGCCATCGCTATCTCTCGGAGGAATCTAGATGTTAACTCTATTATCGGTCAAACCTGTTTATTAAGACAGCATGCTGAGAATAAAAGAAAGATTAAAGCAACAGAAGGAGCATCCGATTTATGTTTGATCAAGCGTTCGAGACACACTCATTCATGCATAGCAAAAGACTCGGAACGAAAAATAAGACAAGCTGGGATAAAAAAAATTCCATTAATATCGCCAAAAAGTTCTTACAATCATAAAAGCAATAAACGAGAAACATCATTACAATGGAATAACCTCAGATCCAGGGCACGGATTGAGGAATTCAAAAGTAAGGCCATTCAGAGTTCTTATGGCCTTTCTGATTATTCTCGTGTGCAACCTCTCGCGCTCCTGTGTGTCAAGATCCTCAGCGAGCCCACCTAGCCTTCGGTAAGTAGCAACTATTGTCGTCAGCTGGAAAATTTGATGCAGGATGTCGATGAGACTATCTCGCCGTTTCTTCGAGATCAGCCCCGACAGGTACACTGAATGCACCTTGTCTTCGGCATCATCCAGCGCATTGAGCGGTAGGGGCTCGTGGAACCCCGGGAGTGCCCTCCAAATTGCTCCCAACACGACTTTCAAGAGAGCAGAGCGGCGGGGGAGCAGCCAACCAACACGCACGTTCAGACGACCCATGACCTCCGCACACTGGGCATCCGTAAACTCCTGGTTTTGATGACGGCCCTGTGCGCGGATATCCTCGTAGGTGATGAACTCGTGCAAACTGTATAGACGCACCGCCATAATGCTTGGAGGAAACATTACAGGAAGATTAGAGATAAAAAAATACACAGAGAGTTAAACTCCTCGAGAGCAATGCTCTGCAAACATGAGTGACTGTCAAAATCAGAGGGAATTTAAAGAAATTCCCCGAGAACTCTGAGATCGTTACTATTAAAAGATGATATAATCCATTAAATACAAAACTCCATTTTTAATTTTCATTATCCATATTCAAACTCTTAAGAGTTCATCATTTTTTTTAGATTAAAGAGACCTATGTTTTGCCAAAGATGCAAGATTCTGTTCATGGGTTAAGAAACCCTGAAACAGATTCTTGAGAGCAAGGCTCTATAACCCCAAAAGGGTTTTCTTTAGATCAAAGATCTATGAGAGCAAAACTCTATTAATTAAAATTGATTTAATTTAAGATTAATTCTTACCTAAAAAAGGTTTCTTTTAAAGAAAATTTAACTCACGGAGTTCTTGAAGGCAAGAGCAAAGCTCTGAAGTTTTTGAAAATAAAAATCTTAAAGATGATAATCATCTGTGAAGTACCAGAGGTCCTATTTATAGGCATCAAGTGCCCTTTCAACTTCCAAAAGTTGCCGCAACGGTTGGTATTCTGCCACCGTTGCGCTCGTGTTTGGGGCTACGTAAGCGCAACGGTAGGGGGCATTTGTTTATCCCAATCAGAGCAAAGCTCTGTTCAAATTCCAAGGCGGGAGATGAAGCAACGCTTCATCTTCCCCCAATCAGAGCAAAACTCTGCTTTGAAAATTTAAACTCTAATAATGAAGCAACGCTTCAGATTCTTTGCGTGCGTGCAACGCGCCACGTGTCAAAAGCTGATACATCAGCGCAGCGCCCGAGGTAGCGCGCTCAATCAGAGCAAAGCCCTATTTAAAACAAAATTAAAGGAAGCAACGTTTCATTTGCACAAGCACTGCACTGTGCGATACGTGTCAGTGCAGATGCGCTGCGCACTGCACTGCGCGACACGTGTCAGCGCAGACGCGCTAGTGCAGTTGCGCTTTGCGCTGCTCTTTGCGCTGCGCGACACGTGTCAGCGCAGACGCGCTAACGCGGTTGCGCTGCGCGACACGTGTCAGTGCAGACGCGCAAGCGCAGTTGCACTGCGCTATGCGCTGCTTGATACGTGTCACGCGCTGGGGCGTTTGCGCCAAACAGAATTAAATTCGAGTAAGATTTTTCTGTTCTTGTTAAAACAAAAAGATTGCCTTCTGTAAAACAGAAGCCCTTGGATCAAAGATCCAACGGTGGGGAAAATTCCCTAAATCACTCAGAGAAAGATCTTTTTACCAAATTTATGGGCACTATATAAAGTCCCCTAGACCTCAAATCAAAGGGGATCAACATTTTGTGAGAAATCAAAAATTTCAAACAGAGAGAACTCTGAAGAAATTCGAAGAAGAAAAAGGTAAAAGACCTTTTAGATAAAGAATTTCTTCTAATAGGTCATTGATCTAAGAACAAGATCAATGATCTTTAATAAAAAACAAAAATAAAAATAGTGCTTTGCACTTATGAACCATTGGTTCCCTAAGATAAGAAAAACAAGTGGAACTTGTTTTCTTTGATCTAAATTAGATCAAGAAAACAAACAGTGCTTTACACTTCTTTTATGAACCATTGGTTCTGGAATCTAAAAGATTCTCAAGTTAATAGTGTCTTGCACTTGTAGAATTGCGCTGTTGCGCTCTTGGGTTGGCGCAAACCACGTGAGAGCGTCACGTGTCAACATCTGAACCATTTGCGCTATGCGCTTTTGAGATAGAGTCTTGCTCTCTAAAACTGGCGCAACTCACCACAGCGCGCCACGTGTCGGCAGTGCAAGCGCAACGCACTGGCGCAGTGTACTGCACTTGCATGACATGTGTCATCACAAGCGCTTGCTCTCTTTGATTGGCGCAAAGCGCCTGACAAATGCAATGCATTTCTTTTGCTAAAGGGCCAGGCCCAAGTCAAAAAGACCTAGCAGGCTAAAATAAATTGCAAAGCAATAAAAGGGCAGAGCCCAAGTCAAATTGATGCTCGGCATCATTTATAAATGGGCAGAGCCCAAGTAAAACTGATGCTCTGCATCATTTATAAATGAGCAGAGCCCAAAACAAATTGATGCTTTGCATCCTTTATGGGCAAAGCCCTAGCACAAGTCTAATAGACCAAAAACAAATAAAAATGTTGAATATTTTTTGACTGGACTTAGCCCAATCGTGGCCGTAAGTCCTCAAATTAAATTGACTGAGCACAGCTGCTCTTTTAAACCAATTTACGACCGGTTTGAGGGTACATCTCCGAACTCCTTTGCTCATATCGTTGTAATCCTTCAACGATGTCAGAGAGGTGACGGGTCCCGACGACCACACATCAAGACGGACTGTGGGGTCCTTAAACTCATGGACTTAAGCGTCTTTAAACTAAAAGTCGGATTCTGGGATCTTTAAACCCGCGGACTTATGCGTCCTTAAACTAAAATACGGACCGTGGGGTCCTTAAACCCACGGACTTAAGCGTCCTTAAACTACCGATGGACCACCACGTCCCTAAACTGGAATATGGACCAACACGTCCCTAAACTGGAATATGGACCCCCATGTCCCTAAACTGGAACATGGACCACTACGTCCCTAAACTCGAACAATAGAGCCCTCAAATGCTCTTTTGTCGGATCTAAACGGTCCCGTTTAAGTTGATCTTAGCCTCAAATATGGCTAACGTATCCTTAAACCTTCAAACGGACTTTAGTCCCAAATTGGACTATAGATCCCCCAATCAACTTTGGTTCAAGGGTACATCTCTGAACTCCTCTGACATCTGTCGTTGTAATCCTTCAACGTCGTCAGAGAGGTGATGGGTCCCGACGACCATATATTAAATGGACCACCATGTCCCTAAATTGGAAATGGATCTAGAAGATCCCGTTAAATAGATCTTAGTGTGGAAATTAGACTAACGTATCCTTAACAAACGTTTAAGTTGATCTTATCCTCAAATACGGCTAATGTATCCTTAGACCAAAACCCAAAACCCAAATCTAAGAAAGTACGGATTTGGACTAATCCACGTCCTACGGGCGACGGCATCGCTTCGTCTCCGTATACAATCTACAGGCAACCACAAACAAAACAAACACACACGACACGAAATGAAATTCTGGCGAAGGAGAAAGTTGTTACCGCGATGCGGTAGTGTAATTAACTGCACGGGCTTGCGCATGTAGGGAAGAGCGTCCCCACAATAAAAAAACCCTCAAGCGAGTGGGAATCTGACCAAGTCTGCTACATCGGCCGCATCCGTCTAAACCTCCGATACGCGGTGCCATAAATCAACTTGGCATCTTCGGAGAGGTGGACAGATAAAACCAAATAGCATCTGCCCCGAATCTCAGCGTCAGGACTTCGCAGTCCTGTGCGCAGCCGTTCGGAGGGGAACAAGGACCTGGGTGATGCCACGTACATATTGGGTATACGGATCTATAGAGATAGATCCAAACGGTTATTGGGATTGTCCCAAACCAAGTACATTAACACCATCCTAAAAAAGGTTTAGTATGAAAGACTCCAAGCAGGGTGCCTTACCCGCTTGCCATAGAGTCACTCTCTCAAAGGACGATTGCCCAAAGTCTGATAAAGAGAGAGCTCGCATGAGCATTATTCCGTATGCTTTGGCAGTAGGATCGATAATGTATGCGATGTTATGTACACGCCCTGATGTTGCTTATGCACTTAGTGTAGTAAGCAGGTATCAGTCAAACCCCAGGGGAGAATCACTGGATTGCTGTGAAGAACATTCTTAAGTACTTACGAAGGACTAAAGAATTATTCTTGGTGTATGGTAACGGGGATCTCCAAATGGAGGCCTTTACTGATTCGAGCTTCCAGTGTGACAAGGATGACAACAAGTCTATCTCAGGGTTTGCATTTACCCTCAATGGAGGGACGGTAAGTTGGAAGAGTTCCAAACAGGATACCGTTGCAGACTTAATGATGGAAGCTGAATATATTGCTGCAAATGATGCTACCAAGGAAGCCGTCTGGATGAGGAAGTTCATCGCGGAGCTAGGAGTAGTTCCAACCATTATTGATCCAATACCTTTGTATTGTGACAATAATGGGGCTATGGCATTGGCCAAAGAGCCCAGGACCCATTAGAAGTCCAGACACATCCTGAAGAGATATCATGTGATCCGGAAGATAGGTTATCGCCGCGAGATCGAGATTAAGAGAGTAGACACAAAGAACAACGCTGTTGATCCATTCATCAAGGCCCTCCCTCAGCCGCAGCATGAGCGACTTTTTGAGATGTTGGGTATGAGATACGCTAATAACTGGCCTTAGTGCAAGTTGGAGATTGTTGGATATATGTATGCCCTAGAGGCCATTATGAGATAGTGTATGTACTGATGTGTGTATATATATATTTAGAGGACAGTCTTTCTCGACATGATAATATGCTATCTGGTTTCACTTTATCATGTTTATATTCATTTGGTACATGTTGATAAAGCCATAAGAATATTAGCTTGACTACTGGGATTATGATGCGGATCATACTTGAAGGGTTGCTAGGCACGCATACAAGGGTCTGCGAGGCATCAACCATGCCCGAATAAAATTTTAGCAGTGCCGAACAACCCAAAGCCGGAACTTTATACTAGAGTTTAGGTGAAAACAAGCATGATAAACTCTTTAACACTAAGTGAGAGGGATTACAACCTTTGTAGATCCGGTCCTTCACTTCTTAAGCTCCGTGTTGAGGTCCCTTCACTGCGATCATCGTGTTCCGGACTCTCGAGAGGCTTCACGAAGAGAAAGATGCAGTCTTGCTTCCGATCTTCGATAACAAAGATGATCTACCGTGAAGTTTCATTAACACAAGCTAACACTCACTAAATGAAGTGAACACTCTCATCTAAAGGGCAAGTATAGATGAGAATGATGAAGTAGGATTTTTGCTCTCTTTTATCTTCTTATTCTCACTCATTTTCATCACTTGGAAAAAAGCTAGAAAGCTTTTTCCATGAAAGAAAGAAGAATGAGGAAGAAGAAGAATATCATCATCCTTTTGTGATGAATAATGAAAGGATAAAGATGATCAATAATGCAGCCATGGTTGACTAAACCTTTGTATAGAATTAACCAAGGCTAGGGTTTGGGTTAGGTTAAGAATGAGTCACTTGATAATATCTTTGCAAAAACAAAAGAAAACCTTCTAGAAACATCTAGAAAGCATTAACCCAAATCAAACCCTAATCTTATTTAATCTCAACTAAACATGTTGCGTTAGTTATCATATCATGTTACAATATTATATATCACATATATAATATTTATTGTAACAAAAGAAAATAATACAATTAACATATATCGCATATATATCAATGTATTAACCGAGTGAGAAAAAGAATCTTTTAGTGAGCTAATATTAGTTAATGTAATTTAATATATCATATATATTATTATACATTAAATTATCGATTCAACACTTGATCCGACAATCCGGCTATATCGTATATAACCGACTAATATATCATTTACCGATTCATCGAATCAACACTTGATCCGATGACCCGGATGATATCAAATATCGCGAGAATATAATACGGTATCTCATATCGCATTATCCTCGGTCCTGCACATATCACATATGTGCCCCTACTCTATTTTTCCTGAGTCAAGAAACCTCTGTGTAGAACTCTAAAGAATCGTCAATACGCCGGCAGTAGGTGATGATCATATCAAACACCCACAAGCTGCAAACGGTCAGCTAAACGTAATAGCCACTCAGGTATTGAGCGCTCAGAAGATCAACAAGCAAGCCTATACATTTTCCTGTGAATACAATCAGTAACACTCCCGTACAGTCCGGTCTCGTCGTCTGATATGTCGCATATATCGCCTAGGGGTGGTAAACGTTAGACCCAGTAGCTCGATAAGTCGTGTCGATATGAGGTCTATAACAATTCGAGAAACTACTGATAACACTTACCAGTAAATCTCAGCAACCCTGGCCAGGGATTTCCAGTCATAGCCAATCGAACACAGCGCAACATCAACTCCCTATACCGGGAGAAACAAATCCCCTCCTATCGCTCATTGCCTCCATGTGATTCGGGACTGTACCCAAAAGCCACCTTTTTTCATGCCCTCTTGGACGTGGTATGATGGAAATCAAAGCACAGTAGGAATCACACAAGACTCTATGACGATCTCGGGTCAACAGACTACTCTGTACCAGTGTCACCGGAGAACTGCCATCTGACATGAGGTATAATACCATCTGGGAGTTCTCGGCGAGTCCGTCCAGTGTACCCAGTATCTACTGAGCACCCGTACACCATCCTCGATGTCAAACACCGATGGATATGGGATCTTCCATCGCCCATCATATGGGTCAAGATGCGTATACGCTAGTCTACTCTGGTGTATCAATGCCCTGTCTCGATACACCCTCGACTAGGAACAGTTATAGGATGTACTCGCCGACAACTGTGGCCCCACTAGTATGATCTCATCATAGTCCAAGTAGTCGAGTACATATCCTAAGGGCTTTATCAACATGTAACATAGAGACAATCAGAGTACATGTTAAGATAAAGTACAACCAGATAGCATACTATTATGTCGAGCAAGAAAGTCCTCCCTATATATGTCCAAGCATCCATTACAATATACATCATATGTACAGTAATGGCCTCTAGGGCATACATATAACTAACATTCTCCTACTTGCACTAGGGACATCTGTTGTAGTATCACATACCCAACAATTAGCTATGGTAAAAGTATCTCATACTCAACCATCCCATAAAAGTCTCTACTGGGAAAAAGTCCTTTGTGAGTGGATCCGCGTTGTTGTCCTCTGTGTCTGCTCTCCTAACCTTGGTGTTCCTGGAGATCAACCATCTCTATGATCAGGTGACACTGTCTAAGAATTATATCTGGATTTCTGATGGGACGGGCGTTCCTTGGCAAAAGACACAACTCCATTGTCACACAATGGTAGGAACGAAGTTCATCTCATGAACTTATAAATATCCAGACTGCCTCTTTGATAGCATCCTTGGTAACGATGTATCTTGACTTTAATCGTCTAGTATGTCACGGTATCTAACTTGGAACTCTTCCAACATACCGTCCCTCCACTGATGGTAAAGAAAATGCATGCAACTGACATTCAGTCGTCCTTATCAACCTGAAACCTTTCCAGTGATTCTTCCCAGGTGTTGGGTTAGCCTAGCACCTCATTAAGGGTTTGGAAGGATCACATGTACCAAAGATTGAATTTTTAGGATGCTAAGTTAACAAACAAAGAATCGTTCCTAGAAAAATTAGGGTTTCAAAATTTGCATATCATCTCATGAAAGAAAAGCTAGGGTTTTGAGAGTACAACCTTTGTAGCTCCCTACGCTGGACTCCTCGGCTACTTGGGGTTTGGAAAAGCTCCGCTTGAACTCCTCTAGGTCACCGATGATCCATCCGGAGTCCGCTTTGTCCAAGCTAGCAACTTCGCAAGATCAAGAATGAAAATTGAAGCTAACACTCTAAACAAGTGGGCAAGACTTGTGTAGAATGATGTTGTGGTGGCTTTTCTCACTTCAAAATCCTAACTTGATGAGTATTTTGCTCACTTGAAAAATCTAGAGAGCAATGGAGGAAGGAGGAAAAAGATGGTGGCCTTTTTGAATAAGAGAGAAGAAAAAAACCTATTCTACAAAAAGAAAATATATCTATATATATTTTATATCTCTCATCTCAAACCATGGTTAATCAAATAGGATATTATTGAACTTGTGTTAAAACCCAAAAGGAAAAGTAATCCATGGTTAAATGGTGGGTGAGCATGGTTAGGTCAAGAAGAGTGTAGAAGCATCCACGAATTATCCTTTTCTTTTCTTTTGCTTTAAATCAAATTCAATAATAATTTATATATAAATAAAACCATGGTGTGAGTCTTATATTGCCACCATTTTCATGTATGTACAGCCATGAAGGATGTATGTATGTAAGAATGTATGTGTGTATGTACATCCATATGTGCATGAATCTATAAAGAAAGCATACATGCATGCATACATCCATCAAACTCAAGAAAGGATTTCAAGTGAGAAGCTAATGGTTAAATGATAAATCAACACTTGATTTATCAATCCGGTCATAACACATACAACCCTACCAAAAACAAGCCGCCCGATCAATATACGGTATCCTATACGCGCATTTTAACTGGGTCCATGCGCATATCGCATACGCGCACCACAACGTTTCTCCTGGACTAGGTAACTCTTTTGTGGGACTCTAAGACTCGTCAATACGCCGGCAGTGGGTGATGATCATATCAAGCACCCCCAAGCCGCAAGCGGTCAGCTAAACGTAACGGCCACCCGGGTATTGAACGATCAGAAGAGAACAAGCGAACCTGCTACAACTCCCGTCGAGCCAACCGGCACCACTACCGTGCAGTCCGGTCTCTTCGTCTGATATGTCGCATATCAAGTCTAGGGGAGGTAAACGTCAGACCATAATAACCGATAAGTCATGCCGATGTGAGGCTCATAACGGGTCGAGAAACTACTGGTAACACTTACCAGTAAATCTCTAATCAGCCCTGGCCAGGGACTTCCATGTTACGGCCAATCGAGCATAGTGCAACATCAACCCCCAATACCGGGAGAGACGAAATCCCTCCTATCGCTCATTGCCTCCATGTGACTCGGGACTGTACCCAAAAACCACCATTTTGCATGTCCTCATGGACATGGTAAGGTGGAAATCAAAGCACAGTGGGAATCACACAAGACTCTATGACGATCTCGGGTCTACAGACTAACCTGCACAAGTGTCACCTGAGAACTGCCATCTGACATGAGGTATAATACCATCTGGGAGTTCTCGGCGAGTCTTTCCAGTGTACCCAATCTCCACTGAGCACCCGTATACCATCTCTGATGTCAAACACCAATGGATATGGGATCATCCATCGCCCATCTCATGGGTCGAGAAGCGTATACGCTAGTCTACACTGGTATATCGATGCCCCGTCTCGATATACCCACGACTAGGGACCTTGAAGGATGTACTTATAGACTACCATGTCCCCACTAGTATGATCCGCATCATAGTCCAGGTAGTCAAGTACACATCTTAAGGGCTTTACCAACATGTAACTATAAGAAAGTATAAAGAGACTAGTATACATGTTAAGATAAAGAGCAACCAGATAGCATACTATCATATTGAGCAAGAAAGTCATCTCTATATATGTCCAAACATCTAATATAATATACATCATCTGTACAATACTGGCCTCTAGGGCATAAATACAACTAACAATCTCCCACTTGCACTAGGGCCAGTTGCTGTAGTATCGCATACTGAGCATCCCGAAGAGTCTCTCAAACTGTGTCTCGGGAATGGCCTTCGTGAGTGGATCTGCTGTGTTATTCTTCGTGTCAACCCTCCTGACCTCGATCTCCCGGCGATCAACTATCTCCCGGATCCGGTGATACCGCCTCAGAATATGCCTGGATCGCTGATGGGACCTGGGTTCCTTGGCCAAAGCCACCGCTCCATTGTTATCGCAATACAAAGGTATTGGATGCTCAATGGATGGAACCACTCCAAGTTCAGTGATGAACTTCTTGATCTAAACAGCCTCTTTGGAAGCATCGTTGGCAGCGATGTATTCAGCCTCCATCGTCGAGTCTGCCACGGTTTCCTGCTTGGAACTCTTCCAGCTAACCGCCCCTCCGTAAAGGGTAAAGACAAATCCCGACTGCGACTTAGAGTCGTCCTTATCACTCTGGAAGCTCAAATCGGTAAAGGACTCCACTTGGAGTTCTCCGTTACCATACACCAAGAGCATCTCTTTAGTCCTTCGTATGTACTTGAGAATGCTCTTCACAGCTGTCCAGTGACTCTCTCCAGGATCAGCTTGATACCTGCTCACTACACTTAGTGAGTATGCTACATCGGGTCTGGTACATAGCATCACGTACATGATAGAGCCTACAACCGAAGCATAGGGTATCCTTTGCATGCGAGCTCTCTCCAAATCAGTCTTGGGAGACATCTCTTTGGAGAGAGTGACTCCAGAGATCGTGGGTATGTTCCCATGCTTGGATTCTTCCATACTAAATCTCTTTAGTATGGTGTCAATGTACCTGGATTGGGACAATCCCAATATCCGTTTGGATCTATCTCTATAGATCCTTATTCCCAATATATAGGAGGCATCACCAAGATCTTTCATTGAGAATCTTTGTCATAAGAAGAGCTTGACCGATTGCAGCATAGGAATGTCATTTCCTATCAAGAGTATGTCGTCCACGTACAATACGGGGAAGACAGCCTTCCTCTCTGCCACCTTCTTGTAGATACAAGGTTCATCTACGTTTTTGACGAAATCAAACTCTTTGATAACGACGTCAAAGCAGATGTTCCAGCTCCGCGATGCTTGCTTTAATCCATAAATGGATTTAAGCAGCATGCACACCTTCCCGCTGCTCCCACTATCTATGAACCCTTCTGGCTGAGTCATGTACACGCACTCTTCTAAATCACCGTATAGAAAGGCGGTCTTAACATCTATTTTCCAGATTTCGTAATCATGATATGCAGCGATGGCAAGCATGATCCGGATGGATTTAAGCATAGCCACTGGAGAAAAGGTTTCGTCATAGTCCACACCTGGTTTTTGACGAAAACCCTTTGCAACAAGTCTAGCTTTGAAAGTCTCCACTTTCCCATCTACACCAAGTTTTTTCTTGAAGATCCACTTGCTCCCAATGGGTTTTACCCCTTCAGGAGCAACTTCCAAAGTCCATACTTTGTTGGTGTACATGGATTCCATCTCGGACCGCATTGCATCCAGCCATTTCACTGAGTCACCACTCGTGATGGCCTGCTCGAAGCTAGTTGGGTCATCATCCTCCATGATGCAATCCTCGCTCCCACCATCCATGAGAAAACCGTAGTATCTCTCAGGTTGGCGAGGAACCCGACTAGATTGGCGGAGTGGCTGGGGTTCATCGGGAACTACCGAATCCTCTGGTTCTTCCAAATCTTCTGTTATGGTTTGTACAGCTGGAACCTCTTCCAGTTCTACCTCAGAGCCATTAATCTCTTTTGCAAGAAATTCCTTTTCTAAAAAGGTGGCGTGTTGAGTAACAAATACTCTTTGTTCCTCACTGTGGTAGAAAATATACCCTCGCGAATGCTTGGGTTATCCAACAAACTTACACAAAACAGATCTTGCCTCGAGTTTGTCCGGTTTTTGTCTTTTGACATAGGCCGGGCAACCCCATATCTTAATAAAATTAAGATATGGTCTCTTCCCCTCCCATATCTCATATGGGGTGGTAGGCACAGATTTGGTAGGAACCCTATTCAGTAGGTATGCTGCTGTCTCCAGTGCATATCCCCAGAAGGAAATAGGTAACTCAGCTACACTCATCATTGAGCGCACCATATCTAATAGGGTGCGGTTCCTCCGTTCCGATACACCGTTGTGCTGTGGTGTATATGGAGGATTCAACTGAGAGAGAATCCCATTCTCTTTTAGGAAGTCCAGGAATTCATTGCTCAAGTATTTACCTCCTCGATCAGATCGTAGGATTTTAATACTTTTTCCGGTTTGGTTCTCGACTACTTGTTTATATTCTTTAAATTTCTCAAAAGCTTCAGACTTGTGTCTTATCAAGAACACATGTCCGTATCTTGAGAGATCGTCAGTGAATGTAATGAAGTACGAAGAACCATCCCTGGCATGTGTAGACATGGGACCACATACATCACTATGTATCAGTCCCAAGAGTTCGGTAACTCTTTCTCCGTGTCCTGTAAACGGAGTTTTAGTCGTCTTGCCTTTGAGATATGACTGGCAAGTGTCATAAGATGAAAATTCAAACGGTTTCAAATATCCATCCTTATGCAACTTAGCTAGTCATGTCACATTGATGTGACCCAGTCTACAATACCATAAGAAGGATTCGTTCAGTTCTGAACTCTTCCTCTTGTGTGTGCTTGTTATGCTCAGAACTGTTGATTGATTTAGAACATAAATGCCATTGCACAACGTGCCTGATCCAACCAACTTTTGGTTACGAAAAATGTTCATAACATTGTCCTGTAATACAAAATTATATCCCTCTTTACTCAATAAAGAAACCGATATAATGTTGCATATCAGGTTCGGCATGTAATAGCATTCGTTCAGAACCAATGTATTACCAGTTGGTAATACCAGGTGATATTCCCCGATAGTCTTAGCTGCAACAATTGCACCATTTCCAACTCTTATGTCTTTATCACCTTCTCCAAGTTCTCTACCTTTCCTAAGCCCATGTAACTGATTACATATATGGGATCCTGACCCGGTATCTAATACCCAGGACGTAGGGCAAATGGAGAAACAGTTCTCTGTAACGAACACACCCGAAGAAAATACATCATCATGTACTTTCTTCATTCGGGTGGCATGGGAATCCTGGTATTCCCCTATGTCCTGTTCGGTCCTATAACTCTTATAAGAAAGAACGGAACCAACGTTCCCCAGCATAGTATAACTTGCGGGTTCGGTCAATACATCCATATTATTATCTTTATTAAGGCATGACATGGTCGTTACCTGGAGAGAGAGAGAGAAGAAAAACACTTTAGCGTATGCTCTTGCAAGATCAGATTGGTTATTTTCTTATCTAATCAGGATGGCTCCCACTGTTTTTATCAAATCTTCCTTCAAACCCTAAAAGGAAAGACTAGCCGGGATTAATTACACCCTACAACTTCGCCGATCTTTCAGCCAAGCCAGTGTCGGTACTTTGAGGGAGGTTCCCCGTGCTTTCGCACAGACCTAATTAAAGTAAACCTCGTTTTCCCAGAGGCGTAACCCCGTTGATACCTTTCTAGACACCTACTTGATCGGCTAATTGTCCTGTGTAAAACTCTCCCGGGATTAACAATTACTCACAGTGGGTATCGGGATCCAACTATCTCATAGAAGGCATGCAATCTCATTGCAAATCTCAGATTGCAAATCTCAACACTTGAAATTCCCGATAATATTTTTCCCCAAGCATCCCATGACCTTGACGGAGGTCAAAAAACCATAGGGTGCAAGTCAAGTTCAACCCTTCATTTCTTGATTGAATCAAACCCACCCGCACGACCCTTGACGGAGGTCAACAAGGTCGTACGACTACCCTAATACAATCTGCATCATATGCATAAGCAGATAAATACTAGTTAGCTACCGCACACTACGCCTTGACGGAGGTCAACAAACGTAGTACGAATACTAAGCAGGACTTATCTGAAATGACGGAGGGCTACGACAGGTTTTTCTGAAAACCTATTGCGTAATGAACTTGATATCGTCGTAGAATCATGTGAATTTGAAATGGAGTGATTTTGAGGCTTTTATTAGTTTTGCTAAAGAGGTCACTCCCGGTGAAGGGATCTCGGCTCTTTCCTTATGGAATAAGGTGCAGGATATATCATATACATCGCTATGCAAAGCAAAACTCCAAAAGCAGTCAAAAGTTAAACCAAGTGTTGTAGCATCTGCCAATTTTGCTAAAGAGGTCACTCCCGGTGAAGGGATCTCGGCTCTTTCCCCATCGAATAAGGTGCAGGGTATATCATATATACCGCTATGCAAAGCAAAACTGTAGCTACCCTTTTATTTGAAAATTTGATTCTACAACATCTTTTAGGTTTCTTTTCTTTCATTAATCACATTAACGAAGTCACATCATTTAAGTCACCTAAACATCACAGATAAATACGACGTACACTTATGCCATCTGCATTCGCCTCGATGTCCCCTCATGCACCGTTAGGTTAGGTAACTAACGGCAGAGCAGGGCAGGGCTAGCGCGGGTGTAAAACATAAGTAACGCCTATATAATATATCATATATACTATAAACAGTATTTATCACAGAATATATCTAATGATCACATCATAGATATCGCAGCAGAAACATAGATATAATATGGGATATTCTAGGACGTCCGTATTTAGTATTTAGCCAACAATAGAAAATACGGATTCCACAGTCGCGATGAATAGCCAAGCCCACACCCTGGACCCCTACGAGAGCGGCAAGCGACCCTACCAATTCTGGAGTTTAGGAGACCCGGTCTCGAATCCTCGAAATGGCCTCCCACTGAACCCCAGAACCTGGTCACCTGTGCTCCCCTCCTTGGGTCCATCCTAATGCGGAAAAGTAAATAATATACAACACTGGTGGCATCAACCTCAACCCGGAAGTGCCCCAAATAAAAGAATATTACATTACATTTGAATATACATGAATGAAAATATAAAACTCTCATCTCATATAAAACCCCCCGGCTATTCAATCGCGACAATCCTGCACATCATATCTCAGCAACACATAATATCTCATATCATCAACCTAAGTAAGTATGCATACACCGATCGTCGTCGATGTATAGCAACAACAATCGGCAATACCACTACATACTACACTTATGTTCACAGAAAAGAAAGTGTAAAACTGCAATATCTGGAATCCACATTCTCTATAGACATCGTAAATGTGAAATATCACATACTTCATATTTCATGTCTAGTAATATGAATTCCACACAATGCATCAAAATCCAAATAATTAGACAGTATTAAAGTTTTTCGAACGAACGATCAAATACCCAAGATTCGCTAAAGCTCAACACTTGAGCGGAGTTTAAAAACCCGGAGTGTGACACAGTAGTAGCGGTCCAGCCGTAGAAGGGTCAAGCCAACGCCTCACATGTGGCACGCCGTACTGCCCCAAACCCTAAGGTTCAAAGGGCAGTTCAAGATGGTTACATAATCGAGTTAAGGTTTGTTGTCTTCTAGAGGGTCCACCAAAAAACTTGCACGTATCTCCAAAAGATTTAAACCCAGTGAAAAGTGAGCAAATGATACTCGTTCGAACACTTCAATACTTTCCAAATTATCCGGAAAACAGAATAACGAATTTAAGATTCCCGATCGAATCAGCAATTACAAAATAAACCCCATATTACTCAACACTTGAGTCAGTTTAAAAATACACAGAAAATATATATCAGAGAAATAAAAATAACAGTATAAAAACGATGGCCTATATCCTCTGTACGGCCGCGGAAACGCGGCCCAAGTAGGCTATTGCCGCGGTTCCGCGGTGGAATGTACGGAATAGACTTCCGTTTTTCACCAAAACTCTTATATTTCCTTGCTGAATTTTTCAGGTATTTTTAATTCAGAAAAATCCCAGATTTTAGAATTTGTCCAGAGAGGGGGTTATCTTGACATTGTCGGGTTTGATCGGGGTTTTAACTTCGTTAACTCACCGCCTAATGTTCTAGGTCGGCTTTGATACCAATGTTGGGTTAGCTTAGCACCTCATGAAGGGTTTGGAAGCATCACATGTACCAAAGATTGAATTTTTAGGGTGCTAAGTTAACAAACAAAGAATCGTTCCTAGAAAAATTAGGGTTTCAAAATTTGCATATCATCTCTTGAAAGAAAAGCCAGGGTTTTGAGAGTACAACCTTTGTAGCTCCCTACGCTAGACTTCTCGGCTACTTGGGGTTTGGAAAAGGATCACTTGAACTCCTCTAGGTCACCGATGATTCACCCAGAGTTCGCTTTGTCCAAGCTAGCAACTTCGCAAGATCAAGAATGAAATTTGAAGCTAACACTCTAAACAAGTGGGCAAGACTTGTATAGAATGATGTTGTGGTGGCTTTTCTCACTTCAAAATCCTAACTTGATGAGTATTTTGCTCATTTGAAAAATCTAGAGAGCAATGGAGGAAGGAGGAAGAAGATGGTGGCCTTTTTGAATAAGAGAGAAGAAAAAAACCTATTCTAGAAAAAGAAAATATATCTATATATATTTTATATCTCTCATCTCAAACCATGGTTGATCAAATAGGATATTATTGAACTTGAGTTAAAACCCAAAAGGAAAAGTAATCCATGGTTAAATGGTAGGTGAGCATGGTTAGGTCAAGAAGAGTGTAGAAAGCATCCATGAATTATCCTTTTCTTTTCTTTAGTTTTAAATCAAATTCAATAATAATTTATATATAAATCAAACCATGGTGTGAGTCTTATATTTCCACCATTTTCATGTATGTACAACCATGAAGGATGTATGTATGTATGTATGTATGTGTGTGTGTGTATGTACATCCATATATGCATGAATCTATAAAGAAAGCATACATGCATGCATACATCCATCAAACTCAAGAAAGGATTTCAAGTGAGAAGCTAATGGTTAAATGATAAATCAACACTTGATTTATCAATCCGGTCATATCACATACGACCCTACCAAAAACAAGCCGCCCGATCAATATACGGTATCCTATACGCGCATTTTAATCGGGTCCATGCACATATCGCATACGCGCACCACAACGTTTCGCCTGGACTAAGTAACTCCTTTGTGGGACTCTAAGACTCGTCAATACGCTGGCAGTGGGTGATGATCATATCAAGTACCCCTAAGCCGCAAGAGGTCGGCTAAACGTAACGGCCAGTCGGATATTGAACGATCAGAAGAGAACAAGCGAACCTGCTATAACTCCCGTCGAGCCAACCGGCAACACTACCGTGCAGTCCGGTCTCTTCGTCTGATATGTCGCATATCAAGTCTAGGGGTGGTAAACGTCAGACCCCAATAACCGATAAGTCGTGCCGATGTGAGGCTCATAACGGGTCGAGAAACTACTGGTAACACTTATGAGTAAATCTCTAATCAGCCCTGGCCAGGGACTTCCCTGTTCGGCCAATCGAGCACAGTGCAACATCAACCCCCAATACCGGGAGAGACGAAACCCCTCCTATCGCTCATTGCCTCCATGTGACTCGGGACTGTATCCAAAAACCACCGTTTTGCACGCCCTCATGGACGTGGTAAGGTGGAAATCAAAGCACAGTGGCAATCACACAAGACTCTATGACGATCTCGGGTCTACAGACTAACCTGCACAAGTGTCACCTGAGAACTGCCATCTGACGTGAGGTATAATACCATCTGGGAGCTCTCGGTGAGTCCGTCCAGTGTACCCAGTCTCCCCTGAGCACCCGTATACCATCTCTGATGTCAAACACCAATGGATATGGGATCATCCATCGCCCATCTCATGGGTTGAGAAGCGTATACGCTAATCTATACTGGTATATCGATGCCCCGTCTCAATATACCCACGACTAGGGACCTTGAAGGATGTACTTATGGACTACCATGTCCCCACTAGTATGATCCGCATCATAGTCCAGGTAGTCAAGTACACATCCTAAGGGCTTTACCAACATGTAACTATAAGACAGTATAAAGAGACTAGTATACATGTTAAGATAAAGAGCAACCAGATAGTATACTATCATATCGAGCAAGAAAGTCATCTCTATGTATGTCCAAGCATCCAATATAATATACATCATCTGTACAATACTGGCCTCTAGGGCATACATACAACTAACACCAGGATCGATTGATACCATCTCACTACAACTAGTGAGTATCCTAACATCTAATTAGATCTATCTCATAGATCCAAAACCCAGGATTTAGGAGGTATCATTTTGATCCTATATGGAGAATCCTTGTGATAAGCGGAGATTGACCGAGCGTAGCATAGGAAACTCCTTCCCTATCAAGAGTATGTCATCCACGTAATCTACAAGGATCACCACCATACTCTCTACTACCTTTTTGTATATACAAGGTTCATCTACCATTTTGATGAAGTCAAACTCTTTGACTACCACATCAAAACAGACGTTCCAACTCCGCGATACCTGCTTTATCACATAAAACATCTTGCACACGTTTCCGCTGCTCCCACTGTCTACGAAGCCCTCTGGCTTTGTACTTATAGACGCTCTCTTCTAAAACATCATTTAGAAAAGCAGTAATGACACCCAACCACCAGATATCGTAGTCATGGTATGTAGCCGTGGCAAGTAGGGTCTGGATAGACTTATGCATAGCTTTGAAAGTCTCAATTTTTCCATGTACACCAAGTAATCTTCTCAAGATATACTTGCTCCTGATAGGGATTTAACCCTTCAGATAAAGCAACCAAAGTCCATACTTTGTTGGTGTAAAAGGATTCCATCTCAGATCACTAAGCATCCAGCCATTCTTACAGAGTCCCACTCCTGATGGCCAGCTCGAAATAAGTTAGGTCATCATCTCATGATGCAATTCTCGCTCCCACTGTCATAGAGAAGCCGAAGTATCTCTTAGGTGGGCGAGGAACCCTACTAGATCGGCGGATAGGCTGAGGTTCGTTGGAAACTATTGAATCCTTTGGTTTTACCAAATCATTTGCTGTAGTTTGTATAGCTGGAACTCTTTCCAGTTCTACCTCATGACCACTAATTTCTTCATAAGAAATTCCCTTTCATAAAGGTGGCATGCTGAGAAACAAAACATCTTTTGTTCCTCGGTTAGGTAGAAGATATTCCTTTGTGTATGCTTGGGATATCCAATAAACTTCCACAGATCTGACTTTGCCTCGAGCTTGTCCGGATTTTGCTTTTCAGACATAGGCCGGACAACCCTAAATCTTAACATACTTAAGATATGGGCTCTTCCCATTCCATATCACATATGAAGTGGTAGGCAACTGATTTAATTTGAACCCTATTCAATAGGTATGCAGCTTCTCAAGTTCATAACTCCTAAATGGAAATAGGAAACTCAGTAGTACTCATCATAGAGCACACCATATCACATAGGGTGCTATTGCACCGCCCCGATACACCGACGTGCTGTGGTGTATACGGAGGAGTAATGCTGAGAGTGAATCTTATTCTCCTTTAGAATAGTCCAGGAATTCCGTGTTCAAGTATTCTCCTCGTTGATCTCATCAAAGGATATAATACTTATACCCGTATTTTGGTTCTCTACTTCTAACTTACATTCTGTGAATATCTCAAAAGGTTCGGATTTGTGTTTCAACAGGAACATATGTCTGAATCTTGAGAGAATGTAATGAAGTACAAAGAACCGGTCTTGGCATGTGTAGACAGGAGACTATCATACATCAGCATGTATCAATCCCAAGAGTTCACTAACTCTTCTCTGTTTCCAATAAACAGAGTTATGGTCATCTTATCTTTGTGACATGACCGACAAGTTTCACAAGATGTAAATTCAAACAGATTTAAATATGTATCTAAATGTAACTTAGCTAGTCGGGTCGCATTGATATGACCTAGTCTACAATGCCTCAAGAAGGATTCGTTCATTTCTGAACTCTTCCTCTCGTGTGTGTTCTGTATACTAAGAACTGTAGTTTGATTTAGAACGTCAATGCTTTTAGATAACGTGCCTGAACCGATCAACTCTTGATATAGGAAATGTTCAAAACATTATCCAACAATACAAAATTATATCCTTTCTTTACTAATAAAGAGACTGATATGATGTTGTATATCAGGTTCGGTTTCTAATAACATTCGTTCAGAATCAAAGTATTCTGGTAATACAGGGTGTTAGTGACCAACAGACTTGGCTGCAACGCTTGCACCGTTTTCTGTCTCATGAAACTTATCACCCGTTCTCAGTTCTCTACCTTTCTGTAGCCCATGTAACAGATTACATATGCGGGATCCTGATCCGGTATCTCATATCCAGGACGTAAAGGATACTGAGAAACATTTCTCTGTAATGAACACACCCGAAGAAGATGCATCAGCATGCACTTTCTTCGTTTGGGCAGCACGGGAAATCTGGTATTCCCCAATTTCCTGCCCTGTCTTATAACAATTATAAGTTGGAGCGGGACCAACGTTCCCCAGCTCAGTATAACAAGCGGGTTCGGTCAATTCATCCGTTTTATTATCTTGATTAAGGTGTGATATGGTCGCTACCTGGAGAGAGAGAGAAGAAAATACTCAGCGTATGCTCTTGCAAGATTAGATTGGTTATCTAATATATCTAATCAGGATGTCTCCCACTGTTTTAGTCAAATCCTCCTTCAAACCGTAAAAGGAAAGACTAGCCGGGATTAATTACACACTACAAGTTCGCCAATCTTTCAGCCAGGCCAGTGCCGGTACTTTAAGGGAGGTCCCCCGTGCTTTCGCACGAACCTAATTAAAGTAAATCTCGTTTTCACAGGGGCGTAACCCCGTTAACACCTTTCTAGACACCTACTTGATCGGCTAATTGTAATGTGTAAAACTCTCCCAGGAGTTACTCTTACTCGCAGCTAGTATCGGGATCCAACTATCTCATAGAAGGTATGCAATCTCATTGCAAATTTCAACACTTGAAATTCCCAATAATATTTTTCCCCAAGCGTCCTATGACCTTGACAGAGGTCAACAAACCATAGGCTGCTAGTCAAGTTCAACCCGTCATTTCCTGATTGAAGTAAACCCACCCGCACGACCCTTGACAGAGGTCAACAAGGTCGCACGACTACCCTAAATCAATCACATCATATGTTTATACAGATAAGCACTAATCAGCTACCACACACTACGCCTTGACAGAGGTCAACAAACGCAGCACGAATACTAACTATTACTTTTCTGAAATGACGGAGGGCTACGACAGGTTTTTAAGAAAACCTTTTGCGTAATGAACTTGATATCGTTGTAGAATCGAGTGATTTTTAAATAGAATGTTTTTTTAGGCCTTTTCTAGTTTTGCTAAAGAGGTCACTCCCGGTGAAGGGATCGTCGGCTCTTTCCTCATCGAATAAGGTGCAGGATATTTCACAAATACCACTATGCAAAGTAAAAACTATAGAAGCAATCAAAAGACAAACCGAGTTTGTTGCATCTGCTAGTTTCACTAAAGAAGTCACTCTCGGTGAAGGGATCTCGTCTCTTTCCTTATCGAATAAGGTGCTGGATGTTCTACAAGGAACACCGCTATGCAAAGCAAGAACTGGAGCTACCAGTTTTTAAACAAGTTTCTACAAAATCTTTAGGTTTCTTTTAGTTTCATTAATCTCATTAATAAAGTCCCATTTTATTATGCTTCACAAGCATCACATTTGAAACGAAATCTGCAATACAACATATATCTCATATATATAATATAAACATTCGTCTCAGGCAGTAATATGATCTCATCACAGAACATTGCAGCAGAAGAACATATATGAAATATTAGATATATTAGGATGTCCGTGAGCCTGTATAAAACACGGATTCTACGGTCGTGATGAATAGCCAAACCCACATCCCTAGACCCCTATGAGAGCGGCAAGAAACACTGCCAATTCTAAGGTTAGGAGACCCGGTCCCGACTCCTCGAGATGGTCTCCCACTGGACCCTAGAACCCGGTTACTTGTGCTCCCCTCCTTGGGTCTACCTAATGCGGAAAAGTAAATAATATACAATGGTGACATCATCCTCAGCCTGGAAGTGCCCCAATAAAAGAATATTACATACAAATGAATTTTACATGAATGAAAAAGAAAAACTCTCATCTCACATAAAAACTCCGGCTATTCAAAACGCGACGATCCAATATAATATATCACAGCAACACATAATATCTCATATCATCAACGTAAGAAAGTATGTGTATCCTGATGGTCGTTGATGTATAGCAACGAAGCCGGCGATACACCACATACTACGCTTACGGTCACAGAAAAGAAAGTGTAAAACTGCAACAGTTGGAATCCGCAACCGCCTTAGACATCGCATGCCTAACCAAATGAATTCCTTAGACATCGCATACCTAACAATTATAAACCTCGCATTTTAGTCTCATTATCGAAAACTCTTTTCAATATCAAGTCGGGCAATTCAACAAGATTCCCGATTTTCAGATCGAATGCTCGTCGCAAAATTTAGTAGACGGCCGCACCCCCGGATGCCGTCGACGAAGTGCACTAAGGCGGAATACCGCTGCCGCAAGCACCCGAACGGATGCTTTTGGCGACGGGGTTCTCCTACAGTCACTTGGTCGGGGCTATAGGACGTGGCTGTCTATTAAGTTTACCCGGCGAGTATCCGCGTACGCTACATGATTGCAACGGACTTTTGATCGCATCAAAATCCCATGGCAACCGATCATCTGAGACTGAACTGCTAGATTTATAACATTCAAATTAGTTATCTCATAACTAATTGTGGATTCCAAATATTGTATCACATTCCAGATAAATAGACAATGTTAAACTTTCCGATCGAATAATCAAACACCTAAGTTTTCCCAAATAGTTCTCAACACTTTAAATTAGTTTTAAAACATCCATCACATGCTACAGTACCAATGGTCCAGCCATAGAAGGGTCAAGCCAACGCCTCACATGTGGCACGCCGTACTGCCACAAACCCTAAGGTTCAGAGGCAGTTCAAGACGGTCACATAATCGAGTTAAGGTTTGTTGTCTTCTAGAGGGTCCACCACGTTATTTGCACGACTTAGAACGTCCCTAAACTACGAAAAAATCCAACGCTTGGAAATTTTCCAGCAGGGGAAAAAATGAGTTATTGATATCCGTTCGAACTTTTTAACAGGTTCTAAAAATTACCCGGACAAACTAAACGAAGTTAAATTATCCGATCGGATCAACGAGTCCCAAATACAGCAAAGAAAACTCAACACTTGAGTGGAATTAAAAAATTCCCAGAAAAAAATGACAAGAAAGGACCTAAGAATAAATATATGAAGTTCCAGGGACTAATTCAAAATTTTAGCCACGGAACCGCCGCCAAACCCTTGGTTTGGCCGCGGTTCCGCGGTCAAATCAGTGCATTACAGGTCCATACTTCACAGTAATTCTTAGTTTTTCCTGCTTAATTTTCTGAGCATTTTTAATTCATAAAAAATAACATTTTTGAAAAAAAATCCAGAGAGCGGTTCAAATTAGGGTTTCAGTGTTCGATCGGACTTTAAATTTCGTCTAGACTTCACCTAAAACTCTAGCTTGGCTCTGATACCACTGAAGGGTTTCTAGGCACGCATAAAAGGGTCTACGAGGCATCAACCATGCCCGAATAAAATTTTAGCTGTGCCGAACAACCCAAAGCTGGGTCTTTATACTAGAGTTTAGGTGAAAATAAGTATGTTAAACTCTTTAACACTAAGTGAGAGGGATTACAACCTTTGTAGATCAGGTCTTTCACTTCTTAAGCTCCGTGTTGAGGTCCCTTCGCTGCGATCATCATGTTACGGACTCTCGAAAGGCTTCACGAAGAGAAAGATGCATTCTTGCTTCCGATCTTCGATAACAAAGATGATCTACCTTGAAGTTTCATTAACACAAGCTAACACTCACTAAATGAAGTGAACACTCTCATCTAAAGGGCAAGGATAGATGAGAATGATGAAGTAGGATTTTTTCTCTCTTTTATTTTTTTATTCTCACTCATTTTCATCACTTGGAAAAAAGCTAGAAAGCTTTTTCCATGAAAGAAAGAAGAACGAAGAAGAAGAAGAATATCATCATCCTTTTGTGATGAATAATGAAAGGATAAAGATGATCAATAATGCAACCATGGTTGACTAAACTATTGTAGAGAATTAACCAAGGCTAGGATTTGGGTTAGGTTAAGAATGAGTCACTTGATAATATCTTTGCAAAAACAAAAGGAAATCTTCTAGAAACATCTAGAAATATTAACCCAAATCAAACCCTAATCTTGTTTAATCTCTTCTAAACATGTTGCATTAGTTATCATATCATGTTACAATATTATATATCACATATATAATATTTATTGTAACAAAAGAAAATAATACAATTAACATATATCGCATATATATCAATGTATTACCCGAGCGAGAAAAAGAATCTTTTAGTGAGCTAATATTAGTTAATGTAATTTAATATATCATATATATTATTATATATTAAATTATCGAATCAACACTTGATCCGACAATCCGGCTATATCGCATATAACCGACTAATATATCATTTACCAATTCATCGAATCAACACTTGATTCGATCACCCGGCTGATATCAAATATCGCGAGAATATAATACGGTATCTCATATCGCATTATCCTCGGTCCTGCACATATCACATATGAGACCCTACTCCGTTTTGCCTGAGTCAAGAAACCTCTATATTGGACTCTAAAGAATCGTCAATATGCCGGCAGTAGGTGATGATCATATCAAACACCCACAAGCTGCATGCGGTCAGCTAAACGTAATATCCACCCAGGTATTAAGCGCTCAGAAAATCAACAATCAAGCATGTACATTCTCCTGTGAATCCAATCAGTAACACTCCCGTACAGTCCGGTCTCGTCGTCTGATATGTCGCATATCTCGCCTAGGGGTGGTGAACGTCAGACCCCAGTAGCTCGATAAGTCGTGTCAATATAAGGTCTATAATAATTCGAGAAACTACTGATAAAACTTACCAGTAAATCTCAACAACCATGGCCAGGGATTTCCGGTCATAGCCAATCGAACACAGCGCAACATCAACTCCCTATACCGGGAGAGACGAATCCCCTCCTATCGCTCATTGCCTCCATGTGATTCAGGACTGTACCCAAAAGCCACCTTTTTGCATGCCCTCTTGGACGTGGTATGATGGAAATCAAAGCGCGGTGGGAATCACACAAGACTCTATGACGATTTCGGGTCAACAGACTACTCTGTACCAGTGTCACCGGAGAACTGCCATCTGACGTGAGGTATAATACCATCTGGGAGTTCTCGGCGAGTCCGTCCAGTGTACCTAGTCTCTACTGAGCACCCTTACACCATCCTTGATGTCAAACACCGATGGATATGGGATCATCCATTTCCCATCATATGGGTCAAGATGCGTATACGCTAGTCTACTCTGGTGTATCGATGCCCTGTCTCGATACACCCTCGACTAGGAACAGTTATAGGATGTACTCGTCGACTACCGTGGCCCCACTAGTATGATCTCATCATAGTCCCAGTAGTCGAGTACATATCCTAAGGGCTTTATCAACATGTAACATAGAGACAAACAGAGTACATGTTAAGATAAAGTACAACCAGATAGCATACTATCATGTCGAGCAAGAAAGTCCTCCCTATATATGTCCAAGCATCCATTACAATATACATCATATGTACAGTAATGGCCTCTAGGGCATACATATAACTAACAATACTAGTGGGACAACTGAGTTTATAAGCATATCCTTGAAATGTTCCTAGTCGTAAGTATATCGAGACAGGGCATCGATATTCCAGTGTAGACTAGCGTATATCATTCTTGTTCCATATGATGGGCGATGGATGATCCCATATCCATCTGGTGTGTTGACACCAAAGATTGTATACGGGTTCTCAGTGAGACTGGGTACAATGAACGGACTCACCGAGAACTCCTATGTGGTATTAAATCATACATCGGATAACAGTTCTCAGGTGACACTGGTACAGGTTAGTCTGTAAATCCGAGATCGTCATAGATTCTTGTGTGTCCTTCCACTGTACTTTGATCTCCACCCTACTACGGCTCTACTGAGTCGTACAAACAGGTGGATTTTGGGTATAGTCCCGAGGCATATGGAGGCAGTGAGCAATAGGAGGGGTTTCGTCTCTCCCGGTATTGGGGGTTGATGCTGTGCTGTGCACGATTGGCTATAATAGGAAGTCCCTGGGCAGGGCTGCTGAGAAATTACTGATAAGTGTTATCAGTAAGTTTCTCGATCTGTTATAGATCATATACCGGCTGATAAGTGTTATCAGTAAGTTTCTCGATCTGTTATAGACCATATACCGGCATGACTTATTGAGTTATTGGGTCGACGATTCCATCGCTAGACTCGATATGCAGCATATCTGACGAAGAGACCGGACTGTATGGTAAGTGTTGCCAGTTGGATTGACAGGAGTTTTGACAGGTTCGCTTGTTCTTATTCTGATCGCTCAATACTCGGGTGGCCGTTACGTTTAACTGACCGCTTGCGGCTTGTGGGTGTTTGATATGATCATCACCTACTGCTGGCGTATTGACGAGTCTTAGAGTCCCACATAGAAGTTTCTCGGCTCAGGCGAAACGAAGTGGTGCGCATATGGGATATGTGCGGAAGCTCGATTAAATACGAGTATGCGATACTGTATTTTAATCGGGCATTTTATACTAGTCGGGTCGTATGAGATATGACCGGTTTATTAAATCAATTGTTGATTTAATATTGACTTTTATCTCATTTATTTAAACCATTTTCTTTTAATGGATGCATGCATGTATATGTACATGATGATGTGCATACACACATACATACATGCAAATGTATCATGGTTGATGATACAAGTTAGATGGCAATATAAGAATCACATAGTAGATAAATATATATATGGATATTTTTGAATAAAGTTAAAGATAAAGGAAAAATAAAATGACTCATTTCTTTGTTCATGACTCATTTCTTACACATTTCCATGGTTGACTTTGACTCAACCATGGTTTATTTTTCCTTTGCCTTTAACTCAAGAAGAAAATATCTAGATATTATTTTAACTATGGTTATTCTTATAATATTATCTCTCTTTCTCTCTCTCTCTCTCATTTTCTTTTTCATTATTCATTCCAAAAGAAAAAAGATTAAGCCATCTTCTTTATCCTCTCTGGCTCTCTCTTAAGTGTTAAATTGAGCTAGATAAAATAAAAGAAAGGGTATTAAGTGAGATTAGCAACCACGTCATCATCCTACACAACCCTTGCTACCTTGTGTAGGGTGTTTTGCTTCAAGATTTTCAAAGATCAAGTGAAGCAACAAGCTTAGGGCAAAGGATTTCGGGTGGATCGTCGTGGACTTGGAGGTGATCAAGCGAACCTTTCCAAACCAAAGGAGTCATCCTAGGAGGTCTACAAAGGTTGTAGTCTCTCCACTTAGTATAAATTAACTTTTAGATATGATACCTTTAATCGTTAATTCATAATTCTAGTTCGATTCCTAGTTTAGTTTACTTAGCACCTCATAAATTTAAAGTTTTGGCATGTGTGATGCTTCCAAACCCTAAATGAGCTGTTAAGGAAACCCTACAGTGATGAATAGCCAATCCCACACCCCTAGACCCCTATGAGTGCGGAAAGCAACACTACCAATTCTAGAGTTAGGAGACCCAGTCTCGACTCCTCGAGATGGTCTCCCACTGGACCTTAGAACCCGGTTACTTGTGCTCCCCGCCTTGGGTCTATCCTAATGCGAAAAAGTAAATAATATACAATGGTGACATCATCCTCAACCTGGAAGTGCCCCAATAAAAGAATATTACATACAATGAATTTTACATGAATGAAAATAAAAACCCTCATCTCACATAAAACCTCCGTCTATTCAAAACACGACAATCCAATATAACAAATTACAGCAACACATAACATCACATGTCATCAACGTAAGTAAATATGCGTATCCCAATTGTCGTTGATGTATAGCAACGAAACCGACAATACACTATATATTACACTTACGGTCCCAGAAAAGAAAGTGAAAAACTACAACAGTTGGAATCCGCATCCACAACCTCCTTAGACATCGCATGCCTAACCAAATGAATTCCTTAGACATTGCATGCCTAACAATTATAAACCCTGCATTTTAGTCTCAATATCGAAAACACTTTTCAATATCAAGTCGGGCAATTCAACAAGATTCCCGACATCCTGATTGAATGCTCGTCGAAAACTTTAGTAGACGGCCGCACCCCCCGATGCCGTCGACGAAGTGCACTAAGGCGGAACACCGCTGCCGCGAGCACCCGAACGGATGCTTTTGGTGACGGGGTTCTCCTACAGTCACTTGGTCGGGGCTATGGGGCGTGGCTATCTATTAAGTTTACCCGGAGAGTATTCGCGTACTCTACGTGATTGCGACGGACTTTTGATCGCATCAAAATCCCATGGCAACCGATCAAATGAGACTAAACTGCTAGATTTATAAAATTCAAACTAGTTATCTCATAACTACATGTGGATTCCAAATATTGTATCACATTACAGAAAAAGTTAGACGATGTTAAACATTCCGATCGAATCAACAAACACCCAAAATTTCCTTATTTGCTCAACACTTGAACTTAGTTTAAAAGCATTCATCACATGCCACAGTACCAATGGACCAGCCGTAGAAGGGTCAAACTAACGCCTCACATGTGGAAACGCCGAACTACCACAAAGCATAAGGTTTAGAGGTGGTTCTGATGGTCACAGAATCGAGTTAAGGTTTTTGTTCTTCTAGAGGGTCCACCGCGTTACTTGCATGATTTTGAATGTTCTTTAACTAAGGAAAAATCCAACACTTGGAAATTTTCCGGCAGGGGAAAAAGCGAGTTATTGATATCCGTTCGAACTTTTTAACATTGTCTAAACAAACCGAAACAAAGCTAGAATTGCGAATACAAAACACTCCGAATTAGTTAATACAGTAAATTAACATCACGTGCAATTTTAGCAAAAATAAACAACACCATAAGTACCAAACCCCAGAACCTGGACCACACCACAAAACCCAAACCCTAAGTCCCCAAAATAGCCGACGTCGCCGGAAAACCTAGCCTCGTCACCGGCCCAGATCCGAGCAGGGGGTTGTGTTTTGTGCTATGTTCATATTGCATCACATACAACATTCTGCAACTGTTAAAATAATTTTTTGACTACTGAAAAATTTCGACAGAAACTAGGGTTTTTCGTCGGGTGTTTCGGAGTTGTTTCGGTTTCGAAATCCTACACTAATCCGTCTAATTCTCTAGATAGGCTTTGATACCACTGTTGGGTTAGGCAGCCACCCCATCCAATAAGGTCTCTATCGCACCAACAGGTCCCTCGGCAACTACTTTTTACGCATGCCCCCTCGCGAGGACTACAACCCGCCGGACCACCTTCCGGTCTCGGAACACCCTGGGGGTAAGAGCCTATGCTTCGCCACACTGCCACACAATGAGAACCCCCCATAGGTTGACATCTAATGCCTAGTAGCTATGATACTACTGTTGGGATACCTACAACGGCAGCATGGTCTTGGGTGGCATCTCACATGCCAATTTCAAATTTTGCCATTATAGATAACCCTAAACCTAGATCATTAACTAGAGAATCAAACCAAAAAGCATGTTAACAACTTAACATCTAAGAGTTAGGGATTACATCTTTTGTAGTCCGTTCCTTCACTTTATAAGCTCCGAGTTGAGGTCCCTTCGCTGCGATCATCAAGTACCCGGACTCTAGAAAGGCTCCATGAAGAGAATGATGCACCCTTGCTTGAAGACTTCACTAATCCAAGATGATCTACCTTGAAGAATCTCAAACCCAAGATCTTGCTTCACTAATCAAGTATTAGTAAAGCAAACACCCTAATCTAAGTGGCTAGAATAGATGAGGATGATGAAGTAGGAATTTTGCTCTCTTTTGTTTTCTTTATCTCACTTTAAATCATCACAAACAAAAGTCAAGCAAGCTTTTTGAGAGCTTGAAGAAGATGAAGAACAAAGTGATGAATGAATTATTGTTGAGGTTAATAATGCAACCATGGTTTAATATGTGTCATGGTTAACTCATGTAGAGAATAAACCATAGGCTAGGGTTAAAGTTGGGTTAGCAAATATCAAGGATAAAACAAAGAGGGTTGACTTTGTCAAAGTGTGATGAAGCTTCCTCAAAACTCATCCAAAACATTATCCATCCAAAATGAATTAATCCATAATAAAATGTTAAACCAAGTTTAAAACCCTAACATGGTTTAAACCGTAGTTGCATTTGTAACCCTAACATGTTATAATATTATATATCACATATACAATATTTTATAACAAAAGAAAATAATACAATTAACATATATCACATATATATCAATGTATTATCAAGTGAGAAAAAGAATCTTTAAGTGAGCATATATTAGTTAATGTAATATAATATATCAAATATATAATTATACATTAAATTATCGAATCAACACTTGATCCGATAATCCGTCTATTTCACAAATAACCGACTAATATAATCTTTATCAGTTCATAGAATCAACACTTGATCCGATGACCCGGTTATATCACATATACCCGGCCGATATCACATATCGCAAGAATCGAATACGGTATCACATACACGTATTATTCTCGGTCCCGCACATGTCACACATATGCTCCTACTCCGTTTTGCCTGAGCCAGGAAAACTCTGTATAGGACTCTAAAGAATCGTCAATACGCCGGCACTAGGTGATGATCATATCAAACACCCACAAGCTACAAGCGGTCAGCTAAACGTAACAGCCACCCAGGTATTGAGCGATCAGAAGATCAACAAGCAAGCTTGTACATTCTGCTGTGAATACAATCAGTAACACTCCCGTACAGTCCGGTCTCTTCGTCTCATATGTCGCATATCCAGTCTAGGGGTGGTAAACGTCAGACCCCAGTAACCGATAAGTCGAGTCGATATGAGGTCAATAACGGTTCGAGAAACTACTGATAACACTTACCAGTAAATCTCAGCAACCCTGGCCAGGGATTTCTAGTTATAACCAATCGAACACAGCACAACATCAAGTCCCAATACTAGGAGAGAAGAAAACCCTCCTATGGCTCATTACCTCCATGTGATTCAGGACTGTACCCAAAAGCCACCGTTTTTCACATTCTCTTGAACGTGGTAAGGTGGAAATCAAAGCACAGTGGGAATCACACAAGACTCTATAACGATCTCGGGTCTACAGACTAACCTGTACCAGTGTCACCAGAGAACTGCCATCTGAAGTGAGGTATAATACCATCTGGGAGTTCTCGGCGAGTCCGTCCAGTGTACCCAGTCTCCACTAAGCACCCGTATACTGTCTCTGATGTTAAACACCAATGGATATGGGATCATCCATTGCCCATCTACATGGGTCGAGAAGCTATACGCTAGTCTACTATGGTATATCGATGCCCTGTCTCGATACACCTACGACTAGGAACATTTGAAGGATGTACTTAACGACTACACTGTCCCACTAGTATGATCTGCATCATAGTCCTGGTAGTCAAGTACCCATCCTAAGGGCATTATCAACATGTAACATAGAGACAATCGGAGTACATGTTAAGATAAAGAGCAACCAGATAGTATACTATCATGTCGAGAAAGAAAGTCCTCCCTATATATGTCCAAGCATCCACTACAATATACATCGCATCGCACGTACAGTAATGGCCTCTTGGGCATACATATCACTAACAACGACCTGGCGTCGACTATGATGAAACCTTTTCTCCTGTCGCAATGCTTAAATCCATCAAGATCCTACTTGCCATTGCTGCATACCATGACTACGAAATCTGGCAAATGGACGTTAAGACCGCTTTTCTAAATGGTGATTTAGATGAGATCATGTACATGACACAGCCAGAGGGCTTCATAGACAGTGGGAGCAGCGGAAAGGTGTGCAAGCTTCTTAAATCCATCTACGGGTTAAAGTATGCATCGCGGAGCTGGAACATCTGTTTTGATGAAGCTATCAAAAAGTTTTACTTCATCAAAAATATAGATGAACCTTATATATATAAGAAGGCTGTAGAGAGTAAGGTGGTCTACCTAGTATTGTACGTGGACGACATACTCTTGATAGGAAAAAATGTTCCTAGGTTACATTCGGTCAAGCTTTTCTTATAACTCAAGTTCTCCATGAAAGATCTTGGTGATGCCTCCTACATTCTGGGGATAAAGATATATAGAGATAGATCTAAACAAATTTTGGGATTGTCCCAATCCAGGTATATAGACACCATACTAAAGAGGTTTAGTATGGAAGATTCCAAGCGAGGTAATATACCCGCTTGTTCAGGAATCACTCTCTCCAAAGAGATGTCTCCCAAGAATGATTTGGAGGGGGCTCGCATGCAAAGGATACCCTATGCTTCGGCAGTAGGCACCATCATGTATGCGATGTTATGTACAAGACCAGATGTAGCTTACTCACTAGGTGTAGTGAGCAGGTATCAATCAGATCCTGGGGAGAAACACTGGACAGCTGTGAAGAACATTCTTAAGTACTTGAGAAGGACTAAAGAAAAGTTCTTGGTGTATGGTAACGGTGAACACCAGGTAGATTCCTTTATCGATTCGAGCTTCCAAAGTGATAAGGACGACAGTAAGTCGGTCTCGGGTTTTGTCTTTACCCTCAACGGAGGGGCGGTGCGTTGGAAGAGTTCCAAGCAAGACACCGTAGCAGACTCGAAGATAGAGGCTGAATACATCGCTGCCAACGATGCTGCAAAAGAAGTTGTCTGGATGAAGAAGTTCATTACTGAGCTTGGTGTTGGAGATAGTGCCCGTAGAGTCAATTATTGGATCACAGGCACGTGATTGCAATGATTGATGGAGGACCTATACCGTTAGAACAGTCTTACTCAAGATGATAGTATGCTATCTGGTTTACCTTTATCACCGTGTACTGCATCAGGTGACCTTACAGGTCACTATTGCGCGTTGATAGTGACCTTAGGATTCTTGCTTGACAGCCAGAAGTATGATGGCGATTATATACGTGGGAGCTGGGGTCTATAAGCACATCCGTAAAAGGTCCCTAGTCGTAGGAGTTTTCGAGACAGGGCATCGATATTCCAGAGTAGACTAGTGTATACAGTCGAAACCCCGACAAGGGCGGTGGTCGGTCTCACAAGACACTGGCGTCAGTTGGTTCACCTAAGATGTATACAGGTGCTCATTGGGTTATGAGTACACCGGAAAGGACTCACCGGGAACATGCTAGTTGGTCTTATACCAGACGTCAGATAGCAGTTTCCAGGTGACATGTGTACAGGTTAGTTCATCGACCTGAGATCGTCATTTGTCTCGTGTGGGTTCCCACTGTATTTTGATTACTACCCTACCACGCTCAAAGGAGACATGCAAACAGGTTTTAGTTGGGTACAGTCCCGAGCCACATGGAGGCAGCGAGCGGATCTGAGGGGGGGTTCGTCTCTCCCGGTATTGGGGTGAGGTCATGCTGTGTCTAGGAGAGCCATTACACGAAGTCCTTGGCCAAGGCAGGAGATTTACCGGTAGGTATTCCAGTAGTATCTCAGGATGTTCTGGGCTACACTTCGACACGACTTGTACCGCTTTTGGGGGTCTGACTTTTACCAACCCCCTAGGCCCGCCATCCGATGCTCATAGACGAACGGACCGGACTGTACAGATATTGTCACTGATAGACTCAATATGGTGTCAGGATGAGTTCGCTCATCGACCTCCCTTTTGGTCAATACCTAGTAGCCCGTTACGTATGGCTAATACCTCTGACGTGCTAGTGGTTAAATCCACAGCCAAAGTATTGACGAGTCTTTAGAGTCCCCCACAGACCATTTCTCAAGTTTCGGGCGAAACGCTGTAGAGGCCGTATAGAGATATGGCAGGGTTCGATCAGATACGTGCGGTATTGCACGGATCATGATCGGACGGATAATACTAGCGGGCTTTGGTTTAAGCCGGATCCTAGTATTGTACAATGTATATTTTGTCTTATTGCATTTGTATTCGGTCGGAATAAAAATGCTGGTATGTATATACAGTAGCGGGGTTTCCTGTAATTTATTACGGGATCTGTTTTTTGAAGTTGCCAGTTTGCTTTTCGTTTCGGCCATTTTCCTTTGTTTCTTTCCTTGGCTGAAAATTGGTGGAGAAGGGCTTATTTGCAATTGTGCAAATTAGTATTGTGGAGGGTGGTCTTTGTATATTGTTGCTTCATGATGATTCTACTTTCATTTGACTTCTTTACTTCATGATTGCTTGACTTTTGGAGTTATGATGGTTGATGGAGTGTTGGACTTTGTTTGTGATCATCTCTTCTCATCATCACTCTTTTCTCTCTCTTGCATTATTTTTGCTCACTCTCTCCCATCATTCTAGTAAGGGGCCGGCCATTAGAGGGAGAGGCTGTCCAATTTTTGGGGGGGGGGGCGGAAAATGTTGGTCTCATTTTTGTTTTGCAACAAAAATTCTAGTTCATTTTCAAAGTTCATTCCTCCATTCTAAAGGCAACTTTTTACAACCCCATGAGACATAGAGTTCCACACTATTCTACAGTTTCCTTAGACACGTCGACTCGCCAACTTCGTGCTCGAGTTGCCTCGGTCCAGAGGTGGGAGCCCGTAAAAGAACCCGGCGATATGTTGCCCTTCCGACGAGGAGATGAAGACTGGAGATTCCGCGGGGAGATCGGGACGACGACGAGAAGACCGAAGGACACGGATCGCCTGGTATATCTCTCTACCCTTCTCTAGTTAGCTAGGATTAGATTAATGGCCCGATCCAGGATTTTAGTGCGCGGTGGTGCCGGTTTACAAGTTCTGTAAAAGTATCGTTTCCGCATTTTGGCCTCGTTCAGACGGCCGGGGCGCCGCCGTGCACTTACACTGGTATCAGAGCCACGCCATTAACCTAGTCTAGCTTGCTCTAACATGTTTACAAGTTCGATCGAACGGATTTTCCGAAAACCCGATTTCTAAAGCACAGTTTCTGTCGAAATTTTATAGTTGTCAAAAAATTATTTTGTGCATTTAGAAAATACAGGCAGGGTTTTCTATGCAATCTGGGAAAATTTGGTGCAGTGTTGTTCCTGTTCAGCCGCGGAACCGCGGCCTTACCCCTAATTTGGCCGCGGTTCCGCCGCAGTAAAGTGGGATCACTGCACCATATTTCATCAGTTGGTTGCTGTGTTAGAAATGGGGTTTTTGGTACATTATTTTTGGGCCCAGATTTTCTTTGAGTGCTACTGAAGTGCTTGGGGCCCACTCCGGAAAATTTAGTCGATCGAAAATTTTAAGCATGTTAGTTCACAGTATTTACATTATATCTGCGACCGTGAATGTCACTTGATCGGTAAATCCTGTCTAACTGCTATAGCCCTTTTAGACGGATTTGCGAACGTGACATTCACGTTGACGTTCTGTGTTGTGCTGTGATGTTGCGGATTGTCGTGGTGGATAGCCTGGATGCAATGTTAGTACAGTTTGGTTGTATATGTACATTTGATATTGCGGGGCGAGCGTCCGACATGTGGACTGCCATTACTTCCTGTTTGTATATTATTCTTTTGGGGCACGACAGGGCTGAGGTCGATCTACCCATTGTATTTATATTTTACTTTCTGTACTAGGATTACCCCGCGGTGGGGGGCACGGATAGCCGGGTTCTAGAGGGCAACGGGCCCGCATCTTATGGCGTTGAGACGGAGGGGGCTTCACTCTAGAATTGGCGGGCTATTCGTCGCACCCGTAGGGGGTACAGGTTGAACCAAGGAGGGGTGCCCAAGTTACCGAATTTCATGAAGTGCTGGGTGGTCCATTCACGTTGCTGAAGGGGGCAGCCTCGCTTCAGGTTTTGGCGGGTAACTTGCCGCGCCCGTAGGGGTCTAGGATTTCATTGCACAGGCTATCCACACGACCAGGGGAATGTCGGTTTTCAGTAGCGGCTCTATGGAACCCGGGGATCCCAGATATCTGTATTGTTCTGTGATATTTATTACATTTCTGTGATGTTGTATTTTATCACGCCTTGAGCGAATATTATATAGTGATATACATACTAGTAGATGTTGTATATGTTTTGCATCCGCGCTAGTCCAGTCCCCGCTCTGTCGTTAGTTAAGTAACCTAACGGGTAATGACGGGACCTAGTAGCGAATACGGATGTCATATATGTACATCATTATTTTCGTTCTTTGTTGGTGTGATCAATTGATGGGGCTGCGATGATTCGGATCAATGCAAGCTAAACAAACCTATTCTGATGTTGTTGGAACATTTTTCAAAAAGCTGTTATTGCAAGTACGTTCACTTTTGTTTTGCACAGTGGTATTCAGTTGGAATATCCTGCACCTCAGTCGACGGGGCAAGGGCCGAGATCCCTTCACCGGGAGTGACCCCTTGGACAGAAGTTTGCGTCAGGGCAATAACTTCATTAAAGTCGTTTACTTTTGCTTTGCATCGTGGTATTCAGTTGGAATATCCTGCACCTCATTCTACGGGAAAAGAGCCGAGATCCCTTCACCGGGAGTGGCCTCTTTAGCAAAGGTTTTCACCACTATATTTTTATAAAAGCTATCCGGTTCCTTCAACGATATCAAGTTCATTACGTTAAAGGTTTTGCGCCAAAAACCATTTGTAGCCCTCCGTCGTTTCATATGGATAGTCATTAGTATTCAAGCTGTGTTTGTTGGCCAAAGTCAAGGCACAGTGATTGGTAGCTGTTGGATATTCATATGCAGCATAGATAGATGCGTTGGTTTGGGACAGTCGTACTGCCTTGTTGGCCAAAGTCAAGGGTAGGTACGAGTGGGTTCAAATTAACGTGGAGAATGACGGGTAGAACTTGACATGTGAGTTATGATTTGTTGGCCAAATTCAAGGTCATAAGAGCATGGGGTAAAAATCACATCGGGAGTTTCTAAAGAAACTGGAACTTGCCAGATATGCGCATACCTTCTGGAGTGTGATAGCGTGAGCGGATTCCGTCACGTTATTAGTTGGATCCCGATTCCTACTGATGAGTTGGTTTACTCCTCGGGTGATCCCGACTAATTCTTCTTTCAGGTTTGGAGGAGAATTTGACGTTACAGTGGGTGGTTTCCAGATTATATAATTTGGTAACCATTCTGATCTAGGTTAGAGTGCACGCTGAGTGTTTCTTTTCTCTCTCTCTTTGGCAGCGACCATGGCCCGACCCTTGACTATGAATCAGTGACCAAAATTGACCGAACCTTCTTAAAACACTGGCCTTTGGATTGTCAGAGTTGCATACCTCATTGCCACTCCTACTTTTACCCTTTTCTCCATAACACCCCGTATTAGTACGAACGTACACTTCCATTGGATAAAACCATCGTATTGTTATATACGAACTCGAAGGAATTTATTCGAGGATGGTTTCTAGTTCTAGAGAAAACGAATAGGACTATTCAGTTTTCTTTTCCTTTTACCTTCTCTCAGGTTGCGAGTGCCCCTTAGATTAGGGGATAGTACACCTATTACGCAAATTGGATAGTCTTCTTCCAAACCATAGACAGGTGCCGACCGGTAGGGAATGAAGAAAACCAATTAGCCTAAGGATGGTGTACAGAAGGTATTATGTAAAGACAAATAAAATGGATTAGATGGAGGGCAAAGTAAATTGCGACTGCTATTCACGACCAAACCAAGTATTTCATTACCACTCCCACTTCACCTTTGTATTTATGCAGGATACTTCGTATCACTACGAACATCCACAGTTTATTGGATACTCCATCGTATGGTTATATACGAACTCGAAAGGAATTTGTTCCAGTTTGGGGATGGATTCTGGTTCAGGAGAAATAGGAATAAGGTTTATTTAGGTGTCTTTTATCTTCATCTTCTCTCGCGTTGCGAGTGCTCCTAGGATTAGGACAGTATACCCATTACGCTTATTGGATAGTCTTCTTCTAAACCATAGGCTGGTGTCGAACGGTAGGGAAGGAAGAAAACCATTTAGCCTAAGAGGGTGTACAGAAGGTAATGACTAAAGACATATGAAGGGATTTGGAGATATGGCAAAGAAATCTACGGTTACAGTTGTGAATCTGGATAATGGAAGAGACATTACTAGGAATACCCGGATACCCCTACGAAACATTTCAATGTTTCAGTTTCACTGAGTACTGTTAAAAGAAAACTGATTTCCCAATTAGCCCTTGCTCCAGGGTATGTATTTACCAGGTATGATTCTCACATCTGTATGGTTTTACAGATGATGAGTGGGAGTAAGTTATTGGGAATTAGGTGATTGTCCTCATTATATCGGAATTCGTTGTAATTGGTGATATTCGAGGAAACCACCGGGTTGTTTGCCAGACGACAAATATTTGGTTTTGAATATCCGCTGTTATGCACTAATTTCAAATTGATATATCTGTACGTCTTTTTTTTATAGAGTGAGATATACCTTTTTGAAATTATGCCCATGACATTTACCTATAACAGTGGATGGTTAGGTAAGGAGCATTAAACAGCGGTGTAATTCTTCTTAACCATAAGTACAGTTTTCAACATACAACACACAGAGATTGAGTTATTAGACTCAAGGGACTTATACAGAGTATTGTATGTTGTCCAGTGTCCATTAGGACAGAGGGGTTGGTCCTCGTACTGTATTCGGTTTACTGATGACTTCCTTAGTTTTTAGACAAGTGTTTCGTGGAAACACAAGGTCTGAGTTTTGAGAAGTTATAGGTATAAGATTAAATAGAGAACCAGGTATTGCAAGTATCGGGATTCTTCAAGGTGATCGAAGATATAGATACTTGTGTATGTTATTCAGTTGATAGTAATGATTAAGAGAACTTGTTTCTCTTTCAGGTCACTCATAATTGGAAGCATTCCTAAGTTGAGTAACGCTGATAGGCTTCCTTCCATTTAGTTGACATGCACTGGAGACAGCTGCATGATTTGAATCTGGTTCCAATTAAATCAGTGCCTCTGTTTCTATATTGGGTATAGAACGGTTCATATCTTAACGATGTTAAGGTACGGGGATTTGTCCGCCTTATGCTTGAAACCAGACTCTGGATAACTCAAGGCACATTTCTGTAATGGCTGTTTGTGGGTTAACCCGGGCTATGACGAGGGTTGACTTTCTACCATCTGGAAGATCAATAGTGATATTGTTCTTGACTCACCACAGTTTTAATAAAAAAATAGATTTTTTCATAAAACAGAAATGGGAGTATGGTAGAACTGGAGGTGATTCCAGAACCGCAAACAATTACTGAAGATTTGATAAGAACCTAAAGATTCAATCCGGATTGACATTCCATTGGCGACTCCGCAGATAGGGTGGGTAACCTCAGGCACCCGAGAGGTACTCCGGTAGCCTCAAGGACGGTAGCAGGGAGGTTCTTGTTTACCCAGACTTGCCATTGCTGTTGTTCCAAACTGTGAGACCCGGCAGGAGGATAAGTATAGCATCATTCTAGACTAGCTTTAGAAGTGCACGTGTATATGACTCTGCCAGAGGGTTGTCGTAGTCAGTGGGAGCAGCGGAAGCATTGGTGGACAAGTGGCTTATGTCTATTTATAGACTAAAGCAGAAATAGCGGAGATACATCATCTATTTCTGATGTGACAGTCATAGGTTTGACTTCATAAGAATAGGGGATGGATCTATTAAAAAGTTAGTAGGGTGTAATGTCCTGGTATTTGGATGACATAACAGAGTAGGAAGTGAAATTCCTATACTACGATCAGTTATAATTTGGTTGTCACACAATGGTTTCTCCACAAAGGACTTGGATATTATATCAGACATTCTGGTTACTAGATCTATGGTTTTAGATCTAGATTTGGGTAGTTTTCCAATCTGGGTACTTAGACAGCATTCTAAAGGTGTTTTAGAATGGACGACCCCTTGCACGGTAGTATATCTGCAGGTGATGGAGTCACCCTCTCTAAAGGTGTCTTACAGACTAAAGGGGAGAGGGATGTGCATGATTGGAAGATCACTTGCTTAGGAAATTGAGTCAATCATGAGATGTCAAGTACCACCCCAGATGTTGTTTTTGCAGTAGATGCAATAAGTTGATAATAATCCAATCCTGGAAAACCAATCGGAAGCAGTTTTAGAACATAAGTGGATGTTCTAGGGATATGATAACGTATCCTCCTTCGGGAGACAGTTATCATTCCAGGCTTCCAAGGTGACCTGGATGACAGAGAGGTTGTCAGAGTTATAGTTTTCCCTCTGAAGAGGGGCAGTATTTTGGACAGGTGTTCCAGGAGGATACTGAGGGAGGCATGGCGCAGGATACTGATTAAGTTCAGTTAACGATACAGTCTAAGAAGTTTGGATTTGGAGTTCATTTATGAGCTAGGTCCCATTAGATATCCAGACATATTCTAAGACAGTTATTGCTCATTTCGGGAGATGGCTTTCTCCACGAACTTCAGATAAAAAGAGACATAGAAAGAAACATCAGAGCGGATCCACTCACTGAGGCTATTCCTCGAACGCAATAGTTTTGCAAACGAGCTTTGTGAGATTGACTAGTTGAGGAGTTGGGTGTTCGGTATCACACGGGCTGTGAGTATGCGACATCGCAATAATTAGCCTTGAGTGCAAGTGGGAGATTGTTGGAGATAGTGCCCTAATAGTCAATTATTGGATCACAGGCATGTGATTGCAATGATTGATGGAGGACCTATACCGTTAGAACAGTCTTACTCAAGATGATAGTATGCTATCTAGTTTACCTTTATCATCGTGTACTACTTCAGGTGACCTTACAGGTCACAATTGCACGTTGATAGAGCCCTTAGGATTCTTGCTTGACAGCCAGCAGTATGATGGCGATTATATACGTGGGAGCTGGGGTCTATAAGCACATCCTTAAAAGGTCCCTAGTCGTGGGAGTTTTCGAGACAGGGCATCGATACTCCAGAGTAGACTAGTGTATACAGTCGAGACCCCGACGAGGGGCGATGGCCGGTCTCACAAGCCACTGGTGTCAGTTGGTTCACCTAAGATGTATACAGGTGCTCATTGGGTTATGAGTACACCGGACAGGACTCGCCGGGAACATGCTAGTTGGTCTTATACCAAACGTCAGATAGGAGTTTCCAGGTGACATGTGTACAGGTTAGTTCATCGTCCTGAGATCGTCATTTGTCTCGTGTGAGTTCCTACTGTACTTTGATTACTACCCTACCACGCTCAAAGGAGACGTGCAAACAGGTTTTAGTTGGGTACAGTCCCGAGCCACATGGAGGCAGTGAGCGGATCAGCAGGGGTTCGTCTCTCCCGGTATTGGGGGTGAGGTCGCGCTGTGTCTAGGAGAGCCATTACACGAAGTCCTTGGCCAAGGCAGGAGATTTACCGGTAGGTATTCCAGTAGTATCTCAGGGTGTTCTGGGCTACACTCCGACACGAGTTGTACCGCTTTTGGGGGTCTGACTTTTACCAACCCCTTAGACCCACCATGCGATGCTCATAGACGAACAGACCGGACTGTACGGATATTGCCACTGACAGGCTCAAGTAGGGTGTCAGGATGAGTTCGCTCATCGACCTCCCTTTTGGTCAATACCTGGTAGCCCGTTACGTATGGCTAAAACCTCTGACGTGCTAGTAGTTAAATCCACAGCTAAAATATTGACGAGTCTTTAGAGTCCCCCACAGACCGTTCTCAAGTTTCAAGCGAAACGCTGTAGAGGCCGTATGGAGATATGGCAGGGTTCGATCAGATACGTGCGGTATTGCACGGATCATGATCGGACGGATAATACTAGTGGGCTTTGGTTTAAGCCGTATCCTAGTATTGTACAGTATAGATTTTGTCTCATAGCATTTGTATTCGGTCGGAATACAAATGCGGGTATGTATATACAATAGCGGGGTTTCCTATAATTTATTACGGGATCTGTTTTTTGAAGTTCTGTTGTTTCTTTCTTTGGCTGAAAAATGGTGGAGGAGGGCTTATTTGCAATTGTGCAAATTAGCATTGTGGAGGGTGGTCTTTGTATATTATTTCTTCATGATGATTCTACTTTCATTTGACTTCTTTACTTCTTGATTGCTTGACTTTTGGAGTTATGATGGTTGATGGAGTGTTGGACTTTGTTTGTGATCATCTTTTCTCACCATCACTTTTTTCTCTCTCTTGCATTATTTTTGCTCACTCTCTCCCATCATTCTAGTAAGGGGCCGGCCATTAGAGGGAGATGCTGTCCAATTTTTTGGGGAGGGGAAAATTGTTGGTCTCATTTTTGTTTTGCAACAAAAATTCTAGTTCATCTCCATAGTTCATTCCTCCATTCTAAAGGCAACTTCTTACAACCCCATGAGACATAGAGTTCTATACTATTCTACAGTTTCCTTGGGCATGTCGACTCGCCAAATTTGTGCTCGAGTTGCCTCGGTCCAGAGGTGGGAGCCCGTAAAAGAACCCGGCGATGTGGTGCCCTTCCGACGAGGAGATGAAGACCGGAGATTCCGTGGGGAGATCGGGACGACGATGAGAAGACCGAAGGACAGGGATCGCCCGGTATATCTCTCTACCCCTTCTCTAGTTAGCTAGGATTAGGTTAATGGCCCGATCCGTGATTTTAGTGCGCGGTGGTGCCGGTTTACAAGTTCTGTAAAAATATCGTTTTCGCATTTTGGCCTCGTTCAGACGGCCGAGGCGCCGCCGTGCACTTTCACTTGGTGTGGTTCCATCCATTGAGCATCCAATACATGTGTATTGTGACAACAATGGAGCAGTGGTTTTGGCAAACGAACCCAGGTCCCATCAGAGATCTAGACATATTCTGAGACGGTATCACCTGATCAGGGAGATAGTAGATCGCCGGGAGATCGAGGTAAGGAGATTTGACTTGAAGGAAAACGTAGCGGATCTACTCACAAAGGCCTTCCCCCAGATACAGTTTGAGAGTGTTTTTAGGATGTTGGGTATGAGATACTACAACACATAGCCTTAGTGCAAGTGGGAGATTGTTAGGAATATATATGCCCTAGAGGCCATTATTGTACATGCGATGTATATTATAGTGGATGCTTGGACATATATATAGAGGACTTTCTTGCTCGACATGATAGTATGCTATCTGGTTACTCTTTATCTTAACATGTTGACGGTATTCTTTACTGTCTTACTCTCGCATGTTAATAAAGCCCTTAGGATATGTACTTGACTACCAGGACTATGATGAGATCATACTAGTGGGGCCCGGGTGGTCCAAAAGTACATCCTTTAATCAGTTCCTAGTCGAGGGAATATCAAGACTAGGCCATCGATATTCCAGAGTAGACTAGTGTTTACGTTTCTTGTCCCTTAGAGGGCGATGGTTGATCCCACAACCATTGGTGTGTGACATCAAAGATAGTACACAGGTGCTCATTGGAGAATGGGTACACCGAACAGGACTCGCCGAGAACTCCTATGTGGTATTATACCTATCGTCAGATAGCAGTCCTCCGGTGACACTGGTATAGGTTAGTCTGTAGACCCGAGATCGTCATAGAGTCTTGTGTGGCTCCCACTGTGCTTTGATTTTCTCCCTACCACGGCTCAAAGGAGTCATGCAAACAGGTGGATTTTGGTTATAGTCCCAAGTCACATGGAGGCAATCAGCGATAGGAGGGGTTTCGTCTCTCCCGGTGTTGGGGGTTGATGTTGCGCTATGCTCGATTGGCGAATAACCCTCTGTGTGGGACTCTAAAGACTCGACACTACGCTGGCAGTAGGTTTAACCACAGACCGCAAGCGGCACTAGCTGTGCATAACGGTCCCCAGGTAGATGCCGATAAGAAGACGGACGAGGTGAAACCCATCAGAACTCCTACTGAGTCTGAATGTGACAATCTCCGCACAGTCCGGTCTGTTCGTCTGATACATCGCATGGCGGGCCTAGGGGGCGGTAAACGTCAGTCCCCTAATAGCGGTACAAGTCGTGTCGGAGTGTAGCCCAGAACACCCTGAGATAACACTGGAAACCTACCAGTATATCTCGCTTGCCCTGCCAAGGGACTACTTGTGTAATAACTCTCCTAGACACAGCGCGATGCCAACCCCCCAATACCGAGAGAGACGAATCCTGTCTAACCATCACTGCCTCCAAGTGCTTCGGGATTGCACCCAACTACTACCTGTTTGCACGACTCCTTTGAGCCGTGGTAGGGTAGTAATCAAAGTGCAGTGGGAACACACTTGAGGCGAAGTGACAGTGTCAAGTCTGCGGACTAAGCTGTACTCATGTCACCTGGGAACTGATAACTAACGATAGGTATAATACCAACCAACAATTCCCGACGAGTCCTGTCCAGTGTACTCGTAACCTAACGAGCACCCACATACGATCTCAAGCACGACGTACTGACCACTATGGAACAGACCGCCTCCCGCACTAGGATGAGAAGCGCATATGCTAGTCTACTCCGGATTATCGATGCCCTGTCTCGATAATCCCATGACTAGGGACGTGAGTATAAGGATGTGCTTATAGATTACCCAGCTCCCACGGGTGTGACTGCCATCACAAAGCTGGTAATCAAGCAAAGATCCTAAGGGCTCCACTAATGCGTATAGATGATACAATAAAGAAACACATGTACACATTAAAGCAGAGACAAACCAAGTAGCATACTACCATTTCGAGCAAGATTGTCTATACAACTGTGAATATCCCAAGCTTCCATCAAGTAATATACATACTAGTATGATGCAGTAATGGCCTCTAGGGCATATAAACTAACAATCTCCCACTTGCACTAAGGCCATGTACTGGCATATCGAATACCTATCATCTCGATCAGCCGCTCGAACTGAGTCTGGGGTAAGGCCTTTGTGAATGGATCTGCAGCGTTATCTTCTGAAGCAACCCTTCGAACCTTGATCTCCTTGCGATCCACGATCTCCCTGATCAGGTGATACCGCCTCAAGATGTGTCTGGATTTCTGATGGGACCTAGGTTCCTTTGCTAAAGCTATAGCCCCGTTGTTGTCGCAATACAGAGGTATTGGGTCAACAATGGACGGAACCACTTGAAGTTCTTTCAAGAACTTCCTTATCCAGACGGCTTCTTTTGCGGCATCAGATGCAGCGATATATTCCGCTTCCATAGTCGAGTCAGCAACGGTTTCCTGTTTGGAACTCTTCCAACACACCACCCCTCCATGGAGGGTAAAGACAAAGCCCGACATGGACTTGGAATCATCCTTGTCACTCTGGAAGCTGGAGTCAGCAAAGGCCTCAATCTGGAGGTCTTTTCCGCCATACACCAAGAACACCTCCTTAGTCCTTCTCAGGTACTTGAGAATGTTCTTTACTGCTATCCAGTATTTCTCCCCAGGCTTTGACTGATACCTGCTTACCACACTCAGTGCATAAGCCACATCTGGTCTGGTACACAATATCACATACATTATAGAGCCTACCGTAGAACCGTAGGGTATAATAGACATGCGATCCCTTTCCAAATCAGTCTTGGGAGACATCTCTTTGGAGAGGGTGGTCCCATGACAAGCCGGTAGATTACCACGCTTGGAATCTTCCATACTGAATCTTTTCAGTATGGTGTCGATGTACCTTGACTCCAAAAGTCCTAATATCCTCTTGAATCTATCACGATAGATCCGGATCCCCAGAATGTAGGAGGCATCATCCAGGTCATTCATGGAGAACCTGTGTGACAGATTGTAGCATAGGAATGTCATTTCCTATCAAGAGAATGTCATCCACGTATAAAACGAGGAATACAACAGTTCTTTCTACAAATCTACTATAGATGCATGGTTCATCTGGATTTTTGATAAAGCCAAATTCATTGACCGTCTCATCATAACAGATGTTCCAACTCCGCGATGCCTGCTTTAGTCCATAAATGGACTTAAGCAACTTGCATACCTGTCCACTGCTCCCACTCTGAATGAAACCCTCTGGCTGGTCCATATAGACACACTCCTCTAAATTTCCATTTAGAAAAGCGGTCTTTACGTCCATCTGCCAAATCTCATAATCGTGGAAGGCAGCAATGGCAAGAAGGATCCTAATGGATTTCAGCATAGCTACTGGAGAAAAGGTCTCGTAATAGTCCAAACCAGGTCTTTGACGAAAACCCTTTGCAACCAGTCTAGCTTTATAGGTCTCAACCTATCCATCTACACCAATCTTCCTTTTGAAGATCCACTTGCATCCTACGGGTTTTACCCCATCCGGAGCAACGTCCAACGTCCATACTTTGTTGGTGTACATGGACTCCATTTCGGTCCGCATTGCATCCAGCCATTTTACCGAGTCAACGCTCTGAATGGCTTGCTGGAAGCTAGTCGGCTCATCATAATCAATGATGCAATCCTCTCTATCCCCGTCTATGAGAAAACCGTAGTATCTCTCGGACGGATGAGACTACCTACTACTCCTGCGGAGCGGCGTAGGAATGTCATTTTCTTTTGAACCCTCTGGTTCTACTAAGCTTTCAGTAACAGTTTGTGGTTCTGGAATTTCTTCCAGTTCTATTTCGCTCCCACTAGTTTCCTTTTCTAAGAACTGGTGTTCCAGAAAATGGGCATTACGAGAAGCAATGATCTTTTGTTCCTCGGTGTAATAGAAGAGATACCCCCTGGAGTTCTTTGGGTATCCCACAAACTTGCACAGTACTAAGCGTGCCTCGAGTTTGTCCGAATGTTGATTTTTGACAAAAGCCGGACAACCCCAGATCTTCAGATATAGAAGATAGGGTTTCTTTCCACTCCATATCTTATATGATGTAGTAGGCACAGTCTTAGTTGGAACTCGGTTCAAAAGGTATGCAGCTGATTCTAGTGCATATCCCCAGAATGATCGCGGTAACTCAGTGTTACTCATCATGGAACGTACCATATCCAATAGGGTCCGGTCCCGTCTCTCCGATACACCGTTATGTTGCGGAGTGTATGGAGGAGTAAGCTGAGAGAGAATTCTGTTCTCTTTTAAATTGTCCAGGAACTCGGCACTCAAGTATTCACCACCTCGATCCGATCTTAGTGTCTTGATACTTTTGCCGGTTTGTTTTTCTACTTCATTCTTATATTCTTGGAATTTTCCAAAGGCTTCGGACTTATGTTTCATTAAGAAGACATAACCGTACCTTAAAAAGTCATCCGTAAAAGTAATGAAGTAAGAATAACCGCTTCGTGCATGTGTATACATTGGACCGCACACATCGCTGTGTACGAGTCCCAAGAGCTCGCTCGCTCTTACTCCGTGTCCAGTGAACGGAGTCTTTGTCATCTTTCCTTTGAGACAGGATTGACATGTGGCAAATGATTGATATTCGAACGGATTCAAATATCCTTCTGTATGTAACTTCGTCAACCTTCTCTCATTGATGTGGACCCAGTCTACAATGCCATAAGAAAGTCTGATTTATTTCCGGAGACTTTTTTTGGTGTGTATTCTGGACATTGAAAATATGTGGTTGGTTTAATACGTATATACCATTGCTTAATGTACCTGACCCAATCAGAACTTGATTAAGGTGAATGTTTACAACATTACTTACAAATGCAAATTCATAACCTTCTTTAGAAGTCAAAGATACAGAAATGATATTACAAGTTGCGTTGGGTACAAAATAGCAATTACGCAAAACCAAAACGTGTCCATCTGACAACCCCAGATGATAGTCCCCCACGGCTTTAGCATCCATGCTCGCTCCGTTTGCAACTTTGAGGGTCATGTCACCTGCCTTCAAAACCCTACAGTTTCTCAACGCCTGCAACGAATTATAGATATGAGATCCTGATCTGGTATCCAATACCCAGGAAGTAGAGTTTATAGATAGACAGTTTTCAATAACATACACACTTGAAGCTGAAGCCGCAACATGCTTCAGATCCTGTGTTCTGGCTTTCCAAGCCCTGCAATTTTTCTTCCAGTGTCCACTCTTGTGACAGTAAAAGCATTCTTCTTTATCCATAAGTTTCCCTACTACTTTTGTTGCTTTCGCCTTTCCCTTCGTATCCACTTTACTAACACCGCCCCTTGGTTTGGCGGGGGCTTTCTTCTTCTTTCCCTTGGCTTTCTCCTTGGACCTAGAAGATGAAGATCCTCCTACAAACAAAGTGGATGTTTCCCTACCTTTCTGTAGTGTGCCCTTTGCACTCCTCAGCATGTTGAGGAGCTCTGAAAGTTCAACTTCCTTTTCTTGCAAGTTGAAATTCAGAATGAACTGGGCATAAGTGGAAGGAAGGGACTGAAGAATCAAGTCCGTATAAAGCTCATTCTCCAACGTGGTCCCAAGGTCCGCGAGCTCTTAAATGAAGCCAATCATCTTAAGCACGTGTTCCTCTACCGATGATCCGACGGCCAATCTTGCCGAAAACAACTTCTTCGACACTTCGTATCTGGCGATACGAGATTTCTCTCCATACAGTTTTTTTGTATGGAGAAATATGGATTCGAGGTCTATATTCTCATGCCTCCTCTGATGTTCGTTGTCCATAGAGGCAAGCACAATGCATTTGGCCTTCGCGCTATCGATCTCCCAAGTCTTACGGATTTCCTTATCCGCGACGCTGGAGGTGGGATCTAGGACGAGGGGAGCTTTGGTGGTAAGGAGATACCCTAACTTGTCGTAAGTGATTGCCATCTTGAAATTCCTGAGCCAATCTTTGTAGTTTGGCCCTGTCAGTATGTTTTTATCTAGTAGTAACTTAAGTCCAGTCATGATGAATGGTAGCTGCAATTAGGAGATAAAGAAGAAACACTTTAGCATGACGCTCTTGCAAGTTTAGAGTGGTTTTAATTTGTCTAAACAGGATGGCTCCCACTGTCCCTCGAATCCCTCCTCAAACCAAAAAGGAAGAATTAGTCAGGATCAATCTTACCGTACAATACTTGCTTAACCGTTCGGCCAGGCTGGTGTCGTTACTTCGAGGGAGGTTTTCCAATGCTTTCGCGAAGTTCCTTAATTTAAGAACCTCTTTTCCCTGGGGGCGTAGCCCCGCTAACACCTTTCTAGACACCTACTTGGTTTATAGCATTGATCGTTTAGTGAGAAATTTCCCGAGGAGTAGCATATACACACAGTAGGATCGGGATCCAAATATCATCGCGTGACAAAACTGAAGGAATCCTACCAGAATCATCACACTCCAAATGGTATGCAGTGCTAGCAAGTTTCAGTTCTTTTGAAACTCCCGATATGGATTTTTGCCCCATGCTCTTATGACCTTGGCGTGAGGTCAAAATTTCATAAGTCACATGTCAAGTTCTTCCCATTATTATCCAGGTTAATTTGAACCCACCCGTACCTACCCTTGACGTAGGCCAAAATGGCAGTACGACTGTCTCAAACCAACGCATTCTATTTATGCAACAGATAAATATCCGGCAGCTACCAATCACTATGCCTTGGCGTGAGGTCAAAATACATAGCTTGAATACTACCGAATATTGAACTGAAATGATGGAGCGCTACGGATGGTTTTGGAAAAACCTTGAACGTAGTGAACTTGATATGATCGATGGAACGAGATAGCTTTTAAAAGGAGTGGCTTAAGCTCCGCGTTTAAAAGTTCTTTTGAAAAGAAACCGAGTAGTTTTTGAAAGTGATCCAACGAATTTTACTTGGTTTATTTTTCTTGCATTAGTTCTTTTAATGCGTCCCATCATTTAATCCTACCATTGCAGAAAACAACCAAAATATGACGTACGCTTATGCCATTCGCATTCGCCACGGGGCCCCGTCATTACCCGTTAGGTTACTTAACTAACGACAGAGCGGGGGCTGGGCTAGCGCGGCTGCAAAACTTAAGAAACGCCTAAATAATATCATACATAGATATATTACAATGATAGCCATTTCAGATCACAGATGAATACATTGGATATACTAGGAATCCGCAATTTGTACGAGCCTGTAACGAAAAGCGGATTACACGGTCGCGATGAATAGCCAATACCCCACCCTAGACCCCTACGGGTGCGGCAAACAACCCGCCAAATATCCGAAGTGGAGCAACCTCCCTCAACAATGTGAGAAGGACACTCAGCACTTCGAGATACCCGGTAGTTTGTGCACCCCACCTTGGGTCTATAATAGGAGCAAAAACAGTTAAAAGAAATTATACAATGACGGCTACAACCCCGACCCGGTTGTGCGGCCAAAAATAATATTACATCAATTTACATATTACATGAATTGAAAGATAAAAGAAAACTCTCATCTCACAACCCCCCGGCTATTCATCCGCGACAATCCATTGAATGCATATACACAAACCATCAACATCATAGATCACAGATTTGTATAACCCCCACTAATTGACGTATAGCGATTAGTAGACGTTCAATACATATAAAACATTCCAGATATAACCATTAGACAAAGTCTACAGAAAATCGACAAAAATACGGATTTGTAACCACCCCAAAAACAAACTTGTTCTCTGGAAAATCTTGGCAGAAACAAACCATCCCAAAAATCCCAAAACACCACCAGAACCAAACTGCAGGAGGAACGATCCACGGCCGAGTCAACTCGGCCGCGGATCCACGGCAGAAGCCCGCGGAGTTTTCGTCGGCTCGTGCGATCATTTTTCTTGCCCGTTTATAGAAAAGCCTGAGCCGATTTTTAAGACAAGATTTTTTATTTTTAGAGCAGAAAAAAAATTCGGCAGCAGCTAGGGTTTTCCGGGGTGTTTTGCGGTTTTTTCGTTCGGTCGATATTCTAAATACTTTGCTAACATGCTAGGGTGTGTTTAGTTAGGCTCTGATACCACTGTAAGTCCACGTTAGCTCTCCCGGTTCTTTCGGGCTTGCGGAAATGGTGAAAAATGATTTTTAAGACTTAGGTAACATGGACTACAAAAACGGATCTTGGCTAAACTACACACTAGCAACCTAACAAGAGATTTGTCTACTCGGTTATGGGTTATACCTCACTTGAACTCTTTCTTCTTGAACTCTTTGTAGTGGTTGGATGGTGCTTTCCTCGTCGCCTTCTTTCGTCAAAGATGGATCCACCTGAGGGTTTCAACCTTGGGCTCCTTTCTCGAACTTTGAGAGAACTAAGGTCTTTGGCTTGCTAGACCTTCAACCCTAGAGAGAGTAGAGAATGTTTTGGAGTATTTTATCTCAAGGAGAGGTTTCTCAACACATGAGAATTGTTCTCCTTGAACTAGAGGAGGAAGAAGAAGAATAAAGGAGAGAGAATGGTTATGATAGAATGAAAATGGTTTTTTACATCCATAACAATATCTAGTGAATTATCAAATTAATAAAATTAATCTAAATGAAAAGTTGATTGAAGGTTTGATAAGACTATTATCATTTCACATTAAATGGTTTTGTTAGAATCAAAGAGCATCTTTGATGTGTAATGATGATAGTCAATGTTTCAACCATGGTCAACAAGTCAACCTTGGTCAACAAGTCAACAAACCCAACCATGACACAATTTCATTTAATTAATATTATTAATTGATATATCACATATTCATTAGGGTTTGGAAAAAGACGACTGTCAACTGTGCATACAAACCCGTTCCGAAACCCTAATGAAAATCCTCTTCCTCCGCCTCAATCAACTGTGCATACACACCCGCATTCGTGTTCTGAGGAACATGAATACTATGAGATAAAACTAACCCTAAAACATATACTAGGATCTGGCTCAAACCAGAGCCCGCTAGTAATATCCGTCTGGTCTCCAAACGTGCACAAGTGCGTGGATGAGAACGAACCCTGTCGCAAAACCATACGACCTCTACTCTATTTTGCCCAAAGGCGAATAACCCTCTGTGTGGGACTCTAAAGACTCGACACTACGATGGTAGTGGGTTTAACTACAGACCGCAAGCGGCACTAGCTGTTCGTAACGGTCCCCAGGTAGATGCCGATAAGAAGACGGATGAGGTGAAACCCATCTGAACTCCTACTGAGTCTGAATGTGACAATCTCCGTACAGTCCGGCCTGTTCGTCTGATACATCGCATGGCGGGCCTAGGGGGCGGTAAACGTCAGTCCCCTAATAGCGGTATAAGTCGTGTCAGAGTGTAGCCCAGAACACTCTGAGATAACACTGGAAACCTACCAGTATATCTCGCTTGCCCTGCCCAGGGACTACTTGTGTAATGGCTCTCCTAGACACAGCGCGATGCGAACCCCCAATACCGGGAGAGACGAATCCTGTCTAACCGTCACTGCCTCCAAGTGCTTCGGGACAGCACCCAACTACTACCTGCTTGCATGACTCCTTTGAGCCATGGTAGGGTAGTAATCAAAGTGCAGTGGGAACACACATGAGGCGAAGTGACAGTGTCAAGTCAGCGGACTAAGCTGTACTCATGTCACCTGGGAACCGAAAACTGACGATAGGTATAATACCAACCAACAGTTCCCGACGTGTCCTTTCCAGTGTACTCGTAACCTAATGAGCACCCGCATACTATCTCAAGCACGACGTACTGACGACTGTGGGACAGACCACCTCCCGCACTGGGATGAGAAGCGCATACGCTAGTCTACTCCTGATTATCGATGCCCTGTCTCGATAATCCCATGACTAGGGACGTGAGTATAAGGATGTGCTTGTAGATTACACAGCTCCCACGGGTGTGACTGCCATCACAACGCTGGTAATCAAGCAAAGATCCTAAGGGCTCCACTAATGCGTATAGATGATACAATAAAGAAACACATGTACACATTAAAGCAGAGACAAGCCAAGTAGCATACTACCATTTTGAGCAAGATTGTCTATATAACTGTGAATATCCCAAGCTTCCATCAAGTAATATACATACTAGTATGATACAGTAATGGCCTCTAGGGCATATAAACTAACAATATGTGATATAATTATATCTTAACTAATATCATTAGCTCACTAATTGCTTTATATATATATATATATATATATATATATATATGAAGCGTGGCATGTTTTTCTATTTTTAGAAAATAGAAAAATGAGGTGTAAATTGTGGAGATATTTTAGGTATAGTTAAGGCATGGGTTTTTATGATATAATATTAGTCTTGACTCACTGTTCAAGCATGGTTGCAATTTAGAATTGCAATTTAATCCATGCTTGAAAAAGTGAGGATAGATATTATTCATTTTATTCATTCAATTTAGGCTGGCTCTTGGTTCTTGAGTTCAGGCCTTAGCCATTTCTTGAGCTCTTGCTTCCTCTTGCTCTCTATAATTTTCTTCATCTTACTTCTAAGTTCAAACCCTCACATGTGATGTGAATCATTGAACTTGTGAAAACCCTAGTGAGAAAATTAAACCCCTACTTCACCATCTCACATTTGATTAGCAATTTGATGCGGAGTGTTGTCTTCACTAATAAGATTAGTGAAGGGTTAGCTTGAGCTTGTGGACTTCGGGTGGATCGTATTTGGCGCGAAGATCACGAAGGAGGTTCGTTCAACTCAGAGAGGAGCCTTGAAGAGTCACGTGGACTTCATCCCAGAGCTTTAGAAGAGAAGGACTCGAACTACAAAGTTTGTATACTCTTCTCTTCTCTTTAGTTAATCACATCACAAAGCCATAACCAAATATTCTTGTAATGATTTTATTAGTCTAACTCAGCACCTAATAAAAATTAAAATTTGGCATGCTTGATGCCTCTAGAACCCCTTGGTGGTTCTAAGGTTGAATTTCATGGTATCGGAGCCAAGCTAGAACATTAGGATAATTTGTAGCGACGTTCGAAATCTACCATTTTTGTCGCGCAAAAACAGCCGATAAAACAGTTTTCAAAATTGATGTTTTAAGTTGTTTGCATACCCCGCGGGCGTACGGTTTGAACCGAGAAGACACCGGGTGGAGCATGCGCACCCCGGGAATGCCCTGGGGGAACCAAAGGCTGGGCCCACACCCCAAGAACACCACTTGGTGGCCTTGGGGGGGTGGGTGACCCGAGAGCACCCCAAATGGGTGCTCTCGCGTCTGCCAACTTCTGGGGGCGACCTTGAGGTAGCCCCTAGGGGTGGGTACCCCCCTGAGGCCCCCTATTCGATACTTATTTATGGGTCTTCACCCCTGCAAAGATTAGGGCGGGTTTCGAGTTCGTTTTGACTCCGGGATTGGCTTAAAATGATCGGTTTTGAAACTTTAGCCCACTGATTTTTTCAAGTGTTGAAAAAAATTAGTTTAGTTAGCTAATTGCGTGCGGAATTCTAATGTCACGGTTACCTTACAAGCTTTTTGATGTGTGTGACACAATTATTAGAATCCGGATTAATTATTTTTATGAAAACTAGTTAGTATAATTGTAAACCTAGCCGTTTAGTCTCAACTGATCGATCGCAACAAAGTTTCGATTCGGATCAAAACTCCGTCACAATTGCGTATTTTACGAGATCAAATAGTCAGGAATCTTGCTGAATTGTCCGAAAACCAATTGAAATTTTTTTTCAATTTGGGACTAAAATGCAAGTTTTACATCTTAGGCATGAAATCTGGAATATGAGATATTCCGGGTTTATGATGTCTAAGGATATTGCGGATTCTAATCACTGTAGTTTTCTGTTTCTTTTCTGCGACCATAAGTGTAATATGTGGGGTATCCCAATCTCGTTGTTATATGGAAGAGAGTTTTCGGGATACGCATATTTACTTACGTTGATAACATGGGATGTTATGTGTTGCTGTTTATATGATTTCTTGGATCGTCGTGATTGAATACTCGGGGGGGGGGTTTATGTGAGATGAGAGTTTTTATATTTTCATTCATGTGAAATTCAATGTAATATTCTTTTATTGGGGCACTTCTGGGTTGAGGATGATGTCATCATTGTTGTATATTATTTACTTTTCCGCATTAGAATAGACCCAAGGTGGGGAGCACAAGTAACCGGGTTCTAGAGTCCAGAGGGAGACCATCACAAGGAGTTGAGACCGAGTCTCCTAACTTTAGAATTGGCAGGGTTACTTGCCACTTTCGTAGGGGTCTAGGGATGTGGGTTTGGCTATTCATCACGATCGTGGAATCCGTGTTTTACATTACTGGCTGAATTTAAAACACGGACATCCTAGTATATCCAATATTTCATATGTTGCTTCTGCTGCTTGTTTCTGTGATGTGATGTTCATATCAGATTTTTGCATTTTTATACCACCCAATTTTTAACACATTGCATATCGGTAGGTACTCTTGAGCCGTGTTTGCTAGTCAATTACAGGATACAGGTTCTCGGCTCTAAACGGTGAAATCCATGGAAAAATATGACAAAATCCGAGTTCCTGCCAACCACAGATAAAACACGGGTCTCTGCTCTTTATCCGTCTGTTGCCACACACCAGTTTAGGAGACAAAATGACAAATCGATTGTCACTATCATGCACAAAGCACAATGGCAACACCAAATACAAGAAATCTACACGGAGCTCAAGAAAATCATGACAAAAGATCCATGTCCAAATCACCTTTTGATCCACTAGAATTCTGGAAGAAATGTGGAATGATTATCAGAAAATACATGTACCAGACAAAAGGGGACAGCAAACCCGGGAAGCACAAGAAAACCGAGGAGACAACTCCTCTATTAGGCCGCGGAACTGCGGCCTAAGCATGCTTAGGCCGCGGAACCGCGGCCGTACGGTGGCGGCAGCCGTTGGGATTTTAGGGTATGTTGGTCTTTTTATAAGGGTCCAGAATTTTGCCCTAGGTTTTCATTCTCCAGCCTATAAATAGTCCAGAACCTTGTGAAGCCAAGGGTGCATAATCTTGTATTTTTCTAGGTTTAGAATACTTGTTTCTTTTTCCTCTTCTCATCTCTTCTCCATTGAAAATCTTGTAGTGAGCTTTTGTGAGTGAAGAATGATGAATAAAGAAGAACCTTTTACTTATCATGCTTCTCTTGTTCTTTAGTTAACTTGTTAATTGTTGTAATTTTCATTTGTTAACTTAGTTGTTGTTATTTCTTGTTGTTTCTTTCTTCTCTCTTTTTCTTTATCCTTAAAACAACCATGATGCTTACGATTGATCCTTGCCAAGGTGAGGTCGCAAATAGCTAGTTGTTATATTCTAATCTCTTTCTTTCTATCTTCCTCTTTTGTTTTGTTTTCTTTTCATTATGATGTGTGAGTAGTTTCATACTTGTTAGGGTAGGATAAGGGAAGTTTGAGAGAAGGAAATCTCTCTCACTCTTTCCTTGCCCAACATCTTAAAATCGACTCCCGTTAATTGAACCACAATCCGCTCCTTACGGCACCCTATTTTACATGATAGCGGTGATTCCGTAGTGAGACCGGTTGTGGTTGAATTAGCCGGAGGTTATGGCTAATAGCCAAGAACGGACGGACAAGCACCAAAAGGAAGAACTTAAGCGTTGGAAAGCCTAGCTTATACTCGCAAGTTTCTTCCTAGTCGTGCTAATCCCCGTTGTTGCCGATTACCGTAACGCCGATATTAAGAGTGGCAACGAAAGAAGTGAGCGACTCCTAACTCAAACTAACCTAATCCTAACCCTAACAAGCTCTCTTTACATATCAATTTAACACATAGTTAATCACAAACAAATCTAGACCTTCGGACTTAACTCGTTAAAGCACATAGAAAAAAATTCCCATCTCCCTGCGGACGACCCGTACTCAACCGGCTAGCTACAAGCGAAACCGTCTTGATTGCGGTAATTAACTAAAACTTGAACACACAGAATCCCTAACAGTCAAATGGCGCCGTTGCCGGGGAGACAGTAGTTTATTTCTTTGTGTAATTTCGGGTTAACTTGTGAATATAAATATAACCGAAAAACAAAAAAAAATATACTTTGTAAAAAAATCATTTTGTTATTTTTGATTAGTTTTTGTGCAAGTGTGCAGGATAATACGGAGTTCAAGTTCAGTGCTAAAGACGTGGGAAGATAGACCCACATTTCGCGGCTACACCGCGGCGGATCAAAACGAAGCAAACGGTCTACTATCAAAATCTGGAGTAGATACAGTGAGCAAATATAAATTCGGAAAATCCAAACAAGCAGAGAACACCCACATGAGCACCCACCTGAAAAATGAAAGCCCGACTCCACCTTACTGCCGTGGAACCGCGGCATAAGCTGGCTTAGGCCGTGGAACCGCGGCCACTTGGTGGATTCAGTGAGCAAAAATCTCTGTAAGTCCTCCTTTTCTCTCTCCCACTCCTCTGGACTCCAATAAACTGTGTTTTCTGTAGCATTCTTTGCGCAAACTCTTCTCCCCTTCCAATAAACTGTTCTTGTGCAGGATTCTTTGCGCTGCGCTAAAAATAAAAATTGTTTGCAGTTGATTTGTTATCGCTTTGCATTCATTAATACGGACTTAAGGGGCTTGAAACCAATTCAGATTGGGTGGGGATTTCATCACCCTTCCCAGGACCCCAAAAATCACAAAAAGCATATGCATTGACCATTGTTAAAAAATTAAAAAATACTAGACTCAGCCCTAAGGACTTCGCGCTCAATAGGACAGAGGACTAGTTACAGGCATCGGCCGTTTATCCTATCTGACTTTTACGGTGCCTAGGCAAGTGTGACGATGGAAAGTGGTTATTTAATTAAGGAACTTCGCGAAAGCGTTGGAAAACCTCCCACTTACCTGGTACTTATCTGGCCGCATTAGACGGAGAAGAGGCGGTTTGAGGTCCTTTTTCTAGCCCTCTGGAATAGTTAGGAGCAGGTCTAGTTGACCTAGGTGACCCTAGATCTAGGTGAGATTGTGCATATCTTATTTTTGATTGCTTAAAGCCATAAGTCCGTACATATTTCTGTAAAGCTCTTTCTAAAAAAAAAGGAAAAAATCAAAAACTTTTATAAAAACTTGCCCTTTGTCGCCAAATCCATTTTTCACCCACCACCCATCGTTTTCTCCATTGACGTTTTCTTACCCTCACCTTCTCCGCTTTGACTATACTAAACTCGTTTAGTGTATGTCCGCTTGGACTCGGGACACTAGCGTCCGTCTAGTCTGCGTTACGTTAGTCGCTACCGACTACGCGATCGACTCAGACATCGAAACTCCGCCCACTCCTCTTTCACCCCTTCCTTTGCCGGCCAACCCCGACGTTGACCGGAATTCTGTTCATACATCTTCACCTTCACCATCACCAACCTCTTCTTCCGCGATGTCGGGATTTAATCCGAACATCTCTTTGACTACCCCTGGATTGGCTCCACCTCCTACGGAGACCAATAACCCACCACCACCGCCTGTTGTAGCGACGCAGCGAATCGCGCTCCAGGATCGTTTCTATCCCACCCGTTCTGCACTTCCCACCTGCCTTTCTCTTCCACCGGCCAATGGGGATAATTTTGAAATTAAGCCCCACTTCATCAACATGCTTCTACGATTTCATGGGCTTGAATCTGAAGATGCCTATATCTTCATCAACAAATTTCAAAACGTCTGTGCCATGATGAAAACTACCCAACTGTCGGACGATGCTATACGTCTACGGGTCATTCCGTTCACTTTATGCGATCTTGCTAAAAAATGGCTGTATAGCACCGCTTCCCCCTCCATAACCAGTTGGGACGAGTTTGTAAAAGCGTTTCTAAAGAAATTTTATCCGAATCATAAAACCGCAAGGATTCGAAATGAAATCAACCAATTCTCTCAGCTTCCTTCTGAACCCTTCTGGAAGTGTTTTGACCGGTACAAAGACCTTCTTGTTCAGTGTCCTCACCACGGTATAGAGAAATGGCAACTTTGCCAAACCTTATACGAGAGCCTGAACCCGGCAACGAAGCAGTTATTGGAAACCATCTGTCAAGGCCACTTCCTATCGAAATCTGACGAGGAAGCGTGGCAATTCTTTGACGACCTTGCGGAGCAAACGCTACAATGGGAGAGCACCATATCGACTTCTTCTTCTTCTACCTCCACTTCTACCGGTCAGTCTAGGGTAGGAATTCACCAACTTGATGTCTCTATTGCGATGAAAGCTGAAATGGCTGCAATAACAAGAAAGCTTGAAGCGATAGAGAGCAAATTTTCTTCTCCTGCTCCTGCCCCTGTTCTCCCCCTTAGTACCATCTGCGCTTGTTGTTCCGATCCTTCTCACTTAACCGAAGAGTGTCCCTACAATCCACCATCGCAAGGACAGGATCAGGTTGGAAGAACCACCCCAACTCGTAGGGACACTCTTCGGTTGATTCTAACCGAGAAATGATCCATACTCTTCCACCTACAATCCCGGTTGGAAGAACCACCCCAATTTCGCCTGGAATCAGAATCAGAATCAATTCCAAGGCAACAATTTCCAAAGGGCCCCTCCGCCGCAACAACAAGCGCTACAACAAACTCAGTTTCAGCAGCCCTTCCAACCCCAACCTTTCCAAAATCAGACGAACAACTTTTCACCCAACAATTCTTTTCCACCAAACAACTTTGTTCCGTTGAACAACGATAAGGTTTCCTCGCTCGAACGAAGTCTGGAGGCGTTCGTTAAACAATCGACTCAGTCCACCACCAACATCCAGTCTTCCATTCAGTCCTTAGTGCAACACACTGCCGCTCACGGGCAAAGCATCAAGACCATCGAGGCCAAGATTGCACAGCTGAATGCGGCCTTAAGCGAGCGAGAGAAGGGGAAGCTCCCGTCCCAGCCACTCCCAAATCCCGGTCACCCACATAATGCACATGTTGCTCTTGAACAACAGAACCATAATGTGAGTGCCGTGACCAAACTGAGATTGGGAAGGATGCTGCAAAACAACATTGGCACACGAATCAACGATGACACCCCGGCCGCTGCTTCTTCTTCTTCTTCTTCGTCTTCGTCTTCTGGGCCTATTCTCCGTTCTTCACAAGGCTCTCCTTTCTCTTCTTCTGCTCTGAATGGACCCACTTCTCACTCCACAAAAACACCTGTTCTGGGATCCCTTCCAACTCCACAATCTCCTCCACAAGCATTAGACTCAACCAATTTTAAAAATGTTCCATTTCCAAACCGGTTGAGGTCTAATAAACAAAATCCTCAAATGGAGAAGATTCTGGAGTTATTTAAGCAGGTTAACATTAACATTCCTCTTTTAGATGCTGTCCAACAAGTCCCGTCCTACGCGAAAATCTTAAAGGACTTGTGCACGAAAAAGAGGAAATCTCAGGTACCAAAGAAAGTTTTCTTGGCTAGTGCTGTGAGTGATGCTCTTATCCAATCTTTACCACAAAAACGGAAGGACCCTGGCTGTCCTACGATTTCAATTACCATTGGGGATAAGAACATCAACCGCACACTATTAGATCTTGGTGCCAGTGTTAACCTGCTTCCATACTCAGTATACGAGCAATTAGGCGTAGGAGAGCTGAAACCCGCACACTGCACTCTCCAAATGGCCGACCGATCGATCACCCATCCTGGGGGTGAGCTAGAGGATGTGTTAATCAAAGTCGGGGACTTCATATTCCCCGTTGACTTCATTGTATTAGACACACAGCCTGTAGCTAACCCCCGGAATCAAATTCCGGTGATACTCGGTTGCCCATTCCTTGCAACCTCAAATGCTGTGATCAATTGTCGCAATGGTTCGATAAACCTCTCTTTTGGAAACATGACGATTGAACTCAACATTTTTAGGTTGGGGAATCAGCCCGCCGAACCTAATGCTCATATACTGGACGTCTGCTCGATCCAGGAGATCACCCCAAAAGAATGTGAATTCGAGGAGTTTCTATTTGATCACGATAATCTTGACGCCACTAGTGCGTTTCTCTTCGAACCTGCTGCAGTTTCTGCGCCCGACAACGACTACGAGTGTTTCACGTTTTCAAACGATCTTAGCCGCTCACAACCCGAGTTTGAATCTTTCGAATTTCCGAATGAGTTACCTGAACCATCCAACTCGGTCGCCTACACTCGTTTTGAACCTTTGCTGGAGTCCTTTGAGTTCGAGACCTTTGCACCAATCTTGCCTTCAATCGTTTCACCTCCAACGCTCGAACTCAAGCCTTTGCCGTCTCACCTTAAGTACGCTTACTTAGGTGAGAACGAGACCCTCCCTGTCATCATCTCGGCTTCTCTAGCTCCAGAGCAAGAGAAAGCCCTTCTTGCGGTCTTGCACAGCAACAGGCAAGCTTTTGGCTGGTCCATGGCGGACATCAAGGGGATTAGTCCCCTAATCGTTGAGCATCACATTCATCTGATGGATGATGCCAAACCAGCCCGGGATCCACAAAGATGTCTCAATCCAGTCATGAAAGAGGCTGTGAAGAAGGAGATCGTAAAATGTCTAGATAGTGGTATCATTTACCCTATCTCTGATAGCCAGTGGGTTAGCCCCATTCATGTTGTCCCCAAGAAGTCGGGCATCACGGTCATCACTAACGAGGCGAACGAGTTAATCCCTACTCGCACCCAAACTGGGTGGCGAGTGTGCATTGATTACAGAAAACTCAACGCCGCAACGCGGAAAGACCACTTTCCGCTACCTTTCATTGACCAAATGCTTGAACGATTGGCCGGACACGAGTACTACTGCTTTCTTGATGGCTACTCCGGCTATAATCAGATTCCCATCGCCGAAAAAGACCAGGACAAGACCACATTCACTTGTCCTTTCGGTACGTTTGCATATCGTCGCATGCCCTTTGGGTTATGCAATGCACCCGCTACCTTCCAGCGGTGTATGATGGGAATCTTCTCAGACATGGTGGAAAAATTTCTGGAGATTTTCATGGATGATTTCTCCATCTTCGGCGATTCCTTCAACGAGTGTTTGCTGCATCTTGACTCTGTCCTTACCCGATGTAAGGACAAGAATGTCACTTTGAATTGGGAGAAATGCCACATCATGGTGTGCGAAGGTATTGTCTTAGGACATATCATCTTGCAAAATGGCATAGAGGTTGACAAAGCAAAGATTGAGGTCATTTCCAATCTACCTCCTCCCCGATGCGTCAGAGATATCCGAGCCTTCCTTGGCCATGCCGGTTTCTATAGACGGTTCATCAAGGACTTTAGCAAGATTGCTAGGCCCTTGACTCTTTTGCTGGCCAAGGACACGCCATTCGACTTCAACTCGAGCTGTGTGACTGCATTCGAGTCATTGAAAAGCTCACTCACTTCTGATCCCGTTCTTTCTTCACCTGACTGGACGCACCCATTTGAGATTATGTGCGATGCATCCGACTTTGCCATTGGTGTTGTCCTTAGACAACACATCAACAAGATGTCGCACGTAATCTATTATGCGAGCCGAACCCTGAACGACGCCCAACTCAACTATACAACAACTGAGAAGGAATTCTTAGCTGTTGTATTTGCTTTAGAAAAGTTCAGGCCCTACTTCATCGGCTCTCCAGTCATTGTCTACACAGACCATTCTGCTCTGCGCCATCTTTTTGTGAAGAAAGATGCAAAATCTCGGTTAATACGTTGGATCCTCTTGCTTCAAGAGTTTGACCTTGTCATTAAGGACAAATGAGGATGTGAAAACGTAGTTGCCGACCATCTCTCACGGCTTCCTTCTTCGCCTTCGCTTCCAATTCCGATCAACGACGTTTTCCCGGATGAATAGCTCTTGACAATATCTTGCGAACCCTGGTTCGCAGATATTGTGAACTATTTGGCCACGGGATTACTACCGACTGAATGGTCAAGTCAGGACAGACTTCGCTTCTTATCCCAAGTAAAACACTTTTACTGGGACGACCCTATTTGTTCAAGTACTGTCCCAACCAGATTATTCGTCGGTGTGTCCCCGACGAGGAATTCAAGAGTGTGCTGTCATTTTGCCACGATCAAGCGTGTGGCGGGCATTTTGGCCCCAGAAAGACAGCCGAGAAGATCTTGCAATGTGGTTTCTACTGGCCACAACTCTTCAAAGACGCTCATGACTATTGCAAGACTTGCTCTTAGTGCCAACACATGGGCCGGATATCCCGGAGGAACGAGATGCCGCTCCAACCAATCTTGGTTGTGGAGATTTTCGATGATTGGGGGATAGATTTCATGGGGCCGTTTCCCAGCTCTTTCAGGAACTTGTACATCCTTCTCGCTGTTGATTACGTCTCTAAATGGGTCGAGGCTATGCCCAGTCGGACTAATGACAACAAGGTTATCGTTAGGTTCCTTAAAGAAAACATTTTCTCCCGGTTTGGGCACCCCCGAGCGATCATTAGCGACAATGGAAGTCATTTCTGCAACAAAACTTTCGAGGCCTTGATGCGGAAATACTCCATTAATCATAAGCTATCCATGTCGTACCACCCCCAAACCTGCGGGCAGGCCGAAGTTTCAAATCGGCAAATCAAGCAGATACTGGAGAAGACGGTTTCCAAGAACCGTAAGGATTGGTCCCTGAAACTCACTGATGCCCTTTGGGCATTTCGAACCGCTTATAAGACCGAACTTGGCATGTCTCCCTATCGGCTTGTGTACGGAAAAGCCTGCCACCTGCCTGTCAAAATAGAGCATCGCGCATTTTGGGCGATAAAGGAGCTGAATCTGTCTCTCAAAGATGCGGGCAGCCATCGGAAGCTGCAGTTGAACGAACTGAGCGAGCTTAGGGATGAGGCTTACGATAATGCGGTTGTCGTTAAGAATCGAACGAAGGTGTTTCACGATAAACACCTTTTGCGCAAAACCTTCGTACCTGGTCAGCAGGTACTTCTTTACGACACCCGACTTCACTTCCATCCAGGAAAGCTCGGATCTCGCTGGAAAGGGCCGTATTTTGTGCAGAATGTATATCCGCAGGGCGCTGTGGATTTGGAAAATCCGAAGGACGGTTCATTTTTCAAAGTGAATGGACACCGACTCAAACCGTACCTTAGCGCCGAACCAACAGAGGAGCTCCTGGTCTTACAGGAGCCGGTTTACCCTGCCTAATCTTCCTCTGCCTACCTCCAAACTTCGGTTATCCAGCCAAGAACAGTGGACACTGTTCCAAATAAGTTTGGGGGTATGTATAAACCATTTTGTATATAATCTTTTTCTTTTTCTTTTCTTTAAAAACAAAAACAAAAACAAAAAATTTGTGTATCGCTAACCGACAATTTTGGCCCTTCAAATGATCTCTTCATGCAATGACAGTGAGGACACTGTCCAGTTTAAGTTTAGGAGTACGCTCGGTACGCATTTCTTACCTTCGCATTCATATGTATATTTTGCATCTGCATATTAAAATCCATAAAATCCATAAAAATCTGAAAAATTTCTAAAAACATAAAAACTTTTCTGTCAAGTTAGCTAGTGGGATGACTGTGATTCAACATTTCGACGGTTTTGTTTGATAAAATAAGAATAACTAAATCTTATGTTTAGATTTTGAAAACCTGAAAGATAACTCTCCTTTGAAGTTAACTATAGCTGATATACGTCTTTACATCACACTCTACGTGTCGTGTGTTTTTGGAAATTAGATGACAAGTTTTTTATGTCGAAAAACTTTTAAATGGATCAATGATTTTCTGAGGATCAAATAGGTATGTTCTGAAATAAGTAATATCAAGAATAGTTTATGAAGTGAGTTAATATGAAGGAATGTTATTGATGCCTTAATTGGAACTAAGTCTGAAAAATAACCCATCTGAAACTTGATTGGAATGATTACACACCGAGCCCACTAAACACGTCTTTTATCCAAAAAAAAATAATAACTGAACTGCCGGTTATGAAAGGTTCCTAGGCACGCTATAGAGGTCTCACAAGGCATCGAACATGCCAATATAAAATTTTACGGGTGCCGAGAGACCCGACTATGGATCGTTTGCTAGAAAACTAGGCGAAAAAGCTAACTAGTTAACACTTAACTATGAGAATACGGATATACAACCTTTGTAGATCCGGTGCTCCACCTCCATAGCTCCGCAACGATGTCTCCTCACTATCCTAAATCGATCCCAGGCTCTAGAGTCGGCTTCATCGGAGAATGGACGGGCTAAGTCATCGACGACGTGCCGAAGATGGTCTACGTCGAGGCATCACTAGATCAAGCTCCACCTTCACCGAGCCTTGAAAACTTGTGAAGGAAACACACTCTACTACTTGGCAAGAGGTAGAGTATGAAGAAATAGGAAGTGGGTAGACTTTAGAATTGGATTTCTCACTCATTTCCATCAATCACCATTGATGGAGCTTAGGTTTTCTTCTTGAGTTCAAAGAAGAAGAAGAAGAAGAAAATGATATGATAAGTTAATTAATTATCAAAAGAAAATCAAATACTTATCATATAATGTACCATGGTCAAGTGTAGAGAGTTAATCATGGTTAAAAGGAATGGTTAGGGTTAAGCATGAGACAAAATGGTCACTTGGTCAAAGTCTTCAAGAAGCTTCAATATGAAACAAAACAAGCCACCATTTTCCTTTCATGCCCTTTATATTTATTTCCAAAATGAATAAATAGATAAATAAATGAGAAAATGAAATAAAACCCTAATCATAAGTTTAACCATGGTTTAATTCTTTACACTTAACCAAGTAAACATGTATCATAAAACATGATACAATAATATGCACAAAAAGTATATCACATATACAACTTGCACATCCAAGTGAGAAAATCCATTTAAAGTGAACCAATACTAGTTAATGCAAAGTAATATATCAAATATATAATTATACATTAAATTATTAAATCAACACTTGATTTAACGATCCGGTCATGTCACACACAACCGACTAGTATTCAATGTATCGGCTTATCGATTCAACGCTTGAATCGATAACTAGGTTATATCGCATACAACCATCCGACACATTGATCGCGAGAATGAAATACGGTATCACATACACGCATTATTCTCGGTCCCGCACATATCTCATATGCGCTCCTATTTCGTTTCGCTTGAGCCAGGAAACCTCTGTGTAGGACTCTAAAGACTCGTCAATACGCCGGTAGCAGGTGATGATCATATCAAACACCCACAAGCCGCAAGCGGTCTGCTAAACGTAACGGCCACCCGGGTATTGAGCGATCAGAAGATCGACGAGCAAGCCCGCTCATACTCCTGTGAATCCAACCAGTAACATTACCGTACAGTCCGGTCTGATCGTCTGATATGTCGCATATCTTGCCTAGGGGTGGTAAACGTCAGACACCAATAGCTCGATAAGTCGTGTCGATATGAGGTCTATAACACTTCGAGAAACTGCTGGTAACACTTACCAGTAAATCTCAGCAACCCTGGCCAGGGATTTCCTGTTATAGCCAATCGAACACAGCGCAACATCAACCCCCTATACCGGGAGAGACGAATCCCCTCCTATCGCTCATTGCCTCCATGTGACTCGGGACTGTACCCAAAAACCACCGTTTTGCATGCCCTCTTGGACGTGGTAAGATGGAAATCAAAGCACAGTGGGAACCACACAAGACTCTATGACGATCTCGGGTCAACAGACTACTCTGTACCAGTGTCACCAGAGAACTGCCATCTGACGTAAGGTATAATACCATCTGGGAGTTCTCAGCGAGTCCGTCCAGTGTACCCAGTCTCTACTGAGCACCATTATATGATCTCTGATGTCAAACACCAATGGATATGGGATCATCCATCGCCCATCTGTATGGGTCGAGAAGGTACACGCTAGTCTACTCTGGTATATCGATGCCCTGTCTCGATACACCCACGACTAGGGACTTTGAAGGATGTACTTATGGACTACCATGTCCCCACTAGTATGATCCGCATCATAGTCCAGGTAGTCAAGTACACATCCTAAGGGCTTTACCAACATGTAACAGAGAGACAATTAGTGCACACGTTAAGATAAAGAGTAACCAGATAGCATACTATCATGTCGAGCAAGAAAGTTCTCCCTATATATGTCCCAGCATCCACTACAATATACATCCAATGTACAGTAATGGCCTCTAGGGCATACATATAACTAACAGGTTATATCTCCGTTCGTATTAAATCATCTGATTTTCACGCCAAACTGTCTTTTGTTTTTGGACCTAGGTAACTTGAGTAATTAAGCCCTCTGGGGTGTTTCTACACCTAATGCCCTAAAACCAACTGGTTTGGGAGCATTGGCCCAAAACTCGCTAAGAAGCCTAGAAAGTCCAGATTAAAACAAAGTCAAGCAAGTGTTCTCTCCGAGTTAAAATTCCTAACGGTTCTTTGTGTGAGAATAATCTTGATAAAAGATTGGCTTTTATAAAAAAAAAATTAGCGGAGACATGAAGGTTTTACTCTATGATAAAGACTATTGTACGATTCACAGAGGTGTGTATGAAATGAAAACAAGAAAAAGGTGGAGTGAAGAATAAGACCTAGTTTCCTGTTAGGGAAGATAGAAATTCTAAAGTTGAAATTTTACTGGAAAACGAAACTTGAAAAATGCTTAACTCTTTATAAAACTTATGTGATCCTTTCAAAATTTTTATCTGGGCTTTATTGTGTGACATGACGACGTAAATCGATCCTTCTGGAAACTTAACGACACTATTTACACTGCACGTAAAGACATATAAAATCTGTAGTTAAATAAGAAGCGAGGTGTGAAAAATAAGGGTTCGATAGTCTAGACTTAGGATAATAGAATTGTTATTTTCTGAAACAAAACTTTAGGGTTTGAATCTTAGTTATTTTACAAAACTAGCATGACCGGATTTTGTGGGTAGTATCCGCTGAAAACCCTCAGGAGACAACACTCCTCCTACTAGGGACACCTAGAGGTTTAACGGCTTGTTGCACATGCTCAGTGTAATTGTGTTCCCTGCGAAAGTGCGGTTAGGATTTTTTGTGAATAAATTGGCTTTGCTCGGGACGAGCAAATGATAAGTTTGGGGGTATTTGTTCATATCAGATTTTTGCATTTTTATACCGCCCAATTTTTATCACATTGCATATCGGTAGGTACTCTTGAGCCGTGTTTTCTAGTCAATTGCAGGATACAGGTTCTCGGCTCTAAACGGTGAAATCCATGGAAAAATACGACAAAATCCGAGTTCCTGCTAACCACAGATAAAACACGGGTCTCCGCTCTTTATCCGTCTGTTGCCACACACCAGTTTAGGAGACAAAATGACAAATCGATTGTCACCTTCATGCACAAAGCACAATGGCAACACCAAATCCAAGAAATCTACGCGGAGCTCAAGAAAATCATGACAAAAGATCCATGTCCAAATCACCTTTTGATCCACTAGAATTCTGGAAGAAATGTGGAATGATTATCAGAAAATACATGTACCAGACAAAAGGGGACAGCAAACCAGGGAAGCACAAGAAAACCGAGGAGCCAACTCATCTATTAGGCCGCGGAACCGCGGCCTAAGCATGCTTAGGCCGTGGAACCGCGGCCGTACGGTGGCGGCAGCCGTTGGGATTTTAGGGGTATGTTGGTCTTTTTATAAGGCTCCAGAATTTTGCCCTAGGTTTTCATTCTCCAGCCTATAAATAGCCCAGAACCTTGTGAAGCCAAGGGTGCATAATCTTGTATTTTTCTAGGTTGAGAATACTTGTTTCTTCTTCCTCTTCTCATCTCTTCTCCATTGAAAATCTTGTAGTGAGCTTTTGTGAGTGAAGAATGATGAATAAAGAAGAACCTTTTACTTATCATGCTTGTCTTGTTCTTTAGTTAACTTGTTAATTGTTGTAATTTTCATTTGTTAACTTAGTTGTTGTTATTTCTTGTTGTTTCTTTCTTCTCTCTTTTTCTTTATCCTTAAAACAACCATGATGCTTACGCTTGATCCTTGCCAAGGTGAGGTCGCAAATAGCTAGTTGTTATATTCTAATCTCTTTCTTTCTATCTTCCTCTTTTGTTTTGTTTTCTTTTCATTATGATGTGTGAGTAGTTTCATACTTGGTAGGGTAGGATAAGGGAAGTTTGAGAGAAGGAAATCTCTTTCACTCTTTACTTACCCAACATCTTAAAATTGACTCCCGTTAATTGAACCACAATCCGCTCCTTACGGCACCCTATCCTACATGATAGCGGTGATTCCGTAGAGAGACCGGTTGTGGTAGAATTAGCCAGAGGTTGTGGTTAAGAGCCAAGAACGGACGGACAAGCACCAAAAGGAAGAACTTAAGCGTTGGAAAGCCTAGCTTATACTCGCAAGTTTCTTCTTAGTCGTGCTAATCCCCGTTGTTGCCGATTACCGTAACGCCAATATTAAGAGTGGCAACGAAAGAAGTGAGCGACTCCAAACTCAAACTAACCTAATCCTAACCCTAACAAGCTCTCTTTACATATCAATTTAACACTTAGTTAATCACAAACAAATCTGGACCTTCGGACTTAACTCGTTAAAGCACATAGAAAAAAATTCCCATCTCTCTGCGGACGACCCGTACTTAACCGGCTAGCTACAAGCGAAACCGTCTTGATTGCGGTAATTAACTAAAACTTGAACACGCAGAATCCCTAACAGTCATGTGATCATGTTGTATTATATATATAATATATAATAAACGTTGCTTATGTTTGTACCCGTGCTAGTCCAACCTCCGCTCTGCCGGTTGTTAAGTAACCTAACGGTGTATGACGGGGCCCCGTGGCGAATGCGGATGGCATAAGCGTACGTTTTATTTTCGTTTCTTTTTCTGTAATGTTTAGGAAACATTAAATTATGGGACTTCATTAATGTGATTAATGAAAAGAAAGAAACCAAAAGATGTTGTAAAATCAAATTTTTAAAAAAAGGGTAGCTCTATTATTTGCTTTGAATAGTGGTATTCCTTGATGAATATCCAGCACCTGATTCAATGAGGAAAGAGCCGAGATCCCTTCACCGGGAGTGACCTCTTTAGCGAAACTAGAAAATGCTACAACACACTCGGTTTTGTCTTTTGACTGATTCTCTAGTTCTTGCTTTGCGTAGTGGCATTCCTGAATATCCTGCACCTCATTCGATGAGGAAAGAGCCCAGATCCCTTCACCGGGAGTGACCTCTTTAGCGAGACTAGCAAAAGACTCAAAAACACTCATTTTCAAAAACACTAGATTCTATGACGATATCAAGTTCTATATGCTCATGGTTTTCTTAAAAACCTGCGTAGCCCTCCGTCATTTCAGATTAGTACTATTTAGTATTCATGCTTCATTTTTTGACCTTGTCAAGACGTAGTGTGCGGTAGCTGATTAGTGCTTATCTGCTAGCATGAGATGTGATTGGGTTAGGGTAATCTTGCGGCCTTGTTGACCTTGTCAAGGATCGTGCGGGTGGGTTTAATTCATTCAAGAAACGAAGGGTAGAACTTGACTAGCGCTTATAATTTGTTGACCATGTCAAGGTCATAAGTGATTAGGGGTAAAAACCATTATCGAGAATTTCAAGTGTTGAAATTTGCAATGTGATTGCATACCTTCTATATGATAGTTGGATCCCGATACCCACTGCGAGTAAGTGTTACTCCTGGGAGAATTTTGCACTTTACAATTAGCTAATCAAGTAGGTGTCTAGAAAGCTGTCAACGGGGTTATGTCTCTAGGGAAACAAGGTTTATTCTAATTAGGTCCGTGCGAAAGCACGGGAAACCTCCCTCGGAGTACCGATACCTGCCTAGCTGAACGATTGGCGAACTTGTAGGGTGAAAATAATCCCGGCTAATCTTACCTTTTAGGGTTTGAAAAAAGATTTGATAAAAACAGTGGGAGCCATTCTGATTAGATAAGATAATAACCAATTTAATCTTGCAAAGAGTGCACGCTAACGCTTTTCCTTCTCTCTCTCTCCAGGCAGCAACCAATGTCACGCCTTAATGAAGATAATAATATGGATGTATTGACCGAACCCTCCTTTTGTATAGGGCTGGGGAATGTTGGTCCCGCTCTATCTTATGAATGTCATAAGTCTGAGCAAGGGATAGGGGAATATCAGGATTCCCGCTCCACCCTACGAAGAAACAGCATGTTGATGCATCTTCTTCGGGTGTGTTTGTTACCGAGAACCGTTTCTCAATTTTTTCTACATCCTGGGTATTGGAAGGATCAGGATCCCACGTATGTAATTTGTTACATGGGCTAAAGAAAGGTAGAGAACTGGGAAAGGATGATAAATCCCTAACAGTAGGGAATGGTGCAATTGTTGTAGCCAAGGCAGTTGGCTAATATCATCTTGTATTACCAACTGGTAATACATTGATTCTGAAAAACTGTTACTACGTACCAAAAATAATGTGTAACATTATATCGGTTTCATTGCTATCTAAAGAAGGATATAAATTCACATTAGAGGTTAATGTTATGAACATTTTCTAGAATCAAGTGTTGATTGGATTTGGTACGTTATTTAACGACATATACGTTCTTAATCAAAGTACAGTTCTTAACATACAGAACACAAATAAGAGGAAAATTTCAGAAATGAACGAAGCCTTCTTGTGGCACTGTAGACTAGGTCATATCAATGCGACAAGACCGGCTAAGTTGCATAAAGATGGATATTCTAATACGTTCGAGTTTTCATCTTATGAAACTTTCCAGTCATGTCTCAAAGGGAAGATGACCAAAACTCCATTTACTTGACATGGAGAAAGAGCTAAAGAACTCTTGGGACTGATACATAGTGATGTGTGCGGTCCTATATCTACACATGCCAGGAATGGTTATTCGTACTTTATTACATTCACCGATGATCTCTCAAGATTCGAATATGTGTTCTTGTTGAAACACAAGTCTGAAGCTTTTGAGAAATTCAAGAAATATAAGTGGGAAGTTGAAAACCATAAGGGCAAAAGTATCAAAATCCTATGATCTGATCGGGGAGGTGAATACTTGAGCGGGGAATTCCGAGACTATTTAAAAGAGAATGGGATTCCCTCTCAGCTTACTCCTCTGTATACACAACAGCACAACGGTGTATCGGAGCGGAGAAATCGCACCTTATTAGATACGGTGCACTCTATGATGAGTACTGCTGAGTTGCCTATTTCTTTTTAAGGTTATGTGCTTGAGACAGCAGCATACCTATTGAATCAAGTTCCATCAAAATCTGTGCATAAAACACCATATGTGATATGGAGTGGAAAGAGTTCGTATCTTAAACGAATTAAGATATGGGGTTGTCCGGCCTATGTTAAAAGGAAAAATCCGGACAAGTTCGAGGCAAGATCAGTTCTATGTAAGTTTGTAGGATATCCAAAGAATTCACACGGATATATTTTCTACCAAAGTGAGGAACAAAAAGTGTTTATTGGTCAACATGCCACATTTTTGGAAAAGGAATTTCTTGTAAAAGAAATTAGTGGCAATGAGATAGAACTGGAAGAAGTTTCAGCTGCACAAACTAGAACTGATGATTTAATGGAACCAGTGGATCCAATAGTACCCAACGAACCTCAGCCACTCCGTAGATCTAGTAGGGTTCCTCACTCACCTGAAAGATACTATGGTTTTCTCATAGACGGTGGGAGAAAGGCTTGCATTATGGAACATGATGACCCTACTAGTTTTGAGCAGGCCATCATGAGTGGGGACTCTGTGAAATGACTGAATGCTATGAGATCCGAGATGGAATCCATGTACACCAACCAAGTATGGACTTTGGAAGTTGCTCCTGAAAAGGTAAAACACATTGGAAGCAAGTGCATCTTCAAAAAGAAGATAGATGTAGATGGAAAAGTTGAGACTTTCAAAGCTAGACTTGTAGCAAAAGGTTTCGTCGATGACCTGGCGTCGACTATGATGAAACCTTTTCTCCTGTTGCAATACTTAAGTCCATCAAGATCCTACTTGCCATTACCGCATACCATGACTACGAAATCTGGCAAATGGACGTCAAGACCGCTTTTCTAAATGGTGATTTAGAAGAGAGCGTATACATGACACAGCCCGAGGGCTTCGTAGACAGTGGAAGCAACGGAAAGGTGTGCAAGCTGCATAAATCCATTTATGGATTAAAGCAGGCATCGCTGAGCTGGAACATCTGTTTTGATGAAGCTATCAAAGAGTTTGGCTTCATCAAAAATATAGATGAACCTTATATATATAAGAAGGCTGTAGAGAGTAAGGTGGTCTTCTTCGTACTGTATGTGGACGACATACTCTTAATAGGAAACGATGTTCTTATGCTACACTCGGTCAAGCTCTTCTTATCACTCAAGTTCTCCATGAAAGATCTTGGTGATGCCTTCCACATTCTAGGGATAAAGATATATAGAGATAGATCAAAACGGATTTTGGGATTTCCCAATCCAGGTACATAGACACCATACTGAAGAGGTTTAGTATGAAAGATTCTAAGCGAGGTAATATACCTGCTTGTTCAGGAATCACTCTCTCCAAAGAGTTGTCTCTTAGGACTGATTTAGAGAGGGCTCGTATGTAAGGGATACCCTATACTTCGGCGGTAGGCTCTATCATGTATGCGATGATATGTACCAGACCAGATGCAGCTTACTCACTAGGTGTAGTGAGCAGGTATCAATCAGATCCTGGAGAGAAATACTGGACAGCTGTGAAGAACATTCTTAAGTAATTGAGAAGGACTAAAGAAATGTTCTTGGTGTATGGTAATGGTGAACTTCAGGTGGAGTCCTTTATCGATTCGAGCTTCCAGAGTGATAAGGACGACAGTAAGTTGGTCTCGAGTTTTGTATTTATCCCCAACGGAGGGGCGGTGTGTTGGAAGAGTTCCAAGAAAGACACCGTAGCAGACTCGACGATGGAGGCTGAATACATCGCTGCCAACGATGCTGCAAAAGAAGCTGTCTGGATGAAGAAGTTCATTGCTGAGCTTGGTGTGGTTCCATCCATTGAGCATCCAATACCTGTGTATTGTGACAACAATGGAGTGGTGGCTTTGGCCAAGGAACCCAGGTCCCATCAGAGATCCAGACATATTCTAAGGCGGTATCACCTGATCCGGGAGATAGTAGATCGCTGGGAGATCGAGGTGAGGAGATTTGACACGAGGGACAACGTAGCGGATCCACTCACAAAGGCCCTCCCCGAGATACAGCTTGAGAGACTTTTTAGGATGTTGGGTATGAGATACTACAACACATGACCTTAGTGCAAGTGGGAGATTGTTAGGACTATGTATGCCCTGGAGGCCATTATTGTACATGTGATGTATATTGTAGTGGATGCTTGGACATATATATAAAGGACTTTCTTGCTCTACATGATAGTTTGCTATCTGGTTACTCTTTATCTTAACATGTTGACTGGTATTCTTTACTGTCTTGCTCTCCCATGTTGATAAAACCCTTAGGATATCTACTTGACTACCAGGACTATGATGAGATAATACTAGTGGGGCCAGGGTGGTCCAAAATTACATCCTTTAATCAGTTCCTAGTCGAGAGAATATCGAGACTAGGGCATCGATATTCCAGAGTAGACTAGTGTGTATCTTGTCCCTTAAAAGGCAATGGTTGATCCCACAACCATTGGTGTGTGACATCAATGATTGTACACAGGTGCTCATTAGAGAATGGGTACACCGAACAGGACTCGCCGAGGACCCCTATGTGGTAGTATACCTATCGTCAGATAGCAGTCCTCCGGTGACACTAGTACATGTTAGTCTGTAGACCCAAGATCGTCATAGAGTCTTGTGTGGCTCCCACTGTGCTTTGATTTCCTCCCTGCCACGGCTCAAAAGAGTCGTGCAAACAGGTGGATTTTAGGAACAGTCCCGAGTCACATGGAGGCAATGAGCGATAGGAGGGATTTCGTCTCTCCCGGTATTGAGGGTTGATGTTGCGCTATACTCAATTGGCTATAACTGGAAGTCCCTGTCCAGGGCTGCTGTTGAGATTTACTGATAAGAGTTATTAGTAGTTTCTCGAACCGTTATAGGCCAGACATCGGCATAACATATCACGTTACCAGGGTCTGGCGTTTACTACCCCTAGACATGATATGTGACATATCAGATGAAGAGACCAGACTGTACGGTAGTGTTACTGATAAGCTTCATGGAGAGTATGGACGAGCTTACTTGTTGATCTTCATATCGCTCAATACCCGGGTAGCCGTTACGTCCAGCTAGTACCGCTGACGGCTTGTTGGTGACTGATGTGATCATCATCTACTGCTGGCGTATTGACGAGTCTTTAGAGTCCCATACAGAAGTTTCCTGGTTCGAGCGAAATGAAGTAGGGAACAAATGTTGATATGTGTGTAGGCCTGATTAAATATGAGTATTGCAGGGTTCCTAGGCACTCTTGTGAAGGTTCATAAGGCATCAAACATGCCCGAATAAAATTTTAGATGTGCCGAACAACCCAAAGCCGGGATCTTTTCTAGATTATTAGGGTTTTAACATGCAAGTAAACATCTTTACTACTAAGTGTGAGGGATTACAACCTTTGTAGTCCGCTCCTTCGCTTTATAAGCTCCGAGTAGAAGTCCCTTCGCCGTGATCCACGATCTCCCGGACTCAAGAGAGGCTCCACGAATCGAACAATCCATGCTAGCTTGTAGTGTTCCGCTTCTCCGATGATCTACATCGAAGTTGCTATAACTCAAGCTCTCTCACTCTAAAGAGGTGAACAGGTTATCTGATGTCGATCAGGTTATATGTGATATAACCGGATTATCGAATCAAGTGTCGGTTTGATAATGTGATATTCAGATTAATGATATTATTCGGTTATATGTGATATAACTGGATTATTAGATCAAGTGTTGATTTAATAATGTGATATATATTATATGTGATATAATTATATCTTAACTGATATCATTACCTCACTAATTGATTTATATATATATATATATATATTAATGTATATTTGATATATATATATATATATGAAGCATGGCATGTTTATCTATTTTTAGAAAATGGAAAAATGGGGTGTAAATTGTGGAGATATTTTGGGTATGGTTAAGGCATGGGCTTTTATGATATAATATTAGTCTTGACTCGCTATTCAAGCATGGTTGCAAATTAGAATTGCAATTTAATACATGCTTGAATAAGTGAGGATATATATTATTCATTTTATTCATTCATTTTAGGATGGCTCTTGGTTCTTGAGTTCATGCCTTAGCCATTTCTTGAGCTCTTGCTTCCTCTTGCTCTCTACAATTTTCTTCATCTTACTTCCAAGTTCAAACCCTTACATGTGATGTGAACCATTGAACTTGTGAAAACCCTAGTGAGCAAATTAAACCCCTACTTCACCATCTCACATTAGATTAGCAATTTGATGTGGAGTGTTGCCTTCACTACTGAGATTAATGAAGGGTTAGCTTGAGCTTGTGGACTTCGGGTGGATCGTCTTTGCCGCGAAGATCATGAAGGAGGTTCGTTCAACTCAGAGAGGAGCCTTGAATAGTCGTGTGGATTTCATCCCAGAGCTTTAGAAGAGAAGGACTCGAACTACAAAGGTTGTATGCTCTTTTCTTCTCTTTAGTCAATCACATCATAAAGACATAATCTAATATTCTAGTAATGATCTTGTTAGTCTAACTTAGTACCTAATAAAAATTAAAATTTGGCATGCTTGATGCCTCTAGAACCCCTTGGTGGTGCTAAGGTCGAATTCCATGGTATCAGAACCAAGCTAAACATTAGTATAACTTGTAGCGACGTTAGAAATCTGCCATTTTTGTCACGCAAAAACTGCCGATAAAACAATTTTCAAAATTGATGTTTTAAGTTGTTTGCACACCCCGTGGGCTCACAGTTTGAACTGAGAAGATGCAGGGTCGAGCATGCGCACCACGGGAACACCTCAGAGGGAACCAAATGCAGGGCCTACACCCCAAGACCACCACTTGGTGGCCTTGGGGGGTGGGTGACCCGAGAGCACCCCAAATGGGTGCTATCGGGTCTGCCAACTTCTGGAGGCCACCTCGAGGTGGCCCCTGGGGATGGGTACCCCCCCTTCGAGGCCCCCTATTTGATACTTATTTGTGGGTCTTCACCCATGCGAATATTCGGGCGGGTTTCGAGTTCGTTTCGACTCCCGGATTGGCTTAAAACGATCGGTTTTGAAACTTTAGCTCACTGATTTTTTCAAGTGTTGAAAAAAATTAGATTAGTTAGCTAATTGCGTGCGGAATTCTAATGTCACGGTTACTTTACAAGCTTTGTGATGTGTGTGATACAATTATTAGAATCCGAATTAATTAGTTTTATGAAAACTAGTGAGTAGAATTGTAAACCTAGCCGTTTAGTCTCAATTGATCGATCGCAACGAAGTTTTGATTCAGATCAAAACTCTGTCATAATTGCGTATTGTACATGATCATATAGTCGGGAATCTTGTTGAATTTTCCGACAACCAATTGAAAATAGTTTTCAATTTGAGACTAAAATGCAATTTTTACATGTTAGGCATGAAATCCGGAATATGAGGTATTCCGGATTTATGATGTCTAAGAATATTGCGGATTCTAATCATTATAGTTTTCTGTTTCTTTTCCGCGACCGTAAGTGTAATATGTGGGGTATTCCGGTCTCATTGCAATATGTCAAAGATTTTTCGAGATACGTATATTTACTTACGTTGATGACATTCGATGTTATGTGTTGCTGTTTATATGATTTATTGGATCGTCGTGATTGAATAGCAGGGGGGTTTTATGTGAGATGAGAGTTTTTATATTTTCATTCATGTGAAATTCAATGTAATGTTCTCTTATTGGGGCACTTCCGGGTTGAGGATGATGTCACCATTGTTGTATATTATTTACTTTTTCGCATTAGGATAGACTCAAGGTGGGGAGCACAAGTAACCGGGTTCTAGAGTCCAGAGGGAGACCATCTCAAGGAGTTGAGACCGGATCTCCTAACTCTAGAATTGGCAGGGTTACTTGCCGCTCTCATAGGGGTTTAGAGACGTGGGTTTGGCAATTTATCACGACCGTGGAATCCGTGTTTTACATTATTGGCTGAATTTAAAACATGGACATCCTAGTATATCCAATATTTCATATATTGATTTTGCTTCTTGTTTTTGTGATGTGATCATGTTGTATTATATATATGATATATAATAAACGCTGCTTATGTTTTGCACCCGTGCTAGTCCAGCCCCCTCTCTACCGGTAGTAAAGTAACTTAACGGTGTATGACGGGCCCCATGGCGAATGCGGATGGCATAAGCGTACGTTCTATTTTCGTTTCTTTTTCTGTAATGTTTAGGAAACATTGAATGATGGGACTTCATTAATGTGATTAATGAAAATAAAGAAACCAAAAGATGTTCTAGAATCAAATTTTCAAAAAAAGGGTTGCTCTAATTTTTGCTTTGCATAGTGGTATTCCTTGATAAATATCCAGCACCTCATTCAATGAGGAAAGAGCCGAGATCCCTTCACCAGGAGTGACCTCTTTAGCGAAACTAGCAAATGCTACAACCAACTCGGTTTTTGTATTTTGACTGCTTCTCAAGTTCTTGCTTTTCATAGTGGTATTTGTAAGTCCACGTTACCTACCCCGGTGCTTACGGGGAGGCGGAATAGGTAAAAAACGGATTTTTAACACAAGGTAACATGGACTAAAATTAGAGGATCTTTGCTAAACAAAAACTAACAAACAAATTACAAGTTCTAGCTACTATGTTAGATGGTTATACCTAGATCTTGAACTCTTTCTCTTCTTGTTGTGGTCCTCCTTCTTGCTTGCTCCTTGGAGTGGTGTAGACGGCTCCTCCTCTTCGTCTTCTCTTTGCCGAAGAAAGATCCACCCGAAGGCTTCTACCTTGAGCTCCTACCTCAACCAAGAGGTAACTAGAGTGCTTGGTTTGCTAAACTAAGAACCCTAGAATGAGTAGAGAGATGTCTTGATGGTTTTATCTCACAAAGCTTATGGTTTTCAACACATGAAAGAAAAGAGCTTTGAGAGAGGAAGAGGGAGAGCTTTGCATGAAAGAGAAAGAGCAAGAGAAAATAAGCAAGGATAACACAACCATGCTCTCATATGAGAATAATAATAATAATAAGAAGAATAATAACTAAAGAAAATTGTGATGGTTAGTTGAAATGACCATTATCATTTCACATTTAATGCAATTTGCAAGAATCAAGAAGCATCTTGCAAAAGAAATGATCGTGGTCAAATGGTCAACAAGAGTCAAATGGTCAACCAAAGTCAAATGGTCAACAAGATTCAAACGGTCAACCAAAGTCAAATGGTCAACCAAAACCTAACCATGGCACAATTACCCTTAATTAATATTATTAATCATATTTCTCATTCTCATTAGGTTTTTGAAAAAGTCAACTGTCAAAAACCCTAATGAGATTCCTCTGCCTCTGTCAACTGTGCATACACACCCGCATTCGTGTTCCTGAGGAACACGAATACATTGAGACAAAACCAATCCCAAAATAAATACAAGGATCTGGCTTAAACCAAAGCCCGCTAGTAAAAACTGCCCGGACACCAAACGTGCACAAGTGCGCGTATGTGAACGAACCCTGTCGCAAAACCATGCGACCTCTGCTCTGTTTTGCCCAAAGGCGAACAACCCTCTGTGTGGGACTCTAAAGGCTCGATACTACGCTGGCAGTGGTTTTAACCATAGGCCGCAAGCGGTACTAGCTGTACGTAACGGTCCCCAGGTAGATGCCGATAAGAAGACCGATGAGGTGAACCCATCTGAACTCCTACTGAGCCTGAATGTGAAAATCTCCGTACAGTCCGGTCTGTTCGTCTTAGAGTATCGCATGTCGGGCCTAGGGGGCGGTAAATGTCAGATCCCTAATAGTGGTACAAGTCGTGCCGGAGTGTAGCCCAGAACACCCTGAGAAACTACTGGAAACACTACCAGCAAATCTCGCTTGCCCTGGCCAGGGACTTTATGTAATGGCTCTTCTAGACACAGCGCGATATCAACCCCCAATACCGGAAAAGACGAATCCTATCTAACCGCTACTGCCTCCAAGTGCTTCTGGACTGCACCCAACTTCTACCTGTTTGCACGACTCCTTTGAGCCGTGGTAGGCTAGTAATCAAAGTACAGTGGGAACTGTAAGTCTACGGCAGCGCCCCGGCCGTCTGTACGAGGCCAAAATGCGGAAAACAAAAAAAAATCAAACTAGAAACCGGCGCTACCGCGGACTATAAACCAGGATCGGACCATTAACCTACTGCTAGCTAACTGGAGAAAGGGTAGAGAGCTATACCGAGCGATCCGTGTCCTTCGGTCTTTGGCCACCATCCCGATCTCCCCGCGGCATCTCCGGTCTCGATCTCCTCGTCGGAAAGGGCAACACATCACCGAGTCTTTTTACGGTCTCCCACCTCTGAACCGAGGCAACTCGGACACAAAGTTGGCTAGCCGACGTGTCCAAGATTGCTGTAGACCGAGTGTAGAATGTTATGTCTCGAGGGGTTATTAGAAGTTGTCATTTAGATGTAAAGGTTGAGGAATGAACTTTTTGAGATGAGCTAAAGAATTTTGTGGCAAGCAAATGATAATGAATCCCTCACCCAAAAATTTTGACAGCCCTCATCCATAGTGGTCGGCCATGCTTAAAAGAGAGAGAGTGAAAAGAATAATGTAAAAGAGAAATGAGTGATCATCATGAAACATGTCACACCAAAGTCCTTTTCAATCCCATCTCCATAAAGCAAGTAATGATGAACATAACAAATCATAGCAAGCTAGAACCATCATGAACCCTCCGCCACAAAAAACACCCTCCATTACTAATTGCACATTTGCAAAAAGAACCCCCTCCATCAAAGGAATTTCAGCCAAGAAGGAATGAAGAAAAATGGCCGAAACGGAATGCAAACTGGCAATTTCAAAAAAGCGATCCCGTAATAAATTACAGGAAAACCCCACGGCTGTATATACGTACCCACATTTGTATTCCGACCGAATACAAATACAATGAGACAAAATCTACACTGTATAATACTAGGATCCGGCTTAAAACAAAGCCCGCTAGTATTATCCGTCTGAACCATAACACGTGCACAAGTGCACGCATACGTTCGAACCCTGCCATAAATCCATACGGCCTCTACAGCGTTTCGCCCGAAACTTGAGAAACTGTCTGTCGGGGACTCTAAAGACTTGTCAATACTTTGGCTATGGATTTAACCACTAGCATGTCAGAGGTATTAGTCGTACGTAAAGAGCTACCAGGTATTGACCAAAAGGGAGGTCGATGAGCGAACTCATGCTGACACCGTACTGAGCATGTCAGTGACAATATCCTTACAGTCCGGTCCGTTCGTCTATGAGCATCGCATGTCGGGCCTAGGGGGTTGGTAAAAGTCAGACCCCCAAAAGCGGTACAAGTCGTGTCGGAGTGTAGCCCTGAACACCTGAGATACTACTGGAATACCTACTAGTAAATCTCCTTCCTTGGCCAAGGACTTCGTGTAGTGGCTCTCCTAGACACAGCACGATCTCACCCCCAATACCGGGAGAGACGAACCCCTGCCGATCCGCTCACTGCCTCCATGTGGCTCGGGACTGTACCCAACTAAAACCTGTTTGCACGACTCATTTGAGCCGTGGTAGGGTAGTAATCAAAGTACAGTGGGAACTCACACTAGACATATGACTATCTCAGGTCGATGAACTAACCTGTACACATGTCACCAGGGAACTACTATCTGACGTCAGGTATAATACCAACTAGCATGTTCCCGGCGAGTCATGTCCGGTGTACTCATAACCCAATGAGCACCTGTATACATCTTAGGTGAACCAACTAACACCAATGGCTTGTGAGACCGGCCACCGCCCCTCGTCGAGGTCTCGATTGTCTACAATAGTCTACTCTAGAGTATCGATGCCCTGTCTCGAAAACTCCCCTGACTAGGGACCTTTTAAGGATGTGCTTATAGACCCCAGCTCCCACGTATATGATCGCCATCATGCTGATGGACGTCAAGCAAGAATCCTAAGGGCTCTATCAATGCGCAATAGTGACATGTAAGGTCACCTAAAGCAGTACACGATGATAAAGACAAACCATGGTAGCATACTATTCTCTATCAACGTATAATAGTGAACTACAATGTCACCTAAAGCATGTACACGATGATAAAGACAGACCAGATAGTATACAAACCTCTCGAGTAAGACTGTCCTACCGGTATAGGTCCTCCCTCAATCATTGCAATCACGTGCCTGCGATCCAATAATTGACTCCGAGGGCACTATATCCAACAATCTCCCACTTACACTCAAGGCTAATTATTGCGATGTCGCATACTCACAGCCCCGTGTGATACCAAACACCCAACTCCTCTACTAATCAGTTTCACAAAACCCGTTTGCGAAACTATTGCGTTCGAGAAATAGCCTCAGTGAGTGGATCAACCCTGATGTATCTTTCTATGTATCTCTTTATCTCAAGTTTGCGGAGAAAGCCATCTCCCGAAATGAGCAATACCTGTCTTAGAATATGTCTGGATATCTGATGGGACCTAGTTCATAAATGAACTCCAAATCCAAACTTCTTAGACTGTATCGACAACTGAACTTAATCAGTATCCTGCGCCATGCCTCCCTCAGTATCCCCTTGGACCACCTGTCCAAAATGCTGCCCCTCGTCAGAGGGAAAACTATAACTCTGACAGTCACTCTATCATCCAGGTCACCTTGGAAGCCTGGAATGATAAATGTCTCCCGAATGAGGCTGTCGTTATCATATCCCTAGAACATCCACTTATGTTCTAAAACAGCTTCCGAATGTTTCTCCAGGATTGGATCAATATCAACTTATTGCATCTCGTGCAAAAACAACATCTGGTGTGGTACTTGACATCTGATGATCAACTCAATGCCTAAGCAAGTGATCTGCCGATCACGCACATCCCTTTCCCCTTTAGTCTATAAGACACCTTTAGAGAGGGTGACTCCATCACCTGCAGGTATACTGTCGTGCCCGGAGTCGTCCATTCTAAAACACCTTTAGAATGCTGTCTAAGTACCCAGATTGGGATACTGCCCAAATCTAGATCTAAAACCATAGATCTAGTAACCAGAATGTGTGATATAATATCCAAGTCCTATGTGGAGAAACCACTGTGTGACAACCAAAGTATAACCGATCTTAGTATAGGAATTTCACTTCCTACTCTGTGTATGTCATCCAAATACCAGGACATCATACACTACTACCTTCTTAACAGATCCATCCCCTATTCTGATGAAGTCAAACCTATGACTGTCACATCAGAAATAGATGATCTATCTCCGCTATACCTGCTTTAGTCTAACAATAGACATAAGCTACTTGTCCACTAAGCTTCCACTGCTCCCACTGACTGTGAAAACCCTCTGGCAGAGTCATATACACGTAAGCTTCAAAAGCCAGTTCAGAACGACGCTATACTCATCCTCCTGCCTGGTCTCATAGTCTGGAACAACTGTAGTGTCAAGTCTGGGTAAACAAGAACCTCCCTGTCACCGTCCTTGAGGCTACCTGAGTACCTCTCGGGTGCCTGAGGTTACCCACCATATCTGCGGAGTGGCCAATGGAATGTCAAACTAGATTGAATCTTTAGGTTCTTTATCAAATTTTCAGTAATCGTTTGCGGTTCTGGAATCACTTTCAGTTCCACCATACTCCCACTACTGTTTTTCTGAAAAAATCCATTTTTATTAAAACTGTGGCGAGTCTAGAACAATATCACTATTGATCTTTCAGATGGTAGAAAGTCAACCCTCGTCATAGCCCGGGTCAACCAACAAACAGCCATTACAGAAACATGCCTTGAGTTGTCCAGAGTCTGGTTTTAAGCAAAAACCGGACAACTCCCTGTACCTTAATATCGTTAAGATATGAACCGTTCTATATCCAATATAGAAACAGAGGCATAGATTTAATTGGAACCAGATTCAAATCATGCAGCTATCTCCAGTGCATGTCAACTGAATGGAAAGAGGCCGATCCGCATTACTCAACTTAGGAGTACATCCAGATATGAGTAACCTGAAAGAGAATCAAGTTCTCATAATCATTATTATCAACTGAATACCATACACAAGTATCAACATCTTCGATCACCTTGAAGAATCCCGATACTTGAAACATCTGGTTCTCTACTTTACTCTTATACCTATAACTTCTCAAAAATCAGACCTTGTATTTCTATGAAACACATGTATAAGAACTAGAGAAGTCACAAGTAAACAGAATATAGTACGAGTACCAACCCCTCTGTCCTAATGGATATTGGACAACATACAATACTCTGTATAAGTCCCCTGAGTCTAATAACTCATTCCCCATGTGTCGTAGGTTGAAAACTGTACTTATGGTTAAGAAGAATTGCACCGCTATTTAATGCTCCTTACCTAACCATCCACTGATATAGGTAATGTCATGGACATAATTTTAAAAAGTTATATCTCACTTTATAAAAATAAACATACAGATATATCAATTTGAAATTGGTGTATAACAACGGATATTCAAAACCAGATATTTGACGTCGGGCAAACAACCCAGGTGATTTCCTCAAATATCACCAATTACAATGAATTCCGATATAATGAGGATGATCACCCAATTCCCAATAACTTACTCCCACTCATCATTTGTAAAACCATACAGATGTGAGAATCAAACCTGGTAAATACATACCCTGGAGTAAGGACTAATTGGGAAATCAGTTCTCTATTAACAATACACAGTGAAACTGAAACATGAAAATTTTTCGTAGGGTTATCCGGGTATTCCTAGTAATGCCTCTTCCATTATCCAGATTCACAACTGTAACAGTATATTTCTTTGCTATCTCTCCAAATCCCTTTATTTGTCTTTAGTCGTTACCTTCTGTACACCTTCGTTAGGCTAAATGGTTTTCTTCCTTCCCTACCGTTCGGCACCAGCCTATGGTTTGGAAGAAGACTATCCAATAAGCATAACAGGTGTACTGTCCTAATCCGAGGAGCACTCGCAATGCGAGAGAAGGTGAAGATAAAAGACAACCGAATAAACCTTATTCATATTTCTCCTGAACCAGATTCCATCCCCGAACTGGAACAAGTTCCTTTCGAGTTCGTATATAACCATACGATGGAATATCCAAACAACTGTGGATCTTCGTAGTGATACTGAGTGTTCTGGAGAAATACAAAGGTGAAGTAGGAGTGGCGATGAAATACTTGGTTTGGTCGTGAATAGCAGTCGCATTTTACTTTGCCCTCTTTCTAATCCCTTTATTTGTCTTTACTTAATACCTTCTGTACACCATACTTAGGCTAATCGGCTTTCTTCATTCCCTACCATTCGGCACCAGCCTAAGGTTTGGAAGAAGACTATCCAATAAGCGTAACATGTGTACTATCCCCTAATCCAAGGAGCACTCGCAACCTGAGAGAATGTAAAAGGAAAAGACAACTGAATAGTCCTATTCGTTTTCTCCAGAACCAGAAACCATCCTCGAATCTGGAACAAGTTCCTTCGAGTTCGTATATAACCATACGATGGTTTTATCCAATGGAAGTGGACATTCATAGTAATACGGGGTGTCCTGGAGAAGAGGGTAAAAGTAGGAGTGGCAATGAGGTAAGCAACTCAGACAATCCAAAAGCCAGTGTTATAAGATGGTTCGATCAACTTGGTCACTGAGTCATAGTCTAGGGTGCCATGATCGCTGCCAAAGAGAGAGAGAAAAGAAACACTCAGCGTGCACTCTAACCTAGATCAGAATGGTTATCAATTTATCTAATCATGAAACCACCCACTGTATCCTCAAATTCTCCTCCAAACCTGAAAGAAGAATTAGTCGGGATCACCCGAGGAGTAAACCAATTCATCAGTGGGAATCGGGATCCAACTATCATCGCATGATAACGTGGTTAAATCCTCTCATGTTATCACACTCCAGAAGGTATGCGCATGCCTGGAAAGTTTTAGTTTCTTTAGAAACTCCCGATGTGATTTTTACCCCATGCTCTTATGACCTTGACTTTGACCAACAAATCATAAGTCGCATGTCAAGTTCTACCCGTCATTATCCAGGTTAATTTGAACCCACCCGTACCTACCCTTGACTTTGGCCAACAAATCATAAGTCGCATGTCAAGTTTATCTAAACAGGATGGCTCCCACTGTTTCTCGAATCCTTCCTCAAACCATAAAAGAAAAATTAGTCGGGATTGGTCTCACCGTACAATACTTGCTTAACCGTTCATCCAGGCTGGCGTCGGTACTTCGAGGGAGGTTTTACGACGCTTTCGCGAAGTTCAGTTATTAAATAACCTCTTTTCCCTATGGGCGTAGCCCCGCTAACACCTTTCTAGACACCTACTTGGTTTATAGTATTGATCGTTAAGTGAAAAGTTTCCCGAGGAGTAGCGGATACTCACAGTAGGATCGGGATCCAAATATCATTGTGAGATAATGCTGAAGGAATCCTACCAACATTATCAAACTCCAAATGGTATGCAGCACTAGCAAGTTTTGATTTCTTTAGAAACTCCCGATGTGGATTTTTGCCCCCATGCTTTTATGACCTTGACGAAAACCAACATGTCATAAGTCACATGTCAAGTTCTACCCGTCATTATCCAGGTTAATTTGAACCCACCCGTACATACCCTTGACGAAGGCCAAAATATTAGTACGACTGTCCCAAACCAACACATCTATATATGCTACAGATAAATATTCAACAGCTACCAATCACTATGCTATGGCGAAGGTCAAAATACATGGCTTGAATTCTACTGAATATTTAACTGAAATAATGGAGGGCTATGAATGGTTTTGGAGAAACCGTGAACGTAGTGAACTTGATATAATTGAAGGAACCTGATAGCTTTTAAAAGAAGTGGTTTAAGCTCCGCGTTTTTAAAAGTTTTCTGTTTTGGAAAAAACCGAGTGGTTTTGAAATTTTTCCAATGATTTAACTTTGGTTTGTTTTCTTTGCATTAATTTAATGTGTCCCATCAATTAATCATACCATTGCAGAAAACAATGAAAATATGGCGTACGCTTATGCCATCCGCATTCGCCACTGGGCCCTGTCATCACCCGTTAGGTTACTTAACTAACGACAGAGCGGGGGCTGGACTAGCGCGGATGCAAAACATAAGCAACGCCTACTAGATATAATATATAGATATATGCATTCGTTAGATGCAATGATAGCCATTCCAGATCACAGATGAACAGATTGGATATGCTAGGAATCTGCATTTCGTTCGAACCAATAACGAAAGACGGATTACACGGTCGCGATGAATAGCCAAACCCCACCCTAGACCCCTACGGGTGCGGCAAATTACCCGCCAAGTATCCAAAGTGAAGCAACCTCCCTCAACAACGTGAGTAGGGTACTCGGCACTTCAAAGTACCCGGTAGTTTGTGCATCCCACCTTGGGTCTATCCTAGGAGCAAAAACAGTAAAAGAAATAATATACAATGGCGGCTACAACCTTAACCTGGATCTGCGGCCATAAAAATAATATTACACCAATTTACAATTTACATCAAATGAAAGATAAATAAACTCTCATCTCACAAACCCTGGCTATTCATCCACGACAATCCAACAAGTTCATATACACAATCCATCATCACAGATCACAGATATGTACAACCCCCACTAAACGACGTATAGCGATTAGTCGACGTTCAGCACATATATCACATTACAGATATAACCAATCAGCTAAAGTTTATAGAATTTCGATCAATATACCAATTTTAAAATACCCAAAGTACAATACTGTTCTCTGAAGAATCTGGGCAGAAACAAATCATCTTAAAAATCACAAAACCAACACAGAGAACCCCAGAAGAAATTTGGTGCGCAGCCGAGTTGACTCGGCCGCGGATCCGCGGAGGATCGCTTAGATCGGCCGCGGATCCGCGGTATTTTAAGCGACTCAGGCGCCTAAATTTCTACAGATTTCTCAAAAAAACCTGCTTTTATTTTCATGTCACTTAAAATATTTTTAGGCATGTTTTAAAAATCGACAGAAAATACAAGATTTTTTCCGGATCGAAGTTCTAAACACTTTCCTAACATGTTAGTTGTTGTTTAGCTAGGCTCTGATACAACTGTAAGTCTACGTTACCCACCCCGGTGCTTACAGGGAGGCGGAATAGGTAAAAAACGGATTTTTAACACAAGGTAACATGGACTAAAATTAGAGGATCTTTGCTAAATAAAAACTAACAAACAAACTACAAGTTCTAGCTACTATGTTAGATGGTTATACCTAGATCTTGAACTCCTTCTCTTCTTGTTGTGGTCCTCCTTCATGCTTGCTCCTTGGAGTGGTGTAGAAGGCTCCTCCTCTTCGTCTTCTCTTTGCCGAAGAAAGATCCACTCGAAGGCCTCTACCTTGAGCCCCTACCTCAACCAAGAGGTAACTAGAGTGCTTGGCTTGCTAAACTAAGAATCCTAGAATGAGTAGAGAGATGTCTTGATGGTTTTATCTCACAAAGCCCATGGTTTTCAACACATGAAAGAAGAGAGCTTTGAGAGAGGAAGAGGCAGAGCTTTGCATGAGAGAGAAAGAGCAAGCGAGAATAAGCAAGGATAACACAACCATGCTCTCATATGAGAATAATAAGAATAATAATAACTAAAGAAAATTGTGATGGTTAGTTGAAATGACCATTATCATTTCACATTTAATCCAATTTGCAAGAATCAAGAAGCATCTTGCAAAAGAAATGATCATGGTCAAATGGTCAACAAGAGTCAAATGGTCAACCAAAACCTAACCATGGCACAATTATCCTTAATTAATATTATTAATCATATTTCTCATTCTCATTAGGGTTTAGAAAAAGTCAACTGTCCAAAACCCTAATGAGATTCCTCTGCCTCTGTCAACTGTGCATACACACCCGCATCCGTGTTCCTGAGGAACACGAATACAATGAGACAAAACCAAACCCAAAACAAATGCTAGGATCTGGCTTAAACCAAAGCCCGCTAGTAAAAACTGCCCGGACACCAAACGTGCACAAGTGTGCGTATGTGAACGAACCCTGTCGCAAAACAATGCGACCACTACTCTGTTTTGCCCAAAGGTGAACAACCCTCTGTATGGGACTCTAAATGTTGGATATAGTGCCCTCAGACTCAATTATTGGATCACAGGCACATGATTTCAATGATTGAGGGAGGACCTATAACAGTAGGACAGTCTTACTCAAGATGATAGTATGCTATCTTGTTTATCTTTATCATCGTGTACATGCTTTAGGTGACATTACAGGTTACTATTACACGTTGATAGAGACCTTCGGATTCTTGCTTGACGGCCAGCGGTATGATGGTGATCATATACGTGGGAGCTGGGGTCTATAAGAACATCCTTAATTGGTCCCTAGTCGTGGGAGTTTCGAGACTGGGCATCGATACTCCATTAGTAAACTAGTGTATACAATCGAGACCTCGACGAGGGGCGGTAGCCGGTCTCACAAGCCATTGGTGTCAGTTGGATCACCTAAGATGTATATAGGTGCTCACTGGGTTATGTGTACACCGGACAAGACTCGCCGGGAACATGCTAGTTGGTATTATACATGACGTCAGATAGCAGTTCCCTGTTGACATGTGTACAGGTTAGTTCATCGACCTGAGATCGTCATTTGTCTCGTGTCAGTTCCCAATGTACTTTGATTACTACCCTACCATGGCTCAAAGGAGTCATGCAAACAGGTTTTAGTTGGGTACAGTTCTGAGCCACATGGAGGCAGTGAGTGGATCAGCAGGGGTTTCGTCTCTCCCGGTATTGGGGTGAGATCGCGCTGTGTCTAGGAGAACCATTACACGAAGTCCTTGGCCAAGGCAGGAGATTTACTGGTAGGTATTCCAGTAGTATCCCAGGGTGTTCTGGGCTACACTCCAACACGACTTGTACCGCTTTAGGAGGTCTAACTTTTACCAACCCCCTAGGCCTGACATGCGATGCTCATAGACGAACGGACCGGATTGTACGGATATTGTGACTGACAGGCTCAGTAAGGTGTCAGGATGAGTTCGCTCATCGACCTCCCATTTGGTCTATACCTGGTAGCCCGTTACATACGGCTAGTACTACTGACGTGCTAGTGGTTAAATCCAAAGCCAAAGTATTGACGAGCCTTTAGAGTCCCCCACAGACAGTTTCTCAAGTTTCGGGCGAAACGTTGTAGAGGCCGTATGATATATGGAAGGGTCCTATCATATACGTGCAGTAGTGCACAGATCATGATCGGGCGGATCATACTAGTGGGCTTTGGTTTAAGCCGGATCCTAGTATTAGATTTGTTGGATTACTTTAGTCTCGTCGCATTCTCATTCAGCCGGAATGCGAATGCGGGTATGTATATACAGGTGAAGGGTATACTTGTGATCCGTCACGAGTTTACTTTTGATGTTTTCGTATCTTTTTATTGTTGTAAACATTTGAGTTAATGTTTACAAATGGAAATTGTGAGCTTAAATCATCATTTTGTGCATTAAATGAGACATGTACTTCATAGGTGACTCATGGTCTCATTTCTTGTGCAAATGTCACATTGTGTGATTGATTTGTGAGTTGAATTGAGAGGAAGAGAGAGAAGGACACCCATTGTAAAGAGTTTGGTCTTGTATTTTTCATTGACACCCTCTCATTTTTGAGAGAATAAAAGAAAGAAAATGGCTCCTCTTCTTCTTCTTCCTCTAGCTCACAACCTCCATTGATGGCTTCATCTTCAACCTCCATTCATGCAATGGATGTAAGAGACAAAGTTATCACAAACATTCTCTACTCGCCTTGGACATGTCGGCTCGCGAACTTCGTGCCTGAGTTGCTTCGGATGAAGCGGGAGCCCGTAAAAAGACTCGAAGATGGGGCGCCCTTTCCGACGAGGAGACCGGAGATCGGAGATGCCGCGAGGAGCTAGGGATGGTGGCTAAAGACTGAAGGACACGGATCGATCGGTATAGCTTTTCTAACCTTTCTCTAGTTGCTAGTTATAGGTTAATGGTACGATCCAGGATTAAAGTCTGCGATACCGCCGGTTTCTAGTTAAAAAAACGTTTTCGTTTCCGCATTTTGGCCCCGGACAGACGGCCGGGGTGCTACCGTAGACTTACATGGTATCAGAGCCATGCCATTAACATTTACAAGCTTGCTCTAACATGTTTAGAACATCGATCGAACAAAATTTCCGAAACCGCGATTCCATTTCATGAAGTTTCTGTCGAATTTTTTTTATCATCAAAAAATTATTTTGAGTATTGCAGAAAATCAGGCAGGCTTTTTTAAGACCACCGATAAATTTTGTGAAGTGATCACACTGTAGCGCCGCGGAACCGCGGCATGACCCTTGTTTTGGCCGCGGTTCCGCCGCACTACTGTAGCATTAGGGCACCAAAATTTCTACAGTGGTCTCTGAGTTAGAATTGGGGTTTCTGGTATTTTTAGTTTTGGCCCAGATTATTTTGAGTACTGGGAATTGTGCTTGGGGCCCACTCTGGGATATTTTGTCGATCGAAAATTTAAATATGTTAGTTTACAGTACTTACTTTATATCTGCGACCGCGAATGTCATTTGATCGGTAAATCTTGTCTAATTGCTATAGCCCTTTTAGACGGATTTGCGAACGTGATATTCACGTTGATGTTTTGTGTTGTGCTGTGATATTGCGGATTTGTCGTGGTGGATAGCCTGGATGCAATGGTAGTACAGTTTGGTTGTATTTGTACATTTGATATTGCGGGGCGAGCGTCCGACATGTGGACTGTCGTCACTTACTGTTTGTATATTATTCTTTTGGGGCACGACTCGGCTGAGGTCGATGTACCCGTTGTATATATTTTACTTTCTGTACTAGGATTACCCCACGGTGGGGTGCACGGGTAGCCGGGTTCTAGAGGGCAACGGGCCCACATCTCATAGATTTGAGACGGAGGGGGCTTCAGACTAGAATTAGCGGGCTATTCCCTGCACTCGTAGGGGGTACAGGTTGACCCAAGGAGGGGTGCTCAAGTTACCAGATTCTGTGATCCATTCACTTTGCTATAGGGGCTGTCTCACTTCAGGTTTTGGCCGGTAACTTGCCGCGCCCGTAGAGGTCTAGGATTTCATTGCACAGGCTATCCACACGACCAGAGGAACGTCGGGTTTCAGTAGCGGCTCTATGAAGCCCGGGGATCCCAGATTAACTGTATTGTTCTTTGATGCTTATTACATTTCTGTGATGTTGCATTTTAACACGCCATGAGCGAATATTATATATTGATATATATACTAGTAGGTGTTGTATATGTTTTACACCCGCGCTAGTCCAGTCCCCGCTCTGTCGTTAGTTAAGTAACCTAACGGGTGATGACGGGACCCAGCGGTGAATGCGGATGGCATATACGTACATCATATTTTCGTTCTTTTGTGGTGTGATTAATTGATGGGACTGCATTGATTCAGATCAATGCAAGCTAAAAAACCTATTCTGATGTTGTTGGAACATTTTTCAAAAAGCTGTTATTGCAAGGACGTTCTCTTTTGTTTTGCACAGTGGTATTCGGTTATGAATATCCAGCACCTCAGTCGACGAGGCAAGGGCCGAGATCCCTTCACCGGGAGTGACCCCTTGGACAGAAGTTTGCGTCAGGGTAATAACTTCACTATAGTCGATTACTTCTTGCTTTGCATCGTAGTATTCAGTTGGAATATCCCGCACCTCATTCTACGGGGAAAGAGCCGAGATCCCTTCATCGGGAGTGACCTCTTTAGCAAAGGTTTTCGCCACTATATTTTTATAAAAATCTATCCGGTTCCTTCAACGATATCAAGTTCATTACGTTAAAGGTTTTTCGCCAAAAACCATTCGTAGCACTCCGTCATTTCAGAAAGGTAGCACTTAGTATTCATGCTATATTTGTTGGTCTTCGTCAAGGCATAGTGAATGGTAGCTGCTTGTTACCTTTCTGCTGCATAGATAGATGTGTTGGTTTGAGACAGTCGTATAGCCTTGTTGGCCTTCATCAAGGGCTTGTACGGGTAGGTTCAAATTAACCTGGATAATGACGGGTAGAACTTGGCATGTGACTTATGATTTGTTGGCCTTCTTCAAGGTCATAAAAGCATGGGGTAAAAATCACATCGGGTGTTTCTAAAGAAACTGAAACTTGCTAGATATGCGCATACCTTCTGGAGTGTGATAACGTGAGTGGATTCCATCACGTTATCATGCAATGATAGTTGGATACTGATTCCCACTGATTAGTTGGTTTACTCCTCGGGTGATTCCGACTAATTCTTCTTTCAGGTTTGAAGGAAAATTTGAGGTTACAGTAGGAGGTTTCCTGATTAGATAAATTGATAACCAATCTGATCTAGGTTAGAGTGCACGCAGAGTGTTTCTCTTCTCTCTCTCTCTTTGGCAGCGACCATGACCCGACCCTTGACTATGACTCAATGACCAAGTTAACCGAACTTTCTTAAAACACTGGCTTTTGGATTGTTTGAGTTGCATACCTCATTGCCACTCCTACTTTTACCATTTTCTCCAGAACACCCCGTATTACTACGAACATCCACTTCCATTGGATAAAACCATCGTATGGTTATATACGAACTCGAAGGAACTTGTTCCAGATTCGAGGATGGTTTCCGGTTCTGGAGAAAATGAATAGGACTATTCAGTTGACTTTTCCTTTTACCTTCTCTCAGGTTGCGAGTGCTCCTTGGATTAGGACGGTACACCTGTTATGCTAATTGGATAGTCTTCATCCAAACCATAGGCAGGTGTCGAATGGCAGGGAATGAAGAAAACCATTTAGCCTAAAAGGTGTACAGAAGGTATTAAGTAAAGAAAAATAAAGGGATTAGTAAGAGGGCAAAGTAAATTTTGACTGCTATTCACGACCAAACCAAGTATTTCATCGCCACTCCTACATCACCTTTTTATTTCCCCAGAACACCCCGTATCACTATGATGATCCACAGTTTATTGGATACTCCATCGTATGGTTATATACGAACTCGAAGGAACTTGTTCCAGTTCGGGGATGGATTCTGGTTTAGGAGAAATAGGAATACGGTTTATTCAGTTGTCTTTTATCTTTACCTTCTCTCGCGTTGCGAGTACTCCTAGGATTAGGGGAGTACACCCATTATGCTTATTGAATAGTCTTCTTCCAAACCATAGGCTGGTGCCGAACGGTAGGGAAGGAAGAAAACCATTTGGCCTAAAAGAGGTGTACAGAAGGTGATGACTAAAGACATATAAAGGGATTTGGAGAGATGACAAAGAAATATACGGTTACAGTTGTGAATCTGATAATAGAAGAGGCATTACTAAGAATACCCGGATACCCCTTCGAAACATTTATATGTTTCAGTTTCACTATGTATTGTTAGAAGAAAACTGATTTCCCAATTAGCCCTTGCTCCAGGGTATGTATTTACCAGGTTTGATTCTCACATCTGTATGGTTTTACAGATGATGAGTGGGAGTAAGTTATTGGGAATTGGGTGATCATCCTCATTATATTGGGATTCGTTGTAACTAGTGATATTTGAGGAAATCGCCTGGGTTGTTTGCCTGACGGCAAATATCTGGTTTTGAATATCTGTTGTTATACACCAATTTCAAATTGATGTATCTGTATATTTATTTTTATAAAGTGAGATATATCTTTTTGAAATTATGTCTATGAAATTTACCTATATCGGTGGATGGTTAGGTAAGGAGAATTAAATAGCGGTGTAATTCTTCTTAACCATAAGTATAGTTTTCAACCTACGACACACAGGGAATGAGTTATTAGAATCAGGGGACTTATACAGAGTACTGTATGTTGTCCAGTGTCCATTTGGACAGAGGGGTTGGTACTCGTATTATATTCTGTTTACTTGTGACTTCTCTAGTTCTTAGACATGTGTTTCTTAGAAATGCAAGGTCTAAGTTTTGAGAAGTTATAGGTATAAGAATAAAGTAGAGAATCAGGTGTTGCAAGTATCAGGATTCTTCAAGGTGATCGAAGATGTAGATACTTGTGTATGGTATTCAGTTGATAGTAATGATTATGAGAACTTGCTTCTCTTTCAGGTTACTCATATATGGATGTATTCCTAAGTTGAGTATTGCTGATCGGCATCTCTCCATTTATTTGACATGCACTGGAGACAGCTGCATGATTTGAATTTGGTTCTAATTAAATATGTGCCTCTGTTTCTATATTGGATATAGAATAGTTCGTATCTTAACAATGTTATAGTACGGGGAGTTTTCCGGCTTATGCTTAAAACCAGACTCTGGATAACTCAAGGCACGTTTCTGTAATGGCAGTTTGTGGGTTAACCCGGGCTATGACGAGGGTTGACTTTCTACTATCTGAAAGATCAATAGTGATATTGTTCTTGACTCGCCACAGTTTTAGTAAAATGGATTCTTTTTCAGAAAACAGAAGTGGGAGTAAGGTAGAACTGGAAGTGATTCCAGAACCACAAATTATTACTGAAAACTTAATAGGACCTAAAGATTCAATCTGGCTTGACATTCTATTAGCCACTCCGCGGATATGGTCGGTAACCTCAGGTGCCCGAGAGGTACTCCGGTAGCTCAAGGACGGTGACAAGGAGGTTCTTGTTTACCCAGACTTGCCATTGCTGTTGTTCCAGACTGTGAGATCCGGCAGGAGGATGAGTATAACGTCGTTCTAAACTAGCTTTAGAAGTGTACGTGTATATGACTCTGCCAGAGGGTTGTCGTAGTCAGTGGGAGCAGCGGAAGCATAGTGGACAGGTAGCTTATGTCTATTTATGGACTGAAGCAGATATAACGGAGATAGATCATCTATTTCTGATGTGACAGTCATAGGTTTGACTTCATTAGAATACAGGATGGATCTGTTAAGAAAGTAGTAGGGTGTGATGTCACTACTACAAAGAAGGGTTGCCCCTACGGATAAATCCGTAGGGGCAACCCACTGCCCCTACGGATATATACGTAGGGGCGAAAAAATACCCCGTAGGTGCAAAGGCCGCAGGTGCAAGTTGAGGCCCTGAACTTGCCCCTACGGTTAAATTTTTGCCCCTACGGATATATGTGTAGGTCCAGTTGCCCCTACGGAGTACGCCGTAGGGTATAAGATTTTATCTTATTTACGGTTTATTTTAATAAATTACTTGGCCCTACGGATATACCCGTAGGGGCATGTACTACCCCCTACGGATATATGCGTAGGTACGTTTCCGTAGGGGCACAAATTCAGGATACCTGATATTTTGCCCCTACGGATAACGCCGTAGGGGAGAGTCAGTGGCCCCTACAGATATATCCGTAGGGGATTTCCCAACCCCCTGGCACTGACATCTGGGGGAAATATCAGTTACTGCTGATATTTTGCCCCTACGGACATATCCGTAGTGGTAACATGTGTGCCTACGGATTAATCCGTAGGTACATATTATCTATAATTTTTTTTAAAAAATGGGCTGCTTGATTTTTTACCGCCCTGTGCACAATAATATATACATCAATCAAATCATATATTGCAGTATTCATAATCACATCTCACGCATATATATAATATACAAAAGAAACACAAAAACTGAATATGATATAAATACAAACCGATATCAATATCGTTTCAAAATGTAGTACAATGTGTATGATATAAATAAATACATGTTTCAAAAAAAAAGAACCAAAAATCTACGCTAGCTCGGTCCAGCTCCACCTCTGAATAACGATAGAATAACGCGCGCCTGCTCCTCGGTCAATAAACTCTGCAATTCGTCGCGAGCGGGAGTCTGAGTGGGCGGTGGAGCTACAGGAGCTGTCTGCGGAACCGCAGCCGATGTAGTGGCTTGCGGAGCCGCAGCCGAAGGAGATGCGTGTGGAGGCTCGGCCGATCTACCCTGTCGCGTCTGGATATAACGTGTGTAAGAAGTGTGTAAGAACTGTTTATTATTCGAATTCGTATCATTATTAAGTTATTTCGAAACCCTGTTTGGATATCTAGTTTGGAAAAGCGTTGTTTATTTCAATTACATATGTATGTATGATTAATCAAACTTAAGTCTAAAACCAAAAAAGCTCAAGCTACGTACTAATTATGGATATGTTGATATGTATATAATATGAAATGATATTTTACTATAAAGTAGTATACATACCAGCATCTCCTTCAACTCCTGAACGCTGGCCCTCAAGCTATCCAGTTCATGATGGACATGCCGGTCACTGGAGACGGAGGAAGTAACCGCCGGGGTGGAGTCCAACCTCATATGGGCCCTGCTAGGGCCCAATCCCCGGCCTTTCCCAACCTCCGTGGTGCCCTCCGTGTGCGGCGTCCAGAACTGGGGTCAGCAGCCTCGGATCGTTCTGTCCGGTAAAATCGTTCCCCAGGCCTAGGCCTGCTCAACCACCCGCTCCTACACCCATATTCAAATTCTTATCATTATCGAGTTATTTCGAAACCCCATTTGGATATCTAGTTTGGAAAACTGTAGTTTATTTTAATTAGATATGTACATGTATGATTAATAAAACATAAGTCTACAACCAAATAAGCTCAGGCTATGTACTGATATTGGATATGTTGATATCTATAATATGACATTATATTTTACTATTAAGTAGTATACATACCAGCATCTCATTCAACTCCTGAACGGTGGCCTTCAAGCTCTCCTGTTCCTGCTGGATACGTCGCTCACTGGAGACGGAGGAAGTAACCACCGGGGTGGAGTCCAACCTCATATGGGCCCTGCTAGAGCCCAGTCCTCGGCCTCTCTCCCAACCTCCGTGGTGCCGTCCGTGTGCGGCGTCCAGGACTGGGGTCAGCAGCCTCGAATGTTGCCTTCCCCTTAGCAACTGTCAGAACATTATATTTAGCACATACTGGTCTATAAAATTGACAAGAAATACCAAAATCAACAAATTCAAAGCCTTACCAACAGAGATAGAAGATGTGCTCCTCTGGTATCTGCATGTATCAAAATTTAAATAATATTAATTAATTTCAGTACATACATACTAACAAGGTAAACTCGCATATAGCGCTGCTTACACATATGACAAGGAGTGAACAAGCTCTTGTAGATCATCAGGCGCAAATCTAATCTCATCAAGCAGCCCATGATAATGAGTTGGACGACTAAGAGCAAAAGGAATGTGTGTATATTTATGATATAGCATTCTAAATCAATATACATGCCCTATATAATATATAAACATACCTGGAGGAACGGGAGTGGCCCCTGTCCCTGATATGGACGCATCACCAACAACTAGACAATCAAACATTGACAATATAAGTAATTTTGACATAAACAGGCATGGATATCTATAATATTACATTCAAAATGGATATTAGAGAGCACACCTGCAGTGAGAAGTGGTAAAAGTATCACCCAACTAGGGTGTAATTTACAGAATCAGTTGAGACTCTTAAAAGTCATAGAAGAACCCGACCTGCACAAATCTGATGAATGCTTTCCATTGGACACTAAGAAGTCTCTAAAGGGAAAAGCCTATGTGAAAGCCATCATTAGTTCATATCAGAAGATTGATGCTGAAACAGAGAACGAGGAATGTCATTTTTTTCTTCTTCCGTCACATTACTGTCTTCTCCTTCTGCCACATTACTGTCTTCTCCTTCTTATTATATGCGCGTGCAAATTCAATGACTATATTGAGAATATGGATTAATAGTGGGTAGGAAAAGTATTTCTCAAATGGCTTTTGCGTCTTAAAACCATAAACTACTAAGTAATGGCATACATAATTTTTTTAGTATAAAGGTTGTTATTTTAAGTTTTCCCTTATAGAGATATGATCTAACTGCATCTATAAACTATAAGTGTGCAGAAAATTATGATAAGAAACCATAAGAAAGGGTCGTAGCCATGCATAACCTTGAATCTACATACCAAATCATGCAAAAGCATGCACTTATTGTCACCTTGCCTTGGAATATAAAATATCTTGGAAGACTATAAGCGAGCATTTAAATCTTGATAGCTTTTGACTTCAACATATATTTTTCTCAAGTACCATGAAATATACTTGCTCCGTATAAACCGTTTTCAGGAAGATGGATTAATAATGACAAATTATCCATTGTGGCTCACTAGGTTAGCATTTTCTCTTCTATTGACCATCTTACTAATCTGCTTGGTAAATTTATTCGGAACCGGCTGCGAATCATTAAAAGACATGCATAAGAAAGAAAGCTAAAATACAGATATATAGCATACCGATACATCGAAACTTCATAGTTGCGATGGCAATCCAGAGATATTTATTTCTACACACGTGGTGCGCGTGCTAATGCGTCAGGCGTCATGGACAAATATTTCAGAACATGGAAAGTATTATTCGTATAAATTAATTAAAACTTTTAAACACCTTGGGTAGATATTTTCTTAGTTGATGCAATCATATCATGAGGACTAAATTTAAGCTATTATACATATGCATATGTATTTTTCTAACCTAATATATCACACACACACACACAGAGAGAGAGAGAGAACACCTGGTAGGTAGAGAAATCAGGTAGCAGGATCCTGAAGAAATGGAGTCCATAGCATTGCTCATCATCATCATCCATGATCCCTTTGATAATATTTTTTCAAAGGGATCACGGATGATGATGATGAGCAATGCTATGGACTCCATTTCTTCAGGATGCTGCTACCTGATTTCTCTATCTACCTGGTGTTCTCTCTCTCTCTCTCTCTCTCTGTGTGTGTGATATATTAGGTTAGAAAAATACATAAGCATATGTATAATAGCTTAAATTTAGTCCTCATGATATGATTGAATCAACTAAGAAAATATCTACCCAAGGTGTTTAAAAGTTTTAATTAATTTATACGAATAATACTTTCCATGTTCTAAAATATTTGTCCATGATGCCTGACGCATTAGCACGCGCACCACGTGTGTAGAAATAAATATCTCTGGATTGCCATCGTAACTATGAAGTTTCGATATATCGGTATGCTATATATCTGTATTTTAGCTTTCTTTCTTATGCTTGTCTTTTAATGATTCGCAGCCGGTTCCGAATAAATTTACCAAGCAAATTAGTAAGATGGTCAATAGAAGAGAAAATGCTAACCTAGTGAGCCACAATGGATAATTTGTCATTATTAATCCATCTTCCTGAAAACGGTTTATACGGAGCAAGTATATTTCATGGTACTTGAGAAAAATATATGTTGAAGTCAAAAGCTATCAAGATTTAAATGCTCGCTTATAGTCTTCCAATATATTTTATATTCCAAGGCAAGGTGACAATAAGTGCATGCTTTTACATGATTTGGTATGTAGATTCAAGGTTATGCATGGATACGACCCTTTCTTATGGTTTCTTATCATAATTTTCTGCACACTTATAGTTTATAGATGCAGTTAGATCATATCTCTATAAGGGAAAACTTAAAATAACAACCTTTATACTAAAAAAATTATGTATGCCATTACTTAGTAGTTTATGGTTTTAAGACGCAAAAGCCATTTGAGAAATACTTTTCCTACCCACTATTAATCCATATTCTCAATATAGTCATTGAATTTGCACGCGCACATAATAAGAAGGAGAAGACAGTAATGTGGCAGAAGGAGAAGACAGTAATGTGACGGAAGAAAAAAAAATGACATTCCTCGTTCTCTGTTTCAGCATCAATCTTCTGATATGAACTAATGATGGCTTTCACATAGGCTTTTCCCTTTAGAGACTTCTTAGTGTCCAATGGAAAGCATACATCAGATTTGTGCAGGTCGGGTTCTTCTATGACTTTTAAGAGTCTCAACTGATTCTGTAAATTACACCCTTGTTGGGTGATACTTTTACCACTTCTCAATGCAGGTGCGCTCTCTAATATCCATTTTGAATATCGATAATATTACATTCAAAATGGATATTAAAGAGCGCACCTGCAGTGAGAAGTGGTAAAAGTACAACCCAACTAGAGTGTAATTTACAGAATCAGTTGAGACTCTTGAAAGTCATAGAAGAACCCGACCTGCACAATTCTGATGTATGCTTTCTATTGGACACTAAGAAGTCTCTAAAGGGAAAAGCCTATGTGAAAGCCATCATTAGTTCATATCAGAAGATTGATGCTGAAACAGAGAACGAGGAATGTCATTTTTTTCTTCTTCTGCCACATTACTGTCTTCTCCTTCTTCTTCTGCCACATTATTGTCTTCTCCTTCTTATTATGTGCGCGTGCAAATTCGATGACTATATTGAGAATATGGATTAATAGTGGGTTGGAAAAGTATTTCTCAAATGGCTTTTGCGTCCAAAAACCATAAACTACTAAGTAATGGCATACATAATTTTTTAGTATAAAGGTTGTTATTTTAAGTGCGCGTGCAAATTCAATGAAAGTTAGATTTGAGGATACCCATGTATGAGTTGTATTCTATATATGTGTGTTTCGATTTATGATTTCGCTTAAGTGTAGGGTTGTTTTTACTTAAATTTCAAATGTATATACATGCATACACACACACACATCATATACACAGTTTTTGAATGTTGCCAGAATTTCAACGGTAATTCTAGATTTTTCCAAACTCTGAAGGCTTCACAAAAATTTTAAATACAGATTTAATATTTTTACGATTTTTCTTGGTAAATTATCCATTTTGGCTCACTAGGTTAGTATTTTCTCTTATATTGACCATCTTTCTAATCTGCTTGGTAAATTTATTCGGAACCGGCTGCGAATCATTAAAATACATGCAAAAGAAAGAAAGCTAAAATACAGATATATAGCATACCGATCATCGAAACTTCAAAGTTGCGATGGCAATCCAGAGATATTTTTCAAAGGGATCATGGATGATGATGATGAGCAATACTATGGACTCCATTTCTTCAGGATCCTGCTACCTGAACCTGAAGAAATGGAGTCCATAGTATTGCTCATCATCATCATCCATGATCCCTTTGATAAATATCTCTGGATTGCCATCGCAACTTTGAAGTTTCGATGTATCGGTATGCTATATATCTGTATTCTAGATTTCTTTCTTATGCATGTATTTTAATGATTCGCAGCCGGTTCCGAATAAATTTACCAAGCAGATTAGTAAGATGGTCAATAGAAGAGAAAATACTAACCTAGTGAGCCACAATGGATAATTTGTCATTATTAATCCATCTTCCTGAAAACGGTTTATACGGAGCAAGTATATTTCATGGTACTTGAGAAAAATATATGTTGAAGTCAAAAGCTATCAAGATTTAAATGCTCGCTTATAGTCTTCCAAGATATTTTATATTCCAAGGCAAGGTGACAATAAGTGCATGCTTTTGAATGATTTGGTATGTAGATTCAAGGTTATGCATGGATACGACCATTTCTTATGGTTTCTTATCATAATTTTCTGCACACTTATAGATTATAGATGCAGTTAGATCATATCTCTATAAGGGAAAACTTAAAATAACAACCTTTATATTAAAAAATTATGTATGCCATTACTTAGTAGTTTATGCTTTTTAGACGCAAAAGCCATTTGAGAAATACTTTTTCTACCCACTATTAATCCATATTCTCAATATAGTCATTGAATTTGCACGCGCACATAATAAGAAGGAGAAGACAGTAATGTGGCAGAAGAAGAAGAAGAAGACAGTAATGTGGCAGAAGAAGAAAAAAATGACATTTCTTGTTCTCTGTTTCAGCATCAATCTTCTGATATGAACTAAGAAGTCTCTAAAGGGAAAAGCCTATGTGAAAGCCATCATTAGTTCATATCAGAAGATTGATGCTGAAACAGAGAACAAGGAATGTCATTTTTTTCTTCTTCTGCCACATTACTGTCTTCTCCTTCTTCTTCTGCCACATTACTGTCTTCTCCTTCTTATTATGTACAGTACTTCCACAAAATACGTGTTGTCATTTCTAAATGGAAGTTTCTCAGTGCCACCATAGTAGGAGAAGATGGAATTGTTTATCGCCACTAGATTATGCTAAGCCTCGGATAGATTAGGCAAACATGATCTAGAAGAATATAATTAGCAGAGGAAATATGCAAATAAACATGCATGCAAGCTGACATTAAAAGATTAATATAACAGAGATGTCTATTGATGATTTGTAAGATGTTATCGCAGGTAAGACAACTGCCAATTCTATGGCTTGTGGCCACCAGCGACTGCTTTCTAACCACAGTAAAAATAATGAGGGACTATAACATATCATGAATTCGATATGCACCGTGATTTCATAGCATATGTCTATTAACCTATAATGTATAAGTTCTCGGCGTTGATTGCAGAGGTGCATACAGTCTGAACTAGTAAATATACGTAAGAAGGAAAAAGAAGAAACGATTCATAAATATGGTTGGGCCAGAAACAGACTTAGTCACTGAATGACATATAACTGATATTCCTTGATGTAGAAATCAATACACCTTTGATAACAAACTCATTATTTTTTGGGAGATATATGAATAACCGACTCTGACCCTCAGCATTCCATTGAACACATGGAAATCCATCGTATCTCATATCCAGCCACCTCACTTCACCGATCCTATGAGCGCCCTCTGGAGGACGCACAGCCCAAGCCGCAGCCCCAGCCCAAACCCTAGCCTTAGGTGGTGGTGATGAATGTGAATCCTCATGTGATTTTGCATATTATTGCAAGAGCGTTAATGGGTTTTCAAGATTTGTACGTAGTCAAGAGCAATTGTGAGCAAGGAAAGTAAAAATAGTTTTGGAATTTTATCAAACGGTTGGTGAGCAAACTAGCAAAACATTTTGAATGAAAATATAATGTAAAATAATTTCGAGAATCAAAAGTGATAAGCTTTGTTAATGATATGGGAGAGAAGCTTGCTTTTTCTTTTTTGTGAGAAATATTTTAGGTTTTTTTTCCTTATTTCTGTTACATCCTGACCGAAGAACTTTCACAATTGTTAAAATTCAGCATTTTGGTCAGTCCTCTCCTTTATTGATATGCATGTGATGTGAGGGTTGGATTTAACACAGCAACCATTGTTCATCAATATATATTACCAAATAAAGCTCTTTATTGTTGGTTATGTTGGTTTCATCCTATTCTTGCCTCAATTTGGTGTAATTTGAAATGGCCCACGATTCTAGGATTTGATATGGGATGGCAATAGAAAAGATAATTTGTTCTCAAGTTATGATCGAATACCATAATAAATTGGGAGTCGGTTAGGATTGTGAAATTGTGAAAGTAGTTGCATTTTTTTCAAGTATGATCTTGTGAAAATCGGATGAAATATTTAACATCATTTTGTTGTTATTTAGGATTAGCACCCTCTAAAGGATTTTAAGTTAAGATAATGGATATGGATCTTTTGTCAGGATAAAGAAGATCTGCACATGCATAAATACTAGTATAAGATAATTCAAAATTTGGGACAACGGATACATACCGCTAAAAGATATAAATCGAAATCCCAAACAATATTTTGTGATAAACTTAAGTGTTCTTGCAAACTAATACAAATCTTGTTAAAAATTTGATAAATTGACCTTCCCCTTCCCCAGCCCTAGCCCCAGCCCGCAGCCCCAGCCGCACCCCCAATAAAAAATTTGATAAATTGACCCTTCCCCTTCCCCGACCCCGACCCTAACCCTACCCCGACCCCGAACCCGACCCCGCAGCCCAGCCCCTGCCCCAACCCTAACCCGACCCCGACTGCGACCGCGACCCCAGCCCAACCCCAACTCGCGCGCCATGAACCTTAAGCCCAAAATAATCCAATAAATTCTTTAACTTACCTCGAGATTTACTCACCTGAACGGCTGCTGGGGCAGGGGCGACGATTTGAACGGCGGTGGCGACGACCTTAACCGCGGTGGTGACGAGAACTCCAGTGGCGACGAAACCGGCGGTGGCGACGAGGAGAACAACCTTGGCGGCGACGGCGTGGCGCATTGGGGGCTTATTTTGCGCCCGATCGAGAGAGAGAGGGAAATGAGCGTAGGCGATCGATCTGGGATTTTATTAAATCGATATTTACTTGCCCCTACGGATATATCCGTAGGTCCTTTGTTTGCGGCTCCGTAGGGGCAAACACCTAATTAAGAATTAATATTTTTATTCTTGGACGTCTTTGCCCGTAGGGGCAACCTTTTAGCCCTACGGATATATCCGTAGGGCCAAGTTATTTCTGCCCCTACGGATTAAACTATCCGTAGGGGCAACCCCCTATTTTACTAGTGTGTCCTGGTATTTGGATGACATACACAGAGTAGGAAGTGAAATTCCTATACTACGATCGGTTATACTTTGGTTGTCACATAGTGGTTTCTCTACATAGGATATGGATATTATATCAGATATTCTAATTACTAGATCTATAGTTTTAGATCTAAATTTGGGCAGTTTCCCAATCAGGGTACTTAGACAGCATTCTAAAGGTATTTAGAATGGATGACTCCTGGCATGGTGGTGTGCCTGCAGGTGATGGAGTCACCCTCTCTAAAGGTGTCTTACAGACTAAAAGGGAGAGGGATGCGCATGATTGGCAGATCACTTGCTTAGGCAATTGAGGCAATCATGAGATGTCAAGTACCACACCAGATATTGTTTTTGCACTAGATGCAAAAGGTTGATATTAATCCTATCCTGTAGAAACGATCGGAAGCAGTTTTAGAACATAAGTGGATATTCTAGGGATATGATAACAACAGCCTCTTTTGGGAGACAGTTATCATTCCAGGCTTCCAAGGTGACATGGATGACAGAGTGGCTGTCAGAGTTATAGTTTTCCCTCTGACGAGGGGCAGTGGTTTGGACAGGTGATCCAAGCGGACACTGAGGGAGGCATGACGCAGGATACTGATTAAGTTCAGTTGATGATACAGTCTAAGAAGTTTGGATTTGGAGTTCATTTATGAACTAGGTCCTATCAGATATCCAGACATATTCTAAGACAGGTATTTCTCATTTGGGGAGATGGCTTTCTCCGCGAACTTTAGATAAAGAGAGACATAGAAAGAAACATTATAGCCACTCACTGAGGATATTCCTTGAACGCAATAGTTTCGCAAATGGACTTTGTGAGACTGATTAGTAGAGGAGTTGGGTGTTCGGTATCATATGGGCTGTGAGTATGCGACATCGCAATAATTAGCCTTGAGTGCAAGTGGGAGATTGTTGGATATAGTGCCCTCAGAGTTAATTATTGGATCACAGGCACGTGATTGCAATGATTGAGGGAGGACCTATACCAGTAGGACAGTCTTACTCAAGATGATAGTATGCTATCTGATTTATCTTTATCATCGTGTACATGCTTTAGGTGACATTACAGGTCACTATTACACGTTCATAGCCCTTAGGATTCTTGCTTGACGGCCAGTAATATGATGGCGATCATATACGTTGGAGCTGGGGTCTATAAGCACATCCTTAATTGGTCCCTAGTCGTGGAAGTTTCGAGACTGGGCATCGATACTCTATTAGTAGACTAGTATATACAGTCGAGACCTCGACGAGGGGCGGTGGCCGGTCTCAGAAGCCATTGGTGTCAGATGGATCACCTAAGATGTATACAGGTGCTCATTGGGTTATGAGTACACCAGACAGGACTCGCCGGGAACATGCTAGTTGGTATTATACCTGACGTCAGATAGCAGTTCCATGGTGACATGTGTACAGGTTAGTTCATCGACTTGAGATCGTTATTTGTCTCGTGTGAGTTCCCACTGTACTTTGATTACTACCCTACCATGGCTCAAAGGAGTCATGCAAACAGGTTTTAGTTGGGTACAGTCCTGAGCCACATGGAGGCAGTGAGTGGATCGGCATGGGTTTCGTCTCTCCGGATATTGGGGGTGAGAGCGCTGTGTCTAGGAGAGCCATTACACGAAGTCCTTGTCCAAGGCAGGAGATTTACGGGTAAGTATCTCAGGGTGTTCTGGGCTACACTCCGATACGACTTGTACCGGTTTTGGGGGTCTTACTTTTGCCAACCCCCTAGGCCCGACATGCGATGCTCATAAATGAACGGACCGGACTCTACGGATATAGTCACTGACAGGCTCAGTAGGGTGTTAGGATAAGTTCGCTCATCGACCTCCCTTTTGGTCAATACCTGGTAGCCCGTTACGTACGGCTAGTACCACTGACGTGCTAGTGGTTAAATCCACAGCCAAAGTATTGACGAGTCTTTAGAGTCCCCCACAGACAGTTTCTCAAGTTTCATGCAAAACGTTGTAGAGGCCGTATGATATATGGCAGGGTCCTATCATATACGTGCAGTAGTGCATGGATCATGATCGGGCGGATCATACTAGTGGGCTTTGGTTTAAGCCGGATCCTAGTATTAGATTTGTTGGATTACTTTAGTCTTATCGCATTCACATTCAGTCGGAATGCGAATGCAGGTATGTATATACAGGTGAGGGGTATCCTTGTGATCCGTTACGAGTTTACTTTAGATGTTTCCGTATCTTTTTATTGTTGTAAACATTTGGGTTAATGTTTACAAATGGAAATTGTGAGCTTAAATCATCATTTTGAGCATTAAATGAGACATGTACTTCATAGGTGACTCATGGTGTCATTTCTTGTGCAAATGTCACATTGTGTGATTGATTTGTGAGTTGAATTGAGAGAAAGAGAGAGAAGGGCAGCCATTGTAAAGAGTTTGGTCTTGTATTTTTCATTGACACTCTCTCATTTTTGAGAGAACAAAAGAAAGAAAATGGCTCCTCTTCTTCTTCTTCCTCTAGCTCACAACCTCCATTGATGGCTTCATCTTCAACCTCCATCCATGCAATGGATGCAAGAGACAAATTTGTCACAAACATTCTCTACTCGCCCTGGACACGCCTGTTAGTTATATGTATGCCCTAGAGGCCATTACTGTACATTGGATGTATATTGTAGTGGATGCTGGGACATATATAGGTAGGACTTTCTTGCTCGACATGATAGTACGCTATCTGGTTGCTCTTTATCTTAACATGTATACTTTCTGTCTCTCTGTTACATGTTGATAAAGCCCTTAGGATGTGTACTCGACTTCCAGGAATATGATGCAGATCATACTAGTGGGGCCTGGGTAGTCAATGAGTACATCCTTCATTGTTCCTAGTCGTGGGAATATCGAGACGGGGCATCGATATTCCAGAGTAGACTAGCGTATATCTTCTCGACCCATGCAATGGGTGATGGATGATCCCATATCCATTGGTGTTTGACATCAGAGATGGTATACGGGTGCTCAGTGGAGACTGGGTACACTGAACGGACTCGCCGAGAACTCCCAGATGGTATTATACCTCACGTCAGATGGCAGTTCTCTGGTGACACTGGTACAGCTTAGTCTGTTGACCCGAGATCGTCATAGAGACTTGTGTGTCTCCCACTGTGCTTTGATTTCCACCCTACCACAGCTCTACTGAGTCGTGCAAACCGGTGGTTTTTGGGTACAGTCCCGATTCACATGGAGGCAATGAGCGATAGGAGGGGATTCGTCTCTCCCGGTATTGGGGGTTAATGCCGCGCTATGCTCGACTGGCCATAACAGGAAATCCCTGGCCAGGGTTGCAGTGACCTACTGGTAAGTGTTATCAGTAGTTTCACACATGTCATCGACTTCACGTCGGCATGACTTATCGAGCTACTGGGCTCTGACGTTTACCACCCCTAGGCGAGATATGCGACATATCAGACGGACAGACCGGACTGTACGGTAAGTGTTACTGGTTGGATTCACAGGAGTGTGAGCGGGCTTGCTCGTCGATCTTCTGATCGCTCAATACCCGGGTGGCCGTTACGTTTAGCAGACCGCTCGTGGCTTATGGGTGCTTGATATGATCATCATCTGCTGCCGGCGTATTGACGAGTCTTTAGAGTCCTACACAGAGGTTTCCTGGCTCAAGCGAAACGAAATAGGAGCGCATATGAGATATGTGCGGGACCGAGAATAATGCGTGTATGTGATACGGTATTCCATTCTCGCGATAAATGTATCGATATGGTTGTATGCGATATAACCTAATTATCGAATCAAGGATTGATTCGGTAAGCCGATACATTGGATACTGGTCGGTTATATGCGATATGACCGGATCGTTAAATCAAGTGTTGATTTAATGATTTAATGTATAATTTTATATTTGATATATTACTTTGCATTAACTAGTATTGGTTCACTTTAAATGGATTTACTCACTTGAAATGCACATTGTATATGTGATATATTTTTTTGTGCACATGATTGTATCATGTTTGATGATACATTCTAGCTTAGGTTTGTGTAAAGAATTAAACAATGGTTAAGTTAGTGGTTAGGGTTTACTTTTTTCTTATTCATTTATCTATTCATTTATTTATTTTAGAAAAGAAGAAAAGAGAATGGTGGCTTGTTTTGTTTGCTAGTTGAAGCTTCTTGATGCTTTGAACAAGTCAACCATTCTTGTCTCTTCTCTAGCCCTAACCACTCATCTAACCTTAGTTAAATCTCTACACTAAACCATGGTTGAAGAAATGATAAGTATTCATTTATTTTCCTTTTTAAAACAACTTATAATATTCATTTTTCTTTCTTCTTCTTCTTCATGAGCAAGAAAGAAAAGCTTTCTACTTCAATGGCAACTTGAGCTAATGAGTGAAAAATCCAATTCTAAAGTGAACCCACCTCCTATTTCTTCATCCTCTACCTCTTGCCAAGTAGTATAGGGTGTTTCCTTCACAAGTTTTCAAGGCTTGGTGAAGTTGGAGCTTGATCTTGTGATGCCTCGACGTAGATCATCTTCGACATCGAACCGACGACCAAGCCCGCCAATTTCTCCGATGAAGCCGATGCTAGAGTCATGGATTTGATTTGGACAGCGGAGGGACCTCATCACGAAGCCTAGGACGTGGAGGACCGGATCTACAAAGGTTGTAGCCACTTTCCTTTAGTTAAAAATTCGTTTACATGCTTGCATCGCCTCATTATCTAGTTAACGATCCGTATTAGGGTTTGTAGGCCCCCGTAAAATTTGAATTATCCATGTTTGATACATTGTAAGACCTCATTAGTGTGCCTAGGAACCCTACAGTGGTATCAGAGCCTAGCTAGAGCCTTAGGCGATGCGTAGATGGAGTTAGAAATCCGATCGGACCGAAACCCTAACCCTAAACATGCTCTCTGGACATTTTTGAAATTCATGGATTTTTGTAATTTAAAAATATGCAGAAAAATGAGCAGGTATTTCTAAGAATTACTGTGAAGTTCGAGCACCTAAGTCGATAGAAGCGCGGCGGAACCGCGGCAAATAGCATGCTATTACGGCGGTTCCGGGGCAAAAGAGTGCAATCAATAAATTATGTTTTCACAGTAACTCCTAGTTTTTAGTGCTGGTTTTCCTGGGAATTTTTAATTTGAAATTCAAGAGTTGAATTTTCTGGGTTGTATTAGGGACTCGGTGTATCGATCGGATTGTCTAATTTTGTCAGTATGCCTTTCCGGATAATTTTAGAATATGTTAAAAAGTTCGACCGGATATAAATACCCACTTTTTCCCCTGTCGGGAAATTTCCAATTGTTGGATCTTTCCGTGGTTTAACGACGTTCTAAGTAGTGCAAGTAACGCGATGGTCCCTCTAGAAGACAACAAACCTTAACTCGATTATTTGACCGTCTTGAACTGCCCTTTGAACCTTCGGGTTTGGGGCAGTACGGCGTGCCACATGTGAGGCGTTGGCTTGACCCTTCTACGGCTGGACCGTTGGTACTGAGGCACGAACTGAATGCTGTTAGACTTATTTCATGTGTTGAGCTGTATCGGGAAAACTTGGGTGTTCGATTGTTCGATCGAAAAGTTTAGCGTTTTCTATTTATCCGGAATGTGATACAATAATTGGAATTCACAAGTAGTTATGAGATACGAATGAATATTATAAACATAGCAGTTTAGTCTCACTTGATCGGTTGCCACGGAGTTTTGATGTGATCAAAAGTCCGTCGCAATCACGTAGCGTACGCGGATACTCGCCGGGTAAACTTAATAGACAGCCTCACCCCATAGCCCCGACCAAGTGACTGTAGGAGAACCCCGTCACCGAAAGCATCCGTTTGGGTGCTCGCGGTAGCGGTGTTCCGCCTTGGTGCACTTCGTCGACGGCGTCGGGGGTGCGGCCGCCTACTAAAGTTTGCGACGAGCATTCGATCAGTTTTTCGGGAATCTTGTTGAATTGCCCGACTTGATATTGAAAAGAGTTTTCGATAAATGAGACTAAAATGCGGGGTTTATAATTGTTAGGCATGCGATGTCTAAGGGATTCATTTGATTAGGCATGCGATGTCTAAAGAGATTGCGGATTCCAAATGTTGTAGTTTTACACTTTCTTTTCTATGACCGTAAGTGTAATATGTGATATCGCCGGTTTCGTTGCTATATATCAACGACAATTGGGATACGCATGTTTGCTTACGTTGATGACATGTGATGTTATGTGTTGCTGGATATGTTATATTGGATCGTCGTGTTCGAATAGCCGGGGGGTTTTTTATGTGAGATGAGTGTTTTTCATTCTCATTCATGTAAAATACTTGTATGTAATATTCTTTTATTGGGGCACTTCCAGGTTGTGGAAGATGTCACCGTTGATGTATATTATTTACTTTTCTGCACTAGGATAGACCCAAGGAGGGGAGCACAAGTAGCCGGGTTTTAGGGTCCAGTGGGAGACCATCTCGAGGAGTCGAGTCCGGGTCTCCTAACCCTAGAATTGGTAGGGTTGCTTGCCGCTCTCGTAGGGGTCTAGAGGTATGGGATTGGCTATTCATCACGACCGTGGAATCCGTGTTTTATACTGGCTCGTATTGAAAACACGGACGTCCTAGTATATCCAATATTTCATATGATATTTTCTGCTGCTTTATCTGTGATGTGATCATGTGATGTTCTGTGACAGATATTATATATAGTATATATGATATATTATATAGACGTTGCTTATGTTTTACACCCGCGCTAGCCCTGCCTCGCTCTGGCGTTAGTTACCTAACCTAACGGTGCAGACGGGACATCGAGGCGAATGCGGATGGCATAAGCGTACGTTATATTTATATGTGATGTTTAGGTGGACTTAAATGATGGGATTTTCATTAATGAGATTAATGAAAGAAAATAAACCTATTTGATGTTGTGGAATCGAATTTCAAAATAAAAACAGGTAACTACAGTTCTTGCTTTGCATCACGGTGTTCATTGTAGAACATCCTGCACCTTATTCGATGAGGAAAAGACCGAGATCCCTTCACCGGGAGTGACTCCTTTAGCAATAACTGGCAGATGCTACAACCCTCGGTTTGTCTTTGATCGCTTCTATAGTTTCCGCTTTGCACAGTGATATATATGATATATCCCGCACCTCATTCGACGAGGAAAGGGCCGACGATCCCTTCACCGGGAGTGACCCCTTTAGCAAAACTAGAAAAGCTTCAAAAACATTCCATTTAAAAACCGTTTGATTCCGCAACGAGATCAAGTTCAAAGCGTTAAAGTTTTTCATAAAAACCAGCCGCAACCCTCCGTCATTTTAGGAAGTAGAGTACTTAGTATTCGTGATGTGTTTGTTGACCATAGTCAAGGCACCAGTGTACGGAAGCTAAGTGATGTCTTCCTACACCGCATATGATGCGATTAGTTAGGACAGTCGCGTGACTTTGTTGACCTTAGTTAAGGGTCATGTGGGTGGGTCTAATTAATCATGAAATGACGGGTAGAACTTGACTAGTACTTATGATTTGTTGACCATAGTTAAGGTCATAGGTGCTAGGGGTAAAAACCTTTATCAGGAGTTTCAAGTGTTGAAATTTGCAATGAGATTGCATCCTTCTATATGATAGTTGGATCCCGATACCCACTGCGAGTAATTGTTACTCCTGGGAGATTTTTGCACTTTGCAATTAGCCGATCAAGTAGGTGTCTAGAAAGGTGTCAACGGGGTTACGCCTATGGGAAAACGAGGTTTACTGTAATTAGGTCCGTGCGAAAGCACGGGGAACCTCCCTCAAAGTACCGACACTGGCCTGGCTGAAAGATTGGCGAACTTGTAGAGTGTAATTAATCCCGGCTAGTCTTTCCTTTTATGGTTTGAAGGAAGATTTGATAAAAACAGTGGGAGCCATCCTGATTAGATAAAATACATAACCAATCTAATCTTGCAAGAGCGGACGCAGAGTGTTTTCTTCTCTCTCTCTCCAGGTAGCGACCATATCACGCCTTAATCAAGATAATAAAATGGATGTATTGACCGAACCCCCTTGTTATACTGAGCTGGGGAAAGTTGGTCCCGCTCCAGCTTATAATTGTTATAAGACAGAGCAGGAAATAGGGAATACCAGAATTCCTATGCCGCCCAAACGAAGAAAGTGCATATGATGCATCTCCTTCGGGTATATTCATTACAAAGAACTGTTTCTCAGTATTCTCTGCATCCTGAGTATTGGATACCGGATCAGGATCCCAGATATGTAATCTGTTACATAGGGCTACAAAAAGGTAGAAAAACTGAGAACGGGTGATAAGTTTCATGAGACAGAAAACGGGGCAAGTGTTGCAGCCAAGTCTGTTGGTCACTGTCACCCTGTATTACCAATACATTGATTCTGAACAAATGCTATTAGATACCGAACCTGATATACAAAATCATATCAGTCTCTTTATTAGTAAAGAAATGATAAAATTTTGTATTGATGGATAATGTTTTGAACATTTCCTATATCAAAAGTTGATCGGTTCAGGCACGTTATCTAAAAGCATTGATGTTCTAAATCAAACAACAATTCTTTAGTATACAGAACATACACAAGAGGAAGAGTTCAGAAATGAACGGATCCTTCTTGAGGTATTGTAGACTAGGTCACATCAATGCGACCCGACTGGCTGAAGTTACATTTTAGATGCATATTTAAATTAGTTTGAATTTACATCTTGTGAAACTTGCCAGTCATGTCACAAAGATTAGATGACCATAGCTCCGTTTACTGAAAACAGAGAAAGAGTTAGTAAACTCTTGGGACTGATGCATGATGATGTATGTAAAGTCTCCTGTCTACACATGCCAGGACTGGTTCTTTATACTTCATTATATTCTCTGATAATCTCCCAAGATTCAGTCATACATTCCTGTTGAAACATAAGTCCGAACCTTTTGAGGTATTCACAGAATATAAGTTAGAAGTAGAAAACCAATAACCGGGTATAAGTATTATGTCCTATGATGAGATCAGGGAGGAGAATACTTGTGCATGGCATTCCTGGACCATTCTAAAGGAGAATGAGATTCTCTCTCCGTACTACTCCTCTGAATACACCACAGCACAACGGTGTATCAGGGCGGAGCAATCGCACAATATTAGATATCGTGTGCTCTATGATGAGTATTACTGAGTTACCTATTTCCTTTTTGGGGTTGTGCACTTGAGAAGCTGCATACCTATTGAATTAGGTTCGAATCAAATCAGTGCCTACCATTCCATATGAGATATGGTATGGGAAGAGCCTATCTCTTAAGTAAGTTAAGATTTGGGATTGTCTGGCCTATGTCAAATGCAAAATCCGGACAAGCTCGAGGCAAGGTCAGTTATGTAGAACTGGAAATGTTCCAGCTATACAAACTGCAGCTGATGATTTGACAGAACCAAAGGATTCAATAGTTTCCGATGAACCTCAGCCTCTCCGCCGATCTAGCAGGGTTCCTCACCTGCTTGAGAGATACTTCGGTTTCTCGATGACAGTGGGAGCAAGGATTGCATCATGAGATGATGACCCAACTAGTTTCGAGCAGGCCATCAAGAGTAGGGACTCTGTAAGAATGGCTGGATGCTTAGCAATCTGAGATGGAATCCATATACACCAACAAAGTATGGACTTTGGTTGCGATATCTGAAGGGTTAAATCCCCATCAGGAGTAAGTATATCTTGAGAAGATTACTTGGTATAGATGGAAAAGTTGAGACTTTCAAAGCTAGACTTGTTAAAGGTTTTCGTCATTGACCAGGCACGGATAATGATGAAACCTTTTCCAGGGAATATGCTTAAGTCCATCCAGATCCTTCTTGCCACGGCTACATACCATAACTACGATATCTGGTGGCTGGGTGCCATGACTACTTTTCTAAATAATGATTTAGAAGAGAACTTCTATAAGAACACAGCCTGAGGGCTACGTAAACAGTGGGAGCAGCGGAAACGTGTGCAAGTTGCTCTACATAATGAAGCAGGCATCGCGGAGTTGGAACGTCTGTTTTGATGTGGTAGTCAAAGAGTTTGACTTCATCAAAATGGTAGATGAACCTTGTATATACAAAACGGTAGTAGAGAGTAAGGTGGTCATCCTCGTATTGTACGTGGACAACATACTCTTGATAGGAATGAGATTTCCTATATTACGCTCGGTCAATCTCCACTTATCACAAGGATTCTGCAAAAGGATCAAAGTGATACCCCCTAAATCCTGGGTTTTCATCTATGAGATAGATGTAAATGGATGCTAGGATTCTCACTAGATGTAGTGAGATGGTAGCAATCGATCCTAGGGAGAATCATTGGAAGAATTCCAGGGTGATAAAGACGACTGAATGTCAGTCACAGGCATTGTCTTTACCCTCAGTAAAGTGACGGTATGTTGGAAGAGTTCCAAGCTAGATACCGTGGCAAACTAGACGATAAAGGCTGGTAACATCGCTATTTAAGATACTACCAAAGAGGCAGTTTGGGTGTATATTGGTTCATAGGATGAACTAGGTTCCTACCATTGTGTGACAATGGAACTGTGGCTTTGGCCCTGGAACCCTGGTCCCATCAGTGACCCAGACATATTCTGAGGCAGCATCACCTGATCATGGAGATAGTTGATCTCCAGGGTGATCGAGGTTAGGAGAGTAGACTCAGAGGACAACACGGCGGATCCACTCACGAAGGCCTTTTCCCAAAGAGAGACTTTTAGGGGATGATTGAGTATTAGATACTACAACTACTGCTACAGATGGCCCTAGTGCAAGTGGGAGATTGTTAGTTATATGTATGCCCTAGAGGCCATTACTGTACATTGGATGTATATTGTAGTGGATGCTGGGACATATATAAGTAGGACTTTCTTGCTCGACCTGATAGTACGCTATCTGGTTGCTCTTTATCTTAACATGTATACTTTATGTCTCTCTGTTACATGTTGATAAAGCCCTTAGGATGTGTACTCGACTTCCAGGACTATGATGCAAATCATACTAGTGGGGCCTGGGTAGTCAATGAGTACATCCTTCATTGTTCCTAGTCGTGGGAATATCGAGACGGGGCATCGATATTCTAGAGTAGACTAGTGTATATCTTCTCGACCCATGCGATGGGCGATGGATGATCCCATATCCATTGGTGTTTGACATCAGAGATGGTATACGGGTGGTCAGTGGAGACTGGGTACACTGAACGGACTCGCCGAGAACTCCCAGATGGTATTATACCTCACTTCAGATGGCAGTTCTCTGGTGACACTGGTACAGCTTAGTCTGTTGACCCGAGATCGTCATAGAGTCTTGTGTGTCTCCCACTGTGCTTTGATTTCCACCCTACCACGGCTCTACTGATTCATGCAAACAGGTGGTTTTTGGGTACAGTCCCGATTCATATGGAGGCAATGAGCGATAGGAGGGGATTCGTCTCTCCCGGTATTGGGGGTTGATGTTGCGCTATGCTCGACTGGCCATAACAGGAAATCCCTGGCCAGGGTTGCAGTGACCTACTGGTAAGTGTTATCATTAGTTTCGCACATGTCATGGACTTCACGTCGGCATGACTTATCGAGCTACTGGGGTCTGACGTTTACCACCCCTAGGCGAGATATGCGACATATCAGACAGACAGACCGGACTGTACAGTAAGTGTTACTGGTTGGATTCACAGGAGTGTGAGCGGGCTTGCTCGTCGATCTTCTGATCGCTCAATACCCGGGTGGCCGTTACGTTTAGCAGACCGCTTGCGGCTTGTGGGTGCTTGATATGATCATCATCTGCTGCCGGCGTATTGACGAGTCTTTAGAGTCCTACACAGAGGTTTCCTGGCTCAAGCGAAACGAAATAGGAGCGCATATGAGATATGTGCGGGACCGAGAATAATGCGTGTATGTGATACCGTATTCCATTCTCGCGATAAATGTATCGATATGGTTGTATGCGATATAACCTAGTTATCGAATCAAGGATTGATTCGGTAAGCCGATACATTGGATACTAGTCGGTTATATGCGATATAACCGGATCGTTAAATCAAGTGTTGATTTAATGATTTAATGTATAATTTTATATTTGATATATTACTTTGCATTAACTAGTATTGGTTCACTTTAAATGGATTTACTCACTTGAAATGCACATTGTATATGTGATATATTTTTTTGTGCACATGATTGTATCATGTTTGATGATACATTCTAGCTTAGGTTTGTGTAAAGAATTAAACAATGGTTAAGTTAGTGGTTAGGGTTTACTTTTTTCTTATTCATTTATCTATTCATTTATTTATTTTATAAAAGAAGAAAAGAGAATGGTGGCTTGTTTTGTTTGCTAGTTGAAGCTTCTTGATGCTTTGAACAAGTCCACCATTCTTGTCTCTTCTCTAACCCTAACCACTCATCTAACCTTAGTTAAATCTCTACACTAAACCATGGTTGAAGAAATCATAAGTATTCATTTATTTTCCTTTTTAAAACAACTTATCATATTCATTTTTCTTTCTTCTTCTTCTTCATGAGCAAGAAAGAAAAGCTTTCTACTTCAATGGCAACTTGAGCTAATGAGTGAAAAATACAATTCTAAAGTGAACCCACCTCCTATTTCTTCATCCTCTACCTCTTGCCAAGTAGTATAGGGTGTTTCCTTCACAAGTTTTTAAGGCTTGGTGAAGTTGGAGCTTGATCTTGTGATGCCTCGACGTAGATCATCTTCGGCATCGAACCGACAACCAAGCCCGCCTATTTCTCTGATGAAGCCGATGCTAGAGTCATGGATTTGATTTGGACAGCGGAGGGACCTCATCACGGAGCCTAGGACATAGAGGACCGGATCTACAAAGGTTGTAGCCACTTTCCTTTAGTTAAAAATTCGTTTACATGCTTGCATCGCCTCATTATCTAGTTAACGATCCGTATTAGGGTTTGTAGGCACCCGTAAAATTTGAATTAGCCATGTTTGATACCTTGTAAGACCTCATTAGTGTGCCTAGGAACCCTACAACGTCGACCAGCGAACTTCGTGCCCGAGTTGCTTTGGATGAAGCGGGTGCCCGTAAAAAGACTCGAAGATGTGGTGCCCTTTCTGACGAGGAGACCGGAGATCGGAGATACTGCGAGGAGCTAGGGATGGTGTCTAAAGACCGAAGGACACGGATCGATCGGTATAGCTTTTCTAACCTTTCCCTAGTTGCTAGTTATAGGTTAATGGTTTGATCTGGGATTAAAGTCTAGGATAGCGCCGGTTTCTAGTTAAGAAAAAGTTTTCGGTTCCGCATTTTGGCCTCGGACCGACGGCCGGGGCACTACCGTAGACTTACACTAAAGACTCGACACTATGCTGGCAGTGGGTTTAACCACAGGCCGCAAGCGGTACTAGCTGTACGTAACGGTCCCCAGGTAGATGCCGATAAGAAGATCGATGAGGTGAACCCATCCGAACTCCTACTGTGCCTGAATGTGACAATCTCCGTACAGTCCGGTCTGTTCGTCTGAGAGTATCGCATGTCAGGCCTAAGGGGCGGTAAACGCCTGACCCATAATAGCGGTACAAGTCGTGGCAAAGTGTATCCCAGAATACCCTGAGAAACTACTGGAAACACTACCAGCAAATCTCGCTTGCCCTGGCCAGGGACTTTGTGTAATGGCTCTCCTAGACACAGTGCGATATCAACCCCCAATACCGGGAAAGACGAATCCTATCTAACCGCTACTGCCTCCAAGTGCTTCGGGACTGCACCAACTACTACCTGTTTGCACGACTCCTTTGAGCCGTGGTAGGGTAGTAATCAAAGTACAGTGGGAACACACTCGAGGCAAAGTATCAGTGTCAAGTCGACGGACTAAGTTGTACACCTATCACCTGGGAACTGTTATCTGACGATAGGTATAGTACCAACCAACAGTTCCCAGCGAGTCTTGTCCAGTGTACTTGTAACCTAACGAGCACCCGCATACTATCTCCAGTACGACGTACTAATGGCTGTGGGACAGACCATCTCCCCTGCTGGGATGAGAAGCGCATACGCTAGTCTACTCCGGAGTATCGATACCCCGTCTCGATAATCCTACGACTAGGGACCTGTATAAGGATGTGCTTGTAGATTACCCGGCCCCCACTAGTGTGACTGCCATCACAACGCTGGTAATCAAGCAAAGATCCTAAGGGCTCCACTAATATGTATAGGCGATATGCTAAAAGAAACACATGTACATATTAAAGTAGAAACAAACCAAGTAGCATACTACCATTTTGAGCAAGATTGTCTATACAACTGCGAATATCCCAAGCTTCCATTAAGTAATATACAAACTAGTATGATACAGTAATGGCCTCAAGGGCATATACATTAATAGTATTTCTGAATATTCTGCACCTCATTCGATGAGGAAGGAGCCGAGATCCCTTCACCGTGTGTGACCTCTTTAGCGAGACTAGAGAAACCCTCAAAAACACTCCTTTTCAAGAACACTAGATTCTACGACGATATCAAGTTCAATACGCTCATGGTTTTCTTAAAAACCTGCGTAGCCCTCCGTCTTTTCAGATAAGTACCATTTAGTATTGGTGTTGCGTTTGTTGACCTTGTCAAGACGTAGTGTGCGGTAGCTGATTAGTGCTTATCTGCTAGCATGAGATGCGATTGGGTTAAGGTAGTCGTGTGGCCATGTTGACCTTATCAAGGGTCGTGCGGGTGGGTCTAATTAAATCAAGAAATGACGGGTAGAACTTGACTAGCACTTATGATTTGTTGACCTTGTCAAGGGCATAAGTGGCTAGGGGTAAAAACCATTATCGGGAATTTCAAGTGTTGAAATGTGCAATGAGATTGCATACCTTCTATATGATAGTTGGATCCCGATACCCACTGCGAGTAAGTGTTACTCCTGGGAGAATTTTGCACTTTACAATTAGCTGATCAAGTAGGTGTCTAGAAAGGTGTCAACAGGGTTATGCCTCTAGGGAAACGAGGTTTGTTTTATTTAGATCTGTGCGAAAGCATGGGAAACCTCCCTCGGAGTACCGATACCTGCATAGCCGAACGATTGGCGAACCTATTTGGTGTAATTAATCCTGGCTAATCTTACCTTTTAGGGTTTGAAGGAAGATTTGATAAAAACAGTGGGAGTCATCCTGATTAGATAAGATAATAACCAATCTAATCTTGCAAAGAGCGCATGCTAACGCGTTTCCTTCTCTCTCTCTCCAGGCAACAATCAATGTCACGCCTTAATCAAGATAATAATATGGATGTATTGACCGAACCCTCCTTTTGTACAAAGCTAGGGAATGTTGGTCCCGCTCTATCTTATAAATGTCGTAAGTCTGAGTAAGGGATAAGGGAATATCAAGATTCCCGCGACACCCGTACGAAGAAACAACATGTTGATGCATCTTCTTCGGGTGTGTTCATTACCGAGAACCGTTTCTCAGTTTGTTCTACATCCTGGGTATTGGATACCGGATCAGGATCCCATGTATGTAATATGTTACATGGGCTAATGAAAATTAGAGAACTGGGAAAGGGTGATAAATGAAAGGTTCCTAGGCACCCCAAGGAGGTCTCACAAGGCATCAACCATGCCAATTTCAAATTTTAACGGTGCCGAGAAACCCTAACAAGATCGTTGGATAGAAATTTAGGCGACAAAACGAGCTAGTTAACATCTTAACTAAAAGTAAACGAACATACAACCTTTGTAGATCCGTTTCTCTACCTCCTTGGCTGCGCAATGAAGTCTCCTCGCTGTCCATATCAAATCCCGGGCTCTAGCATCGGCTTCATCGAAGAAAAAGCTGGCTAGGTCATCGACGACGTGCCGAAGATGATCTACGTCGAGGCATCACTAGATCAAGCTCCACCTTCACCAAGCCATGAAAACTTGTGAAGGAAACACCCTATACTACTTGGCAAGAGGTAGAGGATGAAGAAATAGGAAGTGGGTTCACTTTAGAATTGGATTTCTCACTCATTTTCATCAATCACCATTGATGAAGAAAGGTTTTCTTCAAGTGAAGAAGATGAAGAAGAAGAAGATAATGATATGATAAGTGTTATGAAAAAGAAAAGAAAATCAATCTTTATCATAATACAACCATGGTCAAGTGTAGAGAATAAACTGGGGTTAGTTGGAATGGTTAGGGTTAAGGATGAGATAAGAATGGTGGACTAAGTCAAACCTTCATGAAGTTTCAATAAGAAACAAAGAAAGCCACCATTCTCATCTTTTTCTTTTCCAAATAAATAAATAAACAAATAAATAAATAAATGAAAAAGCAAAACCCTAAACATCAACTTAACCATGGTATAATTCTATACACTTAACCAAATGAGCAAGTATCATCAAACCTGATACAAACATGTGCACAAAAGTATATGACATATACAACTTGCACATCAAGTGAGAAAATCCATTTAAAGTGAACCGATACTAGTTAATGCAAAGTAATATATCAAATATATAATTATGCATTAAATCATTAAATCAACACTTGATTTAACGATCCGGTCATGTCGCATATAACCGACTAGTATCCAATGTATCGGCTTATCGAATCAACCCTCGATTCGATAACTAGGTTATATCGCATATAACCATTCGATACATTCATCGCGAGAATGGAATACGGTATCACATACACGCATTATTCTCGGTCCCGCACATATCTCATATGCGCTCCTATTTCGTTTCGCTTGAGCCAGGAAACCTCTGTGTAGGACTCTAAAGACTCGTCAATACGCCGGCAGCAGATGATGATCATATCAAGCACCCACAAGCCACAAGCGGTCTGCTAAACGTAACGGCCACCCGGGTATTGAGCGATTAGAAGATCGACGAGCAAGCCCGCTCACACTCCAGTGAATTCAACCAGTAACACTACCGTACAGTCCGGTCTCGTCGTCTGATATGTCGCATACCTTGCCTAGGGGTGGTAAACGTTAGACCCCAATAGCTCGATAAGTCGTGTCGATATGAGGTCTATAACAATTCGAGAAACTACTGGTAACACTTACCAGTAAATCTCAGCAACCCTGGCCAGGGATTTCCTGTTATAGCCAATCGAACACAGCGCAACATCAACTCCCTATACCGGGAGAGACGAATCCCTTCCTATCGCTCATTGCCTCCATGTGACTCGGGACTGTACCCAAAAACCACCGTTTTGCACGCCCTCTTGGACGTGGTAAGATGGAAATCAAAGCACAGTGGGAACCACACAAGACTCTATGACGACCTCGGGTCAACAGACTACTCTGCACCAGTGTTACCAGAGAACTACCATCTGACGTAAGGTATAATACCATCTGGGAGTTCTCGGCGAGTCCGTCCAGTGTACCCAGCCTCTACTGAGCACCCGTATATCATCTCTGATGTCAAACACCGATGGATATGGGATCATCCATCGCCCATCTGTATGGGTCGAGAAGGTACACGCTAGTCTACTCTGGTATATCGATACCCCATCTCGATACACCCACGACTAGGGACTTTCAAGGATGTACTTATGGACTACCATGTCCCCACTAGTATGATCCGCATCATAGTCCAGGTGTTGGAGATAGTGCCCTCAGAGTCAATTATTGGGTCACAGGCACGTGATTGCAATGATTGAGGGAGTAGCTATCCCGGGAAGACAGTCTTACTCGAGATGATAGTACGCTATCTGGTTTACCTTTATCATCGTGTTATGCTTTAGGTGACCTGACATGTCGCTATTGCACGTTGATAGAGCCCCTAGGATTCTTGCTTGACTGCCAGCAGTATGAGGGCGATCATATAAGTGAGAGCTGGAGTCTATAAGCGCATCCTTAAAAGGTCCCTAGTCGTAAGAGTTTCGAGACAGGGCATCGATTCTCCAGAGTAGACTAGTGTATACAGTCGAGATCCCGACGAGGGGCGGTGGCCGGTCTCACAAGCCACTGGTGTAAGTTGGTTCACCTAAGATGTATACAGGTGCTCATTGGGTTACGAGTACACCGGACAGGACTCGCCGGGAACATGCTAGTTGGTCTTATACCTGACGTCAGATAGCAGTTCCCAGGTGACATGTGTACATGTTAGTTCATCGACCTGGGGATCGTCATTTGTCTCGTGTGAGTTCCCACTGTGCTTTGATTACTACCCTACCACGGCTCAAAGGAGTCGTGCAAACAGGTTTTAGTTGGGTACAGTCCCGAGCCACATGGAGACAGTGAGCGGATCTTCGGGGGTTCGTCTCTCCCGGTATTTGGGGTGAGGTCGCGCTGTGTCTAGAAGAGCCATTACACGAAGTCCTTGGCCAAGGCAGGAGATTTACTGGTAGGTATTCCAGTAGTATCTCAGGGTGTTCTGGGCTACACTCCGACACGACTTGTACCGCTTTTGGGGGTCTGACTTTTACCAACCCCCTAGGCCCGACATGCGATGCTCATAGACGAACGGACCGGACTGTACGGATATTGTCACTGACAGGCTCAGTAGGGTGTCAGGATGAGTTCGCTCATCGACGTCCCTTTTAGTCGATAGCTGGTGGCCCGTTACGTATTGGCTTATACCTCTGACGTGCTAGTGGTTAAATCCACAGCCATAGTATTGATGAGTCTTTAGAGTCCACCACACTTTCAGTTACTCAGGCTTTCGGGCGAAACGCTGTAGAGGCCGTATGGAGATATGGCAGGGTTCGATCAGATACGTGCGGTATTGCACGGATCGTGATCGGACGGTTTTTACTAGCCGGCTTTGGCTTAAGCCGGATTCTAGTGTTAGATAGTGTAGTTTTGTCTCTTTGCATTTGTGTTCAGTGGGAATACAAATGCGGGCATGTATTTGCAGTAGCGGGGTTTTCCTGTAATTTATTACGGGACCAGTTTTCTGGAGTTGCCAGTTTGCATTCCGTTCCGGCCGGTTTTCCTTTGTTCTTTCCCGGCCGGACTTTTCCGATGGAGGGGGTTATTTGCAAGTTTGCAAATAACACTTTGTGGGGGGTTTATTGCAAAAGGATTGATTATGAAATCTTCTTTGCTATTCATGCTTTAATTTTGATAAGAGAGGGTATGGTTTTTTGATGTGATTTGGTGATGGAAAATTGGATATGGGCCGGCCACTGTTTGGGATTGGAGTGAGGGTTTATTTTGTTTTGGTGGAAAATTTCCTTCATGTTATTTTCGTGGGCCCCCCCTCCCTTGAGTGTGCAGGAGAATTGATGTTTTGAGGGATTAATTTCTTTAAGAAAAAAAAAATGAGCCAAAAAGGAGTGCACTGGTTTTTGTTGTTGGTGATGGATTGCATTATTTTATATATGATGGCAATAAGATTAATTGAAGTGGCTGATTTTCTTTTCACAGCAAGAGAGAGAGAGGTGCTTCATTTCATGGTTTTCCAGTGAGCACAATGCCTTTGGCCGAGCTCATTTTTTTTTTCATGGCAAGCACCATTTTTTCCTTAAGCATCCATGAAAAATTCTTGCCCATAAATTCCTCCATAAATGGCAACCTCTTAAACCCCAAAGAGACAACTATTCTACACTATTCTACAGCAAATCTTGGACGCGTCGGCCAGCCAACTTCGCGCCCGAATTGCCTCGGTATTGAGGCGGGAGCCCGTAAAAGATGCAGGCGATGTGGTGCCCTTCCGGCGAGGAGGCGACGACCGGAGTTTCCGCAGGAGATCGGGACGACGACGAGAAGACCGGAGGACTCGGATCATTCGGTATATCTCTTCCCCTTCTTGTAGGTTGCTAGATCTAGTTTAATGGCCCGATCCGGGGTTTAGTGCGCGGTGGTGCCGGTTTGCTAAGTCCGCAAAATTAAAGTTTATCACCGTTTCCGCATTTGGCTGTCGGGTTGACGGCCGGGGCGCCGCCGTGCACTTACAGTGGTATCAGAGCCTCGCCATTAACTTAGTCTAGCTTCGTTTGATGTGTTTGCATTTTCGATCGACCAAAATTTCCAAAAACCGTATTTTTCCTTCATATCAGTTTCTGTTGAAATTTTTTGAAGTCTAAAAATTTTTCAGGTGGTCTCAGAATGATGTGCAGGGAGTTCTAAGAACTCTGGTAAAATTCGAGACAATGATCCCTCAGTGCAAGCGCGGAACCGCGGCAAAACCTCCCTTGTTGCCGCGGTTCCGCCGCAAGTTGGTTGGGTCAATGCTTCGTATTTTTCCAGTGGGCTTCTGGGCTTATTTTAGGGGTTTTGGAATATTAATTTTGGGCCCAGAATTTCTGTGAGTGCTACAGTATTGCTTGGGGGCCCACTTGTTAATTTTTGATCAATCGGATATTTTAAACACATATTTCACAGTATTTACATTATATCTGCGACCGTGAATGTCACTCGATCGGTAAATCCGGTCTAACTGCTATTGCCCGGTTAGGCGGATTTGCGAACGTGACTTTCACGTTGATGTTTTGTGATTTTGCTGTGATGTTGCGGATCGGTCGTGGGGGATAGCCTGGATGCAATGCTAGTACAGTTTCTGTTGTATTATGTACATTTGATATTGCGGGGCGAGCGTCCGACATGTGGACTGCCGTCACTGCCTGTTTGTATTATTATTTTTGGGGCACGGCCAGGTTGCGGTCGATGTACCCGTTGTATGTATATTTTACTTTCTGTACTAGGATTACCCCGCGGAGGGGTGCACGGATAGCCGGGTTCTAGAGGGCAACAAGCCCGCATCTCATGGCATTGGGACGGAGGGGGCTTCGCTCTAGAATTGGCGGGCTATTCGCCGCACTCGTAGGGGGTACAGGTTGACCCAGGAGGGGTGCCCAAGTTACCGGATTCCGTGAAGTGCTGGGTGGTCCATTCACGGTGCTGAAGGGGGCTGCCTCGCTTCAGGTTTTGGCGGGTAACTTGCCGCGCCCGTAGGGGTCTAGGATTTCATTGCACAGGCTATCCACACGACCAGGGGAACGTCGGGTTTCAGTAGTGGCTCTGTGAAACCCGGGGATCCCAGATATCTGTATTGTTCTGTGATGCTGTGCTTTTCTGTGATGTTGCATTTTATCACGCCTTGAGCGAATATAATATATTGGTATATATATTAGTAGATGTTGTATATGCTTTTCATCCGCGCTAGTCCAGTCCCCACTCTGCCGTTAGTTAGCTAACCTAACGGGTGATGACGGGACCCAGTGGGGAATGCGGATGGCATATACGTACGTCAGTATATTTTCGTTCTTTGTGGTGTGATCAATTGATGGGACTGCGTTGATTCGGATCAATGCAAGTTAAAACAAACCTATTCTGATGTTGTTGGAACACTTTTCAAAAAGCTGTTATTGCAAGGACGTTCATTTTTGTTTTGCATCGTGGTATTCATTTGGAATATCCTGCTCCTCAGTCGACGAGGCAAGGGCCGAGATCCCTTCACCGGGAGTGACCCCTTGGAAAGAAGTTTGCGTCAGGGCATTAACTTCACTATAGCCGATTACTTTTGCTTTGCATCGTGGTATTCAGTTGGAATATCCTGCACCTCATTCTACGGGGAAAGAGCCGAGATCCCTTCACCGGGAGTGACCTCTTTAGTAAAGGTTTTCGTCACTATATTTTCTAAAAAGCTATCCGTTCCTTCAACGATATCAAGTTCATTACGTTAAAGGTTTTCGCCAGAAACCATTCGTAGCCCTCCATCATTTCAGTTAAATATTCGGCAGTATTCAAGCTATGTATTTTGACCTCACGCCAAGGCATAGTGTTTGGTAGCTGCCGGGTATTTATCTGTTGCATAGATAGATGCGTTGGTTTGGGACAGTCGTACTACTATTTTGGCCTACGTCAAGGGTATGTACGGGTGGGTTCAAATTAACCTGGACAATGATGGGTAGAACTTGACATGTGACTTATGATATTTTGACCTCACGCCAAGGTCATAAGAGCATGGGGTAGAAATCCACATCGGGAGTTTCAAAAGTACTGAAACTTGCCAGATATGCGCATACCTTCTGGAGTGTGATACCGTGAGCGGATTCCGTCACGTTGTCATGCGATGATAGTTGGATCCCGATTCCCACTGATGAGTTGGTTTACTCCTCGGGTGACCCCGACTAATTCTTCTTTCAGGTTTGGAGGAGAATTTGATGTACAGTGGGAGGTTTCCTGATTAGAAAAAGTAATAACCATTCTGATCTAGGATAGAGTGCACGCTGAGTGTTTCTTTCCTCTCTCTCTCTTTCGCAGCGACCCTTGACCTGACCCTAAGACTATGACTCAGTGACCAAGTTGACCGAACCTTCTTAACACTGGCTTTTGGATTGTCAGAATTGCAGACCTCATTGCCACTCCTACTTTTACCCTTTTCTCCAGGATACCCCGTATTGCAAGCGAACGTCCACTTCCATTGGACAAAGCCATCGTATGGTTAGATACGAACTCGAAGGAATTCGAGGATGGTTTCCGGTTCTGGAGAAAACGGATAAGGTTTATTCAGTTGTCTTTTCCTTTTTGCCTTCTCTCAAGTTATGAGTACTCCTTAGTTTAGGAGATAGTACACCTATTACGCAAATTGGCTAGTCTTCTTCCAAACCTTAGGCTGGTGCCGAACAGTGGGGAATGAAGAAAACCAATTAGCATAACGATGGTGTGCAGAAGGTATTAAGATTAAGACAAAGCAAGGGATTAGTAAGAGGGCAAAGTAAATTGCGACTGATATTCACGACCAAACCAAGTATTTCTTCGCCAATCCTAAAATCACCTTTGTATTTCTCCAGGGCACTCCGTATCACTACGAAGATCTATAGTTTATTGGATACTCCATCGTATGGTTATATACGAACTCGAAAGGAACTTGTTCCAGTTCGGGGATGGATTCTGGTTCAGGAGAAATAGGAATAAGGTTTATTCGGTTGTCTTTTATCTTCACCTTCTCTCGCATTGCGAGTGTTCCTAGGATTAGGACAGTACACCCATTATGCTTATTGGATAGTCTTCTTCCAAACCATAGGCTGGTGTCGAACGGTAGGGAAGGAAGAAAACCAATTGGCCTAAAGGGGTGTGCAGAAGGTAATGACTAAAGACATATAAAAGGATTTGGAGAGGTGGCAAAGAATTATACGGTTATAGTTGTGAATCTGGATAATGGAAGAGGCATTACTAGGAATACCAAGATACCCCAACGAAACATTTCAATGTTTCAGTTTCACTGTGTACTGTTAATGGAAAACTGATTTCCCGATTAGACACTTGCTCCAGGGTATGCATTTACCAGGTTGATTCTCACATCTGTATGGTTTTACAGATGATGAGTGGGAGTAAGTTATTGGGAATTGGGTGATCATCCTCATTATATCGGGATTCGTTGTAGTCGGTGATATTTGAGGAAGTCACCTGGGTTGTTTGCTGGTCGGCAAATATTTGGTTTTGAATATCCGTTGTTATGCACCAATTTCAAATTGATATATCTGTACGTCTATTTTTATAGAGCGGGATATACCTTTTTGAAATTATGTCTACGACATTTACCTATATCGGTGGATGGTTAGGTAAGGAGCATTAAACAGCGGTGTAATTCTTCTTAACCATAAGTACAATTTTCAACCTACGACACACAGTGAATGAGTTATCAGACTCAAGGGGCTTATACAGAGTATTGTATGTTGTCCAGGGTCCATCAGGACAGAGGGGTTGGTCCTCATACTATATTCGGTTTACTTATGACTTCTCTAGTTTTTAGACAAGTGTTTCGTGGAAACACAGGGTCCGAATTTTGAGAAGTTATAGGTATTTGAATAAAGTAGAGAACCAAGAATTGCAAGTATCGGGATTCTTCAAAGTGATCGGAGATGTAGATACTTGAGTTTGATATTCAGTTGATAGTAATGACTAAGAGAAATTGCTTCTCTTTTCAGGCTACTCAAAATTCGAAGCATTCCTAAGTTGAGTAACGCTGATCGGCCTCTCTCTATTTAGTAGACATACACTGGAGACAGCTGCATGATTTGAATCTGGTTTGACATTCCATTGGCCACTCCGCAGATAAGGTGGGTAACTTCAGGCACCCGAGAGGTACTCCGGTAGCTTCAAGGACGGCGACAGGGAAGTTCTTGTTTACCCACACTTGCCATTGTTGTTGTTCCAGGCTGCGAGACCCGGCAGGAGGATGAGTATAGCGTCGTTCTAAACTAGCTTTAGAAGTGCACGTCTATATGACTCTGCCAGAGGGTTTTCGTAGTCAGTGGGAGCAGCGGAAGCATTGGTGGACATCAGGCTTATGTCTATTTATAGACTAAAGCAGATGTAGCGGAGATAGATCATCTATTTCTGATGTGACAGTCATAGGTTTGACGTCATCAGAATAGGGGATGGATCTGTTGAGAAGGTAGTAGGAAGTGACATTCCTATACTACGATCGGTTATACTTTGGTCGTCACACAGAGGTTTCTCCACATGGGGCTTGGACATTATATCAGACATACTGGTTACTAGATCTATGGTTTTAGATCTAGATTTGGGTGGTTTCCCAATCAGGGTACTTTGACAGCATTCTAAGAGTATTTAGAATGGACGACTCTTGGCACGGTAGTATACCTGCAGGTGATGGAGTCACCCTATCTAAAGGTGTCTTATAGACTAAAGTAGAGAGGGATGCGCATGATTAGCAGATCACTTGCTCAGGCAATTGAGTCAATCATGAGATGTCAAGTACCACACCAGATGTTGTTCTTGCACTAGATGCAATAAGTTAATATTGATCCAATCCTGGAAAAACAGTCGGAAGCAGTTTTAGAACATAAGTGGATGTTCTAGGGATATGATAACGACAGCCCTATTCGGGAGACAGTTATCATTCCGGGCTTCCAAGGTGACATGGACGACAAGGAGGTTGTCAGAGTTATATTTTTCCATCCGACGAGGGGCAGTATTTTGGACAGGTGGTCCAAGGAAATACTGAGGGAGGCATGGCGCAGGATACTGATTAAGTTCAGTTGACGATACAGTCTAAGAAGTTTGGATTTGGAGTTCATTTATGAGCTAGGTCCCATCAGACATCCAGACATACTAAGACAGGTATTGCTCATTTCGGGAGATGGCTTTCTCCGCGAACTTGAGATATAGAGAGACATAGAAAGAAACATCAAGGCGGATCCACTCACTGAGGCTATTCCTCGAACGCAATAGTTTCACAAACGGTTTTTGTGAGACTGACTAGTAGAGGAGTTGGGTGTTCGGTATCACACGGGCTGTGAGTATGCGACATCGCAATAATTAGCCTTGAGTGCAAGTGGGAGATTGTTGGAGATAGTGCCCTCAGAGTCAATTATTGGGTCACAGGCACGTGATTGCAATGATTGAGGGAGGACCTATCCCGGGAAGACAGTCTTACTCGAGATGATAGTACGCTATCTGGTTTACCTTTATCATCGTGTACTGCTTTAGGTGACCTGAAATGTCGCTATTGCACGTTGATAGAGCCCCTAGGATTCTTGCTTGACTGCCAGCAGTATGAGGGCGATCATATAAGTGAGAGCTGGAGTCTATAAGCGCATCCTTAAAAGGTCCCTAGTCGTAGGAGTTTCGAGACAGGGCATCGATTCTCCAGAGTAGACTAGTGTATACAGTCGAGATCCCGACGAGGGGCGGTGGCCGGTCTCACAAGCCACTGGTGTAAGTTGGTTCACCTAAGATGTATACAGGTGCTCATTGGGTTATGAGTACACCGGACAGGACTCGCCGGGAACATGCTAGTTGGTCTTATACCTGAAGTCAGATAGCAGTTCCCAGGTGACATGTGTACAGGTTAGTTCATCAACCTGGGGTTCGTCATTTGTCTCGTGTGAGTTCCCACTGTGCTTTGATTACTACCCTACCACGGCTCAAAGGAGTCGTACAAACAGGTTTTAGTTGGGTACAGTCCCGAGCCACATGGAGACAGTGAGCGGATCTTCGGGGGTTCGTCTCTCCCGGTATTGGGGGTGAGGTCGCGCTGTGTCTAGGAGAGCCATTACACGAATTTCTTGGCCAAGGCAGGAGATTTACTGGTAGGTATTCCAGTAGTATCTCAGGGTGTTCTGGGCTACACTCCGACACGACTTGTACCGCTTTTGGGGGTCTGACTTTTACCAACCCCCTAGGCCCGACATGCGATGCTCATAGACGAACGGACCGGACTGTACGGATATTGTCACTGACAGGCTCAATAGGGTGTCAGGATGAGTTCGCTCATCGACGTCCCTTTTAGTCGATAGCTGGTGGCCCGTTACGTATTGGCTTATACCTCTGACGTGCTAGTGGTTAAATCCACAGCCATAGTATTGACGAGTCTTTAGAGTCCACCACACTTTCAGTTACTCAGGCTTTCGGGCGAAACGCTGTAGAGGCCGTATGGAGATATGGCAGGGTTTGATCAGATACGTGCGGTATTGCACGAATCGTGATCGGACGGTTTTTACTTGCCGGCTTTGGCTTAAGCCGGATTCTAGTGTTAGATAGTGTAGTTTTGTCTCTTTGCATTTGTGTTCAGTGGGAATACAAATGCGGGCATGTATTTGCAGTAGCGGGGTTTTCCTGTAATTTATTACGGGACCAGTTTTCTGGAGTTGCCTGTTTGCATTCCGTTCCGGTCGGTTTTCCTTTGTTCTTTCCCGGCCGGACTTTTCCGATGGAGGGGGTTATTTGCAAGTTTGCAAATAACACTTTGTGGGGGGTTTATTGCAAAAGGATTGATTATGAAATCTTCTTTGCTATTCATGCTTTAATTGTGATAAGAGAGGGTATGGTTTTTTGATGTGATTTGGTGATGGAAAATTGGATATGGGCCGGCCACTGTTTGGGATTGGAGTGAGGGTTTATTTTGTTTGGGTGGAAAATTTCCTTCATGTTATTTTCGTGGGCCCCCCTCCCTTGAGTGTGCAGGAGAATTGATGTTTTGAGGGATTAATTTCTTTAAGAAAAAAAAAATGAGCCAAAAAGGAGTGCACTGGTTTTTGTTGTTGGTGATGGATTGCATTATTTTATATATGATGGCAATAAGATTAATTGAAGTGGCCGATTTTCTTTTCACAGCAAGAGAGAGAGAGGTGCTTCATTTCATGGTTTTCCAGTGAGCACAATGCCTTTGGCCGAGCTCATTTTTTTTTTCATGGCAAGCTCCATTTTTTCCTTAAGCATCCATGAAAAATTCTTGCCCATAAATTCCTCCATAAATGGCAACCTCTTAAACCCCAAAGAGACAACTATTCTACACTATTCTATAGCAAATCTTGGACGCGTCGGCCAGCCAACTTCGCGCCCGAGTTGCCTCGGTATTGAGGCGGGAGCCCGTAAAAGATGCAGGCGATGTGGTGCCCTTCCGGCGAGGAGGCGACGACCGGAGTTTCCGCAGGAGATCGGGACAACGACGAGAAGACCGGAGGACTCGGATCATTCGGTATATCTCTTCCCCTTCTTGTAGGTTGCTAGATCTAGTTTAATGGCCCGATCCGGGGTTTAGTGCACGGTGGTGCCGGTTTGCTAAGTCCGCAAAATTAAAGTTTATCACTGTTTCCACATTTGGCCATCGGGTTGACGGCCGGGGCGCCGCCGTGCACTTACACCAGGTAGTCAAGTACACATCCTAAGGGCTTTACCAACATGTAATTGTTAGTTATATGTATGCCCTAGAGGCCATTACTGTACATTGGATGTATATTGTAGTGGATGCTGGGACATATATAGGGAGGACTTTCTTGCTCGACATGATAGTATGCTATCTGGTTACACTTTACCTTAACGTGTATACTGATTGCCTCTCTGTTACATGTTGGTAAAGCCCTTAGGATGTGTACTTGACTATCTGGACTATGATGCGGATCATACTAGTGGGGACATGGTAGTCCATAAGTACATCCTTCAAAGTCCCTAGTCGTGGGTGTATCGAGATGGGGCATCGATATACCAGAGTAGACCAGCGTGTACCTTCTCGACCCATACAGATGTGCGATGGATGATCCCATATCCATTGGTGTTTGACATCGGAGATGACATACGGGTGCTCAGTAGAGACTGGGTATACTGGACGGACTCGCCGAGAACTCCCAGATGGTATTATACCTCACGTCAGATGGCAGTTCTCTGGTGACACTGGTACAGAGTAGTCTGTTGACCCGAGATCGTCATAGAGTCTTGTGTGGTTCCCACTGTGCTTTGATTTCCATCTTACCACGTCCAAGAGGGCGTGCAAAACGGTGGTTTTTGGGTACAGTCCCGAGTCACATGGAGGCAATGAGCGATAGGAGGGGATTCGTCTCTCCCGGTATAGGGAGTTGATGTTGCGCTGTGTTCGATTGGCTATAACAGGAAATCCCTGGCCAGGGTTGCTGAGATTTACTGGTAAGTGTTACCAGTAGTTTCTCGAATTGTTATAGACCTCATATCGACACGACTTATCGAGCTATTGGGGTCTGACGTTTACCACCACTAGGTGAGATATGCGACATATCAGACGATCAGACCGGACTGTACGGTAGTGTTACTGGTCGGATTCACTGGAGTGTGAGCGGGCTTCCTCGTCGATCTTCAGATCGCTCAATACCCGGGTGGCCGTTACGTTTAGCAGACCACTTGCGGCTTGTGGGTGTTTGATATGATCATCACCTGCTGCCGGCGTATTGACGAGTCTTTAGAGTCCTACACAGAGGTTTCCTGGCTCAAGCAAAACGAAATAGGAGCGCATATGAGATATGTGCGGGACCGAGAATAATACCAGTATGTGATACTGTATTCGATTCTCGCGATGTGACATTGATCGGTTATATGCGATATAGCCGAGTTATCGGATCAAGTGTTGATTCGATAAGTTGTTACTGATGATACCAGTCGGTTATGTGCGACATGACCGGATCATTGAATCAAGTGTTGATTTAATGATTTAATGGATAATTATATATTTGATATATTACTTTGCATTAACTAGTATTGGTTTACTTTAAATGGATTTTCTCTCTCGGATGTGCGCATTGCATATGCGATATGATTTTGTGCACTTGTTTGTTTCATATTTGATGATGCATGCAAATTAGGGTTTGTGTAAAGAATTGAACCTTGGTTAAAGAAATAGTTAGGGTTTTTATTTGATTATTCATTTATTCATTTGTTTTTATTTTTGGAAAATAAATTGCATAAAATAGAATGGTGGCTTCTTTTGTTTTCTTTCATGAAGCTTCATGAACTTTTGACTTAGTCACCATTTTGTCTCATGCTTAACCCTAACCAATTCTATTAACTCAAGTTAATTCTCTATACCTAACCATGGTGAGAATTATGATAAGAATGGATTTTTATTTATTCTTTAATCTTATCATAATACTTATCATATTCTACTTCATCTTCTTCTTCACTTCAACAAGTGAAGAAAGCAAGGTCCATCAATGGTGATTGATGGAAATGAGTGAGAAATCCAAATCTAAAGTCTACCCACTTCCTATTTCTTCATCCTCTACCTCTTGCCAAGTATTAGAGTGTGTTTACTTCACAAGTTTCTTGACTTGGTGAAGTCGGAGCTTGATTTAGCGATGCCTCGACGTAGATCATCTTCGGCATGGACATCGACGACCTAGCTTGCCCATTCTTCGACGAAGCCGACGCTAGAGCCCGGGAGTTCACTTGGACAGCGAAGGCACTTCGTTGCGGAGCTATGGAGGTGGACAAACGGATCTACAAAGGTTGTATTTCCGTAATCCCATTAATTAAGTTGTTAACTAGTTAGTGTTTCGCCTTGAAATCTAGCAAACGATCCGTAGTCGGGTTTGTAGGCACCGTTAAAATTTGAAATTGGCATGATCGATGCCTTATGGGACCTCATTAGGGTGCCTAGGAACCTTTCACTGGTATCAGAGCCTAGCTAGAGCCTTAGGCGAAGTCTAGACGGATTTTGAAACACGAACGAACCTGAAAACCCAAACCCTAAATGCTCTCTGTCCTTTTTCCAGAAATTGGGATTTTTCCATATTAAAAATATTCAGTAAAATCAGCAGGAAATTATAAGGGATACTTCAAGATTCGTGCGCCTGATTCCATAAATGCGCCGCGTTTCCGCGGCACGAGCCTGGCTCGTGCGGCGGAACCGCGGCCGTTTTGTCGTTTGTGGCGTCCAAATTTGTACAGTAATTCATAAAATACAGTTCTGGTTTTCCTGGGTATTTTTAATAATTTTTCAAGAGTTGCATTTTCTGCAGTTGTTTTGGGGATTCGTACGTTCGATCGGATTATCAAATTTTGTCTGTGTGGCTTTCCGGATAAATTTTTGGATATGTTAAAATGTTCGACCGGATATAAATACCCAATTTTTCCCCTGTCGGGAAATTTCCAAGTGTTGGATTTTTCCGTAGTTTAACGACGTTCTAAGTAGTGCAAGTAACGCGATGGACCCTCTAGAAGACAACAAACCTTAACTCGATTTTGTGACCGTCTTGAACTGCCCTTTGAACCTTCGGGTTTGGGGCAGTACGGCGTGCCACATGTGAGGCGTTGGCTTGACCCTTCTACGGCTGGACCGTTGGTACTGAGGCACGAACGGAATGTTGTTAAACTTGTTTCATGTGTTGATCTGTATCGGGAAAACTTGGGTGTTCGATTGTTCGATCGGAAAGTTTAACATTTTCTGTTTGTCCGGAATGTGATACAACAATTGGAATTCACAAAAGTTATGTGATAACTGGATGAATGTTATAAACATAGCAATTTAGTCTCACTTGATCGGTTGCCACGGAATTTTGATGTGATCAAAAGTCCGTCGCAATCACGTAATGTACGCGGATACTCGCCGGGTAAACTTAATAGACAGCCTCACTCCATAGCCCCGACCAAGTGACTGTAGGAGAACCCCGTCGCCGAAAGCATCCGTTCGGGTGCTCGCGGTAGCGGTGTTCCGCCTTGGTGCACTTCGTTGACGGTATCGGGGGTGCAGCCGTCTACTGAAGTTTGCGACGAGCATTCGGTCAGGATGTCGGCAATCTTGTTGAATTGCCCGACTTGATATTCAAAAGAGTTTTCGATAATGAGACTAAAATGCGGGGTTTATAATTGTTAGGCATGCGATGTCTAAGTAATTCATTTGGTCAGGCATGCGATGTCTGAGGTGATTGCGGATTCCAACTGTTGTAGTTTTACACTTTCTTTTCTGTGACCGTAAGTGTAATATGTGATATCGCCGGTTTCGTTGCTATATGTCAACGACAATTGGGATGCGCATATTTACTTACGTTGATGACATGTGATGTTATGTGTTGCTGGATATGTTATATTGGATCGTCGTGATTGAATAGCCGGGGGTTTTTATGTGAGATGAGTGTTTTTCATTATCATTCATGTAAAAACTTGTATGTAATATTCTTTTATTGGGGCACTTCCAGGTTGCGGAAGTTGTCACCTTTTGTATATTATTTACTTTTCCGCACTAGGATAGACCCAAGGAGGAGGGCACAAGTAACCGGGTTCTGGAGTCCAGTGGGAGACCAACTCGAGGAGTCGAGTCCGGGTCTCCTAACTCTAGAATTGGTAGGGTTGCTTGCCGCTCTCGTAGGGGTCTAGGGGTGTGGGTTTGGCTATTCATCACGACCGTGGAATCCGTGTTTTATACTGGCTCGTATTGAAAACACGGACGTCCTAGTATATCCAATATTTCATATGATTCTTCTGCTGCCATATCTGTGATGTGATCATGTGATGTTCTGTGATAGATACAGTATATAGTATATATGATATATTATATAGACGTTGCTTATGTTTTACACCTGCGCTAGCCCCGCCCCGCTCTGCCGTTAGTTACCTAACCTAACGGTGCACGAGGGGACATCGAGGCGAATGCGGATGGCATAAGTGTACGTCATATCTATCTGTGATGTTTAGGTACTTAAATGATGGGACTTCATTAATGTGATTAATGATATAAAAGAAACCTAAGATGTTGTAGAATCGAATTTCAAAATAAAACAGGTAGCTACAGTTCTTGCTTTGCACAGCGGTATATATGATATATTCTGCACCTTATTCGATAAGGAAAGGACCGAGATCCCTTCACCGGGAGTGACTCCTTTAGCAATAACTGGCAGATGCTACACCCTCGGTTTGTCTTTTGATTGCTTTTAAGAGTTTTCGCTTTGCACAGTGATATATATGATATATCCCGCACCTCATTCGACGAGGAAAGGACCGACGATCCCTTCACAGGGAGTGACTCCTTTAGCAAAACTAGAAAAGCCTCAAAAACACTCCATTTTAAAATTCATTTGATTCTACAACGATATCAAGTTCATTACGCAATAGGTTTTCAGAAAAACCTGTCGTAGCCCTCCGTCATTTCAGATACGTACTAGTTAGTATTCGTGCTGCGGTTGTTTGGCATGCGTCAAGGCGTAGTGTACGGTAGCTAACTAGTGCTTATCTTTTAGCATACGATGCGATTGGATTAGGGTATTCGTACGGCGTTGTTTGGCATGCGTCAAGGGTCGTGCGGGTGGGTTTAATTCAATCAGGAAATAACGGGTTGAACTTGACTAGCAGACTATGGGTTGTTTAGCATGCGTCAAGGTCATAGCGAGCTAGGGGCAAAATATTATCGGGAATTTCAAGTGTTGAAATTTGCAATGAGATTGCATACCTTCTATGAGATAGTTGGATCCTGATACCCGCTGCGAGTAAGAGTTACTCCTGGGAGAGTTTTATACATTACAATTAGCCGATCAAGTAGGTGTCTAGAAAGGTGTTAAGGAGGTTACGCCTCTGGGAAAACGAGGTTTACATTAATTAGGTTCGTGCGAAAGCACGGGGGACCTCCCTCAAAGTACCGACACTGGCCTGGCTGAAAGATTGGCGAACTTGTAGTGTGTAATTAATCCCGGCTAGTCTTTCCTTTTAGGGTTTGAAGGAAGATTTGATAAAAAGCAGTGGGAGCCATCCTGATTAGATAAAATAATAACCAATCTATTCTTGCAAGAGCGCACGCTGAGTGTTTTCTTCTCTCTCTCTCCTGGTAGCGACCATGTCACGCCTTAATCAAGATAATAATACGGATTATTGACCGAACCCGCTTGTTATACTGAGCTGGGGAACGTTGGTCCCGCTCCAACTTATAATTGTTATAAGACAGAGCAGGAAATTGGGGAATACCAGATTTCCCGTGCCGCCCAAACGAAGAGAGTGAATGCTGATGCATCATCTTCGGATGTGTTCATTATACAGAACTGTTTCTCAGTATCCTCCGCATCCTTGGTATATGATACCGGATCAGGATCCCAGATATGTAATCTGTTACATAGGGCTACAAAAGGGTAGAAAAACTGAGAACGGGTGATAAGTTTCATGAGGCAGAAAACGGGGCAAGTGTTGCAGCCAAGTCTGTTGGTCACTGTCACCCTATATTATAATACATTGATTCTGAACGAATGTTATTAGATACCGAACCTGATATACAAAATCATATCAGTCTCTTTATTAGTAAAGAAATGATAAAATTCTGTATTGTTGGATAATGTTTTGAACATTTCCTATATCAAAAGTTTATCGGTTCAGGCACGTTATCTAAAAGCATTAATGTTCTAAATCAAACTACAGTTCTTTGTATACAGAACACACACAAGAGGAAGAGTTCAGAAATGAACGAATCCTTCTTGAGGTATTGTAGACTAGGTCAGATCAATGTGACCCGACTAGCTAGAGTTACATAAAGATGCATATTTAAATTAGTTTGAATTTACATCTTGTGGAACTCGCCAGTCATGTCACAAAGATAAGATGACCATAGCTCCGTTTACTGAAAACAGAGAAAGAGTTAGTGAACTCTTGGGATAATACATGTTGATGTATGTTAGGTCCCCTGTCTACACATGCCAGGACTGGTTCTTTATACTTCATTACGTTCTCTGATGATCTCTTTAGATTCAGACATATGTTCTTGTTGAAACACAAGTCCGAACCTTTTGAGATATTCACAGAATATAAGTTAGAAGTAGAGAACCAATACGGGTATAAGTATTATGTCCTTTGATGAGATCAAGGAGGAGAATACTTGAGCACGGAATTCTTGGACTTTTCTAAAGGAGAATAAGATTCTCTCTCAGCATTACTCCTCCGTATACACCATAGCACGATGGTATATCGGGGCGGAGCGATCACACCCTATATGATAAGGTGTGCTCTATGATGAGTACTACTGAGTTACCTTTTTCCTTAAGGGAGTTGTGTACTTGAGAAGCTGCATACCTATTGAATAGGGTTCCAATCAAATCAATTGCCTACCACTTCATATGTGATATGGAATGGGAAGAGCCCATATCTTAAATTAGTTAAGATTTGGGGTTGTCCAGCCTATGTCTAAAAGCAAAATCCGGACAAGCTCGAGGCAAGGTCTGTTATGTAGAACTGGAAAGGTTCTAGTTATACAAACTACAGCAGATGATTTGGTAGAACCAAAGGATTCAGTAGATTCCAACGAACCTCAGCCTCTCCGCCGATCGAGTAGGGTTCCTCACCCACCTGAGAGATACTTCGGTTTCTCTATGACAGTGGGAGCGAGGATTGCATCATGAGATGATGACCCAACTAGTTTCGAGCTGGCCATCAAGAGTAGGGACTCTGTAAGAATGGCTGGATGTTTAGCGATCTGAGATGGAATCCTTATACACCAACAAAGTATGGACTTTAGTTGCTATATCTGAAGGGTTAAATCCCCATCAGGAGCAAGTATATCTTGAGAAGATTACTTGGTGTATATGGAGAAGTTGAGACTTTCAAAAGCTAGACTTGTTAAAGGTTTTCGTCATCAACCAGGCGTGGATAATGATGAAACCTTTTCCAATACCTATGCTTAAGTCCATCCAGATCCTACTTGCCACGACTACATACCATGACTACGATATCTGGTGGTTGGGTGTCATGACTGCTTTTCTAAATGTTGTTTTAGAAGAGTGCGTCTATAAGTACACAGCCAGAGGGCCTCGTAGACAGTGGGAGCAGCGGAAACGTGTGCAAGATGTTTTATAAGATAAAGCAGGCATCGCGGAGTTGGAACTGTTGGAGATAGTGCCCTCATAGTCAATTATTGGATCGCAGGTACGTGATTGCAATGATTGCGGAGGACCTATCCCGGTAGCACAGTCTTACTCGAGATGATAGTATGCTATCTGGTTTGCCTTTATCAGTCGTGTACATGTTCAGGTGACTGATTGCATGTTACACTTTGATAGAGCCCTTAGGATCTTGCTTTACTACCAACAGTATGATGGCGATCATATACGTGAGAGTTGGGTAGTTTATATGCATATCCTTAATTGTGGTCCCTAGTCGTGGGAGTTTCGAGACAGGGCATCGATACTCCGGAGTAGACTAGTGTGTACAGTCGAGACCCCGACGAGGGGCGGTGGCCGGTCTCACAAGCCACTGGTGTCAGTTGGATCACCTAAGATGTATACAGGTGCTCATTGGGTTATGAGTACACCGGACATGACTCGCCGGGAATCTGCTAGTTAGTATTATATCTACCGTCAGATAGCAGTTCCCTGGTGACATGTGTACAGGTTAGTTCATCGACCTGAGGTCGTCATTTGTCTCGTGTGAGTTCCCACTGTGCTTTGATTTCTACCCTACCACGGCTCAAAGGAGTCGTGCAAACAGGTAGTTTTTGGGTACAGTCCCGAGCCATATGGAGGCACGTGAGCGGATCGGCAGGGGATTCGTCTCTCCCGGTATTGGGGGCGAGGTCGTGCTGTGTCTAGGAGAGCCATTACAAAAAGCCCACGGCCGTGGCAGGAGATTTACTGGTAGGTACTCCAGTAGTATCTCAGGGTGTTATTGGGCTTCACTCCGACACGACTTATACTGCTATTGGGGGTCTGACGTTACTAGCCCCCTAGGCAGATATGCGATACTCATTGACGAACGGACCGGACTGTATATACATTGTCACTGTTAGGCTCAGTAGGGTTTTCGGAGGAGTTCGCTCATCGGTCTCCCTTGAGTTCGCTCCTCGGCCACCCTTGAGGTCAGTACATGGGCAACCGTTACGCATTGCTAGTGCCGCTGACGGTTTGTGGTTAAACCCACTGCCAGGGTACTGACGAGTCATTAGAGTTCTCCACAGACAGTTTCCCAAGTTCGGGCGAAACGTTGTAGAGGCCGTATGGTTTTATGGCAGGGTTCGGAAAATGCACGTGCGTTTACGCACGTGTCGATTTTCGGACAGATGATACTGGTCGGCTTTGGTTTAAGCCGGATCCGAGTATTATATTGAGTAGGTATAATATCTTTGTCTCAGTTGCAGTGCATTGTTAAGGAAAAACTGTTTTCCCGATTAGACACTTACTCCAAGGGTATGTATTTACCAGGTTTCATTATCATATCTGTATGGTTTTACAGATGATGAGTGGGAGTAAGATATTGGGAATTAGGTGATCATCCTCATTATATCGGAATTCGTTGTAATTGGTGATATTTGAGGAAATCGCCAGGGTACAGTTTTCCACCTACAACGCACAGGTTTAGAGTTGTTCAAACTCAGCGGACTTATACAGAGTATTGTATGTTGTCCAAGTGTCCATCAGGACAAAGGGGTAGGTCCTCGTACTTTGTTCTGTTTACTTATAACTTCTCTAGTATTTAGACGAGTGTTTCGTAGAAATACAAGGTCTAAGTTTTGAGAAGTTGTGGGTATAAGAATAAAGTGGAGAACCAGGTGTCACAAGTATCGGGATTCTTCAAAGAGATCGAAGATGTAGATTCTTGTGATTGGTATTCAGATGATAGTGATGGTTTTGAGAAACGAATTTCTCTTTCAGGTTACTCATAGATGGATGGATTCCTAAGTTGAGTAATGCTGATTAGCCTCTTTCCATTAAGTTGATATGCACTGGAGACAACTGCATGATTTGAATATGGTTCCAATTAAATAAGTGCCAAAGTTTCTGTATTGGATATAGAATAGCTCGTACCTTAAAAGATATTAAGGTACGGGGAGTTGTCCAGCTTATGCTTAAAACCAGACACTGGATAACTCAGGGCACGTTTCTGTAATGGCTGTTTGTGGGTTGACCCTGGCTATGACGAGGGTTGATATTCTACCATTTGGAAGATCAATAGTGTTATTGTTCTTGACTCGCCACAGTTTTAGTAAAATGGATCTTTTTCAGAAAAACAGTAGTGGGAGTATGGTAGAACTGGAAGTGATTCCAGAACCGCGAACGATTACGGAAAATTTAATAGGACCTATACATTCAATCAGGTTTGACATTCCAATAGCCACTCCGCAGATTTGGTAGGTAACCTCAGACACCCGAGAGGTACTTCGGTAGCCTCAAGGACGGTGACAGGGAGGTTCTTATCTACCCAGACTTGACACTACTGTTGTTCCAGGTTATGAGACCCGGTAGGAGGGTTGTCGTAGTCAGTGGGAGCAACGGAAGCATAGTGGGCAAGATGCTTATATCTATTTATAGACTTGAGCAGTTATAGCGGAGATAGATCATCTAATTTTGATGTGACGGTCATGGGTTTGACTTCAATCAGAATAGGGGATGGATCAGTTAAGAAGGTAGTAGGGTGTGATGTCATGGTATCTGGATGACATACACAGAGTAGGAAGTAAAATTCCTATACTACGATCGGTTGTACTGTGGTCGTCACACAGTTGTTTCTCCAGACAGGATATGGATATAATATTTGACATTCTGGTTTCTAGATCTATGGTTTTAGATCTGGATTTGGGTAGTTTCCCAATGTGGATACTTTGACAGATATTCTGATGGTTTTTGGAATAGTTGACTCCTAGCATGGTGGTGTACCTGCAGGTGATGGAGTCACCCTCTCTAAAGGTGTCGTACAGACTAAAGGAGAGAGGGATATGCATGATTGGCAGATCACTTACTTAGGCAATTGAGTCAATCATGAGATGTCAAGTACCGCACCAAATGTTGTTTTTGCACTAGATGCAATAAGTTTGTATTAATCCAATCCTGGAGAAACATAAGGAAGCAGTTTTAGAACATTAGTACATGTTCTACGGATTTGATAACGGCAGCCTCTTTCGGGAGACGGTTATCATTCCAGGCTTCAAAGGTGACATGGATGACAGAGTGTTTGTCAGAGTTTTAGTTTTCCCTCTGACGAGGGACAGTATTATGGACAGGTGGTTCCAGAGGATACTGTGGGTGGCATGGTGCCGGATACTGATTAGGTTCAGTGATCCATACAGTCTAAGAAGTTTGGATATGGAGTTCATTTATGAACTAAGGTCCCATCAGATATCCAGACATATTCTAAGACAGGTACTACTCAATTCGGGAGATGGCTTTCTCCGCGAACTTGAGATTAAGAGAGATATAGAAAGAAACTTCTAGGCGGATCCACTCACTGAGGCTATTTCTCGAACACAATAGTTTTACAAACGGGCTTTGTGAAACTGATTAGTAGAGGAGTTGGATGTTCGGTTTCATACGGGCTGTGAGTAGTCGACATCGCAATATTAACCTTGAGTGCAAGTGGGAGATTGTTGGAGATAGTGCCCTCATAGTCAATTATTGGATCGCAGGTACGTGATTGCAATGATTGCGGAGGACCTATCCCGGTAGCACAGTCTTACTCGAGATGATAATATGCTATCTGGTTTGCCTTTATCAGTCGTGTACATGTTCAGGTGACTGATTGCATGTTACACTTTGATAGAGCCCTTAGGATCTTGCTTTACTACCAACAGTATGATGGCGATCATATACGTGAGAGTTGGGTAGTTTATATGCATATCCTTAATTGTGGTCCCTAGTCGTGGGAGTTTCGAGACAGGGCATCGATACTCCGGAGTAGACTAGTGTGTACAGTCGAGACCCCGACGAGGGGCGGTGGCCGGTCTCACAAGCCACTGGTGTCAGTTGGATCACCTAAGATGTATACAGGTGCTCATTGGGTTATGAGTACACCGGACAGGACTCGCCGGGAATCTGCTAGTTAGTATTATATCTACCGTCAAATAGCAGTTCCTGGTGACATGCGTACAGGTTAGTTCATCGACCTGAGGTCGTCATTTGTCTCGTGTGAGTTCCCACTGTGCTTTGATTTCTACCCTACCACGGCTCAAAGGAGTCGTGCAAATAGGTAGTTTTTGGGTACAGTCCCGAGCCATATGGAGGCACGTGAGCGGATCGGCAGGGGATTCGTCTCTCCCGGTATTAGGGGCGAGGTCGTGCTGTGTCTAGGAGAGCCATTACACAAAGCCCACGGCCGTGGCAGGAGATTTACTGGTAGGTACTCCAGTAGTATCTCAGGGTGTTATTGGGCTTCACTCCGACACGACTTATACTGCTATTGGGGGTCTGACGTTACTAGCCCCCTAGGCAGATATGCGATACTCATTGACGAACGGACCGGACTGTATATACATTGTCACTGTTAGGCTCAGTAGGGTTTTTGGAGGAGTTCGCTCATCGGTCACCCTTGAGTTCGCTCCTCGGCCACCCTTGAGGTCAGTCCATGGGCAGCCGTTACGCATTGCTAGTGCCGCTGACGGTTTGTGGTTAAACCCACTGCCAGGGTACTGACGAGTCATTAGAGTTCCCCACAGACAGTTTCCCAAGTTCGGGCGAAACGTTGTAGAGGCCGTATGGTTTTATGGCAGGGTTCGGAAAATGCACGTGCGTTTACGCACGTGTCGATTTTCGGACAGATGATACTGGTAGGCTTTGGTTTAAGCCGGATCCGAGTATTATATTGAGTAGGTATAATATCTTTGTCTCAGTTGCATTTTTATTCGGTCGTAATACAAATGCGGGTATATTTATACAGTTTCGGGGTTATCCTGAAAGTTGTTTCAGAATCACTTTTGGAAGTTGCCAGTTTCCAGTTTTCTATCAGCCGTCTTTTAACATTCGGTTAAAGACGGATTTATCTTTTCTTCAGATGAGGTGAGTCAGTGTTCTAGAATATTCTAGATGAGGTGACTAGGCTTTTTTGGTGTAGGGTTTTCATTGGTTGGTTTTTAATGATAAGATGACTAAGGGTGTGAGTCATTCTTTTCATTATGGTTTTTTGGTTTTAGCTAAAGATATTTGTTCATTTGAGATGATAACTATCATTTGCTTATAGTTACCCCTCCTCTCCTACGGTCACCCCCCTCTCTTTATATAAGGCCGGCCCCCTCCTCTCTCTCTTATGGTTGTTGTTTTTCACTAGAAAAGATTATGATAGTAATTCGGGTGTATGGAATTTCACAGTTCATTTCATTCCATCACCCAATTCCACGGCAACTTCATTCACCGATCGTCCACGGATTTGGACGAAGTGAGACAAAGTCATCTACTCATTCTCTACATCATTCTTGGTCGTCTCTTTTAGCAAACTTGACGATCGAGTTGTCTCGAGTCAGAGGCGGGAGCCCGTTTAAAGAACCGATCATGTGGTGCCACCTCGACGAAGGAATTGGAGATCGATGAGATCGGAGCAGCCGCAACGGAGCGTGGGATGATGGTTGAAGAACGAAGGACTCGGATCGTTCGGTACAATCTTTCTACACTCTTTACAGTTTGTTAGTTTAGCAATAATGGCAGATCCCTGTTAAAGTATACGATAGCGCCAGTTTAAAAGTTTTTGTTCCGCATTTGGCGTCTGTAGACTGCCGGGGCGCTAGCGTTGACTAACAGTGGTATCAGAGCCTCACCATTTTGCTATACTAACTTATGCTAACGCGTTTAAAACATCGATCCGACCGAAAATCGAAAACTGCAAAAATCCAAGCCGACATTTTCTGTTGATTTTAAACGGTGTCAAAATTGATTTCTGTATATCTTAAAAATCCGTGCAGGCGTTTTTAAGAGCCACGACAAAATTTGGGGTCGTGATCCCTCCAAGCTGCCGCGGAAGGGCGGCCAAACCCATGGTTTGGCCGCTCATCCGCGGCCACGTGGGGAGCACGTGCTCCCAAATTTGGTCAGTGTGTTCTGTGTTGGATTTTGGGGTTTTTGGTATATATCATTTTGGCCCAGGTTTTGTTACTGTTCACCAGTAAGTCATGGGGCCCACTTTTTGATATTTGGTCGATCGAAATTTAAACATGTTAGTTTACAGTGCTTACATTATATCTCCGACCGGGAATGTCATTTGATCGGTAAACCGCGTCTGATTGCTATAGTTCTTTTAGACGGGTTTGCGAACGTGACATTCGCGTTGATGTTCTGTGTTGTGCTGTGATGTTGCGGATTTGTCGTGGTGGATAGCAGTGTGCAATGGTAGTACAGTTTGAGTTTATTTGTACATTTGATATTGCGGGGCGAGCGTCCAACTTGTGGACTGACGTCACTGCCTGTTGTATAATGTTCTTTTGGGACACGACCAGGTTGCGGTCGATGTACCTATTGTACTATTTTTCATTACTGTACTAGGTTTTGCCCCGCGACGGAGTGCACGGATAGCCGGGTTCGGGAAAGCAACGGGTCCGCATCTCATGGATTTGAGAGGCAGAGGGGCCCCACTTCAGAATTGGCAGACTATTCGCCGCACTCGTAGGGGGTACAAGTTGACCCAAGGAGGGGTGCTCAATTTACCGGATTCCGTGAAGTGCCGGGTGTTCCATTCACTATGCTGTGGGGACTGCCTCGCTTCAGGTTTTGGCGGGTAACTTGCCGCACCCGTAGGGGTCTAGGTTTCATTGCACAGGCTATCCACACGACAGGGGAACGTCGGGTTTCAGCAGCGGCTCTGTGAAACTCGGGGATCCCAGATATCTGTATTGTTCTGTGATGCTTATTACTTTTTCTGTAATGTTGCATATTATCACGCCTGGAGCGATTATGTATATTGGTTTATATACTATTAGATGTTGTATATGTTTTACACCCGCGCTAGTCCAGTCCCCGCTCTGTCGTTAGTTAAGTAACCTAACGGGTGATGACGGGACCCAGTGACGAATGCGGATGGCATATACGTACATTTTATTTTCGTTCTTTTCTGGTGTGATTAATGATGGGACTGCGTTGATTCTGATCAATGCAAAGTAAAACAAACCTGTTTGAGTTGTTGGAACAATTTAAAAAGTGTTGTTACAAAGACGTTTCCTTTTGTTATGCATAGCGGTATTCAGTGGAATATCCTGCACCTCATTCGACGGGACAAGGGCCGATATCCCTTCACTGGGACTGACCCCTTGGGCAGAAGTTTGCGTCAGAGTAATAACTTCACTATAGTCGATTACAAGTTGCTTTGCATAGCGGTATTCAGTGGAATATCCTGCACCTCATTCCACGAGGAAAGAGCCGAGATCCCTTTACCGGGAGTGACCTCTTTAGCAAAAGGTTTTCGCCACTATATTTTAAAAAGCTATCAGGTTCCTTCAGCGATATCAAGTTCACTACGCTAAAGGTTTTTCGCCAAAAACCAGCCGTAGCCCTCCGTCACTTCTTTTGGGTATTCAGTAGTATTCAAGCTATGCATTTTAGCCAAAGTTAAGGCATAGTGTTTGGTAGCTGCTGGGTATTCAATTGTTGCATAGATAGATGAGTTAGTTTGGGACAGTCGTTCTGCCGATTGGCCAAAGTCAGGGGCATGTGCGGGTGGGTTCAAATTGACAAGATAGTGACGGGTAGAACTTGGCATGTGACTTATGACATTTTGACCAAAGCCAAGGTTATAAGAGCATGGGGCAAAAATGATATCGGGAGTTTCTAAAGAAACTGAAACTTGCCAAGTATGCGCATACCTTCTGGAGTATGAGTAACGTGGATGCATTCCATCACGTTATCATGCGATGAGAGTTGGATCCCGATTCCCACTGATGAGTTGGTTTACTCTTCGGGTAATCCCGATTGATTCTTCTTTAGGTTTGGAGGAGAATTTGACAGGACAGTGGGAGGTTTCCGGATTAGATAAAATGATGACCATTCTGATCTAGGTTAGAGTGCACGCAGAGTGTTTCTTTTCTCTCTCTCTATTTGGCAGCGACCTTTGACCGACCCTAGACTATGACTCAGTGACCAGGTTGACCGAACCTTCTTAAAATACTGGCTTTTGGATTGTCTATGTTGCATAAGTCATTGCCACTCCTTCTTTTACCCTTTGAATTTCTCAGAACACCCGTATTACTACGGATATCCACTTCCATTGGATAGAGCCATCGTATGGTTATATACGAACTCGAAGGGACTTCTTCGGGGATGGATCCAGGTTCAGGAGAAATAGAATTGGTTTATTCAGTTGTCTTTTATTATCACCTTCTCTCAGGTTGCGAGAGCTCCTTGGTTTAGGAGAGTACACCTATTACGCTTATTGGATAGTCTTATTCCAAACCATAGGCTGGTGCCGAAAGGTAGGGAATGAAGAAAACCAATTATCCTAAGTAGGGTGTGCAGAAGGCAATATGTAAAGACAAAATAAAGGGATTAGAAAGAGGGCAAAGTAAGTTGCGACTGATATCATTCACGACCAAAACCGCGTACTTCGTCGCCACTCCTATTTCACCTTTAAAAGAATAAGGTATTATTCAGTTGTCTTTTATCGTCACCTTCTCTCGAGATGCGAGTACTCCTTGGTTTAGGAGGGTACACCTATTATGCTTACTGGATAGTCTTCTTCCAAACCATAGGCTGGTGCCGAACGGTAGGGAAGGAAGAAAACCATTTAGCCTAACGATGGTGTACAGAAGGTAATGACTAAAGACAAATAAAGGGATTTGGAGAGACGGCAATAAAATATACGGTTGAAGTCATGAATTAGATTATGGAAGAGGCATTGCTATGAATACCAGGATACCCCTACGAAACATTTTCATGTTTCAGTGCATTGTTAAGGAAAAACTGTTTTCCCGATTAGACACTTACTCCAAGGGTATGTATTTACCAGGTTTCATTATCATATCTGTATGGTTTTACAGATGATGAGTGGAAGTAAGATATTGGGAATTAGGTGATCATCCTCATTATATCGGAATTCGTTGTAATTGGTGATATTTGAGGAAATCGCCAGGGTACAGTTTTCCACCTACAACGCACAGGTTTAGTGTTGTTCAAACTCAGCGGACTTATACAAAGTATTGTATGTTGTCCAAGTGTCCATCAGGACAAAGGGGTAGGTCCTCATACTTTGTTCTGTTTACTTATAACTTCTCTAGTATTTAGACGAGTGTTTCGTAGAAATACAAGGTCTAAGTTTTGGAGAAGTTGTGGGTATAAGAATAAAGTGGAGAACCAGGTGTCACAAGTATCGGGATTCTTCAAAGAGATCGAAGATGTAGATTCTTGTGATTGGTATTCAGATGATAGTGATGGTTTTGAGAAACGAATTTCTCTTTCAGGTTACTCATAGATGGATGGATTCCTAAGTTGAGTAATGCTGATTAGCCTCTTTCCATTAAGTTGATATGCACTGGAGACAGCTGCATGATTTGAATATGGTTCCAATTAAATAAGTGCCAAAGTTTCTGTATTGGATATAGAATAGCTCGTACCTTAAAAGATATTAAGGTACGGGGAGTTGTCCAGCTTATGCTTAAAACCAGACACTGGATAACTCAGGGCACGTTTCTGTAATGGCTGTTTGTGGGTTGACCCTGGCTATGACGAGGGTTGATATTCTACCATTTGGAAGATCAATAGTGTTATTGTTCTTGACTCGCCACAGTTTTAGTAAAATGGATCTTTTTCAGAAAAACAGTAGTGGGAGTATGGTAGAACTGGAAGTGATTCCAGAACCGCGAACGATTACGGAAAATTTAATAGGACCTATACATTCAATCAGGTTTGACATTCCAATAGCCACTCCGCAGATTTGGTAGGTAACCTCAGACACCCGAGAGGTACTTCGGTAGCCTCAAGGACGGTGACAGGGAGGTTCTTATCTACCCAGACTTGACACTACTGTTGTTCCAGGTTATGAGACCCGGTAGGAGGGTTGTCGTAGTCAGTGGGAGCAACGGAAGCATAGTGGGCAAGATGCTTATATCTATTTATAGACTTGAGCAGTTATAGCGGAGATAGATCATCTAATTTTGATGTGATAGTCATGGGTTTGACTTCAATCAGAATAGGGGATGGATCAGTTAAGAAGGTAGTAGGCTGTGATGTCATGGTATCTGGATGACATACACAGAGTAGGAAGTAAAATTCCTATACTACGATCGGTTGTACTGTGGTCGTCACACAGTTGTTTCTCTAGACAGGATATGGATATAATATTTGACATTCTGGTTTCTAGATCTATGGTTTTAGATCTGGATTTAGGTAGTTTCCCAATGTGGGTACTTTGACAGATATTCTGATGGTTTTTGGAATAGTTGACTCCTAGCATGGTGGTGTACCTGCAGGTGATGGAGTCACCCTCTCTAAAGGTGTCGTACAGACTAAAGGAGAGAGGGATATGCATGATTGGCAGATCACTTGCTTAGGCAATTGAGTCAATCATGAGATGTCAAGTACCGCACCAAATGTTGTTTTTGCACTAGATGCAATAAGTTTATATTAATCCAATCCTGGAGAAACATAAGGAAGCAGTTTTAGAACATTAGTACATGTTCTACGGATTTGATAACGGCAGCCTCTTTCGGGAGACGGTTATCATTCCAGGCTTCAAAGGTGACATGGATGACAGAGTGTTTGTCAGAGTCTTAGTTTTCCCTCTGACGAGGGACAGTATTATGGACAGGTGGTTCCAGAGGATACTGTGGGTGGCATGGTGCCGGATACTGATTAGGTTCAGTGATCCATACAGTCTAAGAAGTTTGGATATGGAGTTCATTTATGAACTAAGGTCCCATCAGATATCCAGACATATTCTAAGACAGGTACTACTCAATTCGGGAGATGGCTTTCTCCGCGAACTTGAGATTAAGAGAGATATAGAAAGAAACTTCTAGGAGGATCCACTCACTGAGGCTATTTCTCGAACACAATAGTTTTACAAACGGGCTTTGTGAAACTGATTAGTAGAGGAGTTGGATGTTCGGTTTCACACGGGCTGTGAGTAGTCGACATCGCAATATTAGCCTTGAGTGCAAGTGGGAGATTGTTGGAGATAGTGCCCTCATAGTCAATTATTGGATCGCAGGTACGTGATTGCAATGATTGCGGAGGACCTATCCCGGTAGCACAGTCTTACTCGAGATGATAGTATGCTATCTGGTTTGCCTTTATCAGTCGTGTACATGTTCAGGTGACTGATTGCATGTTACACTTTGATAGAGCCCTTAGGATCTTGCTTTATTACCAACAGTATGATGGCGATCATATACGTGAGAGTTGGGTAGTTTATATGCATATCCTTAATTGTGGTCCCTAGTCGTGGGAGTTTCGAGACAGGGCATCGATACTCCGGAGTAGACTAGTGTGTACAGTCGAGACCCCGACGAGGGGCGGTGGCCGGTCTCACAAGCCTCTGGTGTCAGTTGGATCACCTAAGATGTATACAGGTGCTCATTGGGTTATGAGTACACCGGATAGGACTCGCCGGGAATCTGCTAGTTAGTATTATATCTACCGTCAGATAGCAGTTCCCTGGTGACATGTGTACAGGTTAGTTCATCGACCTGAGGTCGTCATTTGTCTCGTGTGAGTTCCCACTGTGCTTTGATTTCTACCCTACCACGGCTCAAAGGAGTCGTGCAAACAGGTAGTTTTTGGGTACAGTCCCGAGCCATATGGAGGCACGTGAGCGGATCGGCAGGGGATTCGTCTCTCCCGGTATTGGGGGCAGGTCGTGCTGTGTCTAGGAGAGCCATTACACAAAGCCCACGGCCGTGGCAGGAGATTTACCGGTAGGTACTCCAGTAGTATCTCAGGGTGTTATTGGGCTTCACTCCGACACGACTTATACTGCTATTGGGGGTCTGACGTTACTAGCCCCCTAGGCAGATATGCGATACTCATTGACGAACGGACCGGACTGTATATACATTGTCACTGTTAGGCTCAGTAGGGTTTTCGGAGGAGTTCGCTCATCGGTCTCCCTTGAGTTCGCTCCTCGGCCACCCTTGAGGTCAGTCCATGGGCAGCCGTTACGCATTGCTAGTGCCGCTGACGGTTTATGGTTAAACCCATTGCCAGGGTACTGACGAGTCATTAGAGTTCCCCACAGACAGTTTCCCAAGTTCGGGCGAAACGTTGTAGAGGCCGTATGGTTTTATGGCAGGGTTCGGAAAATGCACGTGCGTTTACGCACGTGTCGATTTTCGGACAGATGATACTGGTCGGCTTTGGTTTAAGCCGGATCCGAGTATTATATTGAGTAGGTATAATATCTTTGTCTCAGTTGCATTTGTATTCGGTCGTAATACAAATGCGGGTATATTTATACAGTTTCGGGGTTATCCTGAAAGTGGTTTCAGGATCACTTTTGGAAGTTGCCAGTTTCCAGTTTTCTATCAGCCGTCTTTTAACATTCGGTTAAAGACGGATTTATCTTTTCTTCAGATGAGGTGAGTCAGTGTTCTAGAATATTCTAGATGAGGTGACTAGGCTTTTTTGGTGTAGGGTTTTCATTGGTTGGTTTTTAATGATAAGATGACTAAGGGTGTGAGTCATTCTTTTCATTATGGTTTTTTGGTTTTAGCTAAAGATATTTGTTCATTTGAGATGATAACTATCATTTGCTTATAGTTACCCCCCCTCTCCTACGGTCACCCCCCTCTCTTTATATAAGGCCGGCCCCCTCCTCTCTCTCTTATGGTTGTTGTTTTTCACTAGAAAAGATTATGATAGTAATTCGGGTGTATGGAATTTCACAGTTCATTTCATCCCATCACCCAATTCCACGGCAACTTCATTCACCGATCGTCCACAGATTTGGACGAAGTGAGACAAAGTCATCTACTCATTCTCTACATCATTCTTGGTCGTCTCTTTTAGCAAACTTGACGATCGAGTTGCCTCGAGTCAGAGGCGGGAGCCCGTTTAAAGAACCGATCATGTGGTGCCACCTCGACGAAGGAATTGGAGATCGACGAGATCGGAGCAGCCGCAACGGAGCGTGGGATGATGGTTGAAGAACGAAGGACTCAGATCGTTCGGTACAATCTTTCTACACTCTTTACAGTTTGTTAGTTTAGCAATAATGGCAGATCCCTGTTAAAGTATACGATAGCGCCAGTTTAAAAGTTTTTGTTCTGCATTTGGCGTCTGTAGACTGCCAGGGCGCTAGCGTAGACTAACAGGAACGTCTGTTTTGATGCGTTAGTCAAAGAAGTTGACATCATCAAAATGGTAGATGAACCTTGTATATACAAAAAGGTAGTAGGGAGTATGGTGGTGATCCTCGTAGAGTACGTGGATGGCATACTCTTGATAAGAAAGGAGTTTCTTATGCTACGCTCGATCAATCTCCGTTTATCACAATAATTCTCCATATAGGATCAAAGTGATACCTCCTTAATCCTGAGTTTTGGATCTATGAGATAGATTTAATTGGATGTTAGGATTCTCACTAGTTGTAGTGAGATGGTATCAAGCGATCCTGGGGAGAATCACTGGAAGTGTTCCAGGGTGATAAAGACGACTGAATGTCTGTCGCAGGCATTGTCTTTACCCTCAGTAAAAGGACGGTATGTTGGAAGAGTTCCAAGCTAGATACCGTGACATACTAGACGATAAAGGCAGGATACATCGCTACTCAAGATGCTACCAAAGAGGCTATTTGGATGTATAATGGTTCATGAGATGAACTATGTTCCTCCCTTTGTGTGACAATGGAGTTGTGGCTTTTGACAAGGAACGTCCGTCCCATCAGTGATCCAGACATATTCTAAGGCAGTATCACCTGATCATGGAGATGGTTGATCTCCAGGCTGATCGAGGCAAGGAGAGCAGACTTAGAGGATAACGCAGCGGATCCACTCACGAAGGCCTATTCCCAGAGAGAGACTTTTATGGGATGGTTGAGTATGAGATACTACAACCACTGCTACAGATAGCCGTAGTGCAAGTGGGAGATTGTTAGTTATATGTATGCCCTAGAGGCCATTACTGTACATTGGATGTATATTGTAGTGGATGCTGGGACATATATAGGGTGGACTTTCTTGCTCGACATGATAGTATGCTATCTGGTTACACTTTACCTTAACGTGTATACTGATTGCCTCTCTGTTACATGTTGGTAAAGCCCTTAGGATGTGTACTTGACTATCTGGACTATGATGCGGATCATACTAGTGGGGACATGGTAGTCCATAAGTACATCCTTCAAAGTCCCTAGTCGTGGGTGTATCGAGATGGGGCATCGATATACCAGAGTAGACTAGCGTGTACCTTCTCGACCCATACAGATGGGCGATGGATGATCCCATATCCATTGGTGTTTGACATCGGAGATGACATACGGGTGCTCAGTAGAGACTGGGTACACTGGACGGACTCGCCGAGAACTCCCAGATGGTATTATACCTCACGTCAGATGGCAGTTCTCTGGTGACACTGGTACAGAGTAGTCTGTTGACCCGAGATCGTCATAGAGTCTTGTGTGGTTCCCACTGTGCTTTGATTTCCATCTTACCACGTCCAAGAGGGAGTGCAAAACGGTGGTTTTTGGGTACAGTCCCGAGTCACATGGAGGCAATGAGCGATAGGAGGGGATTCGTCTCTCCCGGTATAGGGAGTTGATGTTGCGCTGTGTTCGATTGGCTATAACAGGAAATCCCTGGCCAGGGTTGCTGAGATTTACTGGTAAGTGTTACCAGTAGTTTCTCGAATTGTTATAGACCTCATATCGACACGACTTATCGAGCTATTGGGGTCTGACGTTTACCACCCCAAGGTGAGATATGCGACATATCAGACGATCAGACCGGACTGTACGGTAGTGTTACTGGTCGGATTCACTGGAGTGTGAGCGGGCTTGCTCGTCGATCTTCAGATCGCTCAATACCCAGGTGGCCGTTACGTTTAGCAGACCACTTGCGGCTTGTGGGTGTTTGATATGATCATCACCTGCTGCCGGCGTATTGACGAGTCTTTAGAGTCCTACACAGAGGTTTCCTGGCTCAAGCAAAACGAAATAGGAGTGCATATGAGATATGTGCGGGACCGAGAATAATACCAGTATGTGATACTGTATTCGATTCTCGCGATGTGACATTGATCGGTTATATGCGATATAGCCGAGTTATCGGATCAAGTGTTGATTCGATAAGTTGTTACTGATGATACCAGTCGGTTATGTGCGACATGACCGGATCATTGAATCAAGTGTTGATTTAATGTTTTAATGCATAATTATATATTTGATATATTACTTTGCATTAACTAGTATTGGTTTACTTTAAATGGATTTTCTCGCTCGGATGTGCGCATTGCATATGCGATATGATTTTGTGCACTTGTTTGTATCATATTTGATGATGCATGCAAATTAGGGTTTGTGTAAAGAATTGAACCTTGGTTAAAGAAATGGTTAGGGTTTTTATTTGATTATTCATTTATTCATTTGTTTTTATTTTTGGAAAATAAATTGCATAAAATAGAATGGTGGCTTCTTTTGTTTTCTTTCATGAAGCTTCATGAACTTTTGACTTAGTCACCATTTTGTCTCATGCTTAACCCTAACCAATTCTATTAACTCAAGTTAATTCTCTACACCTAACCATGGTGAGAATTATGATAAGAATGGATTTTTATTTATTCTTTAATCTTATCATAATACTTATCATATTCTACTTCATCTTCTTCTTCACTTCAACAAGTGAAGAAAGCAAGGTCCATCAATGGTGATTGATGGAAATGAGTGAGAAATCCAAATCTAAAGTCTACCCACTTCCTATTTCTTCATCCTCTACCTCTTGCCAAGTAGTAGAGTGTGTTTACTTCACAAGTTTCTTGACTTGGTGAAGTCGGAGCTTGATTTAGCGATGCCTCGACGTAGATCATCTTCGGCATGGACATCGACGACCTAGCTTGCCCATTCTTCGACGAAGCCGACGCTAGAGCCCGGGAGTTCACTTGGACAGCGAAGGCACTTCGTTGCGGAGCTATGGAGGTGGAAAAACGGACCTACAAAGGTTGTATTTCCGTAATCCCATTAGTTAAGTTGTTAACTAGTTTATAGTTTCGCCTAGTTTTCTAGCAAACGATCTTGTTAGGGTTTGTAGGCACCGTTAAAATTTGAAAATGGCATGTTCAATGCCTTGTATAACCTCATTAGGGTGCCTAGGAAGCTTTCAGTAATAGAGAGACAATCTGTGTACACGTTAAGGTAAAGAGCAACCAGATAGCATACTATCATGTCGAGCAAGAAAGTCCTCCCTATATATGTCCCAGCATCCACTACAATATACATCCAATGTACAGTAATAGCCTCTAGGGCATACATATAACTAACAATCTCCCACTTACACTAGGGCCATCTGTAGCAGTGGTTGTAGTATCTCATGCTCAACCATCCCATAAAAGTCTCTCTCTGGGAATAGGCCTTCGTGAGTGGATCCGCCGTGTTGTCCTCTGAGTCTACTCTCCTAACCTCGATCCCTTAGAGATCAACCATCTCCATGATCAAGTGATACTGCCTTAGAATATGTCTGGATCACTGATGGGACCTGTGTTCCTTGGCATAAGCCACGACTCCATTGTCACAAAATGGGAGGAACATAGTTCATCTCATGAACCAATATACACCCAAACAGCCTCTTTGGTAGCATCTTAAGTAGCGATGTATCCTGCCTTTATCGTCTAGTATGCCACGGTATCTAGCTTGGAACTCTTCCAACATACCGTCCCTTTACTGATGGTAAAGACAATGCCTGTGACTGACATTCAGTCGTCTTTATCACCCTGGAACACTTCCAGTGATTCTCCCCAGGATCGATTGATACCATCTCACTACAACTAGTGAGTAGCCTAACATCCATTTAGATCTATCTCATAGATCCAAAGCTTAGGATTTTGTAGGTATCACTTTGATCCTTTATGGAGAATCATTGTGATAAGCGGAGATTGATCGAGCGTAGCATAAGAAACTCCTTTCTTATTAAGAGTATGCCATCCACGTACTCTACGAGGATCGTCACCATACTTCCTACTACCCTTTTGTTTATACAAGGTTCATCTACCATTTTGATGTTGTCAAACTCTTTGACTAACACATCAAAACAGACGTTCCAACTCCGCGATGCCTGCTTTATCGTATAAAGCATCTTGCACACGTTTCCGCTGCTCCCACTGTCTACGAAGCCCTCTGGCTGTGTACTTATACACGCACTCTTCTAAAACATCATTTAGAAAAGCAGTCATGACATCCAACCACCAGATATCGTAGTCATGGTATGTAGCCGTGACAAGTAGGATCTGGATGGACTTAAGCATAGCTACTTGAAAAGGTTTCATCATTATCCACACCTGGTCAATGATGCAAACTTTTAACAAGTCTAGCTTTGAAAGTCTCAACTTTTCCATCTACACCAAGTAATCTTCTCAAGATATACTTGCTTCTGATGGGGATTTAACCCTTCAGATATAGCAACTAAAGTCCATACTTTGTTGGTGTGCATGGATTCCATCTCAGATCACTAAGCATCCAGCCATTCTTACAGAGTCACACTCCTGATGGCCAGCTCGAAACTAGTTGGGTCATCATCTCATGATGCAATCCTCGCTCCCACTGTCATAGAGGAACCGAAGTATCTCTCAGGTGGGTGAGGAACCCTACTAGATCGGCGGAGAGGCTGAGGTTCGTTGGTATCTACTGAATCCTTTGGTTCTACCAAATCATCTGCTGTAGTTTGTATGGCTGGAACTTTTCTAGTTCTACTTAACAGACCTTGCCTCGAGCTTGTCCGGATTATGCTTTCAGACATAGGCCGGACAGCCCCAAATCTTAACTAGCTTAAGACATGGGCTCTTCCCTTTCCATATCACATATGAAATGGTAGGCAACTGATTTGATTGAAACCCTATTCAATAGGTATGCAACTTCTCAAGTGCATAACCCCTTAAGGAAAAAGGTAACTCAGTAGTACTCATCATAGAGCACACCATATCAAATAGGGTGTCATTGCTCCGCCCCGATATACCATTGTGCTGTAGTGTATTCGGAGAAGTAATGCTGAGAGAGAATCTCATTCTCCTTTAGAATAGTCCAGAATTTCCGTGCTCAAGTATTCTCCTCCCTGATCTCATCAAAGGACATAATACTTATACCCGTATTTTGGTTCTCTACTTCTAACTTATATTCTGTGAATATCTCAAAAGGCTCGGACTTGTGTTTCAACAGGAACATATGTCCGAATCTAAAGAGATCATCAGAGAATGTAACGAAGTATAAATAACCAGATCTGGCATGTGTAGACAGGAGACCTTACATACATCATCATGTATCAGTCCCAAGAGTTCACTAACTCTTTCTCTGTTTCCAATAAACAGAGCTGGTGTCATCGTATCTTTGTGACATGACTGGCGAGTTTCATAAGATGTAAATTCAAACTGATTTAAATATGCATCTACATGTAACTACAGCCAGTCGGGTCGCATTGATATGACCTAGTCTACAATGCCTCAAGAAGGATTCGTTCATTTCTGAACTCTTCCTCTTGTGTGTGTTCTGTATACTAAGAACTGTAGTTTGATTTAGAACATTAATGCTTTTAGATAACGTGCCTGAACCGATCAACTTTTGATATAGGAAATGTCCAAAACATTATCCAACAATACAAAATTTTATCGTTTCTTTACTAATAAAGAGACAGATATGATTTTGTATATCAGGTTCGGTATCTAAGAACATTCGTTCAGAATCAATGTATTACAATACAGGGTGACAGTGACCAACAGACTTGGCTGCAACACTTGCCCCGTTTTCTGCCTCATGAAACTTATCACCCGTTCTCAGTTTTTCTACCCTGTTGTAGCCCTATGTAACAGATTACATGTCTGGGATCCTGATCCGGTATCATATACTTAGGATACGGAGGATACTGAGAAACAGTTTTTTATAATGAATACACCCGAATATGATGCATCAACAGGCACTCTCTTCGTTTGGGAGGTACGGGAATTCTGGTAATCCCCAATTTCCTGCTCTGTCTTATAACAATTATATGTTGGAGTAGGACCAACGTTCCCCAGCTCAGTATAACAAGCAGGTTCGGTCAATAATCCGTATTATTATCTTGATTAAGGCGTGACATGGTCGCTACCAGGAGAGAGAGAGAAGAAAACACTCAGCGTGCGCTCTTGCAAGAATAGATTGGTTATTATTTTATCTAATCAGGATGGCTCCCACTGCTTTTTATCAAATCTTCCTTCAAACCCTAAAAGGAAAGACTAGCCGGGATTAATTACACACTACAAGTTCGCCAATCTTTCAGCCAGGCCAGTGTCGGTACTTTGAGGGAGGTCCCCCGTGCTTTCGCACGAACCTAATTAATGTAAACCTCGTTTTCCCAGAGGCATAACCTCGTTAACACCTTTCTAGACACCTACTTGATCGGCTAATTGTAATGTGTAAAACTCTCCCAGGAGTAACTCTTACTCGCAGCGGGTATCGGGATCCAACTATCTCATAGACGGTATGCAATCTCATTGCAAATTTCAATACTTGAAATTCCCGATAATATTTTGCCCCTAACCTCCTATGACCTTGACAAAGGCCAACAAACCATAGGATGCTAGTCAAGTTCAACCCGTCATTTCTTGATTGAATTAAACCCACCCGCACGGCCTTTGACAAAGGCCAACAAGGTCGCACGACTACCCTAACTCAATCTGCATCATATGCATAAGCAGATAAGCACCAGTTAGCTACCGCACACTGTGCCTTGACAAAGGCCAACAAACACAGCACAAATACTAACTACTACTTATCTGAAATGACGGAGGGCTACGACAGGTTTTTATGAAAACCTATTGCGTAATGAACTTGATATCGTTGTAGGATCGAATGAATTTTGAAATGGAGTGCTTTTGAGGCTTTTCTAATTTTGCTAAAGGAGTCACTCCCGGTGAAGGGATCGTCGGTCCTTTCCTCGTCGAATGAGGTGTGGGATATATCACATATATCACTGTGCAAAGCAAAAACACTTAAAAGCAATCAAAAGACAAACCGAGTGTGTAGCATCTGCCAGTTATTGCTAAAGGAGTCACTCCCGGTGAAGGGATCTCGGTCCTTTCCTTATCGAATAAGGTGCAGGATATATCATATATACCGCTGTGCAAAGCAAGAACTGTAGCTACCCGTTTTATTTTGAAATTCGATTCTACAACATCTTAGGTTTCTATTATTTCATTAATCTCATTAATGAAGTCACATCATTTAAGTACCTAAACATCACAGATAAATACGACGTACACTTATGCCATCCGCATTCGCCTCGATGTCCCCTCGTGCACCGTTAGGTTAGGTAACTAACGGCAGAGCGGGGCAGGGCTAGCGCGGGTGTAAAACATAAGTAACGTCTATATAATATATCATATATACTATATACTGTATCTATCACAGAATATCACATGATCACATCACAGATATCGCAGCAGAAGAATCATATGAAATATTGGATATACTAGGACGTCCGTGTTTTCAATACGAGCCAGTACAAAACACGGATTCCACGGTCATGATGAATAGCCAAACCCACATCCCTAGACCCCCTACGAGAGCGGCAAGCAACCCTACCAATTCTAGAGTTAGGAGACCCGGACTCGACTCCTCGAGTTGGTCTCCCACTGGACTCCAGAACCCGGTTACTTATGCTCCCCTCCTTGGGTCTATCCTAGTGCGGAAAAGTAAATAATATACATCAACAGTGACAACTTTCGCTACCTGGAAGTGCCCCAATAAAAGAATATTACATACAAGTTTTTACGTGAATGAAAATGAAAAACACTCATCTCACATAAAAACCCCCGGCTATTCAAACACGATGATCCAATATAACATATCCAGCAACACATAACATCACATTTCATCAACGTAAGTAAATATGCGCATCCAAATTGTCGTTGACATATAGCAACCAAACCGGCGATATCACATATTACACTTACGGTCACAGAAAAAAAAGTGTAAAACTACAACAGTTGGAATCCGCAACCATCTCAGACATCGCATGCCTGACCAAATGAATTACTTAGACATCGCATGCCTAACAATTATAAACCCCGCATTTTAGTCTCATTATCGAAAACTCTTTTCAATACCAAGTCGGGGAATTCAACAAGATTCCCGACATCCTGATCGAATACTCGTTGCAAACTTTAGTAGACAGCCGCACCCCCGACGCCGTCGACGAAGTACACCAAGGAGGAACACCGCTACCGCGAGCACCTAAACGGATGCTTTCGGCGACGGGGTTCTCCTACAGTCACTTGGTCGGGGATATGGGGTGAGGCTGTCTATTAAGTTTACCCGGCGAGTATCCGCGTACGCTACGTGATTGCGACGGACTTTTGATCACATCAAAATTCCGTGGAAACCGATCAAGTGAAACTAAACCGCTAGATTTATAACATTCATTCAGTTATCTCATAACTTATTGTGAATTCCAATTATTGTATCACATTCCGGATAAATAGAAAATGTTAAACTTTCCGATCGAACAGTCAAACACCCAAGTTTTCCCGATACAGATCAACACATGAAACAAGTCTAAAAACATTCAGTTCGTGCCTCAGTACCAACGGTCCAGCCGTAGAAGGGTCAAGCCAACGCCTCACATGTGGCATGCCGTACTGCCCCAAACCCGAAGGTTCAAAGGGCAGTTTAAGACGGTCACATAATCGAGTTAAGGTTTGTTGTCTTCTAGAGGGTCCATCGAGTTACTTGCAATACTTAGAACGTCTTTAAACCACGGAAAAATCCAACACTTGGAAATTTCCCGACAGGGGAAAAATTGGGTATTTATATCCGGTCGAACTTTTTTTTAACATATTCTAAAATTTATCCGGAAAACCACACAGACAAAATTTGATAATCCGATCGAACATTCGAATCCCCAAAACAACCCAGAAAATTCAACTCTTGAAAAAATATTAAAAATTCCCAGGAAAACCAGCACTGCCAATGATGAATTGCTGTGCAAAATTCGATGCCACATAAGACAAAACGGCTGCGGAACCGCCGCACGAGCCATGCTCGTGCCGCGGAACCGCGGCGCATTGATGGAATTAGGAACACGAATTTTACAGAAACCCTTAGAATTTCCTGCTGATTTTTCTGCATATTTTTAATATCGAAAAACTCCAGATTTTGGAAAAAGTCCAGAGAGCATGTTTGTGTTAGGGTTTCGGGTTCGTTCGGGTTTCAAACTTCGTCTACGCATCGCCTAAGGCTCTAACTAGGCTCTGATACCAGTGAAAGGTTCCTAGGCACCCCAAGGAGGTCTCACAAGGCATCAATCATGCCAATTTCAAATTTTAACGGTGCCGAGAAACCCTAACAAGATCGTTGGCTAGAAATTTAGGCGACAAAACGAGCTAGTTAACATCTTAACTAAAATTAAACGAACATACAACCTTTGTAGATCCATTTCTCCACCTCCTTGGCTGCGCAATGAAGTCTCCTCGCTGTCCATATCAAATCCCGGGCTCTAGCGTCGGCTTCATCGGAGAAAAAGCGGGCTAGGTCATCGACGACGTGCCGAAGATGATCTACGTCGAGGTATCACTAGATCAAGCTCCACCTTCACCAAGACATGAAAACTTATGAAGGAAACACCCTATACTACTTGGCAAGAGGTAGAGGATGAAGAAATAGGAAGTGGGTTCACTTTAGAATTGGATTTCTCACTCATTTTCATCAATCACCATTGATGAAGAAAGGTTTTCTTCAAGTGAAGAAGATGAAGAAGAAGAAGATAATGATATGATAAGTGTTATGAAAAAGAAAAGAAAATCAATCTTTATCATAATACAACCATGGTCAAGTGTAGAGAATAAACTAGGGTTAGTTGGAATGGTTAGGGTTAAGGATGAGATAAGAATGGTGGACTAAGTCAAACCTTCATGAAGTTTCAATAAGAAACAAAGAAAGCCACCATTCTCATCTTTTTCTTTTCCAAATAAATAAATAAACAAATAAATAAATAAATGAAAAATCAAAACCCTAAACATCAACTTAACCATGGTATAATTCTATACACTTAACCAAATGAGCAAGTATCATCAAACATGATACAAACATGTGCACAAAAGTATATCACATATACAACTTGCACATCAAGTGAGAAAATCCATTTAAAGTGAACCGATACTAGTTAATGCAAAGTAATATATCAAATATATAATTATGCATTAAATCATTAAATCAACACTTGATTTAACGATCCGGTCATGTCGCATATAACCGACTAGTATCCAATGTATCGGCTTATCGAATCAACCATCGATTCGATAACTAGGTTATATCGCATATAACCATTCGATACATTCATCGCGAGAATGGAATACGGTATCACATACACGCATTATTCTCGGTCCCGCACATATCTCATATGCGCTCCTATTTCGTTTCGCTTGAGCCAGGAAACCTCTGTGTAGGACTCTAAAGACTCGTCAATACGCCGGTAGCAGATGATGATCATATCAAGCACCCACAAGCCGCAAGCGGTCTGCTAAACGTAACGGCCACCCGGGTATTGAGCGATCAGAAGATCGACGAGCAAGCCCGCTCACACTCCAGTGAATCCAACCAATAACACTACCGTACAGTCCGGTCTCATCGTCTGATATGTCGCATATCTTGCCTAGGGGTGGTAAACGTCAGACCCCAATAGCTCGATAAGTCGTGTCGATATGAGGTCTATAACAATTCGAGAAACTACTGGTAACACTTACCAGTAAATCTCAGCAACCCTGGCCAGGGATTTCCTGTTATAGCCAATCAAACACAGCGCAACATCAACTCCCTATACCGGGAGAGACGAATCCCCTCCTATCACTCATTGCCTCCATATGACTCGGGACTGTCCCCAAAAACCACCGTTCTGCACGCCCTCTTGGACGTGGTAAGATGGAAATCAAAGCACAGTGGGAACCACACAAGACTCTATGACGATTTCGGGTCAACAGACTACTATGTACCAGTGTCACTAGAGAACTGCCATCTGACGTAAGGTATAATACCATCTGGGAGTTCTCGGCGAGTCCGTCCAGTGTACCCAGTCTCTACTGAGCACCTGTATATCATCTCTGATGTCAAACACCGATGGATATGGGATCATCCATCGCCCATCTGTATGGGTCGAGAAGGTACACGCTAGTCTACTCTGGTATATCGATGCCCCATCTCGATACACCCACGACTAGGGACTTTCAAGGATGTACTTATGGACTACCATGTCCCCACTATTATGATCCGCATCATAGTCCAGGTAGTCAAGTACATATCTTAAGGGCTTTACCAACATGTAATAGAGAGACAATCTGTGTACACGTTAAGGTAAAGAGCAACCAGATAGTATATTATCATGTCGAGCAAGAAAGTCCTCCCTATATATGTCCCAGCATCCACTACAATATACATCCAATGTACAGTAATGGCCTCTAGGGCATACATATAACTAACAGTAAATCCCTAACATTAGGGAATGGTGCAATTGTTGCAGCCAAGGCAGTTAGCGAATATCACCTTGTATTACCAACTGGTAATACATTGATTCTAAATGACTGTTACTACGTACCAAAAATGATGTGTAACATTATATCGGTCTCAACTTTTCCATCTACACTATGTTTCTTCTTGAAGATCCACTTGCTCCCGATGGGTTTTACCCCTTCAGGAGCAACTTCCAAAGCCCATATTTTGTTGGTGACATGTTGGGTATAGTGCCATCAAGTCAATTATTGAATCGCAGGTACGCGATTGTAATGATTGAGGGAGGACCTATACGAATAGAACGGTCTTACTCAAGATGATAGTATGCTATCTAGTTTGTTTTTATCATCATGTACATGCTTTATGTGGTATTACAGATCACTATTACATGTTGATAGGGCCCTTAGGATTCTTGGTTGACTACCAGCATTATGATGGTGATCATATACGTGGGAGCTGGGTGGTCTGTAAGCACATCCTTAAATGTCCTGTGACGACCCAAAATATTAGCTCGTAACCGGCACTTAAATCACGCAACGTATAATTCAAGTAAGCCGAAGCCCAGAAATCTAAACCTTTTTAAGAAATAAAAGAGGTGATGTTTTGAAATAAAGGTATAATGAAAACAAACGTTTTATTAAATGAATGGATAATAGAACATGAAAAATGCAAGTGGATTTTATTAGTTGGAAAACATGTTTCGTCTTTTAAAAATTTGGGCTGCACCTCCTTTGTATATTTTGATCCAAAACCATAAATACATGATAATATAAAAGGCATCCACAACCGGGAGCAAGCTCTTCGCCAACCGGCAGATTCACAACCACGCAAGTCATAAAATAAGTATACGACGCCTAATGGCGATGATCAGCACAAAGAATAATGAAATAAGCAAGGCATTAACCCACCAAGCGAACATATAACCCATCGTACTAAGTCTCACAACTACAAGTCTTGCTAAGTCTTACTACATATACAATTACTAGTTTTGATTGATGGAGTTGATTAGATACAAAGGAATAATAATAGTATAAGAATGCTACGATCCAACATGTACCACCTACCAAAGCCAATCACCCGAATGTAGGCTGTGTGCCAGCGATGCTGCTACCGATCCATATGGTTAACCTACAAGAACTGTGGCACAACGGAGGTGAGTTGCCAACTCATGAGTAGAAAATATCATCAGGTAGAAATCGAATAAAATAACGATTTCCTAGGTCAACTATATCATAAAGGTAATATTATGATATCTAGGGTGACAGTATCTACATATATGCCAACAATAATCAATGCATGTATGCATATGGATTTCATCCAACAATATAATAAATGCCTGTATGCATGTAGATCTCGTCCACTCGAAATATCATAAAAGCATATGCATGTAAATATATGAGGATATTAAAGAATGTGTGTCCATCAGTGATACATCAAATCAAGGAACCTGAGTGTCCAACACCGACACTCGAAACATCATGAAACCTATTAGTTATGTATATGTCGTAGAGGCTATTGTTATGCATATGATGTATATTATAGTGGATACTTGGATATATAGAGAGAGGAATTTCTTGCTCGACATGATAGTATGCTATCTGGTTTCACTTTTTCTAAACATGTTGACTTGTATTGTATTAATGTTTTACTCTCACATGTTGATAAAGCCTTTGGGATATGTACTTGACTACTAGGACTATTATGCAGATCATACTAGTGGGGCCAGGGTAGTCCACGAGTACATCCTATAATTGCTCCTAGTCGAGGGTGTATCGAGACAGGGCATCGATACTCCAGAGTAGACTAGCGTATATGTATCTTGACCCATGTGATGGGCGATACATGACCCACATCCATTGGTGTTTGACATCAAAGATGGTGTACGGGTGCTCAGTGGAGACTGGATACACTGAACGGACTCTCCGAGAACTCCTAAATGGTATTATACCTATCGTCAGATAGCAGTTCTCTGGTGACACTGGTACAGGTTAGTCTGTATACCCGAGATCGTGATGGAGTCTTGTGTGATTCCCACTGTGCTTTGATTTCTACCTTACCACGTTCATGAGAACGTGCAAAATGGTGGCTTTTGGGTACAGTCCCGAATCACATGGTGGCAATGAGCGATAGGGGGTTTCGTCTCTCCTGGTATTGGGGGTTGATGTTGTGCCGTGTTCGATTGTCTATAACCGGAAGTCCCTGGCCAGGGCTGATATGGAGATCTACTGGTAAGTGTTATCAGTAGTTTCTCAACCCTTTATGAGCCTCATATTGACACGACTTATCGGTTACTGGGGTCTGATGTTTACCACCCCTAGACTGGATATGTGACATATCAGACGAAGAGGCCGGACTGTACGGCAGTGTTATTGATTGGATTCACAGGAGTGTGTGCAAGCTTGCTTGTTGATCTTCTGATCGCTCAATACCCGGGTGGCTGTTACATTTAGCTGACTGCTTGCATCTTATGGGTGTTTGATATGATCATCACCTACTGCCGGCGTATTGACGAGTATTTAGAGTCCTACACAGAGGATTCCTGGCTCAGGCAAAACGGAGTAGGAGCATATATGTTATATGTGTGTGACCGGGATTAATACGATATGAGATACCGTATTCTATTCTCACGATATATGATATCGGCCGGGTATATGTGATATAACCGGGTTATCGGATCAAGTGTTGATTCGATAAAATGATACATATTATATTGGTCGGTTATATGTAATATAGCCGGATTATTAAATCAAGTGTCGATTTAATAATTTAATGTATAATTATATGTGTGATATATATTACATTACATTAACTAATATAAGCTCACTTAAATGATTCTTTTTCTCACTTAGGATGCATTGATATATGTGTGATATATGTTAAATGTATTCTTTTCTTTTGTTACAAAATTATATATATGTGATATGTATAATTGTAACATGCTAGGTTATAAATGCAACTAAGGTTTATGATAATTAAACCATGCTAGGGTTAAGATTAGGGTCTATATTTATCATTAAGTAATTCAAATATTGTAGATTTTGTCATGGTTGATATTTGGTGAAAGCTTGTAGAAGCTTGGAGGCTTCTTTGACTTTGTCCACTCTTTTTGTCTAGCTTAAGATATTTTTTGGCTTAACCTTTAACCCTAGCTCATGGTTAAGTCTCTACAAGGGTTATGCATGACATACTTAACCCTTGGTTGAATTTTCTAACCAAAACAATAATCCTTTTATCACTTCATCTTCTTCTTCCTCAAAAAGCTTGCTAGCTTTTTCATGAGTGATAAAAGATTGTGAGAAAAAGGAAACTAAAGAGAGCAAAATTCCTATTTCATCATCCTCTTCTATACTAGCTATATAGATTAGTGTGTTAGCTTCATTAATCCTTAATTAGTGAAGAGATAGCTTGGGTTTGTAACTCCTCAAGATAGATCATCTTGGATAGTGAAGATTTAAAACAAGGATGCATCATTCACTTCATGGAGCCTCTCAAGAGTCTGGGAGCTTGATGATCGCAGCGAAGGGAACTCAACTCAGAGCTTATGAAGCGAAGGAACGGATTACAAAGGTTATAATCTCTATCACTTAGTAGTAAGATTCTTACTTTATCGATTCCGCATGATTCTCTAATATCGATTCTAGGTTAGGGTTATCTAGAATGGCAAAATTTTGAAATTGGCATGGACGATGCCACCGGAAACCTTGCTGCCGCGCTAGACATCCCAACAAAACCCGTGTCCAGCATCGACACATAAATCATCATATCTCAGGCACTGCATCCACATATTGGCCCTCAGGCGCCGCCTACTCTGGTCGGCCCTCATATCCATGCCATGACTCCGGTCGGTATCCTCTGGATAACAGTCGAGTCCAAATACCACACCGGTAGGTAGTACTCCCCTTCCAGGCTCACCGCCTAACAATACGAGTCTTCTGGTCCCGCGGTACCTCACCGGGTCTACCATGTACCCGGAGACGGTGCCTACCGCTCCTCGAATCGGGTTTCACATGTCAATCTTAGAATCGAGAAAACTCATGGTGGACGCACTGAAATATCATATCAAGAGAAACTGGGTTTTTTAAACTATACATACTTTATTTTTGAAATAACCACGGTTCTCAAATCCAGAAATCTCATGAAAACGGCATATCTCAATGCGTATAATCGTAAAGCATGATGTATGTGACATATAGCAGAATGTAAGCATATCCGTATATCATGCAACATGGAAAAGTGATGTGACAATATCAGTATATCATGTGACATATCGTAATGATGTGAACATATGTGAACATAGCAAGTAAATCATGCAAGGAGTTATATCATGATGCAGCAATTCTACTGTGTAGTGACAAAGCAATTATCGATGATGAAGTGTGTGAGCCGGACAATCTGTATGAGTGTAACATACGCATCATCGATAATGGTGTAGGTGTACTAGCACAGGTATATGGAATGCAATGAGAATGACATGAACGTAGGATAAGTAAATTGTCAGCTAAATGCTATAAGGTATATGTATTTAACATGACCGAGTCGGTGAATCTATCAATCGGCATCCATCCTCACAATATCACGTACGGTATAATCCATCGTACGGCATCCTCTAGTTAAGGGTATGGATCAATCATCAAATAAACTCATCACATACGGTAAATCATCGTACGACGGCATTAAACAATTTAGGATCCTAACAACCTATATGAAAATGAGGGTACGGACCTAACATCTCGTACGGCTTATCACTCATGATTCACAACATTTTATATCTCTATATGCTTATATCCCAAGTTACATACATAACAATCTCATATCAGGGGACCGACAAGGGTATCAATCGACTCCCATCCGTATACCAACATATCAATCAAGTCATCATATCACATCGTATATCCTTTTCATCGCATTAAGTCATCTTATATCAAGTTAATTAATATATATACATTCTACCTTATACATCAAATGCCATGCTACTCTAAAACTCATTCCTATTCTAGTGCAACTACATATCTATAAGTCGTGATTCACATTCACTTTTCATATCCCTAAAGCTTTCATCTCATATCTCAATATATATATTCAATCACTTATATCATCTATAACTATCTTTTTAACCATATCCTTAGTTCCTAATCTAGGTTTCTACAACTGCATCCTATAGATCGGTTTCCATTTAAGTTTGCGGGGGTGCTATACGCCATACACCCGACTTCCCCCGTAGATATAGATCTACTTACCTTGATCCTTACTTGTCTAATTCGATGACGCCATGCTCCGTCTCCTTGGAATCCATGCGAAGGTACCTACAATAAATACATAGACACAATGCTATTAAAATCAAGTCCGAAAAACCAATACGGCACACGGTGCACTCATAGGTTAGAACTTATAGCCTACGCATGCAAAACAATCAAACAGCCCTTCTTGTTGATGTACAAACGCCCAAAAACCAAATACAAATCCAAACATCAAAACCAAGCATTCCAAAATACGGAAAGCATAACTAAAAACACACCAATATGTTCCCAGATTTTACTTAGGTTACATTAGGACAAAACTAGTAAGTATAGGGTGTTGTATAAGGAGTATGTGAGCTACTGAAACAACCTAGACACCAAACACCCACATTTGACCGGCCACATTACCCAAAAATCTGGCGAGCTCGGCCAGAACTGCTCTGTTGGTGTTCGTCTTCTCAGGTCGATCTCTTATTGGTCTAACTAGGTCTCTGGTGTTGTTTGTTTTTCTCAAAATTACCCCAGGTTGCACCAGATTCCCTGTAGGCCACTAAAATGTCACAAAACCGACATGGGGAATTTCCTAAGTCTGTATTCTCTATTCTAGTCCAGTAAAAACATCACTCAAGTCTTGTAACAGCCCCTAAACATCACCAAATCCACTCAATCACCCAAACCCATCTCTTGAAATTTCTAACTTCACCATTTCACACTAAATCAACTTCTAAACTAAACTAGAATGCAAGAAACTAAAACTAAACTAAATGAAAGGAATTATACCTTATTTGGGCAACTCAAGAAAAACCCTAGATGCCCAAGTTCATCAAAATCCAACTTTGATTGGTCTAATGTGTTGAGGATGAAGTGGAGATCAACTTTTGTGAAGAGAGTATATGGCTTTGGTGAAGGTTTGGAGATGGATCTTAGGGGTGAAGGTGGAGGGGGATGAGGAGGAAGAAGATGAATAAAATAATGGGGAGGAAATAATGGGCAGACCCCTCTCCCTCTATTTCTTATTCTCACCCTCTCTCAACTCATTTCTCGCTCTCTCTCTCCAATCATTCTCTCTTTAACTTTTTTCTCTTTTTCTTTTCTTTTTAAAACCCAAACCACAAAATACTCCAAAAACAACCCAAGAACACATGTAACCAAAATGCAATATGACATGGTGCACTAGCCATAGAAAACAATAGAAACACGGATTTGGCTTAATCGCGATTAGTAGTGCACTAATCGATTTTTATCCAAACTGCATATAATTAATTATAAAAATGCTAAATCCGATAAATATATTTTTAAATGAACAAATCATTTTAAATCTCCAATTAATTCACAATTATTGGTATATATTTATACCATTTTACGAAAACCCCTATTTCACAAATCGGGTAGTTTTCGCGAAATATATTATTTTAATATTAAATTCCAAAAATAATATTTTATATTTTCTGAAATGTTACATGTCCCTAGTCGTGGGAGTATCGAGACTGGGCATCGATACTCCAAAGTAGACTAGTGTGTACTTATCGAGATCCCGACGAGAGGTGGTCGCCAGGTCTCACAAGCCATTGGTGTCAGTTTGTTCACCTAAGATAGTATACAGGTGCTCATTGGGTTATGAGTACACTGGACGGACTCACTGGAAACATGCTGGATGGTATTATACCTATTGTCAGATAGCGGTACCCAGATGACATGTGTATAGGTTAGTCTGTCGACCTGAGATCGACATTTGTCTCATATGAGTTTCCACTGTGCGTTGATTACTACCTTACCACGGCTCAAAGGAGTCGTGCAAATAGGTTTTAGTTGGGTACAGCCCTGAGCCACATGGAGGCAGTGAGCGGATCGTCGGGGATTCGTCTCTCCCGATATTTAGGGTTGATGTTGCGTTGTGCATGGGTGGCCATCATAAGAAATCCTTGTCCAAGTCGAGAATTACTGATTTGGATCAGTAGTTTCTCAAGTGGTGATGGGTTTCATACCGATACGAAATATCGCTTTATTAGGGGTCTGACTTTATCCAGCCCCTAGATTCGATATGTGATACTCTTAAACGAACAGACGGAGATTGTTACGGACAGGCTCAGTAGGGGTTCGAATGAGTTTGCTCATCGGCCTTCCTTTCGCTCAATACCTGGGTAGCCGTTACGTACAGCTAGTACCGCTGACGTGCTTGTGGTTAAACCTACTTCCAGCGTATTGAAAAGTCTTCAGAGTCCCATACAGAAGGTTTCCCTGCTTCGGGCGAAATGATGTAGAGGTCATATGGTTTTACTGCAGGGTTCGATCATATACGTATCATGATTCAGATGGATAATACTAGTGGGCTTTGGTTTAATCTGGATCCTAGTATTACATTATTGGATTATTTTCTTCTGTTTGTATTTGTGTTTTTCGGAATACGGATACAGATATGTATAAACGGATAAGGGGTATTCTTGTAATTTATTATAAGTTGCTTCTAGAAGAAAACACCTCGTTATTTTTATAACCTTTTTGTATTAAAAGGTTATTGAGGTGAAGGATGAGGTGTTTATTACATTTATGAAGCATGGCACACTTGGTGACTCATGTGGTGGCTCATGAGGTGACTCATGGTGTAACTTATGGTTTACTATTATGGCATGTTTGATATTTGTGTGTTGTGAGATATTTTGTGAGGGATGATTCATTTTCTAGAGCTCACAACACTTAGCCATTTTTCTTGGCTTGGTTGCTTCACAGTCTCATCTCTCTAGCTTCTTCTTCCTCCACCCTAAATGTCTCATGTGTTGAGAAATCTAGGGTGTCATAAGACAAACTAATCCATCATTAGACTCTACATCCTCTAGGCTATCTAGTTTAGCGAACTAGGTACCCTAGTTGCCTCGGTTATGAGGTTGGAACTCGAATTACAAATCCTCAGGTGGATCATCTTCGATGGAGGGAGACCGGTGACCAAGCTTGATCATGGTGGCCACTAAGAGCTTGGGATGATAGTTAAAGACCGAAAGACACGGATCATTCGGTATAACCATTCCAAACTCTTTTACTTGTTTGCTAGATTAAGGTTTATGGTAGATCCATATTTTGGGGTTGTTCTAGCACCAGTTATTAAAAATTTTGTTCCGCAATCGGCCATTTTTTGATGGCCAGGGCACTGGCATAACCCAACATGGAATCAGAGCCATGCCATAAACCCATACTAGCTAGTTTACACAACATTAAAATGTCGATCGACTAATTTTTCCAAATCGTTTTTCCATGTTGCCTTGCTTGCTGTTCGAATTTCAAAGTTGTTCAAAAAAACTTTTCTGGTTGTATCAAAATTATGTGCAGGCAAAACTAGAGCTAAGAAAATAATTTGGGCACCTAATTCAATTCGAACACGGAACCTAAGAAAAATGGCACATTTTGCAAAAGAACCGCCGCGCTTTTTACGCTACAGTGCCCAAATTTTTTCTAGGGCTTTAATTCATGGAAATATAATTTTTGGGATATTTGGTTTTGGTCCAGATTTGTTTGAGTGCTAGTTTGCATTTGGGGCCGATGTGGAAAAGTTTTAGTCAATCGATATTTTGAACACATGTTTATCAATACATATGATGATATCTGCGACTGTGAATATTATTGAGTGGTAAAACCCGACTGGTTTCTATATGTTCAACTACACGGGTTTACGAACATAACATTCATATTGATGTTCTGTGTTGTGCTGAGGTTGTGGCTGGATTGTCGTGGTGGATAGCTTGCGGTACAATGGTAGTAGTACAGTTGAAATTCATTTGTACATTTGATATTGTGGGGCGAGCGTCCGACATGTGGACAGCCGTCTATGCCCATTTGTATATTATTTGTTTGGGGCACGACCAGGTTGAGGTCGATATCACCCTTATACATATATTTTCTTTTCTGTACTAGGATTACCCCGCGGTGGAGGCCACGAATAGCCGAGTTCTAGAGGACAACGGGCCCACATCTCATGGCGTTGAGATGGAGGGGGCCTTACTCTAGAATTGTCAGGCTATTCTCCGCACTCGTAGGGGGTATAGTTTGACCCACGGAGACGTGCTCAAGTTACCGGATTCCATGAAGTGCTGGATGGCCCATTCATTTTGATGATTGCGGTTGACTTACTTCTGGGATTGGCCGGTAACTTGCCGCACTCGTAGGGGTCCAGGTTTTCATTGCACGGGCTATCAACACAACAGGGAACATCGGGTCTTATTTGCAGCTCAATGAAACCCGAGGCTCCAAGATTATCCATCACTCTGTGTTTCTTGCTGAGATTCTGTGATGTTGCTTATATCATACCTGGGAAGAATGATATATATATTTATATATATACTAGTAGATGTTGTATATATTTTGCACCCGCGCTAGTCCATCCCCCGCTCTGCCGTTAGTTAAGAAATCTAACGGTGCCTGACGAGGCCTCGAGGCGAATGCGGATGGCATATAGATACATTATATTTTCGTTCCTTTTTCTGGTGTGATATGTTTAATTGATGGGACTGCGTTGATTCTGATCAATGCAAGGAAAAACAAACCTATATGATGTTGTTGGAACCAAGTTTTTTAGTTGAAAACAGACATTACAAACGTTTTCTTTTGCTTTGCACAGTGGTATTCGATTGGGAATATCCATCACCTCATTCGACGAGACAAGAGCCGAGATCCCTTCATCGGGAATGACCTCTTGAGCAAAAGTTTACGTCTTCATAATAACTTCACTATAGTCAATTCTTTTGCTTTGCATCATGGTATTCGATTGGGAATATCCTGCACCTCATTCGATGAGGAAAGAGCCGAGATCCCTTCACAGGGAGTGACCTCTTTAGCAATAGTTTTTTCGCCACTATATATTTGTAAAACCAGTCGATTCCTTCAACGAGATCATGTTCATTACGTTAAAGGTTTTTTGCTAAAAACCAGCCATAGCCATCCATCATTTCAGATTAGTATTGCTTAGTATTCGTGCTACATATGTCGTGGTTAGCCGAGACGTAGTGTTCGGTAGCTATGCAGCGCTTTTCTGTTGCATGTATATGTGATTGGTTAGGACAGACGTACGGTCATTTTGTCTCAATCAAGGACTCGTATGGGTGGGTCTAATGCAATCCAGGATAATGACGGGTTGAACTTGACTAGGATCCTTTGATAATTGGCTCAGTCAAGGTCATTTGGGTCCTAGGGGTAAAAACCACATCGGGGGTTTCAAACATACGGGAAACTTGCCAAACATTCGCATAACTTCTAGAGTGTGGTAACTTGAGTGGATTCCATCAAGTTATCATGCAATGATGGTTGAATCCAGATGCCCACTGATGAGTAGGTGTTACTCCTCGGGTGATTTTAGATGATCCCGACTAATTTTCCTTTTGGGTTTGAAGGAGAATTCGAGTAGACGGTGGGAGACATCCTGATTAGATAAAGTGATTAACCATTTTAATATAGGTTAGAGTATATGCTGAGTATTTCTTTTCTCTCTCTCTCTCTTTGGCAGCGACCATGACCCGAACCTAGACTAAAACTCATGAACCAAGTTAACCGAACCTTCTTAAAACACTTTGGCTTTTGGATTGTCATAGTCGCATATATCACTGTCGCTCCTACTTCACCTTTGCATTTCTCCAGAATATTCCATATACTGTGAAGATCCATATTGATTGGATATGACATCGTATAGTTACATATGAACTCGAAGGAACTTGTTTCAGTTCGAGGATGGTTTCCGGTTCTGGAGAAATAGAATAGGATTATTCAGTTGTCTTTTCCCTTTATCTTCTCTCAGGTTGCGAGAGCTCCTGGTATTAGGAGAGTACACCTATTGTGCTTATTGGATAGTCTTCTTCCAAACCTTAGGCAGGTGCCAAAAGGTAGGGAAGGAAAAAAACCAATTAGCATAAGTGTGGTGTACAGAAGATAATAAGTAAAAACATATAAAGGGATTAGAAATAGGGCAAAGGAAATTGCGACTGCTATCATTCACGACAAAGCCGCGTATATCATCACCACTCCAACTTCACCTTTGCATTTCTCCAGAACATTCCGTATCACTACGAAGATCCATATTGATTGGATATGTCATCGTATAGTTACATACGAACTTGAAGAAACTTGTTTCAATTCAAAGATGGTTTCCGGTTTAAAAGAAATCGAATAGGATTATTCGGGTTGTCTTTCATCTTTACCTTCTCTCAAATTGAGAGAGTTCCTAGGATTAGGATAGTATACCTATTATGCTTATTGGACAATCTTCTTCAAAACCACAGGCTGGTACCGAAAGATAGGGAAGGATGAAAACCATGTAGCCTAAGTGTGGTGTACAGAAGGTAATAAGTAAAGACATATAAAGGGATTGGAGTGAGGGCAAGGAAATATAAAGTTACAATCATGAATCTGGATAGTAGAAGAGGCATTACTAGGAATACTCAGATACCCATTCGAAACATTTTCATGTTTCAATTTTGATGTGCAGTGTTAATTGAAAATTGTTTTCCCAATTAGACTCTAACTCCAGGATATGTATTTACCAGACTTGATTCTTACATTTGTATAGCATTACAGATATTGAGTGGGAGTAAGATATTGGGAATTAAGTGATAAGATCCTCAATACATATCGGAATTCTTTGTAATTGGTGATATTTGAGGAAATCACCTGGGTTTTTGCCGGACGACAAATTTTTGGTTTTGAATATCCGATGTTATGCACCAATTTCAAAATGATATATCTGTACGTTTATTTTATAAAGTGAGACAGAATTTTGAAATTATGTCTGTGATATTTACCTATATCAGTTGATAGTTAGGTAAGGTGTATTCAACAGCGGTGTAATTCTTCTTAAACATAGTACAGTTTTATACCTACGATGCACAGGGTTTGAGATTATTGAACTCAGGAGACTTATACAAAGTATTGTATGTTGTCCAGTGTTCATTAGGACAAAAGGGTTGGTACTCGTACTATATTTTGTTTACTTGTGACTTCTCTAGTTGTAGAAAAGTATTTCGTTGAAATACAGGGTCTAAATTTTGAGAAGTTATAGGTATAAGAATAAAGTAGAGAACCATATGTTGCAAGACAAAGGGGTTGGTACTCGTACTATATTCTGTTTACTTTTGACTTCTCTAGTTTTAGACATGTATTTCTTTGAAATACAGGGTCCAGATATTGAGAAGTTATAAGTATAAGAATAAAAAAGAGAACCCTTATGCGAAAAGTATCAGGATTCTTCGAGGTGATCGAAGATTTAGATACTTGTGCTAGGTATTCTGTTGTAAATAATGGTTTTGAGAACTTGCTTCTCTTTCAGGTTACTCATATGTGGATGCACTCCTAGATGAGTAATGTTGTTTGGTCTTCTTCCATTTAGTTGATATGCACTGAATTCAGCTGTATGATTTTTGAATCTGGTTCGAATTAAATTAGAGCATCTTGTTTCTATGGTGGATATAGAATGGATTTATATCTTAACGATGTTAAGGTATATGGAGTTGTCCGGCTTATGCTTAAAACCAAAATCCGGATAAACTCAAGGCACGTTTCAGTAATGGCAGTTTGTGGGTTATCCGGGGCTTTGACGAGGGTTAACATTCTACCATCAGGAACATCAATAGTTATATTGTTCTTAACTCGCCACCGGTTTTAGTAAAATGGATTCTTTTCAGAAAACATTAGTGGGAGTATGGTAGAACTAGAAGTCATTCCAGAACTACAAACGATTACTGAAAATTTAGTAGAACCTAAAAATTCAATTGGATTCAACATTCCATTAGCCACTCCGCAGATTTGGTGGGTTACCTCAGGCACCCAAGGGGTACTTCGGTCTCCTCAGGAACGGTGACAGAGAGGTTTATGATTATCCAAACTTGCCACTACTGATGTTCTAGACTATGAGATCCGGTAGGGGGATGAATATAATGTGTTTCTAAATTAGTTTTAGAAGTGCACGTCTATATGACTTTGCCAGAGGGTTGTTATAGTTAGTGGGAGAAGCAGAAGCATAGTGGGCAGGTAGCTTATATCTATTTATAGACTAAAGCAGGTATAGTAGAGATAGATCATCTATTTTTAATGTGACAGTCATAGAGTTTGACTTTATTAGAATAAGAGATGGATCTGGTAAAAATGTAGTAGGTAGTGATGTCCTGGTATTTGGATGGAATGAACTTAATAGGAAGTGATCTTCCTATAGTACGATCGGTTATACTGTGGTTTTCACAAGGTATTTCTCCACATAAGATCTGGATAAAATATCAGGGATTCTGGTCACTAGATCTATGGTCTTAGATCTAGATTTGGAATGTGTCCCAATTTGGGTACTTGGACATTATTCTAAAGGGTTTTAGAATGGACTCCTGACGATGTGGTGTACCCGCAGGTGATGGAGTCACCATCTCTAAAGAGATGTCTCTTAGACTGTTGAGGAGAGGGATTTGCATGATTCACATATCACTTACTTAGGAAATTGAGTCAATCATGAAATGTCAAGTACCACATCAGATATTGATTTTGCACTAGCTGCAATAAATATATATTAATCCAATTCTGGAGAAACGGAGAGAACTAGTTATGAACATAAGTGGATGTTCTTAGGTGTATGGTAACGGCATCCTCATTCGGGTGGCGGTTATCATTTCATGCTTCTAAGGTGACCTGGATGACAGAGTGGCTGTTAGAGTTATAGTTTTCCCTCTTATGAGGGACAGTTTGTTGGACAGGTGGTCCAAGCGGATACTGAGGAAGGCATGGCACGGGATACTGATTAAATTTAGTGGATGATACAGTTTAAGAAGTTTGTTGGATTTGGAGTTCATTTGTGAACTGGGTCCCATCGGATATCCAGATAAATTCTAAGACAGGTATTGCTCATTTCGGAAGACAGCCGTTCTCTGCGAAGTTGAGATATAGAGAGATAAAGAAAGAAATAATGGAGCGGATCCACTCAATGAGGCTATTTCTCGAATGCAATAGTTTAGCAAACGGGTTTTGCGAGACTGATTAGTAGAGAAGTCGGGTGTTCAGTATCACACGGGCTGTGAGTATGCGACATCGCAATAATTAGCCTTAAGTGCAAGTGGGAGATTGTTAGTTATAATGCCTTCAAGTCAATTATTGAATCGTAGGTACGCGATTGTAATGATTGAGGGAGGACCTATACGGATAGAACAGTCTTACTCAAGATGATAGTATGCTGTCTGGTTTGTCTTTATCATCATGTACATACTTTATATAGTATTACAAATCACTATTACATGTTGATAGTCCTTAGGATTCTTGCTTGACTACCAGCATTATGATGGCGATCTGGTGGGTTCCTTAGCATCCTCACTATGTTTTCTAAGGCATCAAGCATGTAATTTTTAAAAATCTAGAGTGCTAAGAAACCCGGACCAAGAATCTAACAAGAGAATTAGGGTAAATCTAACATGTAAACAACTTTACACTAACTGAATAAGGAATACAACCTTTGTAGACCGGTCCTTCACTTCAAAAGCTCCGTGTAGTAGTCCCTTCGCTCCAAGGAGTGGTCTCCCAGACTCTCGTTAGGCTCCACTGGGCGAAAGGAACAAGCTTGCTTGAAGAACTTCGAGGCCGAAAATAATCTACGTCGAGGAATCTCCAACTTAAGCTACCTCTTCACTAATTGAGAATTAGTGAAGCAAACAACCTATACTAAATGGCTAGTCTAGTATAGATTGATGAAGTAGGAATTTTGTTCACTTTAGAATTATTTTTCTCACTCTTTTTCTTCACCTCAAGAAAACCTATAGAACTCAATGGAGATGAAGAAGAAGATGAAGTCTAGAATGGAATGGCAACCATGGGTGAGAAAATATCATATATAACTTATGTAGAGACTGAACCATGGCTAAAGATAATGGTTGGGTTAATAAATATCTAAAGTAAAATAAAATTAGTGAACTAAGTCAATGTTTTCCGTAAGCTTCTCCAAGCTTCACATGCCATGACAAATTCCACCTAATTTTGTATATTCTCTAAATAAATATTTACCCTAATTATCTTAAGTATGGTATGAGTCTCATACACCCATGTACAATGTATCATCAAGCATGACACAAAGTACAAATACATTAATATATATCACATATATATTAAATATATAAGTGAGAAAAATAAATTCTTAAGTGATCTAATATTAGTTAATATATATTTAATATATCAAATATATAATTATATATTAAATTATTAAATCAACACTTGATTTAATAATCCGGCTATATCACATATAACCGACTGATATCATTTGTATCAAATTATCGAATCAACGCTTGATTCAATAACCCGGCTATATCACATATAACCGACCGATATCACATATCGCGATATTAGAATACGGTATCACATACACGTATTAATCTCGGTCCCGCACATATCACATATGTGCCCTACTTCATTTCGCTTGAGCCAGAAAACCTTTATGTAGGACTCTAAAGACTCATCAATACGCCAACAGTAGGTAATGATCATATCAGTTACGCACAAGCTGTTAGCGGTACTAGCTGGACGTAACGGCAACCCGGATATTGAGTGATCAGAAAATCAGCAAGCAAGCTTGTCTAAACTCCCGCAAAGTCTAACAGTAACACTACCGTACAGTCCAGTCTCTTCGTCTCATATATGTCGCATATCTAGTCTGGGGGTGGTAAACGTCGGAACCTAATAACTTGATAAGTCATGCCGATTTGAGGCTTATAACGGGTCGAGAAACTACTGATAACACTTACCAGTAAATCTCATCATCAGCCCTGGCCAGGAACTTCCAATTATAACCAATCGAGCATAGCGCAACATCAACCCCCAATACTGGGAGAGACGAAACCCCTCCTATCGCTCATTGCCTCCATGTGACTCGGGACTGTACCCAAAAACAACCGTTTTGCATGCTCTCTTGAACGTGGTAAGGTGGAAATCAAAGCACAATGGGAATCACACAAGACTCTATGATGATCTCGGGTCTACAGATTAACGTGTACCAGTGTCACCAGAGAACTGCTATCTGACGATAGGTATAATACCATCTAGAAGTTCTCGGTGAGTCCCATTCTGTGTACCTAGTCTCCACTGAGCACCCGTATACAATCTTTGATGTCAAACACCAATGGATGTAAGATCATCCATTGCCCATCATATGGGTCAAGAAACGTATACGCTAGTCTACTGTGGAATATCGATGCCCTGTCTCGATACTCCCACGACTAGGAACAATTAATGATGAACCTATGGAGTACCGTGGCCCCACTCGTATGATCTCCATCATAGTCCTGGTAATCAAGTACACATCCTAAAGGCTTTATCAACATGTAACAGAAAGACAGTACAAGTATACATGTTAAGATTAAGAGTAACCAGATAGCATACTATCATGTCGAGCAAGAAAGTCCTCTCTATATATTTCCAAGCAAACACTATAATATAAAATCATGTACAATAATTGCCTCTAGGGCATACATACAACTAACAATCTCCCACTTGCACTAAGGCCAGTTGTTGTAGTATCTCATACCCAATATCTCTTAAAGTGTCTCTAGGGAAAGGCCTTCGTGAGTGGATCTGTCGTGTTATTCTTCGAGTCAACTCTCCTGACCTCAATCTCCCGAAGATCAACCATCTTCCTGATCAGGTGATACTGCCTAAGAATATGTCTGGATCACTGATGGGACCGGGGTTCTTAGGCCAAAGCCACAGCTCCATTGTCACCACAATGGTAGGAACCAAGTTCATCTCATAAACATCTATATCTAGATGGCCTCTTTGGTAGCATCGTTGATAGCGATGTATTCAGCCTTCATCGTCGAGTCTGCGACGGTATCTAGCTTGGAACTCTTCCAACATACCGTCCCTCCACTGAGGGTAAAGACAAAACCTGCGACTGTCTTACAGTCGACCTTATCACTCTAGAAGCTCAAATCGGTAAAGAACTCCATTTGGAGTTCACCGTTACCATACACCAAGAACATTTCTTTAGCGCTTCTCAAGCACTTAAGAATGTTCTTCACAGCATTCCAGTGTTTCTCCCTAAGATCTGATTGACACCTACTCACTACACTTAGTGAGTATGTTACATCTTCTTAGATCTATCTCTATAGATCTTAATCACTGAATGTATGAGGCATCACCCAGATCCTCCATGGAGAAACATTGTGATAAGAGGAGCTTGACCAAGTGTAGTATAGGAACACCATTTCCTATCAAGAGTATGTCATCCACGTACAATAAGAGGAAGACAACCTTACTCTCTACAACCTTTTTGTATATACAAGGTTTATCAACCTTTTTGATGAAGTCAAACTCTTTGAATGCCACATCAAAATAAATGTTCCAACTCCGTGATGCCTGCTTTAATCCGTAAATTGATTTAAGCAACTTGCATACCTTTCCACTGCTCCTACTGTCTATGAAGCCCTCTGGCAGTGTCATGCACACGCACTCTTCTAAACCACCATTTAGAAAAGTGGTCTTGACATCAATTTGCCAGATTTCGTAGTCATGGTATGCAGCGATGGAAAGTAGGATCCGGATGGACTTAAGCATAGCCACTGGAGAAAAAGTTTCATCATAATCTACACCTGGTTGTTGACGAAAACCTTTTGCTTCAAGTGTAGCTTTGAAAGTCTCAACTTTTCCATCTACACCAAGAATCTTCTCATGATCCACTTACTCTCTGTCACGATCCGAATATTTCGACTCGTGACCGGCACTTAACCACGCAACGTCTACAGGCGTAACGCGAATAAGTAAGCCGAACCCAGAAATCAAAACCATTTAGAAGTAGTGAGTGTTGAAAACATTCAATTAAAACATTTAGAAAACCTTAATTGCTCAATGAAGTTCTTTTTAAAATTTAATTATCCTTAATTTAATTTTGGCAATATTTCCTTTGTAAAAGTAACCCCGAAAATCGGGTATAAAACAGGATATAAGTGAAAATGATATATAATGAATTAAAGCATCCCCAACGGGAACAATCACGCCCAACGGCGGAAACCATCACCCCAAGAGTAATATACGACGCCGTAGCGAAGAATGAGCAATAAGTAAACATCACCAAATAATAAACTTCAATATATAACAGTCGGCTCCCACGAGATCAACACCAGAATACAAAAATATAAATCATCGTCCTCACACTGTCACTAAGTCCAGTACATATATGGTAGATAGAGAATACTAGATACAAAAGTGTGTACAATAAAGTAACCAGACACCACAACCCACCTAATAGCAAAATAGCTCTCGCACCAGCTGTAGTGGTATCTGTAGCCAAAAGATGCAAAAAGGCAGCCTGCCGCGACTACTCTGAGGGGAAACCTGCAAATACTGTGGCACAACGGGGTGAGTTGCCAACTCGTGAATAGAGATAACATATAAAGGTAATCACGAGCATGCACGTACTGCGCTACGCTATCATATGCCAGCAGGTAAATCTATATGCGACAAGCAGTAGGTGCAATAATCATGCAAATGCTCTGTCAGGTAAAATAACTACATGATGAGATACATGATAATCACTGCTGAGCATGGGATAAACAACATCTACACGAAGTATCAATCATGGAAAAATAATCGGGGCCCAAAGTTGCACCCAAATCCCAAATAAACTCAGGCGCCGGCACTCTCCTCGGCCCTCAAATCCTGTAAATCTCTGAGAATCACGAGTGCCCAACATCGGCACCCAAAATATCATAAAATACTCGTGTCCAGCATCGACACGCAAATCCTCATACATCGGGCTCCGTAAGTCCGGATCGGCTCACATGCTCCGTCTGCGTTATCGGCCCTCGGCCCCGGCAGTACGGATCATCCCGCATCCTTCTCTCGACTCTGGTCAGTATCCTCCGGATAACCGCCAGGTCCAATCAATCACCGGTAGGTACTCGGCCACCTCCAGGGTCAATCGGCAAAGTCCATCGATCATCCTGCCGAGGGGAACCATACCGGGTCCACCACGAACCCGCAAACGGATCATCCACTCCACGAATCGGGTTTCAAGCACACGTCTCAACACCGAGAAAACGCATGGTGGACGCACCAAAATATCATATCATGAGGAACCGGGTTTTCAAATAGTGCATCTTTTCTTAAATAATTCCACGGTCCTCAAAACCAGAAATCACATAAAAATCCAACACCAATGAGTAAATCAAATACGATGTGCTATGTACATCAAGTTATAATATAGGTACAAGGGAGAAACCGCTTTTCTTAAGATAGTTTCATTTTTCAAGACAGCATGCGGCTTCCAATCTTTATGAAAATCATATCGAATCATATGTGAAATGAACTACAGTATAATGATCATGGCAATTTTACAGTGAATGTGTCATGGCAATTACTAACGGTGTGTGTGTAACATGAAGATTAGTGTCGTGCAACATGAACCGTTAGTAATAGTGCGGTGTTCTATCAATTCTAAGTTTTCATACATATAGCAGGGAATGCAGTATGCAACAACAGTATCCATGAATAGTCAATGTAGGTAAATGCAATATGTAGCTATAAAGTCCTATCAGCCCTGATGCATAACGCCATGTGGGCGATATCCCCGTAGATGTTAAATCTACTCACTGAAGTCTCGTGCCAAGTGTAGCCGACGACTTGCTTCCCCTTCTTCGCAGCGTCCGTCTCAATCGCCTGCGAACCTAGAATTACACAATATATCACACATAAGCTCAAATCTACCAAAAACGCAATATTAAGGTCAAACTAGTAACCCGCGTTGCAAACCAAGCGCACGTGTGCGTGATACGCTAAAACGGATGATTACGCTCCTGAAGCTAACCTGACGCGTCGCTATACGCAGCACAACCCAAACCCACACACGTATCACGTGTGTCGCGAAGATTTAAAATACGGAAAATAGGGTAGGTCCCAGATTTTGATACAGAAAGAGTTTTATAAAAATAAATATACCAAAACACTCCAAATACCAGCAGACCAACCACCAAAACCCCAACCCAAAATTCTCCCATCTGGCCGCAAATTGCGGCCAGAATGAGTTTTTCGGCGGCCTTGTAGGGGGGTGGGCTCCCGGGTTTGATTTGTGCACTCTATACCCCATACAGAAGCTACAGTAAATACAATTTTATTCTGAAACACCCCGGGTAGTAGCAGTTTCAACAGAACCCAATTTCAAGTTAAAAATCACACTTTTGCACTAAAATGATACTTTAGGGTATATTTGTAAAATCTGAAACAAACCCAAGTCTAAAACTACACTAATATCACATTACCAAGCTAATCAAGCCATAAAAAGTTAATTTTTATCATAACCTCACTAAATCCCTTTATATAGCACAAAACATGCATAAAATGTGATATTTTGCTAGAAATACTACAAGTTATGGAAAATGGGTGCTAAGAGTGAGTTAATACCTTCAAAGGATCTTAAGAAACACCAAAAGCCCCAAATCCAGCCTCAAGTATGCAGTCTTGCCACCAAACACCTTAAATGAGCCATTAAACCAAGGTTTTGTGAAGGAAAAAGGTTAGATTTGTGTAGGGTTTGAATGAGGATCTAAAGTGAAGTGAAAAGAGAAGAGAAAATGGGGGAAAATGAAGGTTTTTCTGCTTGAATTTCCCAGAAATTCTGAATGAAGAGAAAAGAGAGAGAAGAGAAGAAAAATGGGGTCAAAAGGTCAAACTTTCCTACCTAACACCATGCCTCATTTGTTTAATTGAAAATTTTGAATTATAAAAGGGTTTGACTTGTTTTGAAATGGTGGGGATAAATTATCAACCATGCATCAAATGAAGAGGGTTAACATGATACATTTTCTCATCTAGCCTCAAAATGCTAAGTGTGCTTATGTGCACTTAACACAAAATTTCGCACTTTGGGTAACATGACTAAAATAGTTAATGACCCTACAATTAAATAAACACTTCACAATACAATTTAGCACTAACCAAGAAGGAAAAAATAAGATATCCATTTTTGAAAAACACGCACACTAGCTAAATAACGAGAAAACATCCTAAACGAATTTCAAGGCGTTACAATCTACCCCTCTTAAAGAAATTCGGTCCCCGAATTTAAAAATCTAACTTACGTGCCTTCAAAAAGATGGGGATACCTCTTCCTCATCTCACTCTCGGTCTCCCAAGTGATCTCCTCGCTGCTCGGACTACGCCAAAGTACCTTGATGGATGGTATCTCTTTCGATCTCAATTTCTTCGCTTGTTGATCCAAAATCATCACCGGCTGCTCTGCATAGGAAAGGTCGCGCTCAAGCTGGATCGTCGGGTGCTGAATCGCATGCGAAGGATCATAAAGATACTTGCGGAGCATCGAAACGTGAAATACGGGGTGCACGTCTGGAAAACTGGGCGGAAGGGCTAAACGATACGCAACCGCACCAACTCGCTCGAGGATCTCGAAGGTGCCCACATATCTGGGACTAAGTTTACCCTTCTTCCCAAATCTCATCACACCTTTCATTGGGGAGACCCTCAAGAAAACATGATCACCAACAGAAAAATCAAGTCTGCGCCGACGATGGTCCGCATAAGATCTCTGCCTACACTGGGCTGCTCTCATCCTATCACGAATCAACTGGATCTTCGCGGTCATCTCCTCAACAATCTGTACCCTAAGATACTACTCTCACTGAGCTCTGTCCAACAGGCGGGCGATCTACATCTCCTCCCATAAAGAGCCTCAAACGGTGCCATCTGAATGGTCTGCTGGTAGCTGTTGTTATAGGAGAACTCCACTAAAGGCAAATGATGATCCCAGCTACCTCCAAAGTCTAATACGCACGCTCTGAGCATGTCCTCGAGAGTCTAAATAGTCCGCTCTGACTGTCCATCGGTCTGCGGATGAAATGCTGTGCTGAAACTCAAGCGGGTGCCCAAAGCCTCCTGTAGCCTCTGCCATAGTCGGCTGGTAAACTGGGTGCCTCTGTCGGACACGATACATGTCGGAACTCCGTGCAGTCCTACAATCTCATCAACGTAAATCTGGGCATATTGAGCAAATCCGAAAGTTGTCTTCACCGGTAGGAAGTGAACCGCTTTCGTCAAACGATCCACGATCACCCAGATGGAGTCATACCCTCGACTAGTCCTGGGTAGACCCATAATAAAGTCCATAAAAATCTGTTCCCATTTCCGCTCCGGAAAGGGGAAAGGGTTTAGCTCTCCCGCGGGCCTCTGATGCTCAGCTTTGACTTGCTGACAAGTCAGGCATCTCGACACGAAATCTGTGATGTCCCTTTTCATCCCATCCCACCAGTAAACATCTCTCATATCGTGGTATATCTTGGTGGAACCTGGATGAACACTATACACCGATCGATGTGCCTCTTCGAGAATCTCACGCCACAGTCCCTCAGCATCTGGTACGCACAATCTGGTCCCAAATCGTAGTATCCCCTGATCATCGATCACGAACTTGGAAAATCTGCCATGTCCCATCTACGTCCTGATCTCTAAACAGCGGTCATCGTTGTGATGTGCCTCATGTATACGGTCAAGCAATTGTGGGCGTGCACGAACATGCGTAATCTGTCCTCCGATAGGCGTAAACTCGAACTGTACCCGGCTGTCGCATAAAATCTGCCAATCTGCCGACGACTGCCTCTGCACTGTGCTCAAACGACATAGACTACCTCCGGGCCTCCTACTCAAAGCATCCGCCACTACATTAACCTTGCCCGGGTGATACAAGATCTCGCAGTCATAGTCCTTCACTAACTCCATCCATCGGCACTATCTAAGGTTCAGGTTTCGCTACTGGAATATATACTTTAAGCTCTTGTGATTAGTGAATATCTGGCACGACTCGCCGTATAGGTAATGTCGCCAGATCTTAAGTGCAAAGACCACTGCAGCCATCTCCAAATCGTGAGTGAGGTAGTTCCGTTCATGTTTCTTCAATTACCGCGAAGCATACGCGATCACCCTGTCATGCTGCATCAAAACACACCCTAGCCCCACTAGAGAAGCATCACAATATACCACAAATCCTCCTGACCCTGAAGGCAATGATAATACTGGCGTCGTAGTCAGTAGAGCTCGTAACTGCTGAAAAATGTGCTCACACTCCTCTGTCCAAACGAAAGGAACTCCCTTCCGGGTCAACCCGGTCAAAGGTGTAGCAATGCGAGAGAAATCCTGCACAAATCGCCTGTAGTAGCCGGCCGGTCCTAGAAAGCTGCGAATCTCCGTAACTGATGTGGGTCTAGGCCAACTCCAAACGGCCTCGATCTTCCTCGGGTCTACACATATACCGTCTCGTGAAATCATGTGCCCTAAGAAGTCTAGCTGTCCAGCCAGAAAGCACACTTGAAGAATTGGGCGAAAAGCTGATGCTCTCTCAAGGTCTGCAGTGTAATCCGCAGGTGCTGCTCGTGCTCCTCTCTACTCCGAGAATACACCAGAATATCGTCAATGAATACAATGATGAATAGATCAAGATACGGCCAGAAAATACGGTTCATCAAATCCATGAATGCTGCTGGCGCATTGGTGAGTCCGACGACATCACCAAAAACTCGTAATGGCCGTAACGCGTGGAGAAACCTGTCCTAGGAATGTCCTCCTGTCGAACCTGCAGCTAATGATAGCCTGATCGCAAATCGATCCTCGAAAAGTATCATGCCCCCTGAAGCTGGTCTAACAAATCGTCGATACGTGGCAAAGGATATCCGTTCCGCACTGTAACCCTGTTCAGCTGGCGATAGTCGATACACAGACGCAAACCGCCGTCCTTCTTCTTGACGAACAGGACTGGAGCACCCCAAGGAGAAACACTGGGTCGAATAAGTCCCTTGTCCAGTAAATCTTGCAACTGACCCTTCAATTCTCGAAGTTCCGCCGGGGCCATCCGGTAAGGCGGTATAGAAATAGGCCCCGTGCCAGGAACCAAATCATGTTAGTTATGTATATGCCCTAAAGGCCATTGTTATACATATGATGTATATTATAATGGATGCTTGGATATATATAGAGATGACTTTCTTGCTCTTCATGATAGTATGCTATTTGGTTTCACTTTATCTTAACATGTTGACTTGTATTGGTTTACTGTTTTACTCTCACATGTTGATAAAGCCCTTAGGATCTGTACTCGACTACTGGGACTATGATGAGATCATACTAGTGGGGGCCGCGGTAGTCGATGAGTACATCCTATAACTGTTCCTAGTCGAGGTTATATTGAGACAGGGCATCGATACACCAGAGTAGACTAGCGTATACGCATCTTGACCCATATGATGGGTGATGGATGATCCCATATCTATCGGTGTTTGACATCAGAGATGGTGTACGGGTGCTCATTGGAGACTGGGTACACTGGACAGACTCGCCGAGAACTCCCAGATGGTGATATACCACACGTCAGATGGCAGTTCTCCGGTGACACTGGTACAGGGTAGTCTGAAGACCCGAGATCATCATAAAGTCTTGTGTGATTCCCACTGTGCTTTGATTTCCACCTTACCACGTCCAAGAGGGCGTGCAAAACGGTGGCTTTTGGGTACAGTCCCGAATCACATGGAGGCAATGAGCGATAGGAGGGGATTCGTCTCTCCCGGTATAGGGAGTTGATGTTGTGCTGTGTTCGATTGGCTGTAACTGGAAGTCCCTGGCCAGGGCTGATATAGAGATTTACTGGTAAGTGTTACTAGTAGTTTCTCGACCCGTTATGAGCCACACATCGACACGACTTATCGGTTACTAGGGTCTGACGTATACCACCCCTAGACTTGATATGCGACATATCAGACGAACAGACCGGACTGTACGGGAGTGTTACTGATTGGATTCACAGGAGAACGCACAGGCTAGCTTGTTGATCTTCTGATCGCTCAATATTTGGGTGGCTGTTACGTTTAGCTGACCGCTTGCAGCTTGTGGTTGTTTGATATGATCATCACCTGCTACCGGCGTATTGACAATTCTTTAGAGTCCTACACAGAGGTTTCTTGGCTCAGGCGAAACGGAGTAGAGGCACATATGTGATATGTGCAGGACCGAGAATAATGCGATATGAGATACCGTATTATATTCTCGCGATATTTAGATATGAACCGGGACATCGGATCAAGTGTTGATTCGATGAATCGGTACATGATATATTAGTCGGTAATATTCGATATGGCCGGATCATCGAATCAAGTGTTGATTCGATGATTTAATGTATAATAATATATATATGATATATTGTATTACATTATCTAATATTGCCTCGCTTTATTGTTTCATTTTCTTACTGGATGATACATTGATATATATGTGATATATGTTAATTGTATTATTTTCTTTTGTTGCAAATATATAATATATATGTGATATATATTATTGTGACATGATATGATTAATTGTTAAACATGTTTAAGGATGATTAATTGAGGTTAGGGTTTGATTAGGGTTAGATGCTTCATGCACCTTCTAGAAGCATTTTCTTTTGTCATTGTTAAGATATTTTTGGATGACACATTTTTAACCCAACCAAACCGTAACTCTAGTTTATTTTCTACACAATCTTAGCCACTCATCCTTGACCATGGTTTATATATCAATCATATACATTTCTTTCTATTCATCACAAAAGGATTAATCTTATTATGATTTTCCATTATCATCTTCTTCTCTCTTGAAAAAGCTTACTAGAAAATCTTTATGTGATGAATAAATATGAGAAAATGATTTAAAAAGAAAGCAAAAATACTACTCTCTCATCCTCATCTCATCTAGCCCATGAGATTAGTGTGTTCATCTCTTTAGAGTGAGAAAGCTTGAGTCTTTGCAACTTCGACGTAGATCATCGGAGATTTGGAACACTTCAAGCTAGCATGGATCGTTCGAGTCGTGGAGCCTCTCATGAGTCCGGGAGATCGTGGATCGCGGCAAAGGGACTTCTACTCGGAGCTTGTGAAGCGAAGGAGAGGACTACAAAGGTTGTAATCCCTCACACTTAGATAAAATTTATCATCTTGCATGTTAAACCCTAATAATCTAGCAAAGATCCCGGCTTTGGGTTGTTCGGCACGTCTAAATTTTTATCCGGGCATGTTTGATGCCTTATGAACCCTCACAAGAGTGCCTAGGAACCCTACAAATCAATACAGAAAGAAATGTCATGCTCGGGCGGTAGCCCAGGAAGATCGTCAGAAAACACATCAGGGAACTCGCTAACAACCGGAACCTGATCCAAAGGAACCTCTGTAGCTCTAGTATCACAAACATAGGCGAGAAATCCCTGACATCCCTTCCTCAAAAGCTGTCCAGCGTGAAAAGAAGAAATCACACGTTGTGGGGCGGCACCACGGTCCCCCAACACAACAACAACCGACTCGCCGGGAAAACAAAATCTAACTGTCTTCTCACAGCAGTCCACAGAAGCATAGCACGTGGCTAACCAATCCATGACCAAAAGAACGTCGAAGTCCAACATCTCAAGAAGGATCAAATCGACAGGCAACTCTCTCTCGCCAATACAGACGGTACAGGATCGAAACACGTGCCTAGCAATAAACGACTCTCCCACAGGAGTGGTCACAACAAGCGGCTGATCAAGCAAACCGGACTCTCTACTCAAACTCGGCACAAAGTGTGTGGATACGTACGAGTGCGTGGATCATGCATCGAACAACACACGTGCATCAACAGAACATACTGGAAGGATACCTGAGACCACCGCATTGGACGCCTGCACGTCCTGATGCATCAAAGCAAAAACTCGTGCCTGCCCTCCACCTGTGACTGACTGTCCTCTGCCTCGGTCATCCCGTCCTCTCTGAGCAACTCCTCCATGCCCACGACCTCTCTGTGTATGAGTCTGACGCGAAGTAACAGAAGGAAAAACAGGCAACGCCCTCTGGGGTGGTGAAGGTGGTAAGGTGACGTGCGGTGCTGCTGTCTCCCTCCGGTGTATCTCAGGACAATCTCTGACGAGGTGAAGTAAACTGCCGCATCTATAGCAACCTCGCGATGACTGCTGACTCTCCCATGGATACGAACTAAACATCTGGCCTCGTCCCGAATCTCTGCCACTCCTCGTACCCGAACGATACCTGTCGCGGCATCTGAATGTCTGTCTCCGTGCTGCTATACCAGTACGAACTCTCTTCGGCTCTGGAACTACCGAAGTCTCAGCAAGGCGCTCCTCGACTAATAGAGCTGCATCTACTGCTGCTGCATATGTCTCGTAGTGCTGCGCGCTGATCGCAAGGAACAGTGGTGTAAGTAAGCCTCGAACAAATCTCTTGACTCGCAACTCCTCGGTAGCCACTAGATACGGGGCATAGATAGATAGCTTTGTGAACATCACATCATACTCTGCCACTGACATCTCCGGAGTCTGGCATAAGGAATCGAACCTGCGTGCTCTAGCATCTCTGACACTTAGTGGGAGAAAGTGGGCAAGGAATAGCGCCACGAACTCTGTCAAGGTCATAGGAGGAAGACCTGCTACTCTGCCCTTCTCGACTGATTCGCACCATTTCTGCGCAAGACCTTCCAGGCGAAAGCTCACGAACTCAACCCATCTCGCATCTGCGCATCTGAGGGAACGACATATCCGAGCCATCCTATCAATGAAGGGTTGTGGGTCCTCGGCTGCATCGGTGCCTGTGAAGACCGGAGGCTTCAGCCTCATGAACACTGATAGCGATACTGTAATCACCTCCGTAGCTGCAGGGGCAACTGGCTATGCGGTAGGTACCATCGCGGTCTCTGTAACGGGTGGAGCTACCTCCGGTCGCTATGCTCAAAGCATCTCAACTAGAGATCCTATCATCTGGCGCATCTCCTGCATGCTGGATCCCACCGTCTAGCGCATCTCTTGCATACCAGCCCCTAGCGTGGTGATCTGATCTGTCACAGGAGGAACAACCTGCTGGGGTACAACCGGTGAACTGTCCGGATCAGTCCTCGTCTCAGACGAATCAACTCGAATCTCAGCCCTCACGGCCGCTCTCTGCGCCCTCGTAGTCTTTGGCGGCATAATGGCTGAAAGGAAAATAGGATTCGATAAGGATGCAGAAATCGAATCGCAAGAATGTATATACTCAAGAAGGAATTTAAATTAATAAGTCCTAAGGTCGCTTTGGCGGAGTACCATGTCGTGAGTATGTCGCGGAACATACGCACGCTACGCCACTCTGCTTCAGCTACCTACTCCATCATACCAGGTCATCCTACACTCCGAAAGGTAAAACCTACGCTCTAATACTAACTTTGTCACGTCCCGAATATTTCGACTCGTGACCGGCATTTAACCACGCAACGTCTACAGGCGTGACGCGACTAAGTAAGCCGAACCCAGAAATCAAAACCATTTAGAAGTAGTGAGTGTTGAAAACATTCAATTAAAACATTTAGAAAACCTTAATAGCTAAATGAAGTTCTTTTTAAAATTTAATTATCCTTAATTTAATTTTGGCAGCATTTCCTTTTGTAAAAGTAACCCCGAAAATCGGGTATAAAACAGGATATAAGTGAAAATGATATATAATGAATTAAAGCATCCCTAACGGGAACAATCATGCCCAACGGTGGAAACCATCACCCCAAGAGTAATATACGACGCCGTAGCGAAGAATGAGCAATAAGTAAACATCACCAAATAATAAACTGCAATATATAACAGTCGGCTCCCACGAGCTCGACACCAGAATACAAAAATATACATCATCGTCCTCACACTGTCACTAAGTCCAGTACATATATGGTAGATGGAGAATACTAGATACAAAAGTGTGTATAATAAAGTAACCAGATACCACAACCCACCTAATAGCAAAATAGCTCTCGCACCAGCTGAAGTGGTATCTGTAGCCCAAAGATGCAAAAAGGCAGCCTGCCGCGACTACTCTGAGGGGCAACCTGCAAATACTGTGGCACAACGGGGTGAGTTTCCAACTCGTGAATACATATAACATATAAAAGTAATCACGAGCATACACGTACTGCGCTACGCTATCATATGCCAACAGGTAAATCCATATGCGAAAAGCATTAGGTGCAATAATCATGCAAATGCTCTATCAGGTAAAATAACTACAGGATGAGATACATGATAATCACTACTGAGCATGGGATAAACAACATCTATACGAAGTATCAATCGTGGAAAAATAATCGGTGCCCAAAGCTGCAGCCAAATCCCAAATAAACTCAGGCGTCGGCACTCTCCTCGGCCCTCAAATCCTGTAAATGTCTGAGAATCACGAATGCCCAGCATCGGCACCCAAAATATCATAAAATACTCATGTCCAGCATCGACATGCAAATCCTCATACATCGGGCTCCGTAAGTTTGGATCAGCCCACGGGCTCCGTCTGCGGTATCGGCCCTCGGCCCCGGCAGTACGGATCATCCCGCATCCATCTCTCGACTATGGTCAGTATCCTCCGGATAACCGCCAGGTCCAACCAATCACCAGTAGGTACTCGGCCACCTCCAGGGTCAATCGGCAAAGTCCATCGATCATCTTGCCGAGGGGAACCATACCGGGTCCACCACGAACCCGCAAACGGATCATCCAATCCACGAATCGGGTTTCAAGCACACGTCTCAGCACCGAGAAAACGCGTGGTGGACGCACCAAAATATCATATCATGAGGAACCGGGTTTTCAAATAGTGCATCTTTTCTTAAATAATTCCACGGTCCTCAAAACCAGAAATCACATAAAAATCCAACACCAATGAGTAAATCAAATACGATGTGCTATGTACATCAAGTCATAATATAGGTACAAGGGAGAAACCGCTTTTCTTAAGATAGTTTCAGTTTTCAAGACAGCATGCGGCTTCCAATCTCTATGAAAATCATATCGAATCATATGTGAAATGAACTACAGTATAATGATCATGGCAATTTTACAGTGAGTGTGTCATGGCAATTACTAACGGTGTGTGTGTAACATGCAGATTAGTGCTCGTGCAACATGAACCGTTAGTAATAGTGCGGTGTTCTATCAATTCTAAGTTTTCATACATATAGCAGGGAATGCGGTATGCAACAACAGTATCCATGAACAGTCAATGTAGGTAAATGCAATATGTAGCTATAAAGACCTATCAGCCCTGACGCATAACGCCATGCGGGAGATATCCCCGTAGATGTTAAATCTACTCACCGAAGTCTCGCGCTAAGTGTATCCGACGACTTGCTTCCCCTTCTTTGCAGCGTCCGTCTCACTCGCCTGCGAACCTTGAATTACACAATATATCACGCATAAGCTCAAATCTACCAAAAATGCAATATTAAGGTCAAACTAGAAACCGCGTTGCAAACCAAGCGCGCGTGTGCGCGATACGCTAAAACGTATGATTACGCTCCTGAAGCTAACCTGACGCGTCGCGATACGCAGAAGAACCCAAACCCACACACGTATCACGTGTGTCGTGAAGATTTAAAATACGGAAAATAGGGTAATAGGTCCCAGATTTTGATACAGAAAGAGTTTTATAAAAATAAATATACCAAAACACTCCAAATACCAGCAGACACCAACTACCAAAACCCTAACCCTCAATTCTCCCATCTGGCCGCAAATTGCGGCCAGAATGAGTTTTTCGGCGGCCTGGGAAGGGGGTAGGCTCCTAGGTTTGGTGTGTGCACTCTATACCCCATACACAATCTACAGTAAATACAATTTTATTCCGAAACACCCCGGGTAGTAGCAGTTTCAACAGAACCCAATTTCAAGTTAAAAATCACACTTTTGCACTAAAATGATACTTTAGGGTATATTTGTGAAATCTGAAACAAACCCAAGTCTAAAACTACACTAATATCACATTACCAAGCTAATCAAGCCATAAAAAGTTAATTTTTATCATCACCTCACTAAATCCCTTTATATAGCACAAAACATGCATAAAATGTGATATTTTGCTAGAAATACTACGAGTTATGGAAAAAGGGGCACTAAGGGTGAGTTAATACCTTCAAAAGATCTCAAGAAACACCAAAAGCCCCAGATCTAGCCTCAAGTATGCAGTCTTGCCACCAAACACCTCAAATGAGCCATTAAACCAAGGTTTTGTGAAGGAAAAAGGTTAGAGATGTGTAGGGTTTGAATGAGGATCTAAAGAGAAGTGAAAAGAGAAGAGAAAATGGGGGAAAATGAAGGTTTTTCTGCTAGAATTTCCCAGAAATTCTGAATGAAGAGAAAAGAGAGAGAAGAGAAGAAAAATGGGGTCAGAAGGTCAAACTTTCCTACCTAACACTATGCCTCATTTGTTTAATTGAAAATTTTGAATTATAAAAGGGTTTGACTTGTTTTGAAATGGTGGGGATAAATTATCAACTATGCATCAAACGAAGAGGGTTAACATGATACATTTTCTCATCCAGCCTCAAAATGCTAAGTGTGCATGGGTGCACTTAACAAAAAATTTCGCACTTAGGGTAACATGACTAAAATAGTTAATAACCCCAATTAAATAAACACTTCACAATACAATTTAGCACTAACCAAGAAGGAAAAAATAAGATATCCGTGTTTGTGTATATTCCCTAGAGGCCATTACTGTATCATACTAGTTTATATATTAGTTAATGGAAGCTTGGGATATTCACCTTGTATAGACAATCTTGCTCAATATAGTAGTATGCTACTTGGTTTGTTTCTACTTTAATGTGTATATGTGTTTATTTTAATATATCACCTATACACATTAGTGGAGCACTTAGGATCTTTGCTTAATTACCAGCATTATAATGGCAATCACACTAGTGGGGGCTGGGTAATCCACAAGCACATCCTTATATAGGTCCTTAGTCGTAGAACTATCGAGACAGGGCATCGATGTTGGAGATAGTGCCCTCAGAGTCAATTATTGGATCACAGGCATGTGATTGCAATGATTGAGGGAGGACCTGTCCCAGTAGGACAGTCTTACTCAAGATGATAATATGCTATCTGGTTTATCTTTATCATCGTGTACTGCTTTAGGTGACCTTATAGGTCGCTATTACATGTTGATAGAGCCCTTAGGATTCTTGCTTGACTACCAGCAGTATGAGGGCGATCATATACGTGAGAGCTGGAGTCTATAAGCACATCCTTAAAAGGTCCCTAGTCGTGGGAGTTTCGAGACAGGGCATCGATTCTCCAGAGTAGACTAGTGTATAAGTCGAGACCCCGACGAGGGGTGGTGGCCGGTCTCACAAGACACTGGTGTCAGTTGGTTCACCTAAGATGTATACAAGTGCTCATTGGGTTATGAGTACACCGGACAGGACTCGCCGGGAACATGCTAGTTGGTCTTATACTTGACGTCAGATAGCAGTTCCCTGGTGACATGTGTACAGGTTAGTTCATCGACCTGAGATCGTCATTTGTCTCGTGTGAGTTCCCACTGTACTTTGATTACTACCCTACCATGGCTCAAAGGAGTCGTGCAAACAGGTTTTAGTTGGGTACAGTCCCGAGCCACATGGAGGCAGTGAGCGGATCTGCAGGGGTTCGTCTCTCCCGGTATTGGGGGTGAGGTCGCGCTGTGTCTAGGAGAGCCATTACACAAAGCCCTCGGCCGAGGCAGGAGATTTACTGGTAGGTATTCCAGTAGTATCTCAGGGTGTTCTGGGCTACACTCCGACACGACTTGTACCGCTTTTGGGGGTCTGACTTTTACCAACCCCCTAGGCCCGCCATGCGATGCTCATAGACGAACGGACCGGACTGTACGGATATTGTCACTGACAGGCTCAGTAGGGTGTCAGGATGAGTTCTCTCATCGACGTCCCTTTTGGTCAATAGCTGGTGGCCCGTCATGTATGGCTAATACCTCTGACGTGCTAGTGGTTAAATCCACAGCCATAGTATTGACGAGTCTTTAGAGTCCACCATACAGACAGTTGCTCAAGTTTCGGGCGAAACACTGTAGAGGCCGTATGGAGATATGGCAGGGTCCGATCAGATACGTGCGGTATTGCACGGATCAGGATCGGACGGTTTGTACTAGAGGCCATATAGATATATGGCAAGGTTCGATCAGATACGTGCGGTATTGCACGGATCAGGATCGAACGGATATTACTAGCTGGCTTTGGTTTAAGCTGGATCCTAGTTTAGTACAGTGTAGATTTTGTCTCATTGCATTTGTATCCGGTCGGAATACAGATGCGGGTGTGTATGCACAGTATCGGGGTTTTCCTGTAATTTATTACGGGACCAGTTTTCTGGAGTTGCCAGTTTGCATTCCGTTCCGGCCGGTTTTCCTTTGTTCTTTCCCGGCCGGACTTTTCCGATGGAGGGGGTTATTTGCAAGTTTGCAAATAACTTATTGTGGAGGGTTTTCTTGCATTTGTGAGATTATGATATGACCATCATCATTATATTCTTTCCATCTTTTCTTTTGCTTTAATGGTGATTAGAATGGATTAGGACTTGATGAGAGTTGATATGACTTTGTGATGATGGCTTTTGGTTGTGGTCACCCTCTACCTTTTACTACACTCACCTCCCTCTTGTATTATGTTTTGCTCTCCACCATTCTTCAAAAGGAGGGGCCGGCCATCACTAAGAAAAGAGGGAGAGAAGTTCAATTTTGATGTGTGGCAATTTGCTTCATCTCATTTCTTTCTTGGCTTGCAAAAGTTTCAAAGCTCTCTCCATTGCTCTTTCTTGATTCCTCCATCAATGGCAACTACATAAACCCCAAGAGACAAACCATTCTACACTAGCCTATAGCACTTCTTGGACGCGTCGGCTGTTGGAGATAGTGCCCTCATAGTCAATTATTGGATCGCAGGTACGTGATTGCAATGATTGCGGAGGACCTATCCCGGTAGCACAGTCTTACTCGCGATGATAGTATGCTATCTGGTTTGCCTCTATCAGTCGTGTACATGTTCAGGTGACTGATTGCATGTTACACTTTGATAGAGCCCTTAGGATCTTGCTTTACTACCAACAGTATGATGGCGATCATATACGTGAGAGTTGGGTAGTTTATATGCATATCCTTAATTGTGGTCCCTAGTCGTGGGAGTTTCAAGACAGGGCATCGATACTCCGGAGTAGACTAGTGTATACAGTCGAGACCCCGACGAGGGGCGGTGGCCGGTCTCACAAGCCACTGGTGTCAGTTGGATCACCTAAGATGTATACAGGTGCTCATTGGGTTATGAGTACACCGGACAGGACTCGCCGGGAATCTGCTAGTTAGTATTATATCTACCGTCAGATAGCAGTTCCCTGGTGACATGTGTACAGGTTAGTTCATCGACCTGAGGTCGTCATTTGTCTCGTGTGAGTTCCCACTGTGCTTTGATTTCTACCCTACCACGGCTCAAAGGAGTCGTGCAAACAGGTAGCTTTTGGGTACAGTCCCGAGCCATATGGAGGCACGTGAGCGGATCGGCAGGGGATTCGTCTCTCCCGGTATTGGGGGCGAGGTCGTGCTGTGTCTAGGAGAGCCATTACACAAAGTCCATGGCCATGGCAGGAGATTTACTGGTAGGTACTCCAGTAGTATCTCAGGGTGTTATTGGGCTATACTCCGACACGACTTATACTGCTATTGGGGGTCTGACGTTACTAGCCCCCTAGGCAGATATGCGATACTCATTGACGAACGGACCAGACTGTATATACATTGTCACTGTTAGGCTCAGTAGGGTTTTCCGGATGAGTGCGCTCATCGGCATCCCTTGTGGTCAGTCCATGGGCAGCCGTTACGCATTGCTAGTGCCGCTGACGGTTTGTGGTTAAACCCACTGCCAGGGTACTGACGAGTCATTAGAGTCCCCCACAGACAGTTTCCCAAGTTCGGGCGAAACGTTGTAGAGGCCGTATGGTTTTATGGCAGGGTTCGGAAAATGCACGTGCGTTTACGCACGTGTCAGTTTTCGGGCAGGTGATACTGGTCGGCTTTGGTTTAAGCCGGATCCGAGTATTATATTGAGTAGGTATAATATCTTTGTCTCAGTTGCATTTGTATTCGGTCGTAATACAAATGCGGGTATATTTATACAGTTTCGGGGTTATCCTGAAAGTTGTTTCAGGATCACTTTTGGAAGTTGCCAGTTTCCAGTTTTCTATCAGCCGTCTTTTAACATTTGGTTAAAGGCGGATTTATCTTTTCTTGGATGAGAGTGAGTCGAGCTTCTAGAAGGTTCTAGAAGGTTCTAGAATTTGTGACAAGGCTTTGTGACTCATGCTTTGATTTCATTGCATTCTTGTTTTGCTTAAGATCTTTTTGCTAGATATTATTATGTGTTCACATGTGATATTTATCCTATGGTCACCCCCCCTCTCCTACGGTCACCCCCCCTCTCTTTATAAGAGGCCGGCCCCCTCCTCTCTCTCTCATGGTTGTTGATTTCATTTGTAGAAAAGATATGACAGTATTTGGGGTGAATGGAATTTTACAGTTCATTCCATCACCCAATTCCCTCAGCAACTTCATTAATCGATCGTCCACGGACTTGGACGAAGTGAGACAAAGTCATCTACTCATTCTCTACATCATTCTTGGTCGTCTCTTTTAGCAAACTTGGCGATCGAGTTGCCTCAAGTCAGAGGCGGGAGCCCGTTTAAAGAACCGATCATGTGGTGCCACCTCGACGGAGGAGATCGGAGATCGACGAGATCGGAGCAGCCGCAACGGAGCGTGGGATGATGGTTGAAGAACGAAGGACTCGGATCGTTCGGTACAATCTTTCTACACTCTTTACAGTATGTTAGTTTAGCAATAATGGCAGATCCGGGTTAAAGTATACGATAGCGCCAGTTTAAAAGTTTTTGTTCCGCATTTGGCGTCTGTAGACTGCCGGGGCGCTAGCGTAGACTTACAGTGGTATCAGAGCCTCACCATTTTGCTATACTAACTTGTGCTAACGCGTTTAAAACATTGATCCGACCGGAAATCGAAAATTGCAAAAATCACAATTTTTAAGCCCGACAGTTTCTGTTGATTTTAAATGGTCTCAAAAATTAATTCTGTATGTCTTAAAAATCTGTGCAGGCTTTTTTAGGAATACTGCAGAAAAACGACGAAGTAATTCGACTGTTCAGCCGCGGATCCGCGGCCCAAGCATGGGTTTGGCCGCGGATCCGCCGCAGAAAAGTCAAATCAGTTTGCCAATTTTCTACAGTGCATTCTATATTGGATTTTGTGGTTTTTGGTAAATATCGTTTTGGCCCAGGTTTTGTTACTGTTCACCAGTAAGCAGTGGGGCCCACTTTTTGATATTTGGTCTTTGGTCGATCGAAATTTAAACACGTTAGTTTACAGTGCTTACATTATATCTCCGACCGAGAATGTCATTTGATCGGTAAACCGCGTTTAATTGCTATAGTTCTTTTAGACGGGTTTGCGAACGTGACATTCGCGTTGATGTTCTGTGTTGTGCTGTGATGTTGTGGATTTGTCGTGGTGGATAGCAGTGTGCAATGTTAGTACAGTTTGTGTTTATTTGTACATTTGATATTGCGGGGCGAGCGTCCAACTTGTGGACTGCCGTCACTGCCTGTTGTATAATATTCTTTTGGGGCACGACCAGGTTGCGGTCGATGTACCTATTGTACTATTTTTCATTACTGTACTAGGTTTTGCCCCGCGACGGAGTGCACGGATAGCCGGGTTCTGAGAAGCAACGGGTCCGCATCTCATGGCTTTGAGAGGCAGAGGGGCCCCACTCTAAAATTGGCAGACTATTCGCCGCACCCGTAGGGGTACAGGTTGACCCAAGGAGGGGTGCTCAATTTACCGGATTCCGTGAAGTGCCGGGTGTTCCATTCACTATGCTGTGGGGGACTGTCTCGCTTCAGGTTTTGGCGGGTACCTTGCCGCACCCGTAGGGGTCTAGGTTTCATTGCACAGGCTATCCACACGACAGGGGAACGTCGAGTTTCAGCAGCGGCTCTGTGAAACTCGGGGATCCCAGATTATCTGTATTGTTCTGTGATGCTTATTACTTTTTTGTAATGTTGCATACTATCACGCCTGGAGCGATTATTGTATATTGGTTTATATACTATTAGATGTTGTATATGTTTTACACCCGCGCTAGTCCTGTCCCCGCTCTGTCGTTAGTTAAGTAACCTAACGGGTGATGACGGGACCCAGTGACGAATGCGGATGGCATATACGTACATTTTATTTTCGTTCTTTTCTGGTGTGATAATTGATGGGACTGCGTTGATTCTGATCAATGCAAAGTTAAAACAAACCTGTTTACAGTTGTTGGAACAATTTAAAAAGTGTTGTTACAAAGACGTTTCCTTTTGTTATGCATAGCGGTATTCAGTGGAATATCCTGCACCTCATTCGACGGGGCAAGGGCCGATATCCCTTCACCGGGACTGACCCCTTGGACAGAAGTTTGCGTCAGAGTAATAACTTTACTATAGTCGATTACAAGTTGCTTTGCATAGCGGTATTCAGTGGAATATCCTGCACCTCATTCCACGAGGAAAGAGCCGAGATCCCTTTACCGGGAGTGACCTCTTTAGCAAAAGGTTTTCGCCACTATATTTTAAAAAGCAATCAGGTTCCTTCAGCGATATCAAGTTCACTACGCTAAAGGTTTTTCGCCAAAAACCAGTCGTAGCCCTCCGTCGTTTCTTATGGATGGTCAGTAGTATTCAAGCTATGTTTGTTGGCATACGTCAAGGCATAGTGTTTGGTAGCTGCTGGGTATTCATTTGTTGCATAGATAGATGTGTTGGTTTGGGACAGTCGTATTACCTTGTTGGCATACGTCAAGGGTATGTACGGGTGGGTTCAAATTAACAAGATAATGACGGGCAGAAATTGACATGTGACTTATGATTTGTTGACATACGCCAAGGTTATAAGAGCATGGGGCAAAAACAATATCGGGAGTTTCTAAAGAAACTGAAACTTGCCAAGTATGCGCATACCTTCTGGAGTATGAGTAATGTGGATGCATTCCATCACGTTATCATGCGATGAGAGTTGGATCCCGATTCCCACTGATGAGTTGGTTTACTCTTCGGGTGATCCCGATTGGTTCTTCTTTAGGTTTGGAGGAGAATTTGATAGGACAGTGGGAGGTTTCCGGATTAGATAAAGTGATGACCATTCTGATCTAGGATAGAGTGCACGCAGAGTGTTTCTTTTCTCTCTCTCTCTCTTTGGCAGCGACCTTTGACCGACCCTAGACTATGACTCAGTAACCAGGTTGACCGAACCTTCTTAAAATACTGGCTTTTGGATTGTCTGAGTTGCATAAGTCATTGCCACTCCTTCTTTTACCCTTTGAATTTCTCAGAACACCCGTATTACTACGGATATCCACTTCCATTGGATAGAGCCATCGTATGGTTATATACGAACTCGAAAGGACTTCTTCGAGGATGGATCCAGGTTCAGGAGAAATAGAATTGGTTTATTCAGTTGTCTTTTATTATCACCTTCTCTCAGGTTGCGAGAGCTCCTTGGTTTAGGAGAGTACACCTATTACGCTTATTGGATAGTCTTATTCCAAACCATAGGCTGGTGCCGAAAGGTAGGGAATGAAGAAAACCAATTAGCCTAAGCAGGGTGTGCAGAAGGTAATATGTAAAGACAAAATAAAGGGATTAGAAAGAGGGCAAAGTAAATTGCGACTGATATCATTCACGACCAAAACCGCGTACTTCATCGCCGCTCCTATTTCACCTTTAAAAGAATAAGGTATTATTCAGTTGTCTTTTATCATCACCTTCTCTCAGTTGCGAGTACTCCTTGGTTTAGGAGGGTACACCTATTATGTTTACTGGATAGTCTTCTTCCAAACCATAGGCTGGTGCCGAACGGTAGGGAAGGAAGAAAACCATTTAGCCTAACGATGGTGTATAGATGGTAACGACTAAAGACAAATAAAGGGATTTGGAGAGATGGCAATAAAATATACGGTTGAAGTCATGAATTGGATTATGGAAGAGGAATTGCTATGAATACCAGGATACCCCTACGAAACATTTTCATGTTTCAGTGCATTGTTAAAAAAAAACTGTTTTTCCCGATTAGACACTTACTCCAAGGGTATGTATTTACCAGGTTTCATTCTCATATCTGTATGGTTTTACAGATGATGAGTGGGAGTAAGATATTGGGAATTAGGTGATTATCCTCATTATATCGGAATTCGTTGTAATTGGTGATATTTGAGGAAATCGCCAGGGTACAGTTTTCCACCTACAACGCACAGGTTTTGAGTTGTTCAACTCAGCGGACTTATGCAGAGTATTGTATGTTGTCCAAGTGTCCTTCAGGACAAAGGGGTAGGTCCTCGTACTATGTTCTGTTTACTTATAACTTCTCTAGTATTTAGACGAGTGTTTCGTAGAAATACAAGGTCTAAGTTTTGAGAAGTTGTGGGTATAAGAATAAAGTAGAGAACTAGGTATCACAAGTATCGGGATTCTTCAAAGAGATCGAAGATGTAGATTCTTGTGATTGGTATTCAGATGATAGTGATGGTTTTGAGAAACGTGTTTCTCTTTCAGGTTACTCTTAATTGGATGGATTCCTAAGTTGAGTAATGCTGATTAGCCTCTTTCCATTAAGTTGATATGCACTGGAGACAGCTGCATGGTTTGAATATGGTTCCAATTAAATAAGTGCCAAAGTTTCTGTATTGGATATAGAATAGTACGTACCTTAAAAGAAACTAAGGTACGGGGAGTTGTCCAGCTTATGATTAAAACCAGACACAGGATAACTCAGGGCACGTTTCTGTAGTGGCTGTTTGTGGGTTGACCCTGGCTATGACGAGGGTTGATATTCTACCATTTGGAAGATCAATAGTGATATTGTTCTTGACTCGCCACAGTTTTAGTAAAAATGGATCTTTTTCAGAAAACAGTAGTGGGAGTATGGTAGAACTGGAAGTGATTCCAGAACCGCGAACGATTACGGAAAATTTAATAGGACCTATACATTCAATCAGGTTTGACATTCCAATAGCCACTCCGCAGGTATGGTAGGTAACCTCAGACGCCCGAGAGGTACTTCGGTAGCCTCAGAGACGGTGACAGGGAGGTTCTTATCTACCAAGACTTGACACTACTGTTGTTCCAGGATATGAGACCCGGTAGGAGGGTTGTCGAAATCAGTGGGAGCAACGGAAGCAATAGTGGGCAAGATGCTTATGTCTATTTATAGACTAGAGCAGTTATAGCGGAGATAGATCATCTAATTTTGATGTGACAGTCATGGGTTTGACTTCTATCAGAATAGGGGATGGATCAGTTAAGAAGGTAGTAGGGTGTGATGTCATAGTATATGGATGACATACACAGAGTAGGAAGTAAAATTCCTATACTACGATCGGTTGGACTGTGGTCGTCACACAGTTGTTTCTCCAGACAGGATATGGATATAATATTTGACATTTTGGTTTCTAGAACTATGGTTTTAGATCTGGATTTGGGTAGTTTCCCAATGTGGGTACTTTGACAGATATTCTAATGGTTTTTGGAATAGTTGACTCCTAGCATGGTAGTGTACCTGCAGGTGATGGAGTCACCCTCTCTAAAGGTGTCTTACAGACTAAAGAGGAGAGGGATGTGCATGATTGGCAGATCACTTGCTTAGGCAATTGAGTCAATCATGAGATGTCAAGTACCACACCAAATGTTGGTTTTGCACTAGATGCAATAAGTTTGTATTAATCCAATCCTGGAGAAATATAAGGAAGCAGTTTTAGAACATAAGTACATGTTCTACGGATTTGATGACGGCAGCCTCCTTCGGGAGACGGTTATCATTCCAGGCTTCAAAGGTGACATGGTTGACAGAGTGATTGTCAGAGTTATAGTTTTTCTCTCTGACGAAGAGGGACAGTATTATGGACAGGTGGTCCAAGAGGATACTGTGGGTGGCATGGTGCCCGATACTGATTAGGTTCAGTGATCGATTCCGTCTAAGAAGTTTGGATATGGAGTTCATTTATGAACTAAGGTCCCATCAGATATCCAGACATGTTCTAAGACAGGTATTACTCAATTCGGGAGATGGTTTTCTCCGCGAACTTGAGATTAAGAGAGATATAGAAAGATACTTCTAGGCGGATCCACTCACTGAGGCTATTTCTCGAACACAATAGTTTTACAAACGGGCTTTGTGAAACTGATTAGTAGAGGAGTTGGATGTTCGTTTTCACACGGGCTGTGAGTAGTCGACCTCGCAATATTAGCCTTGAGTGCAAGTGGGAGATTGTTGGAGATAGTGCCCTCATAGTCAATTATTGGATCGCAGGTACGTGATTGCAATGATTGCGGAGGACCTATCCCGGTAGCACAGTCTTACTCGCGATGATAGTATGCTATCTGGTTTGCCTCTATCAGTCGTGTACATGTTCAGGTGACTGATTGCATGTTACACTTTGATAGAGCCCTTAGGATCTTGCTTTACTACCAACAGTATGATGGCGATCATATACGTGAGAGTTGGGTAGTTTATATGCATATCCTTAATTGTGGTCCCTAGTCGTGGGAGTTTCGAGACAGGGCATCGATACTCCGGAGTAGACTAGTGTATACAGTCGAGACCCCGACGAGGGGCGGTGGCCGGTCTCACAAGCCACTGGTGTCAGTTGGATCACCTAAGATGTATACAGGTGCTCATTGGGTTATGAGTACACCGGACAGGACTCGCCGGGAATCTGCTAGTTAGTATTATATCTACCGTCAGATAGCAGTTCCCTGGTGACATGTGTACAGGTTAGTTCATCGACCTGAGGTCGTCATTTGTCTCGTGTGAGTTCCCACTGTGCTTTGATTTCTACCCTACCACGGCTCAAAGGAGTCGTGCAAACAGGTAGCATTTGGGTACAGTCCCGAGCCATATGGAGGCACGTGAGCGGATCGGCAGGGGATTCGTCTCTCCCGGTATTGGGGGCGAGGTCGTGCTGTGTCTAGGAGAGCCATTACACAAAGTCCATGGCCATGGCAGGAGATTTACTGGTAGGTACTCCAGTAGTATCTCAGGGTGTTATTGGGCTACACTCCGACACGACTTATACTGCTATTGGGGGTCTGACGTTACTAGCCCCCTAGGCAGATATGCGATACTCATTGACGAACGGACCGGACTGTATATACATTGTCACTGTTAGGCTCAGTAGGGTTTTCCGGATGAGTGCGCTCATCGGCATCCCTTGAGGTCAGTCCATGGGCAGCCGTTACGCATTGCTAGTGCCGCTGACGGTTTGTGGTTAAACCCACTGCCAGGGTACTGACGAGTCATTAGAGTCCCCCATAGACAGTTTCCCAAGTTCGGGCGAAACGTTGTAGAGGCCGTATGGTTTTATGGCAGGGTTCGGAAAATGCAAGTGCGTTTACGCACGTGTCAGTTTTCGGGCAGGTGATACTGGTCGGCTTTGGTTTAAGCCGGATCCGAGTATTATATTGAGTAGGTATAATATCTTTGTCTCAGTTGCATTTGTATTCGGTCGTAATACAAATGCGGATATATTTATACAGTTTCGGGGTTATCCTGAAAGTTGTTTCAGGATCACTTTTGGAAGTTGCCAGTTTCCAGTTTTCTATCAGCCGTCTTTTAACATTTGGTTAAAGGCGGATTTATCTTTTCTTGGATGAGAGTGAGTCGAGCTTCTAGAAGGTTCTAGAAGGTTCTAGAATTTGTGACAAGGCTTTGTGACTCATGCTTTGATTTCATTGCATTCTTGTTTTGCTTAAGATCTTTTTGCTAGATAATATTATGTGTTCACATGTGATATTTATCCTATGGTCACCCCCCCTCTCCTACGGTCACCCCCCTCTCTTTATAAGAGGCCGGCCCCCTCCTCTCTCTCTCATGGTTGTTGATTTCATTTGTAGAAAAGATATCACAGTATTTGGGGTGCATGGAATTTTACAGTTCATTCCATCACCCAATTCCATCGGCAACTTCATTACCCGATCGTCCACGGACTTGGACGAAGTGAGACAAAGTCATCTACTCATTCTCTACATCATTATTGGTCGTCTCTTTTAGCAAACTTGGCGATCGAGTTGCGTCAAGTCAGAAGCGGGAGCCCGTTTAAAGAACCGATCATGTGGTGCCACCTCGACGGAGGAGATCGGAGATCGAAGAGATCGGAGCAGCCGCAACGGAGCGTGGGATGATGGTTGAAGAACGAAGGACTCGGATCGTTCGTTACAATCTTTCTACACTCTTTACAGTATGTTAGTTTAGCAATAATGGCAGATCCGGGTTAAAGTATACGATAGCGCCAGTTTAAAAGTTTTTGTTCCGCATTTGGCGTCTGTAGACTGCCGGGGCGCTAGCGTAGACTTACATCGGCTAGCTAACTTCGCGCCCGAGTTGCCTCGGTCCAGAGGTGGGAGCCCGTAAAAGAATCCGGCTACGTGGTGCCTTTTCCGACGTGAAGACGATGAATAGTGATTCCGCGGGAGATCGGGAAGACCACGAGAAGACCGAAGGACACGGATCACTCGGTATATCTCTCACCCCATCTTTTGTTAGCTAGTATCGGTTAATGGTTATGATCTGGGTATATTGTTCGCGGTAGCGCCAGTTTAAAGATAAGAAAAAATTTTGATTCCGCATTTTGGCCTCGAGTAGTAGGCCGGGGCGCTGCCGTGGCGAAACATGGTATCAGAGCCACGCCATTAACCAAGTCTAGCTTGTACTAGTATGTTTAAAGCTTCGATCGAACAAAAATCCCAAAACCGCATTTTCATGTATATCAGTTTCTGTCGAAATTTTTTGGGCTCTAAAAATTTTTCAGGTTGTTTCAGAATGATGTACATGAGATTATAAGAACACTGTGAAAATTTGGTAGTGTGATCCCTCCATACGACCGCGGAACCACGGCCATAACCCCTATTTGGCCGCGGTTCCGCCGCATTAGTGAGTCTTCACTTCACCAATTTTTTGCAGTGGGCTTTTTAGGCAGAAATTAGGGGTTTTGGTATATTGTTTTTGGGCCCAGAATTTCTTTATGTGCTACAGTATTGCTTGGGGCCCACTTCGATAAATTTGATCGATCGAAAAGTTTAAACACATTAGTTCACAGTATTTACATTATATCTGCAACCGTGAATGTCACTCGATCGGTAAATCCTGTCTAGCTGCTATAGCCCGGTTAGACGGATTTGCGAACGTGACATTCACGTTGATGTTCTGTGATTGTGCTGTGTTGTTGCGGATCGGTCGTGGGAGATAGCCTGGTTGCAGTATTAGTACAGTTTTGTTGTATTATGTACATTTGATATTGCGGGGCGAGCGTCCGACATGTGGACTGCCGTCACTGCCTGTTTGTATTATTCTTTTGGGGCACGACCAGGTTGCGGTCGATGTACCCATTGTATGTATATTTTACTTTCTGTACTAGGATTACCCCGCGGAGGGGTGCACGGATAGCCGGGTTCTAGAGGGCAACAAGCCCGCATCTCATGGCATTGAGACGGAGGGGGCTTCACTCTAGGATTGGCGGGCTATTCGCCGCACTCGTAGGGGATACAGGTTGACCCAGGAGGGGTGCCCAAGTTACCGAATTCCATGAAGTGCTGGGTGGTCCATTCAGGTTGCTAAAGGGGGCTGCCTCGCTTCAGGTTTTGGCGGGTGACTTGCCACGCCCGTAGGGGTCTAGGATTTCCATTGCACAGGCTATCCACACGACCAGGGGAACGTCGGGTTTCAGCAGCGGCTCTGTGAAACCCGGGGATCCCAGATATCTGTATTGTTCTGTGATGCTGTACATTTCTGTGATGTTGCATTTTATCACGCCTTGAGGGAATATTATATATTAGTAGATGTTGTATATGTTTTGCATCCACGCTAGTCCAGTCCCCGCTCTGTCGTTAGTTAGCTAACCTAACGAGTAATGACGGGACCTAGTGGCGAATGCGGATGGCATATACGTACATCAGTATATTTTCGTTCTTTGTGGTGTGATCAATTGATGGGACTGCGTTGATTCGGATCAATGCAAGCTTAACAAACCTATTCTGATGTTGTTAGAACATTTTTCAAAAAGCTGTTATTGCAAGGGCGTTCTCTTTTGTTTTGCATCGTGGTATTCAGTTGGAATATCCTGCTCCTCAGTCGACGAGGCAAGGGCCGAGATCCCTTCACCGGGAGTGACCCCTTGGACAAAAGTTTGCGTCAGGACAATAACTTCACTATAGCCGATTACTTTTGCTTTGCATCGTGGTATTCAGTTGGAATATCCTGCACCTCGTTCTACGGGGAAAGAGCCAAGATCCCTTCATCGGGAGTGACCTCTTTAGCAAAGGTTTTCGTTACTATATTTTTATAAAAAGTTATCCAGTTCCTTCAACGATATCAAGTTCATTACGTTAAAGGTTTTTCGCCAAAAACCATTCGTAGCCCTCCGTCATTTCGGATTAGTATTGCTTAGTATTCGCGCTACGTTTGTCGTTGCTATTCGCCGAGGCGTAGTGTGCGGTAGCTCTGTAATGCTTTCTGTCGCATGGATATGTGGATTGGTTGGGACAGTCGTACGACTTTGTTGATTATTCGTCAAGGGTCGTGCCGGTGGGTTTAACGCAATCAAGGTAATGACGGGTTGAACTTGACGAGGACCTTTTGATTTGTTGATTATTCGTCAAGCTCACTTGGGTCCTAGGGGTAAAAATCACATCGGGAGTTTCTAAAGAAACTGAAACTTTCCAGGCATGCGCATACCTTCTGGAGTGTGGTGACTTGAGTGGATTCCGTCAAGTTATCATGCGATGATAGTTGGATCCCGATTCCCACTGATGAGTTGGTTTACTCCTCTGGTGATCCCGACTAATTCTTCTTTCAGGTTTGGGGAAGAATTTGACGTTACAGTGGGAGGTTTCCTGATTAGATAAAGTGATAACCATTCTGATCTAGGTTAGAGTGCATGCTGAGTGTTTCTTCTCTCTCTCTCTTTAGCAGCGACCATTGACCCGACCCCAGACTATGACTCAGTGACCAAGTTGACCGAACCTTCTTAAACACTGGCTTTTGGATTGTCAGAGTTGCAAACCTCATTGCCACTCCTACTTTTACCCTTTTCTCCAGGACACCCCGTATTACTACGAACGTCCACTTCCATTGGACAAAACCATCGTATGGTTATATACGAAGTCGAAGGAATTCGAGGATGGTTTCTGGTTCTGGAGAAAACGAATAGGACTATTCAGTTGTCTTTTCCTTTTACCTTCTCTCAGGTTGCGAGTACTCCTTGGTTTAGGAGATAGTACACCTATTATGCAAATTGGATAGTCTTCTTCCAAACCTTAGGCTGGTGCCGAACGGTGGGGAATGAAGAAAACCAATTAGCATAACGATGGTGTACAGAAGGTAATAAGTTGAGACAAAGCAAGGGATTAGTAAGAGGGCAAAGTAAATTGCAACTGCTATTCATGACCAAACCAAGTATTTCTTCGCCAATCCTAAATCACCTTTGTATTTCTCCAGGACACTCCGTATCACTACGAAGATCCCAAGTTTATTGGATAATCCATCGTATGGTTATATACGAACTCGAAGGGAACTTGTTCCAGTTCGGGGATGGATCCTGGTTCAGGAGAAATAGGAATAAGGTTCATTCGGTTGTCTTTTATCTTCACCTTCTCTCGCATTGCGAGTGCTCCCAGGATTGGGACAGTACACCCATTATGCTTATTGGATAGTCTTCTTCCAAACCATAGGCTGGTGCCGAACGGTAGGGAAGGAAGAAAACCATTTGGCCTAAAGGGGTGTACAGAAGGTAATGACTAAAGACATATAAAGGGATTTAGAGAGGTGGCAAAGAATTATACGGTTATAGTTGTGAATCTGGTTAATGGAAGGGGCATTACTAAGAATACCAGGATACCCTATCAAAACATTTCAATGTTTCAGTTTCACTGTGTACTGTTAAAAGAAAACTGATTTCCCAATTTGACACTTGCTCCAGGGTATGTATTTACCAGGCATAATTCTCACATCTGTATGGTTTTACAGATGATGATTGGGAGTAAGTTATTGGGAATTGGGTGATCATCCTCATTATATCGGGATTCGTTGTAATTGGTGATATTTGAGGAAGTCTCCTGGGTTGTTTGCCGGTCGGCAAATATTTGGTTTTGAATATCCGTTGTTATGCACCAATTTCAAATTGATATATCTGTACGTCTATTTTTATAGAGTGAGATATACCTTTTTGAGATTATGTCTATGACATTTACCTATACCAGTGGATGGTTATGTAAGGAGCATTGAACAACGGTGTAATTCTGCATAACCATAGTACAGTTTTCAACCTACGACACACAGTGAATGAGTTATCAGACTCAGGAGACTTATACAGAGTATTGTATGTTGTCCAGTGTCCATTAGGACAGAGGGGATGGTCCTCGTACTATATTCAGTTTACTTATGACTTCTCTGGTTTTAGACAGGTGTTTCGTAGAAACACAGGGTCTGAGTTTTGAGAAGTTATAGGTATAAGAATAAAGTAGAGAACCAGATATTGCATGTATCGGGATTCTTCAAGGTGATCGAAGTTGTAGATACTTGTGAATGGTATTCAGTTGATAGTAATGATTAAGAGAACTGGCTTCTCTTTCAGGTTACTCATAATTAGAAGTACTCCTAAGTTGAGTAACGCTGATCGGCCTCTCTTCTATTTAGTTGACATGCACTGGAGACAGCTGCATGATTTGAATCTGGTTCAATTAAATCAGTGCCTTTGTTTCTGTATTGGATATAGAACAGTTCATATCTTGACATTGTTAAGGTACGGGGAGTTGTCCGGCTTATGCTTAAAACCAGACTCCGGATAACTCAAGGCACGTTTCAGTAATGGCCGTTTGTGGGTTGACCCGGGCTATGACGAGGGTTGACTTTCTATCATCTAGAAGATCAATAGTGATATTGTTCTTGACTCGCCACAGTTTTAATAAAAATGGATTTTTTCAGAAAACAGTAGTGGGAGTATGGTAGAACTGGAAGTGATTCCAGAACCGCAAACGATTACTGAAGATTTGATAAGAACCTAAAGATTCAATCTGATTTAACATTCTTTTGGCCACTCCGCAGATAAAATGGGTAACCTCAGGCACCCGAGAGGTACTTCGGTATGCTCAAGGACGGTGGCAGGGAGGTTCTTGTTTACCGAGACTTGCCATTGCTGTTGTTCCAGACTGTGAGACTCGGCCGGAGGATGAGTATAGCGTCATTCTAAACTGGCTTTAGAAGTGTACGTCTATATGACTCTGCCAGAGGGTTGTCGTAGTCAGTGGGAGCAACGGAAGCACAGTGGGCAAGAGTCTTATGTCTATTTATAAACTAAAGCAGATATAGCGGAGATAGGTCATCTATTTCTGATGTGACAGTCATAGGTTTGACTTCGTCAGAATAAGGGATGGATCTGTTAAGAAGGTAGTAGGGTGTGATGCCCTGGTATTTGGATGACATACACAGAGTAGGAAGTGATGTTCCTATACTACGATCGGTTATTCTTTGGTCGTCACACAGTATTTTCTCCACATAGGAATTGGATCTTATATCGTACATTCTGGTTACTAGATCTATGGTTTTAGATCTAGATTTGGGTAGTTTCCCAATCTGGGTACTTTGACAACATTCTATGAGTATTTAGAATGGACGACTCCCGGCATGGTGGTGTACCTGCAGGTGATGGAGTCACCCTCTCTAAAGGTGTCTTACAGACTAAAGGGGAGAGGGATGTGCATGATTGGCAGATCACTTGCTTAGGCAATTGAGTCAATCATGAGATGTCAAGTACCACACCAGATGTTGTTTTTGTAGTAGATGCAATAAGTTGACATTAATGCAATCCTGAAGAAACAATCGGAAGCAGCTTTAGAACATAAGTGAATGTTCTAGGGATTTGATAACGGCATTCTCCTTCGGGAGACAGTTATCATTCCAGGCTTCCAAGGTGACCTGGACGACAAGGAGGTTGTCAGAGTTATAGTTTTCCTTCTGACGAGGGGCAATATTTTGGACAGGTGGTCCAAGTGGATACTGAGGGAAAGGCATGGCGCAGGATACTGATTAAGTTCAGTTGACGATACAGTCTAAGAAGTTTGGATTTGGAGTTCATTTATGAGCTAGGTCCCATCAGACATCCAGACACATTCTAAGACAGGTATTGCTCATTTCAGGAGATGGCTTTCTCCGCGAACTTGAGATATAGAGAGACATAGAAAGAAACATCACAGCGGATCCACTCACTGAGGCTATTCCTCGAACGCAATAGTTTCGCAAACGAGATTTGTGAGACTGACTAGTAGAGGAGTTGGGTGTTCGGTATCACACGGGCTGTGAGTATGCGACATCGCAATAATTAGCCTTGAGTGCAAGTGGGAGATTGTTGGAGATAGAGCCCTCAGAGTCAATTATTGGATCACAGGCATGTGATTGCAATGATTGAGGGAGGACCTGTCCCAGTAGGACAGTCTTACTCAAGATGATAGTATGCTATCTAGTTTATCTTTATCATCATGTACTGCTTTAGGTGACCTTACAGGTCGCTATTACACGTTGATAGAGCCCTTAGGATTCTTGCTTGACTACCAGCAGTATGAGGGCGATCATATACGTGAGAGCTGGAGTCTATAAGCACATCCTTAAAAGGTCCCTAGTCGTGGGAGTTTCGAGACAGGGCATCGATTCTCCAGAGTAGACTAGTGTATACAGTCGAGACCCCGACGAGGGGCGGTGGCCGGTCTCACAAGCCACTGGTGTCAGTTGGTTCACCTAAGATGTATACAGGTGCTCATTGGGTTATGAGTACACCGGACAGGACTCGCCGGGAACATGCTAGTTGGTCTTATACTTGACGTCAGATAGCAGTTCCCTGGTGACATGTGTACATGTTAGTTCATCGACCTGAGATCGTCATTTGCCTCGTGTGAGTTCCCACTGTACTTTGATTACTACTCTACCATGGATCAAAGGAGTCGTGCAAACAGGTTTTAGTTGGGTACAGTCCCGAGCCACATGGAGGCAGTGAGCAGATCTGCAGGGGTTCGTCTCTCCCGGTATTGGGGGTGAGGTCGCGCTGTGTCTAGGAGAGCCAATACACGAAGCCCTCGGCCGAGGCAGGAGATTTACTGGTAGGTATTCCAGTAGTATCTCAGGGTGTTCTGGGCTACACTCCGACACGACTTGTACCGCTTTTGGGGGTCTGACTTTTACCAACCCCCTAGGCCCGCCATGCGATGCTCATAGACGAACGGACCGGACTGTACGGATATTGTCACTGACAGGCTCAGTAGGGTGTCAGGATGAGTTCGCTTATCGACGTCCCTTTTGGTCAATAGCTGGTGGCCCGTCACGTATGGCTAATACCTCTGACGTGCTAGTGGTTAAATCCACAGCCATAGTATTGACGAGTCTTTAGAGTTCACCATACATACAGTTACTCAAGTTTCGGGCGAAACGCTGTAGAGGCCGAATGGAGATATGGCAGGGTCCGATCAGATACGTGCGGTATTACACGGATCAGGATCGGACGGTTTGTACTAGAGGCCGTATAGATATATGGCAAGGTTCGATCAGATACGTGCGGTATTGCACGGATCAGGATCGAACGGATATTACTAGCTGGCTTTGGTTTAAGCCGGATCCTAGTTTAGTACAGTGTAGATTTTGTCTCATTGCATTTGTATCCGGTCGGAATACAGATGCGGGTGTGTATGCACAGTATCGGGGTTTTCCTATAATTTATTACGGGACCAGTTTTCTGGAGTTGCCAGTTTGCATTCCGTTCCGGCCGGTTTTCCTTTGTTCTTTCCCGGCCGGACTTTTCCGATGGAGGGGGTTATTTTCAAGTTTGCAAATAACTTATTGTGGAGGGTTTTCTTGCATTTGTGAGATTATGATATGACCATCATCATTATATTCTTTTTCCATCTTTTCTTTTGCTTTAACGGTGATTAGAATGGATTAGGACTTGATGAGAGTTGATATGACTTTGTGATGATGGCTTTTGGTTGTGGTCACCCTCTACCTTTTACTACACTCACCTCCCTCTTGTATTATGTTTTGCTCTCCACCATTCTTCAAAAGGAGGGGGCCGGCCATCACTAAGAAAAGAGGGAGAGAAGTTCAATTTTGATGTGTGGCAATTTGCTTCATCTCATTTCTTTCTTGGCTTGCAAAAGTTTCAAAGCTCTCTCCATTGCTTTTTCTTGATTCCTCCATCAATGGCAACTACATAAACCCCAAGAGACAAACCATTCTACACTAGCCTACAACACTTCTTGGACGCGTCGGCTAGCTAACTTCGCGCCCGAGTTGCCTCGGTCCAGAGGTGGGAGCCCGTAAAAGAATCCGGCTACGTGGTGCCCTTTCCGACGAGAAGACGATGAATGGTGATTCCGCAGGAGATCGGGACGACGACGAGAAGACCGAAGGACACGGATCACTCGGTATATCTCTCACCCCATCTCTTGTTAGCTAGTATCGGTTAATGGTTATGATCCGGATATATTGTCCGCGGTAGCGCCAGTTTAAAGATAAGAAAAAATTTTGATTCCGCATTTTGGCCTCGAGTAGCAGGCCGGGGCGCTGCCGTGGCGAAACAATCGATACTCCAGAGTAGACTAGCGTATGCGCTTCTCATCCCAGTGTGGGAGATGGTCTATCCCACAGCCGTCAGTACGTCGTACTTGAGATAGTATGCGGGTGCTCGTTAGGTTACGAGTACACTGGACAGGACTCGTCGGGAACTGTTGGTTGGTACTATACCTATCGTCAGTTATCAGTTCCCAGGTGACATGAGTACAGCTTAGTCCACTGACTTGACACTGTCACTTCGCCTCGAGTGTGTTCCCACTGTACTTAGATTACTACCCTACCACGGCTCAAAGGAGTCGTGCAAACAGGTAGTAGTTGGGTGCGGTCCCGAAGCACTTAGAGGCAGTGACGGTTATACAGGATTCGTCTCTCCCGGTATTGGGGGTTGACATCGCGCTGTGTCTAAGAGAGCCATTACACGAGTAGTCCCTGGCAAGGGCAAGCGAGATATACTGGTAGGTTTCCAGTGTTATCTCAGGGTATTCTGGGCTACACTCCGACACGACTTGTACCGCTATTAGGGGACTGACGTTTACCTCCCTCTAGTCCCGCCATGCGATGTATCAGACGAACAGACCGGACTGTATAGAGATTGTCACATTCAGGCTCAGTAGGAGTTCAGATGGGTTTCACCTCGTCGGTCTTCTTGCCGGCATCTACCTGGGGACCGTTACGCACAGCTAGTGCCGCTTGCGATCTGTGGTTAAACCCACTGCCAGCGTAGTGTCGAGTCTTTAGAGTCCCACATAGAAAGCTATTCTCCTTTAGGCAAAAGAGTAGAGGTCGCATGGTTTTGCGACAGGTCGCATGGTTTTGCGACAGGGTTCGGTCACATCCGTGCACTTGTGCACGTTTGGTGTCCGGACAGTTAACACCACCGGGCTTTGGTTTAAGCCAGATCCTAGTGCATGTTTTGGGATTGGTTTTATCTCGTTTGTATTCGTGTTCCTCAGAACGCGGATGCGGGTGTGTATGCACAGTTGACAGAGATACAGAGGCAGAGGATTCTCATTGGGGTTGTTGACTGTTGACTGTTGACTATTGACTTTTGGCTAAACCCTAATGAGAATAAGAAATATATATAACAATAATATTAATTAAGTATCATAGTGACATGGTAGTTGAGGGGTTGACTTGTTGACTTTGTTGACCGGTTGACTAGGTTGGACTAGTTGACCATCATCATGACAATGGCTATCAGTTCATGGCAAAGACTTTCGCTTGCTTGTTTGTTTTTGCAAAATGAGTGCATGAAATGATATAGCCATTTTGACTTGAACCATCACATAATACTTGATTACTATTTTGTTATGATGGTTTTGGATTATGAGAGCTTGGATGGCAAAAGAGTTACTCATTCTCTTATTTCATTTCTCTCTCTCGCTTGAGCTCTCCCTCTTGCTCTTCCTCTTGCTCTCTCTCTAGCTCAAGGAAACACCCTTTCATGAGTTGAGAAATATTGCCTTAGAGATAAAAGAAAACCCAAATCACTTCTCTACTCATCCTAGTTTACAAGGTTTAGCAAACCAAGTGTTCTAGTTTCTTCAAGTTCGAAGAAGAAGCCAAAGGTAGAAGCTTTCAGGTGGATCCAACTTCGGCGCAAGGAGACGACGAGGTGAGGCCGATCCGTACACCGGAAAGAGTTGAAGATGAAGGAGTTCAAGAAAGGTATAGCCCCCTAACCGAGTAGGTAAAACTCTAGTTAGGTTGTTAGGTAGTTGTTTAATAAAGATCCGTATTTTGAGTCCATGTTACCACCTCTTGAAAAATCGTTTTTCATCATTTCCGCAAGCCCGTAAGTACCGAGAGAGGTAACATGGACTTACGGTGTTATCAGAGCCTAGTTAAACACTATCTAACATGTTAGCAAAGTAACTAGAAGTTCGTTCGAAGAAAAAGTCGCGAAACGAACCCGTAAAATCAAGTTTCTGCCGATTCTGTTTTCTGTTCAAAAATTAATAAATCTGACACTAAAAATTGGCTCAGGCTTTTTAAAACCCACACAAGAAATTTGGTTCATCGAATCGGTCAAAGCGCCGCGGAAACGCGGCGGGAGCATGCTCCCGCCGCGGTTCTGCCGCCGAGTTGACTCGGTCGAGGAAAAGGTTTCGTGCAGAGTGTTTCTTGGGCTGTTTTTTCTGCCCAGATTTTACAGAAAGAAAAATTAGTTTTTGGGGCTTGAAAATCCGTATTTTGATCGAACTTCTAAAGAATTGAGCTTAAGGGTATATATCTGTGATGTGTTATATGTATTGAACGTCCGCTAATCGCTATACGTCGATTAGTGGTGGTTATACATATCTGTGATCTGTAATGTTGATGGTATGTGTATATGAATTCATTGGATTGTCGCGGATGAATAGCCGGGGGGTTGTGAGATGAGAGTTTTCTTTTATCTTTCAATTCATGTAATATGTAATTTGATGTAATATTATTTTTGGCCGCACAACCGGGTCGGGGTTGTATAATTTCTTTTTACTATTTTTGCTCCTATGATAAACCCAAGGTGGGGTGCACAAACTACCGGGTATCTCGAAGTGCCGAGTGGCCTACTCACGTCGTTGAGGGAGGTTGCTCCGCTTCAGATATTTGGCGGGTAGTTTGCCGCACCCGTAGGGGTCTAGGATGGGGTATTGGCTATTCATCGCGACCGTGTAATCCGTTTTTCGTTACAGGCTCGTACGAATTGCGGATTCCTAGTATATCCAATGTGTTCATCTGTGATCTGAAATGGCTATCATTGCAATATATCTATGTATGATAGTATTTAGACGTTGCTTATGTTTTGCATCCGCGCTAGTCCAGCCCCCGTTCTGTCATTAGTTCAGTAAGCTAACGGGTAATGACGGGGCCCCGTGGCGAATGCGGATGGCATAAGCGTACGTCATGTTTTGGTTGTTTTCTGCAATGGTAGGATTAAATGATGGGACGCATTGGAATTAATGCAAGAAAAAATAAACCAAGTAAAAGTCATTGGAACACTTTCAAAACCACTCGGTTTCTTTTCAAAATAACTTTTAAATGCGGAGCTTAAGCCACTCCTTTTAAAAGCTATCTCGTTCCATCGATTATATCAAGTTCACTACGTTCACGGTTTCGCCAAAACCATTCGTAGCCCTCCGTCGTTTCACATGGATGGTCAATAGTATTCAAGCTATGTTTGTTGGCCAAAGTCAAGGCATAGTGATTGGTAGCTATTGGGTATTCATGTGCAGCATAGATAGATGTGTTAGTTTGGGGCAGTCGTTCTACCTTGTTGGCCAAAGTCAAGGGTATGTGCGAGTGGGCTCAAATTAACCTGGAGAATGACGGGTAGAACTTGACATGTGACTTATGATTTGTTGGCCAAAGTCAAGGTCATAAGAGCATGGGGAAAAAATCCACATCGGGAGTTTCAAAAGAACTAAAACTTTCTAGCGCTGCATACCATTTGGAGTGTGATGATTCTGGTAGGATTCCTTCAGTTTTGTCACGCAATGATATTTGGATCCCGATCCTACTGTGAGTATATGCAACTCCTCGGGAAATTTCTCACTTAACGATCAATGCTATAAACCAAGTAGGTGTCTAGAAAGGTGTTAGCGGGGCTATGCCCCCAGGGAAAAGAGGTTATTTAATTAAGGAACTTCGCGAAAGCGTTGGAAAACCTCCCTCGAAGTACCGACACCAGCCTGGTCGAACGGTTAAGCAAGTATTATACGGTGAGATTGATCCTGACTAATTCTTCTTTTTTGGTTTGAGGAGGGATTCGAGAGACAGTAGGAGACATCCTGTTTAGACAAATTAAAAACCACTCTAAACTTGCAAGAGCATCATGCTAAAGTGTTTCTTCTCTTTCTCCTAATTGCAGCGACCAAACATCATGACCGGACTTAAGTTATTAATAGATAAAAACATAATGACAAGACCAAACTACAAAGATTGGCTCAGGAATGTCAAAATGGCAATCACTTATGACAAGTTGGGGTATCTCCTTACCACCAAAGCTCCCCCTGTCCCAGGTCCCACCTCCAGCGTCGCGGATAAAGAAATCCGTAAGACTTGGAAGATCGATTGCGCGAAGGCTAAGTGCCTCGTGCTTGCCTCTATGGACAATGAACATCAGAGGAGGCACGAGAATATGGACCTCGAATCCATATTTCTCCATACAAAAGAACTGTATGGAGAGCAATCTCGTATCGCCAGATACGAAGTGTCGAAGAAGTTATTTTCGGCAAGATTGGCCATCGGATCATCGGTAGCGGAACACGTGCTTAAGATGATTGGCTTCATTGAGGAGCTCGCGGACCTTGGGACCACGTTGGAGAATGAGCTCTATACGGACTTGATTCTTCAGTCCCTTCCTTCCACTTACGCCCTGTTCATCGTGAATTTCAACTTGCAAGAAAAAGAAGTTGAACTTTCAGAGCTCCTCAACATGCTGAGTAGTGCAGAGGGCACCCTACAGAAAGGTAGGGAAACATCCACTTTGTTTGTAGGAGGATCTTCCTCTTCTAGTTCCAAGGCGAAAGCCAAGGGAAAGAAGAAGAAAACCCCCGCCAAACCAAGGGGCGGTGTTAGTAAGGTGGATACGAAGGGAAAGGCAAAAGAAACAAAGGTAGCGGGAAAGCTTGTGGATAAGGAAGAATGCTTTTACTGTCACAAGAGTGGACACTGGAAAAAAGATTGCAGGGTTTGAAAAGCCAGAACACAGGATCTGAAGCAAGTTGCGGCTTCAGCTTCAGGTGTGTATGTTATTGAAAATTGTCTATCAATAAACTCTACTTCCTGGGTATTGGATACTGGATCAGGATCTCATATCTGTAATTCTTTGCAGGCGTTGAGAAACCGTAGAGTTTTGAAGGCAGGTGACATGACCCTCAAAGTTGGAAACGGAGCTAGCATGGATGGTAAGGCCGTGGGGGACTATCACCTGGGAATGTAAGATGGACATGTTTTGGTTTTACGTAATTGTTTTTTGTACCCAACGCAACTTGTAATATCATTTCTGTATCTTTGATTTCTAAAGAAGGTTATGAATTTGCGTTTGTAAGTAATGTTGTAAACATTCACCTTCATCGAGTTCTGATTAGGTCAGGTACATTAAGCAATGGTATATACGTATTAAACCAACCACAGATTTTCAATGTCCAGAATACACACAAAAGAAAGTCTCCGGAAATAAATCAGACTTTCTTATGGCAGTGTAGACTGGGTCACATCAATGAGAGAAGGTTGACGAAGTTACATACAGAAGGATATTTGGATCCGTTTGAATATCAATCGTATGCCACTTTTCAATCCTGTCTCAAAGGAAAGATGACAAAGACTCCGTTCACTGGACACGGAGTAAGAGCGAGCGAGCACTTGGGACTCATACACAGCGACGTGTGCGGTCCAATGTCTATGCATGCATGAAGCGGTTATTCTTACTTCATTACTTTTACGGATGACTTTTCAAGGTACGGTTATGTCTTCTTAATGAAACATTAATCCGAAGCCTTTGGAAAATTCCAGGAATATAAGAATGAAGTAGAAAAACAAACCGGCAAAAGTATTAAGACACTGAGATCAGATCGAGGTGGTGAATACTTGAGTGCCGAGTTCCTGGATTACTTAAAAGAGAATGGAATTCTCTCTCAGCTTACTCCTCCATACACTCCGCAACATAACGGTGTATCGGAGAGACGGAACCGAACCCTATTGGATATGGTACGGTCCATGATGAGTAACGCTGAGTTACCGCGATCATTCTGGGGATATGCACTAGAATTAGCTGCAAACCTTTTGAACCGAGTTCCAACTAAGACTGTGCCTACTACACCATATCAGATATGGTGTGGGAAGAGACCCTGTCTTAATCACATTAAGACATGGGGATGTCCAGCATTTGTCAAAAAGCAGCATGCGGAAAAACTCGAGGCACGCTCGGTACAGTGCAAGTTTGTGGGATATCCAAAGAACTCCAAGGGATATTTCTTTTATTGCGAAGAGGAACAAAAGATTTATGTTTCTCGTCATGCCCACTTCTTGGAAACTGAGTTTTTGGAAAATCAGATAAGTAGGAGCGCAATAGAACTAGAAGAAATTCCAGAACCACGAGCTATTACTGAAAGCTTAGTAGAACCATAGGGTTCGAAAGATCATGACATTCCCACGCCGCTCCGCAGGAGTAGTAGGCAGTCTCATCCGCCCGAGAGATACTACGGTTTTCTCATAGACGAGGATAGAGAAGATTGCATCATTGATTATGATGATCCGACTAGCTTCTAGCAGGCCATTCAGAGCGTTGACTCTGTAAAATGGCCGGATGCAATACGGACAGAAATGGAGTCCATGTACACCAACAAAGTATGGACATTGGACGTTGCTCCAGATGGGGTAAAACCTGTAGGATGCAAGTGGATCTTCAAAAGGAAGATTGGTGTAGATGGACAGGTTGAGACCTATAAAGCTAGACTGGTTGCAAAGGGTTTTCGTCAAAGACCTGGTTTGGACTATGACGAGACCTTTTCTCCAGTAGCTATGATGAAATCCATTCGGATCCTTCTTGCCATTGCTGCCTTCCACGATTATGAGATTTGGCAGATGGACATAAAGACAGCTTTTCTAAATGGAAATTTAGAGAAGTGTGTTTATATCGACCAGCCAGAGGGTTTCATTCAGAGTGGGAGCAGCGGAAAGGTGTGCAAGTTTCTTAAGTCCATCTACGGACTAAAGCAGGCATCGCGGAGTTGGAACATCTGTTTTGATGAGACGGACAAAGAATTTGGCTTTATCAAAAATCCAGATGAACCAGGCATCTATAGTAGATTTCTAGCGAGAACTGTGGTATTCCTCGTTTTATACGTGGATGACATTCTCTTAATAGGAAGTGACATTCCTCTGCTACAATCTGTCAAAGGGTTCTTGTCACACAGGTTCTCCATGAAAGACATGGGTGATGCCTCATACATTCTGGGGACCCGGATCTATCGTGACAGATCCAAGAGGATACTGAGACTCTCACAGTCCAGGTACATCGACACCATACTGAATAGATTCAATATGGAAGATTCCAAGCGCGGTAATCTACTGGCTTGTCACGGGATCACCCTCTCCAAAGAGATGTCTCCCAAGACTGATTTGGAAAGGGATCGCATGTCTATTATACCCTACGCTTCTGCGGTAGGCTCTATAATGTATGTGATGTTGTGTACCAGACCAGATGTAGCTTATGCACTGAGTGTGGTAAGCCGGTATCAGTCAAACCCTGGGGAGAAACACTGGATAGCAGTAAAGAACATTCTCAAGTACCTGAGAAGGACTAAGGAGATGTTCTCGGTGTATGGTGGAAAAGACCTCCAGATCGAGGCCTTTGCTGACTCCAGCTTCCAGAGTGACAAGGATGCTTCCAAGTCCATGTCGGGTTATGTCTTTACCCTCTATGGAGGGGCGATGTGTTGGAAGAGTTCCAAACAGGAAACCGTTGCTGACTCGACGATGGAAGCGGATTATATCGCTGCTGCAGATGCCGCAAAAGAAGCCGTCTGGATAAAGAAGTTCTTAACTGAACTTCAGGTGGTTCCGTCCATTGTTGATCCAATACCTCTGTATTGCGAAAACAACGGGTCTATAGCTTTAGCAAAGGATCCCAGGTCCCATCAGAAGTCCAGACACATCTTGAGGCGGTATCACCTGATCAGGGAGATCGTGGATCGCCAGGAAATCGAGGTTCGGAGAGTTTCTACAGAAAATAACACTGCTGATCCACTCACAAAGGCCTTACCCCAGACTCGGTTCGAGCGGCTGATCGAGATGATAGGTCTTCGATACGCCAGTACATGGCCTTAATGCAAGTGGGAGATTGTTAGTGTATATGCCCTCGAGGCCATTACTGTATCATACTAGTTTGTATATTACTTAATGGAAGCTTGGGATATTCACCTTGTATAGACAATCTTGCTCAATATAGTAGTATGCTACTTGGTTTGTTTCTACTTTAATGTGTACATGTGTTTATTTTAATATATCACATATACACATTAGTGGAGCCCTTAGGATCTTTGCTTGATTACCAGTGTTGTGATGGCAATCACACTAGTGGGGGCTGGGTAATCCACAAACACATCCTTATGCAGGTCCCTAGTCGTAGGACTATCGAGACAGGGCATCGATACTCCGGAGTAGACTAGCGTATGCGCTTCTCATCCCAGTGTGGGAGACGGTCTGTCCCATAGCCGTCAGTACGCCGTACTTGAGATAGTATGCGGGTGCTCGTTAGGTTACGAGTACACTGGACATGACTCGTCGGGAACTGTTGGTTGGTACTATACCTATCGTCAGTTATCAGTTCCCAAGTGACATGAGTACAGCTTAGTCCGCTGACTTGACACTGTCACTTCGCCTCGAGTGTGTTCCCACTGTACTTAGATTACTACCCTACCACGGCTCAAAGGAGTCGTGCAAACAGGTAGTAGTTGGGTGCGGTTCCGAAGCACTTAGAGGCAGTGACGGTTAGACAAGATTCGTCTCTCTCGGTATTGGGGGTTGACATCGCGCTGTGTCTAGGAGAGCCATTACACGAGTAGTCCCTGTCCAGGGCAAGCGAGATATACTGGTAGGTTTCCAGTGTTATTTCAGGGTGTTCTAGGCTACACTCCGACACGACTTGTACCGCTATTAGGGTACTAACGTTTACCGCCCCCTAGGCCCGCCATGCGATGTATCAGACGAACAGACCGGAATGTATAGAGATTGTCACATTCAGGCTCAGTAGGAGTTCAGATGGATTTCACCTCGTCGGTCTTCTTGTCGGCATCTACCTGGGGACCGTTACGCACAGCTAGTGCCGCTTGCGGTCTGTGGTTAAACCCACTGCCAGCGTAGTGTCGAGTCTTCAGAGTCCCACACAGAAAGTTATTCGCCTTTAGCAAAAGAGTAGAGGTCGCATGGTTTTGCGGCAGGTCGCATGGTTTTGCGGCAGGGTTCGGTCACATCCGTGCACTTGTGCACGTTTGGTGTCCGGACAGTTAACACTAGCGGGCTTTAGTTTATGCCAGATCCTAGTGTACATTTTGGGATTGGTTTTATCTTGTTTGTATTCGTGTTCCTCAGAACGCGGATGCGGGTGTGTATGCACAGTTGACAGAGAGACAGAGGCAGAGGATTCTTATTGGGGTTGTTGACTGTCGACTGTTGACTGTTGACTATTGACTTTTGGCTAAACCCTAATGAGAATAAGAAATATAATTAACAATAATATTGATTAAGTATTATAGTGACATGGTTGTTGAGGGGTTGACTTTGTTGACTTGTTGACTTTGTTGACCGGTTGACTAGGTTGGACTAGTTGACCATCATCATGACAATGGCTATCATTTCATGGAAAAGACTTTTGCTTGCTTGTTTGTTTTTGCAAAATGAGTGCATGAAATGATATCGCTATTTTGACTTGAACCATCACATAATATTTTATTACTATTTTGTTATGATGGTTTTGGATTATGAGAGCTTGGATGGCAAAAGAGTTACTCATTCTCTTATTTCATTTCTCTCTCTTGCTTGAGCTCTCCCTCTTGCTCTCTCTCTCTAGCTCAAGGCAACACCCTCTCATGAGTTAAGAAACATTGCCTTAGAGATAAAAGAAAACCCAAATCACTTCTCTACTCATCCTAGTTCACAAGGTTTAGCAAACCAAGTGTTCTAGTTTCTTCAAGTTCGAAGAAGAAGCCAAAGGTAGAAGCTTTCAGGTGGATCCATCTTCGACGCAAGGAGACGACGAGATGAGGCCGATCCGTACACCGGAAAGAGTTGAAGAAGAAGGAGTTCAAGAAAGGTATAGCCCCCTAACCGAGTAGGTAAAACTCTAGTTAGGTTGTTAGGTAGTTGTTTAACAAAGATCCGTATTTTGATTTCATGTTACCACCTCTTGAAAAATCGTTTTTCATCATTTCCGCAAGCCCGTAAGTACCGAGAGAGGTAACTTGGACTTGTAATCCGTTTTTGAAAAACACGCACACTAGCTAAATAACGAGAAAACAAACGAATTTCAAGGCGTTACACTCTCGATGGGTTTTACCCCTTCAGGTGCAACTTCCAAAGTCATACTTTGTTGGTGTATATGGATTCTATCTCAGATCGCATAGCATCCAGCCATTTCATAGAGTCCCCACTCGTGATGGCCTGCTCGAAACTAGTTGGGTCATTATCTTCCATGATGCAATCCTTGCTCCTACTGTCATTGAGAAAACCGTAGTATCTCTCAGGCGGATGAGGAACCCTACCAGATTGGCGGAAAGGCTGAGCTTCGTTGGGAACTATCGAATCCTCTGGTTCCATCAAATCATCAGCTATAGTTTGTATAGCTGGAACTTCTTCCAGTTCTACCTCATGACCACTAATTTCTTTCTCAACAAATTCCTTTTCTAAAAAGGTGGCATGCCGAGAAACAAAACACCTTTTGCTTCTCAGTGTGGTAGAAGATATACCCTCGCGAATGTTTGGGCTATCCAACAAACTAGCACAGAACTGACCTTGCCTCAAGCTTGTCCAGATTTTGCTTTTCAACATAGGCCGGACAACCGCATATCTTAACTCGTTTAAGACATGGTCTCTTCCCATACCATATCTCATATGGTGTGGTAGGCACCGATTTGGTCGGAACCCTATTCAATAGGTATGCGGCTTCTCAAGCGCATAATCCCAAAAGGAAAAAGACAACTCAGTAGTACTCATCATAGAGCGTACCATATCTAATAGGGTGCGGTACCTCTACCCCGATACATCGTTGTAATGTGGTGTATACGGAGGAGTAAGCTAAGAGAGAATCCCATTCTCTTTTAAATAATCTAGGAACTCCATGCTCAAATATTCTCCTCCCCGATCATATCGAAGGATTTTAATACTTTTACCTATTTGGTTCTCTACTTCGTACTTATATTCCTTGAATTTATCAAAAGTTACAAACTTATGTTTCAATAGGAACACATGTCCGAATCTTGAGAGATCATCGGTGAATGTAATGAAGTACGAGGAACCATTCCTGGTATGTGTACACATGGGACCGTATACATCATTATGTATCAGTCCCAAGAGTTCAGTAACTCTTTCTCCGTATCAAGTAAACGGGGTTTTGGTCATTTTACCTTTTAAACATGACTGGCAAGTTTCATAAGATGTAAATTTGAACGGATTCAAATATCCATCCTTATGTAACTTAGCTAGTCGTGTCGTATTGATATGACCTAGTCTACAATGCCACGAGAAGGATTCGTTCATTTCTGAAGTTTTCCTCTTGTGTGTGTTCTGTACGTTAAGAACTATAGTTTGATTTAGAACGTATATGCCATTATATAACGTGCCTGATCCAATCAACTTTTGATTTAGGAAAATGTTCACAACATTAACCTGCAATACAAAATTATATCCTTCTTTACTTAATAAAGAAACTGATATAATATTGCATATCAGGTTCGGTATGTAATAACATTCATTCAGAATCAATGTATTACCCGTTGGTAATACAGGTGATATTCGCCAACTACTTTGGTTGTAACATTTGTACCATTCCCTGCTTCTAGAGAATGATCACCTTTTCTCAGGTGTCTACCTTTCTTTAGCCCATGTAACATATTACATATATGGGATCCTAATCCGGTATCTAATACCCAGGACGTAGAGTGTACTGAGAAACAGTTCTTGGTGACAAACACACCAAAAGAAGATGCATCAACATACTCATTCCTCTTTTGGGTAGCGTAGGAATACGGATATTCCCCTATTTCCTGCTCGAACTTATAAAAATTATAAGATAGAGCGGAACCAACGTTCCCCAGTCCAGTATAACAAGTGGGTTCGGTTAATACATCCATATTATTATCTTGATTAAGGCATGTCACAGTCGCTACCTGGAGAGAGAGAGAGAGAGAAGAAAGCACTCGCGTGCGCTCTTGCAAGATTAGATTGATTATTATTTTATCTAATCAGGATGGATCCTACTGTTTTTATCAAATTTTCCTTCAAACCCTAAAAGGTAAGACTAGCCGAGATTAATTACACCCTACAAGTTCACCAATTTTTCAATCAGGCCAGTGTCGGTACTTTGAGGGCGGTTCTCCGTGCTTTCACACAAACCTAATTAAAATAAACCTCATTTTTCCAGAGGTATAACCCCGTTAACACTTTTCTAGTGACCTACTTTGATCGGCTAATTGTAAAGTGCAAAACTCTCCTAGGAGTAACTCTTACTCGCAGTGGGTATCGGGATCCAACTATCTCATAGAAGGTATGAAATCTCATTGCAAATTTCAACACCTGAAATTCCCAATAATATTTTTCCCCTATCAACTTATGAACTTAGCTATGGTCTACAAATCATAAGCGCTAGCCAAGTTCAACTCGTCATTTCCTGATTGAATTAAACCCACCCGTATGACCCTTGGCTATGGTCAACAAAGTCGTACGACTACCCTACTCCAATCGCATCATATGCTTGCAGATAAGCACTAATTAGCTACCACACACTACGCCTTGGCTATGGTCAACAAACGTAGCACAAATACTAAATAGCACTTATCTGAAATGAAGGATCGCTACAACAAATTTTTAAGAAAACCTTTTGCGTAATGAACTTGATATCGTTGTAGAATTGAGTGACTTTGAAAAGAAATGTTTTTGAGGCATTTACTAGTTTCACTAAAGAGGTCACTCCCGGTGAAGAGATCTCAGCTCTTTCCTCATTAATGAGGTGCTGGATATTCGTCAAGGAATACCACTATGCAAAGCAAGAACTAAAGAAGAAATCAAAAAAAACAAAACCGAATAGGTTGTAGCATCTGCTAGCTTCTACTAAAGAGGTTACTCCCGGTGAAAGGATCTCGGCTCTTTTCACATCGAATGAGGTGCTGAATATTCATCAAGGAATATCACTATACAAAGCAAAAACTAGAGCTACCATTTTTGAAAATTTGATTCTACAACATCTTTAGGTTTCTTTCCTTTTCATTAATCTCATTAATGAACTCCCATCATTTATGCTTCCTAAGTATCACAGAAGAAACGAAAATACAACGTATGCTTATGCCATCCGCATTCACCTCGGGGCCCCGTCATGCACCGTTAGGTTAGTTAACTAACGCCAGAGCGGGGGCAGGACTAGCGCGGGTGCAAAATATAAGCAACGTTTATTATATATCATATATATAATAATAAAGCATTCGTCTCACGCAGTTATATGATCTCATCACAGAACATTGCAGCAGAAGTCAACATATGAAATATAGGATATACTAGGAGGTCCGTGTTTTAAATCAAGCCAGTAAAAAACACGGATTCCATGGTCGTGATGAATAGCAAAACCCATATCCCTAGACCCCTACGAAAGCGGAAAGCAACCCTACCAATTCTAGAGTTAGGAGACCCGGTTTCGACTCCTCGAGATGGTCTCCTGCTGGACTCTAGAACCCAGTTACTTATGCTCCCCGCCTTGGATCTATCCTAATGCAGAAAAGTAAATAATATACATCAATGGTAACATCATCCTCAACCCGGAAGTGCCCCAATAAAAGAATATTACATACAAGTTTTTACATGAATGAAAATGAAAAACTCTCATATTACGCAAAAAAACCCGGCTATTCAAACACGACAATCCAATATAACATATCACAGCGACACATAACATCACATATCATCAAAGTAAGTAAATATGCATATCCCAATTTTCATTGACGTATAAAAACGAAACCGGCGATACACCACATATTACACTTACGGTCGTAGAAAAGAAAGTGAAAACTACAATAATTAGAATCCGCAACCATCTTAGAAATCATAAATCCGAAATATCACATACTTCGGATTTCATTCCTAACCAAATGAATTCCTTAGATATCATGAACCCAGAATATCTCATATTCCGAATTTCATGCCTAACATTATAAACCCCGCATTTTAGTCTCGATATTGAAAACACTTTTCAATAACTAGTCGGGCAATTCAATAAGATTCCCGACATCCTGATTGAATGCTCTTCGGAAACTTTAGTAGATGGCCGCACCCCCGATATCGTCGACGAAGTGCACTTAGGCGGAACACCGCGGCCGAGAGCACCCGTACAGATGCTTTTGGCTACGGGGTTCTTCTACAGTCACTTAGTCGGGGCTATGGGGAGCGGCTATCTAGTAATATTACCCGGTGAGTATCCGTGTACATTATGTGATTGCGACGGGGTTTTTGATCCAAATCAAAAACCCCGCGGCAACCGATCAAATGAGACTAAATTGCTAATTTTACAAAATTCAAACCAGTTTTCACAAAACTAATTATTGTGGATTCCAAATAGTATACCACATTTTACAGATAGCTAGACGATGATAAACATTTCAATCGAATCAACAAACACCCACATTTCCCAGAGACCTCAACACTTGAAACATTTTTTAAAATACCCAAAACATGCCACAAGCACCTACAGACCAACTGAAGAAGGGTCATTCCTGGCATCACCAACGTCGCCGTGGAACCGCCACAAACCCTAGGGTTTGGCCGTGGTTCTACGGTCGTATGGTCGAGTTAGGAGTTCGTTCTTCTTGTGGGTCCATAGAAACCCTGCATGATTTTTTTGAATATTTTTAACTTGGAAAAATCCAACATTTGGAAAAATTTCCAGAGAGCATGAAAAAGATGGATTTCAGAGTTCGATTGAACACTTTAACTTCATCTAGACCACTCCTAATACTCTAGCTTGGCTTTGATACCACTACTGGGTTCCTTAGCATCCTCACTATGTTTTTTAAGGTATCAAGCATGCAATTTTTAAAAATTTAGAGTGCTAAGAAACCCGGACCAAGGATCTAACTAGAGAATTAGGGTAAAGCTAATATGTAAACAACTTTACACTAAGTGAACAAGGAATAAAACCTTTGTAGACCGGTCATTCACTTCAAAAGCTCCGTGTAGTAGGCCCTTCACTCTAAGTAGTGGTTTCCCGAACTCTCGTTAGGCTCCACTGGGCGAAAGGAACAAGCTTGCTTGAAGAATTTCGAGGCCGAAAATGATCTACGTCGAGAAATCTCCAACTCAAGCTACCTCGACACTAATTGAGAATTAGTGAAGCAAACAACCTATACTAAATGATTTGTCTAGTGTAGATTGATGAGGTAGGAATTTTTCTCACTTTAGAATTATTTTTCTCACTCTTTTTCTTCACCTCAAGAAAACCTAGAGAGCTCAATGGAGATGAAGAAGAAGATGAAGTCTAGAATGGAATGGCAACCATGGGTAAGAAAATATCATATATAACTCATGTAGAGACTTAACCATGGCTAAAGATAATGGTTGGGTTAATAAATATCTAAAATAAAACAAAATTAATGTACTAAGTCAATGGTTTCCGCAAGCTTCTCCAAGTTTCACAAGCCATGACAAATTCCACCTAATTTTGTATGTTCTCTAAATAAATATTTACTCTAATTATCTTAAGTATGGTATGAGTCTCATGCAACCATGTACAATGTATCATCAAGCATGACAAAAGGAATAAATACAATAATATGTATCACATATATATTAAATGTATAAGTGAGAAAAAGAAATTCTTAAGTAAGCTAATATTAGTTAATATATATTTAATATATCAAATATATAATTATATATTAAATTATTAAATCAACACTTGATTTAATAATCCGGCTATATCACATATAACCGACTCATATCATTTGTATCAATTTATCCAATCAACACATGATTCAATAACCGGCTATATCACATATAACCGACCGATATCACATATCGCGAGATTAGAATACGGTATCACATACATGTATTAATATCGGTCCCGCACATATCACATATGTGCTCTACTTCGTTTCGCTTGAGCCAGGAAACCTTTGTGTAGGACTCTAAAGACTCGTCAGTACGCCGACAGTAGGTAATGATCATATCAGTTACCCACAAACCGTCAGCGGTACTAGCTGGACGTAACGGCTACCCGGATATTGAGCGATCAGAAAATCAGCAAGCAATCTTTTCTAAACTCCCGCAAAGCCTATCAGTAACACTACCGTACAGTCCGGTCTCTTCGTCTGATATGTCGCATATCTAGTCTTGGGGTGGTAAACGTCAGACCCCAATAACTTGATAAGTCATGCCGATTTGAGGCTCATAACTGGTCGAGAAACTACCGATAACACTTACTAGTAAATCTCATCATCAGCCCTAGCCAGGGACTTCCTGTTATAGCCAATCGAGCATAGCGCAACATCAACCTCCAATACCGGAAGAGACGAAACCCCTCTTATCGCTCATTACCTCTATGTGACTCGGGACTGTACCCAAAAACTACCGTTTTGCACGCTCTCTTGAACGTGGTATGGTGGAAATCAAAGCACGATAGGAATCACACAAGACACTATAACGATCTCGGGTCTACATACTAACCTGTACCCGTGTCACCAGAGAACTGTTATCTGACGATAGGTATAATACCATCTAGAAGTTCTCGGCGAGTTCTGTTCAGTATACCCAGTCTCCACTGAGAACCCTATACAATCTTTGATGTCAAATACCAATGGATGTGGGATCATCCATTGCCCATCACATGGGTTAAGAAACGTATACGCTAGTCTACTCTGGAATATCGATGCCCTGTCTCGATACTTCTAAGACTAGGAAAAATTAAATGATGAACCTATGGACTACCCTGGCCCCACTAGTATGATCTCGATAACAGTCCTGGTAATCAAGTACACATCCTAAGGGCTTTATCAGCATGTAACAGAGAGACGGTACAAGTATACATGTTGAGATAAAGAGCAACCATATGGCATATTATCATGTCGAGCAAGAAAGTCTTCTCTATATATGTCCAAGCAACCACTATAATATACAACCATATACAATAATGTCCTCTAGGGCATACATATAACTAATACGATCATATACGTGGGAGATGGGTAGTCTATAAGCACATCTTTAAATATCCCTAGTCGTAGAAGTATCGAGACTGAGCATCGATACTCCAGTGTAGACTAGTGTGTACTTATCGAGACCCCGACGAAGGGCAGTGGCCAAGTCTCACAAGCCATTGGTGTCAGTTTGTTCGCCTAAGATAGTATACAGGTTCTCATTGGGTTATGAGTACACTGGACGGACTCGCTAGGAACATGCTGGATAGTACTATACCTATTGTCAGATAGCAGTTCCCAGGTGACATGTGTACAGGTTAGTCTGTCGACCTGAGATCGTCATTTGTCTCGTGTGAGTTCCCACTGTGCTTTCATTACTACCCTACCATGGCTCAATGGAGTCGTGCAAACAGGTTTTAGTTGGGTACAGTCTCGAGCCATATGGAGGCAGTGAGCGGATCGTCGGGGATTCGTCTCTCTTGGTATTTGGAGTTGATGTCGCGTTGTGCACGGGTGGCCATCACCAGAAATCCTTAGCCAAGATAGTCAAGAATTACTAATTTCGATCAACAATTTCTCAACTGGTGATGGGTTTCATACCGACACGAAATATCGCGTTATTAGGGGTGTGACTTTATACACCCCCTAGACTTGATATGCAATACTCTTAGACGAACAGACCGGACTGTACGGAAATTATCACGAATAGGCTCAGTAGGGGTTCGGATGAGTTTGCTCGTCGGCCTTCCTTTCGCTCAATACCTGGGTATCCGTTACGTACAGCTAGTGTCGCTGACGTGCTTGTGGTTAAACCCACTACCAGCATATTGACGATTCTTTAGAGTCCCGCAAAGAGTGTTTCCCTGCTTCGGGCGAAATGATGTAGAAGCCGTATGGTTTTACGATAGGATTCTATCATATATGTGCACTTGTGCACGTATCATGATTCGGAAAGATAATACTAGTAGGGTTTGGTTTAAGTCGGATCCTAGTATTAAATTATTAGATTATTTTTGTCTCTTTATATTCATATTTTTCGGAATAAGGATACAGGTATATATATACGGATGAGGGGCATTCTTGTAATTTATTACAAGTTGCTTCTAGAAGAAGACACCTCATTATGTTTATAACCTTTTTGGATTAAAAGGTTATTAAGGTGGAGGATAAGGTGTTTATTGCATTTATGAAGCATGGCACACTTGGTGACTCATGGGGTGACTCAAGGTGTGACTCATGGTTTACTATTGTGCATGCTTAATATTTGTGTATTGTGAGATATTTTGTGAGGGTTGATTCATTTTCTAGAGATCACAACACTTAGCCATTTTTCTTGGCTTGGTTGCTTCACACTCTCATCTCTCTAGCTTATTCTTCTACCTTCACCCTAAATGTCTCATGTGTTGAGAAACCTAGGGTGTCATGAGGCAATCTAATCCATCATTAGACTCTACATCCTCTAGGCTATCTAGTTTAGTAAACTAGATACCCTAATTATCTCGGTTATGAGGTTGAAGCTCGAATTCCAAATCCTCAAGTGGATCATCTTCGATGGAGAGAGACCGGCGACCAAGCTTGATCATGGTGGCCACTAGGAGCTTGGGATGATGGTTAAAGACCGAAGGATACGAATCATTCGGTATAACCATTCTAAACTCTTTTACTTGTTTGCTAGATTAGGATTTATGGTAGATCCATATTTTGGGGTTGTTCTAGCGCCGGTTATTAAAATTTTTGTTCCGCAATCGGCCACGGTTTGATGGCCATGGCACTGGCATAACCCAACAGTACATGGATTCCATCTCAGATCGCATAGCATCATGCCACGGTTTGCTCGAAACTAGTTGGGTCATCATCTTCCATGATACAATCTCCGCTCCTACCGTCTATGAGAAAATCATAGCATCTATCAGGTGGATGCGGAACCCTATTAGATCTGCAGAGTGGCTGAGGTTCGTTGGAGCCTATTGAATCCTCTAATTCCACTAAATCATCAGTTGTAGTTTGTGTTTCTAGAACTTCTTCCAGTTCTACTCCTTTACCACTAATTTCTTTTACAAGAAATTCATTTTCTAAAAAGGTGGCATATTGAGAAACAAACACTTTTTGTTCCTCAGTATGGAAGAAGATATATCCATGTGATTTCTTTGGATATCCCACGAACTTGCAAAGAACTGATCGTGCCTCGAGTTTGTCCAAATTCTGTTTTTTAACATAGGCCGCCCATATCTTAACTCGTTTAAGATATGGTCTTTTTCCATACCATATCTTATATGGAGTGGTAGGCACAGATTTGGTTAGAACTCTATTCAATATGTATGCAGCTGTCTCAAGTGCATAACCCCAAAAGGAAATAGGTAACTCAGTAATACTCATCATAGAGCGCATCATATCCAATAGGGTGCGATTCCTCCGCTTCGACACTCCATTGTGCTGTGATGAATACGGAGGAGTAAGATGAGAGAGAATCCCATTCTCTTTTAAATAGTCACGGAATTCCGCACTTAAGTATTCTCCTTCCCGATCGGATCGAAGGATTTTAATACTTTACCCGTTTGGTTCTCTACTTCGTCCTTGTATTCCTTGAAATTCTCAAAACTTTCAGACTTGTGTTTCAACAGGAACAAATGTCCAAATCTTGAGAGATCATCGGTGAATGTGATAAAATACGAAGAACCATTCCTGGCATGTGTAGACATAGGACCACATACATCACTATGTATCAGTCCCAAGAGTTCAGTAGCACTTTCTCCGTGTCCAGTAAATGGAGTTTTGGTCATTTTTCCTTTGAGACATGACTGGCAAGTTTCATAAGATGTAAATTCGAACTGATTCAAATATCCATTTTTATGCAACTTAGCAAGTCTTGTCACATTGATATGACTAAGTCTATAATGCCACAAGAAGGATTTGTTCATTTATGAACTTTTCCTCTTGTGTGTGTTCTGTATATTAAGAATTGTATTTTGATTCAGAACGTATATATCATTACATAACGTAGCAAACCCAATCAACACTTGATTTAGGAAAATGTTCAAATCATTTTTCGCTAGTACAAAGTTATATCCTTCTTTATCTAATAAAGAAATGGATATAATGTTGCACATCATCGATGGTACGTAATAACAGTCGTTCAGAATCAATGTATTACCATTTGGTAATACAAGGTGATATTCGCAGTTTCGGCAGCAACAATTGCTCTGTTCCCTACTCGGAGAGACATATCACCCTTTCCCAGTTCTCTACTTCTTCTTATCCCTTGTAACACATTAAAAATATGGGATCCTAATCTGATATCTAATACCCAGGACGTTGTTAGTTATGTATATGCCCTAGAGGCCATTATTGTACATATGATGTATATTATAGTGGATGCTTGGATATATATAGAAATGACTTTCTTGCTCGACATGATAGTTTTCTATTTGGTTTCACTTTGTCTTAACATGTTGACTTGTATTAGTTTACTGTCTTGCTCTCACATGTTGATAAAGCCCTTAGGATATGCACTCGACTACTGGGACTATGATGAGATCATACTAGTGGGGCCAGGGTAGTCAACGAGTACATCCTATAACTGTTCGTAATGGAGGGTGTATCGAGACAAGGCATCGATACACCGGAGTAGACTAGCTTATACGCATCTTGACCCATATGATGGGCGATGGATGATCCCATATCCATCGGTGTTTGACATCAAAGATGGTGTACGGGTGCTCAGTGGAGACTGGGTACACTGAACGGACTCGCCGAGAACTCCTAGATGGTATTATACCTATCGTCAGATAGCAGTTCTCCGGTGACACTGTTACAGGTTAGTCTGTAGACCCGAGATCGTCATAGAGTCTTGTGTGATTCGCACTGTGCTTTGATTTCCACCTTACCACGTCTAAGAGGGCGTGCAAAATTGTGGCTTTTGGGTACAGTCCCGAATCACATGGAGGCAATGAGCGATAGGAGGGGTTTCGTCTCTCCATGTATAGGGAGTTGATGTTGTGATGTGTTCGATTAGCTATAACTGGAAGTTCCTGGCCAGGGTTGATATGGAGATTTACTGGTAAGTGTTATCAGTAGTTTCTCGACCCGTTATTAGCCTTACATCTACACGACTTATCGGTTACTGGGGTCTGACGTTTACCACCCCTAGACTAGATATGCGACATATCAGACGAGAAGACCGGACTGTACGGTAGTGTTACTGATTGGATTCACAGGAGAATGTACATGCTTGCTTGTTGATCTTCTGATCACTCGATACCTGGGTGGCTGTTACGTTTAGCGGACCGCTTGCAGCTTGTGGGTGTTTGATATGATCGCCACCTACTGCCGGCGTATTGAAGATTTTTTAGAGTCCTACACAAAGGTTTCCTAGCTCAGGCAAAACGGAGTAGGAGCACATATGTGATATGTGCGGGACCGAGAGTAATACGATATGAGATACCATATTCTTTTCTCTTGTTATATGATATCGGCCGGGTATATGTGATATATCCGGGTCATCGGATCAAGTGTTGATTCGATGATTCAGTACAAGTTATATTAGTCGGTTATATGCGATATAGCTGGATTGTCGGATCATGTGTTGATTCGATAATTTAATGTATAATTATATATATGATATATTATATTACGTTAACTAATATAAGCTTTATTTATTGATTCATTTTCTCACCGTATAATACATTGATATATATGCGATATATGTTAATTATATTATTTTCTTTTGTTACAAAAAAAATATTATATATGTGACATATAATATTGTAACAAGTTAGGGTTACAAATGCAACATGATTTGTGGAGTTTAAACAAGTTAGGGTTTGATTTGGGTTAGCATTTTGGTTAGCTTTTTCATGAAGCTTTCTTTGTTTTTAACTTAGATATTTTGTGTAGATATTTTCTTAACCCAACCCAAACCATTTACCCTAGTTTATTCTCTACAAGGGTTAAGCATTCATGCTTAACTCATGGTTGATTTGTAACCACAACAATAATTCATTATTCATCAGAAAAGCTTTATTCTTCTTCTTCCTCCTTGAAAAAGCTTGCTAGTTTTTTGCATGTGATGAATTAGTGTGGGAAATTGAAAACAAAAGAGAGCTAAATTCCTACTTCATCATCCTTATCTATTCTAGCCACTTAGATTAGGGTGTTCACTTCACTAATATTTGATTAGATAAGTGAGAGCCTGAGTTTGAGATTCTTCAAGGTAGATCATCTTCGAAAAGGAAGACTTCAAGCAAGTATGGATCGTTCGGATTGTGGGGCCTCTCTAGAGTCCGGATGTTCATGGATCGCGGCGAAGGGACTACTACACGGAGCTAATGAAGCGAAGGAACGGACTACAAAGGTTGTAATCCCTTTCTCTTAGATGTAAAGTTGTTTACATGCAAGTTAATCCTAATCCTCTAGTTAAGATCATAGTTAGGGTTTGTTTAGCACCCCAAAAATTTTAAAGTAGCATGATTGATGCTTGCCAAAACCTTCATAAGGTGCTATGCTAACCCTACAGTGGTATCAGAGCCAAGCTAGAGCATTAGGTGACGTGTATACGAAGTTAAAAGTCTGATCGAACCCCGAAATATGATTTTGGACCCCCTCTTTGGAATTTTTTTTAAAACTTGGTTTTTTCCATATTAAAAATACTCAGAAAAATAAGCAGGTGATTCTATGGATATCAGTGAAGTACGACTCCCTGAATCCATCAGGCCACCGCAGAACCGCGGCCAAACCAAGCTATTGGCGGCGGTTCCGCGACAGAATATGAGGATTGAAGGATCGTACTTCAAGAGGTGATCTGTGGGTATTAAATTATGCTTCTGGGAATTTCTAATATTACTCAAGTGTTGAGTTTTCTGGAGATCTTAAGAATTCGTTGATTCGATCGGAAAGTTTAATATCGTTTAGTTTTTCGGGTAATTTAGAACGTGTTAAAAGTTTCGAACGGATATCAATAACTCAAGTGTTGGATTTTTCCCGAGTTTAAAACTTTCAGAAAATCATGCAAGCATTGTAAGTCGGCGTTGTACACCCCACTACTTGCGGGGAGGTAGAAATATGAAAAAAATCTTTTTGTTTAAAACAACATCGACAAACCGAAAGGATCTTTGCTAAACTATAACTAACACTAACATAGGAGTTGTTAACTACTATGAAAAGAGATTATACCTAATGAACCTAGTCCTTCATCTTCTCGTTATCTACCTCCTCGTCGGCCTCCTCTATGTAATAAACGATCCACCCGAGAGCTTCTACTCCAAGCTTTGCCTCTAATATTGAGGTAACTAGGTTTCTTTAGTTGCTAATCAAAGTCACCTAGATGATATAGAGTATGGTTATGGATTAAATAGTCCAGCTAATCCTTGATCTCAACACATGAGAGGGTAGGATTAGGGTTTGAAGAGAGAGAGCTTGAGGAGAGAGAAGGTGAGCATAAGAAAATTATATGAAAATGTTTCTCACTTCTAATATATCATGAAGCATAAAGAAAATAAAATAAATAAATCTAAATGATTTATCATCATGCTTCATTTAATATATGCAATGAATCATCAAGTGAGTCATTAAGTAATAAATGCTTCATTAACTCACTGGAATGATTCATCTAATGAGTCACAAATGCATTTAATGTAAACGCCACCTAAACCCTCAAGCCACCATACTTCTAGAAGCTTCCCGCCAAATTACGAGAACGCCCCTCCTATCCGTGAATACATGGAAAAACTTTAGACTGTATAAATCCAATAATCCGATACTAGAATCTGGCTTAAACCAAAGACGGCTAATTAAAACTGTCCGAACATCGTATGTGTGTTTAAACATGTATACGTCCGAACCCTTATCGTAAAACCATACGACCTCTATATCGTTTCGCCTGGAGCAGGGAAACCCTCTGTGTGGGACTCTAAAGACTCGACTACTACGCTGGAAGTGGGTTTAACCATAGACCGCAAGCGGCACTAGCTGTACGTAACGGTCCCCAGGTAGATGTCGATAAGAAGGCCGATGAGGAAACCCATCCGAACTCCTACTGAGCCTGATGTGAAAATCTCCGTACAGTCTGGTCTGTTCGTCTAAGACTATCACATATCGGGCCTAGGGGGCGGCAAGCGTCAGTCCCCTAAAAGCGGTATAAGTCTTATCGGAGCGAAGCACATTACACCTTGGGAAACTACTGGAACCTACCAGTAAATCTCGCTTGCCCTGGACAGGGACTTTGCGTAATGGCTCTCTGACACAGCGCAATATCAACTCCCAATACCGGGAGAGATGAATCTTGTCTAACCGCCAATGCCTCCAAGTGCTCGGGATTGCACCCAACTGCTACCTGTTTGCACGACTCCTTTGAGCAGTGGTAGGGTAGAAATCTAAGAACAGTGGGACACACTCAAGGCGAAGTAGCAGTGTCATGTCTGCGGACTATGATGTACTCATGTCACTTGGGAACTGTTAACTGACGACGGGTATAATACCAACCAACAGTTCCCCGCGAGTCCTGTCTGGTGTACCCGTAACCCAACGAGCACCTGTATACTATCTTCAGTACGACGTACTGATGGCTGTGGGACAGACCATATCCCCAACTGGGATGAGAAGCGTACACACTAGTCTACTCCGGAGTATCGATGCCCTGTCTCGATAATCCTACGACTAGGGACCTGAAAAAGGATGTGCTTGTAGACTACCCAGCCCCCACTAGTGTGACTGCCATCATAACGCTGGTAGTCAAGCAAGATCCTAAGGGATCTATCAATACGTAGACACATATTAAGATAGATAAAACCAAGTAGCATACTATCATGTTTAGCAAGACTGTTATATAACTGTGAATATCCCAAGCTTCCATTAAGTAATATACAAGCTGGTATTGTTAGTTATATGTATGCCCTAGAGGCCTTTACTGTACATAGGATGTATATTGTAGTGGATGCTGGAACGTATATAGGTAGGACTTTCTTGCTCGACATGATAGCACTCTATCTGGTTGCTCTTTATCTTAACATGTATACTTGTTGCCTCTCTATTACATGTTGATAAAGCCATTAGGATGTGTACTCGACTTCCAGGACTATGATGAAGATCATACTAGTAGGGCCTGGGTAGTCAATGAGTACATCCTTCAATGTTCCTAGTCGTGGGAATATCGAGACGGGGCATCGATATTCCAGAGTAGACTAGCGTATATCTTCTCGATCCATGTGATGGGCGATGGATGATCCCATATCCATTGGTGTTTGACATCAGAGATGGTATGCGGGTGCTAAGTGGTGACTGGGTATACTGAACGGACTCACCGAGAACTCCCAGATGGTATTATACCTCACGTCAGATAGCAGTTCTCTGGTGACACTGGTACAGCTTAGTCTGTTGACCCGAGATCGTCATAGAGTCTTGTGTGTCTCCCACTGTGCTTTGATTTCCACCCTACCACGGCTCTATTGAGGCGTGCAAACAGGTGGTTTTTAGGTACATTCCCGATTCACATGGAGGCAATGAGCGATAGGAGGGGATTCGTCTCTCCCGGTATTGGGGGTTGATGTTGCACTATGCTCGACTGGCCATAACTGGAAATTCCTGGCCAGGGTTGCACCGATTTACTGGTAAGTGTTATCAGTAGTTTCGTGCTTGTTATGGACCTTACATCAGCATGACTTATCAAGCTACTGGGGTATGACGTTTACCACCCCTAGGCGAGATATGCGGCATATCAGACGAACAGACCGGACTGTACGGTAAGTGTTACTGGTTGGATTCACAAGAGTGTGAGCAAGCTTGCTCGTTGATCTTCTGATCGCTCAATATCCGGGTGGCCGTTACGTTTAGCAGACCGCTTGCGGCTTGTGGGTGTTTGATATGATCATCACCTACTGCCGGCGTATTGACGAGTCTTTAGAGTCCTACACAGAGGTTTCCTGGATCAAGCGAAACGAAATAGGAGCGCATATGAGATATGTGCGGGACCGAGAATAATACCGGTATGTGATACTGAATTCTATTCTCGCGATTTGTATCATCGGATGGTTATATATGATATAGCTGGGTTACCGAATCAAATGTTGATTCGATATATTGATACACTTGATATTAGTCGGTTATATGCAGTATGACCGGATCATTAAGTCAAGTGTTGATTTAATGATTTAATTTATAATAATATATTTGATATATTACTTTACATTAACTAATATTGGTTCATTTAAGATTGATTTTCTCACTTGAATGTGCACATTGTTTATATGTGATATATGCAAGTGTACATGTTTGTATCATGCTTGATGATACATACAAGTTGTGTGTATGAGACTTAAACCAAATTGAGGTTAAATTAGGGTTTACTAATTTCCTAATAAATTTCTTTTGTCATTTCCTTAGGATGCTAGTTAACCCAACCCTTAACCCAACTCTTTGGTTAATTCTCTACACAAGTTAAGCATGAGAGATTAACTTAACCATGGTACCATAATTAAAAGGATAAGTTTCATTCTTTATTCTTATTCTCATCATTATTCTTTCTTCTTCTTCTTCTTCAAGAAAAAGAAAGCTTACTAGCTCTAATGGTGCCATGAGATTAAGAGTGAGAAATCCAATTCTAAAGTGAACCCACTTCCTATTTCTTCATTCTCTACCACTTGCCATGTAGTAGAGTGTGTTATCTTCACAAGTTTTATGACCAAGTGAAGATGGAGCTTGAGTTTGAGTCGCCTCGACGTAGATCATTTTCGGCATCGAAGTCAACGACCTAGCCCGCTTATTTCTCCGATGAAACCAACGCTAGGGTCCGGGATCCCGATGATCGCAGCGAAGGGACGTCATCACGGAGCTAAAGAAGTGGAGGACCGGATCTACAAAGGTTGTATTCCCTTTCACTTGTAGTTAAGTTGTTGACTTGCATTGTTTCGCCTTACCTCTAGTATCGATCTTTCTTAGGGTTTCTCGGCACATGATAAAAAATTTGATTTTGGCATGGTTGATCAGTTGTAGAACCTCATGGGTGTGCCTAGGAACCCTACAGTGGTATTAGAGTCTAGCTAGAGCTTTAGGCGAAGTGTAGACGAAGCTAGAAGTCCGATCGAACCCGATATCCACCGATTTCACCCCTCTCTGTACAATTTTTCAAACTGTGGATTTTTGTGAATTAAAAATGCTCAGAAAATAGAGCAGGAAATTATAAGGAAAACTGTAGAAAACGAAGCCCTAACTCTACTGTAGCGCCGCGGAACCGCGGCCTAACCCTACTTTTGGCGGCGGTTCCGCGGCCGTATGTAAAGGTTATGGATTCTTTTTCACACAGTAATGCCCGTATCTGTTTCCTCTATTCTCTGGGAATTTTTAATTTCTACTCAACAGTTGAGTTTTCTGGGTTGTTTTGGGGACTCGATGATTCGATCGGATTGTCTAACTTTGTCTATGTGTTTTTCCAGGTAATTTTAGAATATGTTAAAAAGTTCGACCGGATATAAATACCCATTTTTCCCCTGCCGGGAAATTTCCAAGTGTTGGATTTTTCCGTGGTTTAAGAACGTTCTAAGTAGAACAAGTAACGCGATGGACCCTCTAGAAGACAACAAACCTTAACTCGATTATGTGACCGTCTTGAACTGCCCTTTGAACTTTAGGGTTTGGGGCAGTACGGCGTGCCACATATGAGGCGTTGGCTTGACCTTTCTACGGATGGACCGTTGGTAATGTGGCATGAAGTGAATGCTTTTTTAAACTTATTTCATGTGTTGAGCTGTTTCGGGAAAACTTGGGTGTTTGATTGTTCGATCGAAAAGTTTAACATTTTCTATTTATCTGGAATGTGATACAATATTTGGAATCCACAAGTAGTTATGATATAACTGATTTGGATGTTATAAATCTAGCACTTTAGTCTTACTTGATCGGTTGCCACGGAATTTTGATGCGATCAAAAGTCCGTCGCAATCACGTAGCGTACGCGAATACTCGCCGGGTAAACTTAATAGATAGCCACGTCCCATAGCCCCGACCAAGTGACTGTAAGAGAACCCCGTCGCCGAAAGCATTCGTTCGGGTGCTCACGGCAGCGGTGTTCCGCCTTAGTGCACTTCGTCGACGGTATCGGGGATGCGGCCGTCTACTAAAGTTTGCGACGAGCATTCGTTCAGGATGTCGGGAATCTTGTTGAATTGCCCGACTTGATATTGAAAAGTGTTTTTGATAATGAGACTATAATGCGGGGTTTATAATTGTTAGGCATGCGATGTCTAAGGAATTCGTTTCGTTAGACATGTGATGTTTATGTAGGTTGCAGATTCCAACTATTGTAGTTTTATACTTTCTTTTCTGCGACCGTAAGTGTAATATGTGATATCGCCGGTTTGTTTGCTATATGTCAACGACAATTGGGATGCGCATATTTACTTACGTTGATGACATGTGATGTTATGTGTTGCTGGATATGTTATATTGGATCGTCGTGTTTGAATAGCCGGGTTTTTTTTATATGAGATGAGTGTTTTTCATTTTCATTCATGTAAAAACTTGTATGTAATATTCTTTTATTGGGGCACTTCCAGGTTGCGGAAGATGTCACCGTTGATGTATGTTATTTACTTTTCCGCATTAGGATAGACCCAAGAAGGGGAGCATAAGTAACCGCGTTCTAGGGTCCAGTGGGAGACCATCTCGAGGAGTCGAGTTCGGGTCTCCTAACTCTAGAATTGGTAGGGTTGCTTGCCGCTCTCGTAGGGGTTTAGGGGTGTGGGATTGGATATTCATCACGACCGTGCAATCCGTGTTTTATAGGGGCTCAGAATAAAACACGGATGTCCTAGTATATCCAATATTTCATATGATTTTTTCTGCTGCGTTATCGGTGATGTGATCATGTGATTTGTTCAGATGAATACTGTATATACTATATATGATATATTATATAGACATTGCTTATGTTTTACACCCGCGCTAGCCCTGCCCTGCTCTGCCGTTAGTTACCTAACCTAACGGTGCAGACGAGACATCGAGGCGAATGCGGATGGCATAAACGTATGTTGTATTTATCTGTGATGTTTAGGTGGACTTAAATGATGGGACATTCATTAATGAGATTAATGAAAGAAAATAAACCTAAAAGATGTTGTGGGATCGAATTTCAAAAACAAAAACAGGTAGCTACAGTTCTTGTTTTGCATCGCGGTGTTCCTTGTAGAACATCCTGCACCTTATTCGATAAGGAAAGGGCCGAGATCCCTTCACCGGGAGTGACCCCTTTAGCAATAACTGGCAGATGCTACAACCCTCGGTTTGTCTTTTGATTGCATCTATAGTTTTTGCTTTGCACAGCGGTATATATGATATATCTTGCACCTTATTCGATGAGGAAAAGGCCGACGATCCCTTCACCGGGAGTGGCCCCTTTAGCAAAACTAGAAAAGCCTAAAAAACACTCCATTTAAAAACTATTTGATTCCGCAACGAGATCAAGTTCAAAGCGTTAAAGGTTTTATTAAAAACCATCCGCAACCCTCCGTCATTTTAGGAAGTAGAGTACTTAGTATTCGTGCTGTGTTTGTTGACCATAGTCAAGGCACTATGTACGGTAGCTAAGTAATGTCTTCCTACACCGCATATGATGTGATTAGTTAGGACAGTCATGTGGCTTTGTTGACCTTAGCCAAGGGTCATGTGGGTGGGTCTAATTAATCACGAAATGACGGGTAGAACTTGACTAGTGCTTATGATTTGTTGAGCTTAGCCAAGGTTATAGGTGCTAGGGGTAAAAACTATTATCGGGAGTTTCAAGTGTTGAAATTTGCAATGAGATTGCATACCTTCTATATGATAGTTGGATCCCGATACCCACTGCGAGTAATTGTTACTCCTGGGAGTGTTTTGCACTTTACAATTAGCCGATCAAGTAGGTGTCTAGAAAGGTGTCAACGGGGTTACTGCAGGGCTCCTAGGCACACTAGTGAGGTCTCCCAAGACATCAACCATGGCAATTTCAAAAATATGGTGCCTACAAACCCTAGTGTACGGATCGATAACTAGATGTCTAGGCGAAAAGAAAGCTAGCTAACAACTTAGCTAATGAGAATACGGAAATACAACCTTTGTAGATCCGGTGCTCCACCTCCACGGCTCCGCAACGAGGTCCTCTCCGCTGTCCAAATCAAATCCGGGCTCTAGGATCGACTTCGTCGGAGAATGGGCAAGCTAGGTCGTCGATGTCCATGCCGAAGATGATCTACGTCGAGGCATCGATGAATCAAGCTCCACCTTCACCAAACCCTAAAATCTTGTGAAGGAAACACACTCTACTTCTTGGCAAGAGGTAGAGGATGAAGAAATAGGATGTGGGTAAACTTTGGAAATGGATTTCTCACTCAAAACATCAATCCACCATTGATGACCTCAAGCTTCTTCACTTGAAGCAAGGAAGAAGAATAAGAATATTATTATGATAAGTTAAAAGAATAAGAAAAGAAAAAATGAATTCTTATCATAATTTTAACCCAAGTTAAGTGTAGAGAATTGACCAAGGTTAAAGAATGGTTAGGGTAAAGGAGATGAGACAAAAATGGTGACATGAAGAAAGCTTCATGAAGCTTCAAGTTGAAAACAAAAATAGCCACCATTTTTGACTTCTTTTCCTTTTCACATTTATCTTTTAAATACAAATGAAAATATAAATGAATAAAAGAAAACCCTAATCATTTATTTAACCTAGGTTTAATTCATTACACTTAACAAAAAGATATGTATCATCAAACATGATACAATCAAGTGCACAAAAATCATATCGCATATGCAATGCGCACACCCGAGTGAGAAAATCCATTCAAAGTGAACCGATACTAGTTAATGCAAAGTAATATATCAAATATATAATTATGCATTAAATCATTAAATCAACACTTGATTTAACGACCCGGTCATGACGCACATAACCGACGGGTATCATTAGTAACATCTTATCGAATCAACACTTGATCCGATAACCCGGCTATATCGCATATAACCGATCGATGTCACATCGCGAGAATCGAATACAGTATCGCATACAGTATTATTCTCGGTCCCGCACATATCTCATATGCGCTCCTATTTCGTTTCGCTTGAGCCAGGAAACCTCTGTGTAGGACTCTAAAGACTCGTCAATACGCCGGCAGCGGATGATGATCATATCAAACATCCACAAGCCGCAAGCGGTCTGCTAAACGTAACGGCCACCCGGGTATTGAGCGATCTGAAGATCGACGAGCAAGCCCGCTCACACTCCAGCGAATCCGACCAGTAACACTACCGTACAGTCCGGTCTGATCGTCTGATATGTCGCATATCTCGCCTAGGGGTGGTATACGTCAGACCCCAATAGCTCAATAAGTCATGTCGATATGAGGTCTATAACACTTCGAGAAACTACTGGTAACACTTACCAGTAAATCTCAGCAACCCTGGCCAGGGATTTCCTGTTATAGCCAATCGAACACAGCGCAACATCAACTCCCTATACCGGGAGAGACGAATCCCCTCCTATCGCTCATTGCCTCCATGTGACTCGGGACTGTACCCAAAAACCACCGTTTTGCACGCCCTCTTGGACGTGGTAAGATGGAAATCAAAGCACAGTGGGAACCACACAAGACTCTATGACGATCTCGGGTCAACAGACTACTCTGTACCAGTGTCACCAGAGAACTGCCATCTGACGTGAGGTATAATACCATCTGGGAGTTCTCGGCGAGTCCGTCCAGTGTACCCAGTCTCTACTGAGCACCCGTATATCATCTCTGATGTCAAACACCAATGGATATGGGATCATCCATCGCCCATCACATGGGTCGAGAAGCGTATACGCTAGTCTACTCTGGTATATCGATGCCCCGTCTCGATACACCCACGACTAGGGACTTTGAAGGATGTACTTATGGACTACCATGTCCCCACTAGTATGATCCGCATCATAGTCCAGGTAGTCAAGTACAGATCCTAAGGGCTTTACCAACATGTAACAGAGAGACAATCAGCATACACGTTAAGGTAAAGGGTAACCAGATAGCATACTATCATGTCGAGCAAGAAAGTCCTCCCTATATACGTCCCAGCATCCACTACAATATACATCCCATGTACAGTAATGGCCTCTAGGGCATATATATAACTAACAGTTACGCCCCTGGGAAAACGAGGTTTATTTTAATTAGGTCTGTGCGATAGCACGGGGATCCTCCCTCAAAGTACCGACACTGGCCTGGCCGAAAGATTGGGGAACTTATAGAGTGTAATTAATCCCGGCTAGTCTTTCCTTTTAGGATTTGAAGGAAGATTTGATAAAAAAAAGTGGGAGCCATCCTGATTAGATAAAATATATAACCAATCAAATCTTGCAAGAGCGCACGCAGAGTGTTTTCTTCTCTCTCTCTCCAGGTAGCGACCATATCACGCCTTAATCAAGATAATAATATGGATGTATTGACCTAACCCGCTTTTTGTACTGAGCTGGGGAACGTTGGTCCCGCTCCAACTTATAATTGTTATAAGACCGAGCAGGAAATAGGGGAATACCAGAATTCTTATGCCGCCCAAACGAAGAAAGTGCATATGATGCATCTTCTTCGGGTGCGTTCATTACAAAGAACTGTTTCTCAGTATCCTCTGCGTCCTGGGTATTTGATACCGGATCAGGATCCCAGATATGTAATTTGTTACATAGGGCTACAGAGGTAGAGAACTGAGAATGGGTGATAAGTTTCATGAGACAGAAAACGGTCCAAGTGTTGCAGCCAAGTCTGTTGGTCACTGTCATCCTGTATTACAAGTACATTGATTCTGAACAAATGTTATTAGATACCGAACCTGATATACAAAATCATATCAGTCTCTTTATTAGTAAAGAAGGATATAATTTTGTAATGTTGAATAATGCTTTGTACATTTCCTATATCGGTTCAGGCACGTTATCTGAAAGCATTGACGTTCTAAATTAAACTACAGTTCCTAGTATACAGAACACACATAAGAAAAAGAGTTCAGAAATGAACGATTCCTTCTTGAGGTATTGTAGACTAGGTCAAATCAATGTGACCCGACTAGCTAAAGTTACATTTAGATGCATATTTAAATCAATTTGAATTTACATCTTATGAAACTTTCCAGTCATGTCACAAAGTGAAGATGACCATAGCTCCGTTTACTGGAAACAGACAAAGAGTTAGTGAACTCTTGGGACTGATACATAGTGATGTATAAAGGTCCCCAGTCTACATATGCCAAAACTGGTTCTTTGTACTTCCTTACATCCACTGATGATCTATCAAGATTCGAACACATGTTCCTGTTGAAACACATGTCTGAAGCTTTTGAGAAGTTCAAAGAATATAAGTCAGAAGTAGAGAACTAATACAGGTATAAGTATTATGTCCTATGATAAGATCAGGGAGGAGAATACTTGTGCATGGAATTCTTGGACTATTCTAAAGGAGAATGAGATTCTCTCTCAGTGTTACTCCTCTGTATACACCACATCACAACGGTGTATCGGGGCTTAGCAATCACACCCTATATGATATGGTGCGCTCTATGATGAGTACTACTGAGTTACCTATTTCCCTTTGGGGGTTGTGCACTTGAGAAGCAACATACCTATTGAAGCAGATTCAAATCAGATCACAGCCTACCACTCCATATAAGATATGGTATGGAAAGAGCCCATCTCTTAAGCAAGTTAAGATTTGGGATTGTCCGGCCTATGTCAAAAGCAAAATCCGGAAAAGATCGAGGTAAGGTCAGTTCTGTAGAACTGGAAGGATTTCCAGCTATACAAACTACAGCTGATGATTTGATAGAACCAAAGGATTCAATAGTCCCTAACGAACCTCAGCCTCTCTGCCGATCTAGCAGGGTTCCTCATCCCCCTGAGAGATACTTTGGTTTCTCGATGACAGTGGGAGCGAGGATTGCATCATGAGATGATGACCTAACTAGTTTCGAGCAGGCCATCAAGAGTGGGGACTCTGTAAGAATGGCTGGATGCTTAGCGATCTGAGATGGAATTCATGTACACCAACAAAGTATGGACTTTGGATGCTGTATCTGAAGGGTTAAATCCCCATCAGGAGCAAGTATATCTTGAGAAGATTACTTGGTGTAGATGGAAAAGTTGGGACTTCCAAAGCTAGACTTGTTAAAGGTTTTCGTCATCGACCAGGCATGGATAATGATGAAACCTTTTCCAGGGACGATGCTTAAGTCCATCCAGATCCTACTTGCCATTGCTACATACCATGACTACAATATCTGGTGGTTGGGTGCCATGACTAATATTCTAAATATTAATTTAGAAGAGAACGTCTATAAAAACACAGCCAGAGGGCTTCGTAAACAGTGGGAGCAGCGGAAACATGTGCAAGTTGCTTTACAGAATAAAGCAGGCATCGCGGAGTTGGAACGTCTGTTTTGATGTGGTAGTCAAAGTTTTTGACTTCATTAAAATGGTAGATGTTTAAGTCCATGTCACGCACCCCACGAACTTACGGGGAGGCGGAATATATGAAAAACAATTATCAAAGCTTCGTAACACGGACTTGAGCGCATGAATCGTTTCTAAACCATTGCTAACAAAGTACTAGAGGTTTAACTGCTCGGATACGAAGTTATACCTCACGTTACTTGTCCTTCGGGTCTTCATCGCGGTCCTCCACTCCTCGTAGGCTCCTTGGAACATCGGCATCTCAACGGCCTCCTCGAATCAAAGACGATCCACCTGAAAGCTCCTACGCCAAGCTTAATCTCAAACTTGAGATAACTAGGTTGCTTAAAGTGCTAATCTAAGCTACCTACGGGATATAGAGTGAGGTTATGGATGTATTAGTCTAGCTAACCCTTGATCTCAACACATGAGAGGTTAGGGTTAGGGTTTGAAGAAAGAGTGAACTTGAGGAGAGAGAAGGTGAAGATGATAATGAAAAGAATAATGAACTCATATGAATATATCAACCATAACAATTAATCAAATAAATAATATAAATGATTTATCATCATGGTTAGATTTATTCATCTAGTTTGATTCATCATATGACTCATTAACTCATTAATGAATCATTAAATACAAAGCATGAATCACACAAATGTGTCATTAAGCAATTAATGCTCATGCCACCTTAACCCCTTAGTCACCATTCTTCTAGAAGCTTCCCGACAAATTACGAGAACGCCCCTCCAATCCGTGAAAACACGGAAAAACTTTAGATTGTATAAATCCAGTAACCCTATACTAGAATCTGGCTTAAACCAAAGCCGACTAGCAAAAACTGTCCGAAAAGTCGTACGTGCGTAAACACACGTACGCATCCGAACCCTTGTCGTAAAACCATACGACCTCTATATCGTTTCGCCTGGAGCAGGGAAACTCTCTGTGTGGGACTCTAAAGACTCGACACCACACTGGCAGTGGGTTTAACCACAGACCGCAAGCGGCACTAGCTGTACGTAACAGTCCCCAGGTAGATGTCGATAAGAAGGCCGATGAGGAAAACCATCCGAACCCCTACTGAGCCTGATGTGACAATCTTCGTACAGTCCGGTCTGTTCGTCTAAGACTATCGCATATCAAGCCTAGCGGGCGGCAAGCGTCAGTCCCCTAATAGCTGTATAAGTCGTGTCAGAGCGAAGCCTATTACACCCTGAGAAGCTACTGGAACCTACCAGTATATCTCGCTTGCCCTGGTCAGGGACTTTGCGTAATGGCTCTCTGACACAGCGCGATATCAACTCCCTATACCAGGAGAGACGAATCCTATCTAACCGCCACTGCCTCCAAGTGCTCGGGATTGCACCCAACCGTTACCTGTTTGAACGACTCCTTTGAGCCGTGGTAGGGTAGCAATCTAAGAACAGTGGGACACACTCGAGGAGAAGTAGCAGTGTCAAGTCTGCGGACTATGCAGTACTCATGTCACCTGGGAACTGTTAACTGACGATGGGTATAATACCAACCAATCGGTTCCCTGGCGAGTCTTGTTCGGTGTACCCGTAACCTAACGAGCACCTGTATACTATCTCCAGTACAACGTACTGATGGCTGTGGGACAGACCATCTCCCCAACTGGGATGAGAAGCGTACACACATAGTCTACTCCGGAATATCGATGCCCTATCTCGATAATCCAACGACCAGGGACCTGTATAGGATGTTGCTTACAGACTACCCATCCCCCACTAGTGTGACTGCCATCACAACGCTGGTAATCAAGCAAAGATCCTATGGGCTCTACTAATATCTATAAGTGATACGTTACAAGAAACATATGCACATATTAAAGCAGACACAGACCAAGTAGCATACTACCATTTTTAGCAAGACTGTTATATACAACTGTGAATATCCCAAGCTTCCATTATGTACTATACAAACTAGTATGATACAATAATGGCCCCTAGGGCATATACACTAACAATCTCCCACTTGCACTAGGGCCATGAGCTGGCATATCGTAGACCTATCATCTCGAATAGCCTCTCGAACTGCGTCTGAGGAAGGGCCTTTGTGAATGGATCAGCAATGTTATTCTCTGTCTCTACTCTCTTCACCTCGATCTCCCGGCGATCTACGATCTCCCTGATCAGGTGATACCGCCTTAAGATGTGTCTGGACTTCTGATGGGACCTGGGTTCCTTCGCTAAAGCTATAGCGCCGTTGTTGTCACAATACAGAGGTATTGGACCAACACTGGAAGGAACCACCTGAAGTTCTGTGAGGAACTTCTTCATCCAGACTGCTTCTTTTGCGGCATCGCAAGCAGCTATGTACTCTGCTTCCATCGTAGAGTCAGCAACGGTCTCCTGTTTAGAACTTTTCCAATAGACCGCCCCTCCATTGAGGGTAAAGACATAACCCGACATGGATTTGGAGTCATCTTTGTCACTCTGGAAGCCGGAGGCGGCAAAGGCCTCCATCTGAAGGTCTTTTCTGCCATATACCAAGAACATCTCTTTAGTTCTCCTTAGGTACTTGAGAATGTTCTTTACTGCTGTCCAGTATTCTCCCCTGGGTTTGCCTGATACCTGCTTACAACGCTCAATGCGTATGCTACATCTGGTCTGGTACATAACATCGCATACATTATAGAGCCTACCACAGAAGCGTAGGGTATAATCGACATACGATCCCTTTCCAAATCAGTCTTGGGAGACATCTCTTTGGAGAGGGTGATTCCGTGACAAGCCGGTAGGTTACCGCATTTAGAATCATCCATACTGAATCTCTTCACTATAGTGTCTATGTACCTGGACTATGAAAGTCCCAACATCCTTTTTGATCTATCACGATAGATCCGGATTCCCAGAATGTAGGTGGCATCACCCAGGTCTTTCATGGAGAATTTATGTGACAAGAATCTTTTGACTAACTATAACATAAGAATATCATTTCCTATTAGGGGAATGTCATCCACGTACAAGACGAGGAATACAACAGTTCTCCCTACAATCTTACTGTATATGTATGGTTCATCTGGATTTTTGATAAAGTCAAATTCTTTGACAACATCATCAAAATAGATGTTCCAACTCCGTGATGCCTGCTTTAGTCCATAAATGGACTTAAGCATCTTGCATACTTTACCGCTGCTCCCACTCTGAATGAATCCTTCTGGCTGATCCATATAAACGCTCTCTTCCAAATTGCCATTTAGAAAGGCTGTCTTTACGTCCATCTGCCAGATTTCATAATTGTGGAAGGCAGCAATAGCAAGAAGGACCCGAATGGATTTAACCATAGCTACTGGAGAAAAGGTTTCGTCATAGTCCAAACCAGGTCTTTGACGGAAACCCTTTGCAACCAGTCTAGCCTTGTATGTTTCAACCTGTCTATCTACACCAATCTTCTTTTTGAAGATCCATTTGCATCCTACGGGTTTTACCCCATCTGGAGCAACGTCCAAAGTCCATACTTTGTTAGTGTACATGGACTCCATTTCGGTCCGCATTGCATCCAGCCATTTTACTGAGTCACCGCTCTGAATGGCTTGTTGGAAGTTAGTAGGCTCATCATAGTCAATAGTGCAATCCTCTCTATCCCCGTCTATGAGAAAACCGTAGTATCTCTCGGGCAGATGAGACTGCCTACTACTCCTGCGGAGTGGTGTGGGAATGTCCAGTTCTTCTTGAACTTCTGTTTCTACCATATTTTCAGTAGTAGTTTGTGGTTCTGGAATTTCTTCCAGTTCTATTGCGCTCCCACTCTTCTGATTTTCCAAAAATTCGGTTTCCAAGAAGCAGGCATGACGAGAAACAAAAACCTTTTGTTCCTCTGCGTAATAGAAACAATATCCCATGGAGTTCTTTGGATATCCCACAAACTTACACTGTACTGAGCGTGCCTCGAGCTTGTCCGCATGCTGCCATTTTACAAAAGCTAGACATCCCCATGACTTCAGGTATTGAAGACAGGGTTTCTTCCCACTCCACATCTGATATGGTATGGTAGGCACAGTTTTGGTTGGAACCTTGTTCAAAAGATATGCAGTTGATTCTAGTGCATATCCCCAGAATGATCCCGGTAACTCAGCGTTACTCATCATGGAACGAACCATATCCAATAGGGTTCGATTCCTCCTTTCCGATACACCGTTGTGTTATGGTGTGTATGTAGGAGTAAGCTGAGAGAGAATTCCATTCTCTTTTAAGTAACCCCGGAACTCGGCACTTAAGTATTCACCACCTCGATCAGATCTCAGTGTCTTTATACTCTTGCCTGTTTGTTTTTCCACTTAATTCTTGTATTCTTGGAATTTCTCAAAAGCCTCGGATTTGTGCTTCATTAAGAAGACATATCCATACATAGAGAAATCATCCGTAAAAGTAATGAAGTAGGAATAACCACCTCGCGCATGTGTAGACATTGGACCGCACACGTCACTGTGTACGAGTCCTAAGAGCTCGCTTGCTCTTACTCCGTGTCCAGTAAACGGAGTCATGGTCATCTTTCCTATGAGACAAGATTCACAAGTAGAATAAGATTGATATTCGAACGGATTCAAATATCCTTCTCTATGTAACTTAGTCAACCTTCTTTCATTGATGTGACCTAGTCTACAATGCCATAAGAAAGCCTGATTTAATTTCGGAGACTTTCTTTTAAGTGTATTCTGGACATTGAAAACCTGAGCTTGACTTAATACGTATATACCGTTATCTAATGTACCTGACCCAATCAGAACTTGATTTAGGTGGATGTATACTACATCGCTTTCGAATATAAAATTATATCCCTCTCTTGAAAGTGAGGATACTGATATGATATTACAAGTCATACTAGGTACATACAGATAGTTACGTAAAATCAATATCTGCCCACTTATCAAACCTAGGCGATATTCTCCCACGGATTCAGCGTCCACGCTCATTCCGTTTGCAACTCTGAGAGACCAATCACCTACCTTTATAACTCTACTATTTCTCAAAGCATGTAATGAATTACAGATATGAGATCCTGCTCCGGTATCTAGTACCCAGGATGTAGAGTTAATTGACAAACAGTTCTCAATAACAAATACACTTGAGGCTGAAGCCACAACATGCTTCAAATCCTGGCTACTGGCTTTGCTAGCCTTGCAATCATTCAGCCAATTTTCATTCCTGTAACAATAGGACCGTCCCTCTTTTGCTATATCCAGTCCCGAAACTTTTACCGTTCTCTTTCCTTCTTTTTCCCTGGTTTCTTTCAGGGTAGGAGGCAGAGACTGTAGAATCAAGTCAGTGTCTGACTCATTTCCCAACGTGGTCTCCAGGTCCTGGAGCTCATCAATACAGCTAGTAATTGTAAGGACGTTGTCCCCTACAGATGACCCATCAGCCAACCTCGGTTGAATTAATTCGTTCGAGGTCTCATATCTTGTGATATGAGATTGCTCTCCATATAAATCTTTGTTATGGAGAAAGATGGAAACTAAGTCCATCTTCTTGTGCTGCTTCTGGTATACACCATCAATTGATGCTAACAGGAGGCATTTGGCTTTCGCTTTATCTTTCTCCCTTGTGTGACGGATATCCATATCCGCGACAGTGGAAACTGGACCTGGGACGACGGGATCTTGAGTAGTAATAGGGTGGTCTATCTTGTCATAGGTAATGGACATCTGGACAGACTTTTGCCAGACATATAAGTAAGATTCAGTCAAATTATTATCTAGATGCAACCTATGTGTGGTCACAAGGCCGCTGCAATTTAAGAGAGAGAAGAAAAAACTATTAGCATGATGCTCTTGCAAGTTTAGAGTGGTTTAATTTATCTAAACAGGATGGCTCCCACTGTTTCTCGAATCCCTCCTCAAACCATAAAAGAAGAATTAGCCAGGACTATTCTCACCGTACAATTCTTGCTTAACCGTTCAGCCAGGTCAGTGTCGATACTTCGAGGGAGGTTTTCCAACGCTTTCGCGAAATTCCTTAGTTAAATAACCTCTTTTCTCTGGGGGCGTAACCTCGCTGACACCTTTCTAGACACCTACTTGGTTTATAGCATTGATCGTTGAGTGAAGAATCTCCTGATAAGTAGTATATACTCACAGTAGGATCGGGATCCAAAATATCATCGTATGATAATATTTTAGGAATCCTACCAACATTCATCAAACTCCAAAATGGTATGCTCTCACTGCAAATTTCAGTTTCTTTTGAAATTCCCGATATGGATTTTTGCCCCATGCTCTTATGACCTTGACGAAAGCCAACAAATCATAAGTCACATGTCAAGTTCTGCCCATCATTGTCTTAGTTAATTTGAACCCACCCGTACATACCCTTGACGAAAGCCAACAAGGTAATACGACTGTCCCAAACCAACACATCTATCTATGCAACAAATGAATACTCCAGCAGCTACCAAACACTATGCCTTGACGAAAGCCAACAAACATAGCTTGAATACTACTGACCATCCATAAGAAATGACGGAGGGCTACGAATGGTTTTGGCAAAACCGTGAACGTAGTGAACTTGATATAATCGAAGGAACCTGATACTTTTTAAAAGGAGTGGTTAAAGCTCCGTAATTCAAAAAATCTGATCTTTTAAAATAACCGAGTGGTTTCTTTTAAATTTGTTCCAACGATTAAACTTTGGTTTATTTTCTTTGCATTATAATAATGCATCCCATCAATTATCCTATCATTGCAGAAAACAACGAAAATACCACATCCTCTTATGCCGTCCGCATTCGCCACGGGGTCCCGTCATCACCCGTTGGGTTACTTAACTAACGACAGAGCAGGGGCTGGGCTAGCGCGGGTGTAAAACATAAGTGACGTATAATAAGCATTCCAGATCACAGATGAACTTTATTGGATTTATTAGCAATCCGCATTTGCTTTGAGCCTGCAATAAATGACGGATTACACAGTTGTGATGAATAGCTATTACCCCACCCTAGACCCCTACGGGTACGGCAAACTACCCGTCAAGTACCCGAAGTGAAGCGGTCTCCCTCAACAACGTGAGTAGGCCACTAAACACTTCGACGTACCCGGTAGTTTGTGTACCCCGCCTTGGGTCTATCCTAGGAGCAAAAAACAGTAAAAAAAAATAATACAACGGTGGCTACAACCGTAAGCTGGATGTACCCCGCAAAAGAATATTACATCATTTTATATTTACATCGAATGAATGAATATTAAACCCATCTCAAACCCCGGCTAATCATCACAACAGTCCAACACAGTTCATATACACAAACAGTAAACATTACAGAAATGTGCAACCCCCTGCCAACCGACATACTTGCAGTTAGGGGAGGTTTACGAACATATTAAACATTACAGATAAAAACCCAATTAGCAAATATCTTAGAATATCGATCGAATACCATATTTCGTGTCTACCCCAAAAGCAAACCTGCACTAAAGCAACCTGGGTAGAAACAGAGCATACAGGAAAACAAAAAACACCAAAATATGAATTACTGTGAAAATCCGAGTCAACTCGGCGTTGACTCGGCGGCGGATCCACAGCCAAAAGCACCTTATTGCCGCGGATCCGCGGCCGTCTTGCCGAGTTAGGGGCTCGTATTTTCCCAGTTTTCTTACAATTCCCTGCTATGAATTTTAAGGTATCTCAAATTATTTTTCAGACACTTTTAAAATTAACAGAAACTAGGAATATCCGGGATTTTGTTTTCGTGTTTTCCGTCGATCGAACTTCTAATCAGTTGCTAACAAGCTAGTAATGGTTTAGTTGGCTCTGATACCACTGTAAGTCCATGTCACGCAACCCACGAACTTGCGGGGAGGCGGAATATATGAAAAACGATTATCAAAGCTTCGTAACACGGACTTGAGCGCATGAATCGTTTCTAAACCATTGCTAACAAAGTACTAGAGGTTTAACTACTCAGATACGAAGTTATACCTCACATTACTTGTCATTCGGGTCTTCATCGTGGTCCTCCACTCCTCGTAGGCTGCTTGGAACATCGACATCTCAACGGCCTCCTCGAATCAAAGACGATCCACCTGAAAGCTCCTACGCCAAGCTTAATCTCAAACTTGAGATAACTAGGTTGCTTAAAGTGCTAATCTAAGCTACCTAAGGAATATAGAGTGAGGTTATGGATGTATTAGTCTAGCTAACCCTTGATCTCAACAAATGAGAGGTTAGGGTTAGGGTTTGAAGAGAGAGTGAACTTGAGGAGAGAGAAGGTGAAGATGATAATGAAAAGAATAATAAACTCATATGAATATACCAACCATAACAATTAATCAAATAAATAAAATAAATGATTTATCATCATGGTTAGATTCATTCATCTAGTGTGATTCATCATATGACTCATTAACTCATTAATGAATCATTAAATACAAAGCATGAATCACACAAATGAGTCATTAAGCAATTAATGCTCATGCCACCTTAACCCCTTAGTCACCACTCTTCTAGAAGCTTCCCGACAAATTACGAGAACGCCCCTCCAATCCGTGAAAACAAGGAAAAACTTTAGACTGTATAAATCCAGTAACCCTATACTAGAATCTGGCTTAAACCAAAGCCAACTAGCAAAAACTGTCCGAAAAGTCGTACGTGCGTAAACATACGTACGCATCCGAACCCTTGTCGTAAAACCATACGACCTCTATATCGTTTCTCCTGGAGCAGGGAAACTCTCTGTATGGGACTCTAAAGACTCGACACTACGCTGGTAGTGGGTTTAACCACAGACCGCAAGCGGCACTAGCTGTACGTAACGGTCCCCAGGTAGATGTCGATAAGAAGGCCGATGAGGAAAACCATCCGAACCCCTACTTAGCCTGATGTGACAATCTTCGTACAGTCCGGTCTGTTCGTCTAAGACTATCTCATATCAAGCCTAGGGGGCGGCAAGCGTCAGTCCCCTAATAGCTGTATAAGTCGTGTCAGAGCGAAGCCCATTACACCCTGAGAAGCTACTGGAACCTACCAGTATATCTCGCTTGCCCTGGCCAGGGACTTTGCGTAATGGCTCTCTGACACAGCGCGATATCAACTCCCTATACCGGGAGAGACGAATCCTATCTAACCACCACCGCCTCCAAGTGCTCGGGACTGCACCCAACTGTTACCTGTTTGCGCGAATCCTTTGAGCCGTAGTAGGGTAGCAATCTAAGAATAGTGGGACACACTCGAGGCGAAGTAGCAGTGTCAAGTCTGCGGACTATGCTGTACTCATGTCACCTGGGAACTGTTAACTGAATATGGGTATAATACCAACCAATCGGTTCCCTGGCGAGTCCTGTCCGGTGTACCCGTAACCTAACGAGCACCTGTATACTATCTCCAGTACAACGTACTGATGGTTGTGGGACAGACCATCTCCCCAACTGGGATGAGAAGCATACACACTTAGTCTACTCCAGAATATCGATGCCCTATCTCGATAATCCAACGACCAGGGACCTGTATAGGATGTTGCTTACAGACTACCCAGCCCCCACTAGAATGACTGCCATCACAACGCTGGTAATCAAGCAAAGATCCTATGGGCTCTACTAATATGTATAAGTGATACGTCACAAGAAACATATGCATATATTAAAGTAGACACAAACCAAGTAGCATACTACCATTTTTAGCAAGACTGTTATATACAACTGTGAATATCCCAAGCTTCCATTAAGTAATATACAACCTAGTATGGTACAATAATGGCCCCTAGGGCATATACACTAACAAGATGAACCTTGTATATACAAAACGGTAGTAGTGAGTTAGGTGATTATCCTCGTATTGTACGTGGACAACATACTCTTGATAAGAAAAGAGTTTCATATACTACACACGGTCAATCTCCTCTTATCATAAGGATTCTCCAATAGGATAAAGGTGATACCTCCTAAATCCTGGGATATGTATCTATGAGATAGATCTAAATGGATGTTAGGCTTCTCACTAGGTTTAGTGAGATGATATCAATCGATCCTGGGGAGAATCACTGGAAAAGTTCCAGGGTGATAAGGACGACTGAATGTTAGTCGCAGGCATTGTCTTTACCCTCAGTAGAGGGACGGTATGTTGGAAAAGTTCCAAGCTAGATACCGTGGCAAACTAGAAGAAAAAGGCTGGTAACATCGCTATTAAAGATACTACCAAAGAGGCAGTTTGGGTATATAATGGTTCATGAGATGAACTAGGTTCCCACCATTGTATGACAATAGAAATGTGGCTTTGGCCCAGGAACCCTGGTCCCATCAGTAACCCAGACATATTCTGAGGCAGCATCACCTGATCATGGAGATAGTTATTCTCCAGGGTGATCGAGGTTAGGAGAGTAGACTTTGAGGACAACACGGCGGATCCACTCACAAAGGCATTTTCCCAAAGAGAGACTTATATGGGATGGTTGAGTATTGGATACTGCAACCACTGCTACAGATGGCCCTAGTGCAAGTGGGAGATTGTTAGTTATATGTATGCCCAAGAGGCCATTACTGTACATAGGATGTATATTGTAGTGGATGCTGGGGCATATATAGGTAGGACTTTCTTGCTCGACATGATAGTACGCTATCTGGTTGCTCTTTATCTTAACATGTATATTTGTTGTTTCTCAACTACATGTTGATAAAGCTCTTAGGATGTGTACTCGACTTTCAGGACTATGATGAAGATCATACTAGTGGGTCCTGGGTAGCCAATGAGTACATCCTTCAATGTTCCTAGTCGTGGGAATATCGAGACGGGGCATCGATATTTCAGAGTAGACTAGCGTATATCTTCTCGATCCATGTGATGGGCAATGGATGATCCCATATCCATTAGTGTTTGACATCAGAGATGGTATGTGGGTGCTCAGTGGTGACTGGGTACACTGAACGGACTCGCCGAAAACTCCCAGATGGTATTATACCTCACGTCAGATGGCGCTTCTCTGGTGACACTGGTATAGCTTAGTCTGTTGACCCGAGATCGTCATAGAGTCTTGTGTGTCTCCCACTGTGCTTTGATTTCCACCCTACCACAGCTCTATTGAGTCGTGCAAACAGGTGGTTTTTGGGTACAGTCCCGATTCACATGGAGGCAATGAGCGATAGGAGGGGATTCTTCTCTCCCGGTATTGGGGGTTGATGTTGTGCTATGCTCAACTGGCCATAACTGGAAATCCCTGGCCAGGGTTGCACTGATTTACTGGTAAGTATTATCAGTAGTTTCGTGCTTGTTATGGACCTTACATCGGCATGACTTATCAAGCTACTGGGGTCTGACGTTTACCACCCCTAGGCGAGATATGCGACATATCAGACGAACAGACCGGACTGTACGGTAAGTGTTACTGGTTGGATTCACAGGAGTGTGAGCAGTCTTGCTCGTTGATCTTCTAATCTCTCAATACCCGGGTGGCCGTTACGTTTAGCAGACCGCTTATGGCTTGTGGGTGTTTGATATGATCATCGCCTACTGCCGGCGTATTGACGAGTCTTTAGAGTCCTACACAGAGGTTTCCTGGCTCAAGCAAAACGAAATAGGAGCGCATATGAGATATGTGCGGGACCGAGAATAATACCGGTATGTGATACTGAATTCTATTCTCACGATTTGTATCATCGGACGGTTATATATGATATAGCTGGGTTATCGAATCGAATGTTGATCCGATATATTGATACACTTGATATTAGTCGGTTATATGCAGTATGACTGGACCATTAAATCAAGTGTTGATTTAATGATTTAATGTATAATTATATATTTGATATATTACTTTACATTAACAAATGTTGGTTCATTTAAGATTTATTTTCTCATTTGAATGTGCACATTGTTTATATCTGATATATGCAAGTGTACATGTTTGTATCATGCTTGATGATACATACAAGTTGTGTGTATGAGACTTAAACCAAATTGAGGTTAGGGTTTACTAATTTCCTAATAAATTTCTTTTGTCATTTCCTTAGGATGCTAGTTAACCCAACCCTTAACCTAACTCTTTGGTTAATTCTCTACACAAGTTAAGCATGAGAGCTTAACTTAACCATGGTACCATAATTAAAAGCATAAGTTTCATTCTTTATTCTTATTCTCATCATTATTCTTTCTTCTTCTTCTTCTTCAAGAAGAAGAAAGCTTACTAGCTCTAATGGTGCCATGAAATTAAAAGTGAGAAATCCAATTCTAAAGTGAACCCACTTCCTATTTCTTCATTCAATACCACTTGCCATGTAGTAGAGTGTGTTATCTTCACAAGTTTCATGACCAAGTGAAAATGGAGCTTGAGTTTGAGTCGCCTCGACGTAGATCATCTTCGGCATCGAAGTCAAAGACCTAGCCCGCTTATTTCTCCGATGAAACCAACGCTAGGGTCCGGGATCCCGATGATCGCAGCGGAGGGACGTCATCACAGAGCTAAAGAAGTGGAGGACCGGATCTACAAAGGTTGTAGTCCCTTTCACTTGTAGTTAAGTTGTTAACTTGCATTGTTTCGCCTTACCTCCAGTATCGATCTTGCTTAGGGTTTCTCGGCACTTGATAAAAAAATTGATTTTGGTTTGGTTGATCAGTTGTAGAACCTCATGGGTGTGCCTAGGAACCCTACAGGTATGATACAATAATGGCCCTAGGGCATATACAGTAACAATCTCCCACTTGCACTAGGGCCATGTACTGGCATATCGAAGACCGATGATCTCGAGTAGCCTCTCGAACTGAATCTGAGGTAAGGCCTTTGTGAATGGATCAGCAATGTTCTCCTCTGTAGCAACTCTCCGGACCTCGATCTCCCGGTGATCTATGATCTCCCTGATCAGGTGATACCGCCTTAAGATGTGTATGGACTTCTGATGGGACCTGGGTTCCTTTGCTAAAGCTATAGCTCCGTTGTTGTCGCAATACAGAGGTATTGGATCAACGATGGTAGGAACCACCTGAAGTTCTGTTAGGAACTTCTTCATCCAGACCGCTTCTTTTGCGGCATCGCAAGCAGCAATATACTCCGCTTCCATCGTCGAGTCAGCAAAGGTGTCCTGCTTGGAACTCTTCTAGCACATCGCCCCTCCATTGAGGGTAAAGACATAACCTGATATGGACTTGGAGTCATCGTTATCACTCTGGAAGCCGGAATCAGCAAAGGCCTCGAGCTTGAGGTCTTTTCTGCCGTAAACCAAGAACATCTCCTTAGTCCTTCTCAGGTATTTGAGAATGTTCTTCACTTCTATCCAGTGCTTCTCCCCTGGATCTGACTGATACGTGCTTACCACGCTCAGTGCGTAAGCTACATCTGGTCTGGTGCACAACATCGCATACATTATAGAGCCTACCGCAGAAGCGTAGGGTATAATAGACATGCGATCCCTTTCCAAATCAGTCTTGGGAGACCTCTCTTTGGAGAGGGTGATTCCGTGACAAGCCGGTAGATTACCGTGCTTAGAATCTTTCATACTGAATCTTTTCAGTATAGTGTTGATATACCTAGACTGCGAAAGTCCCAACATCCTCTTGGATCTATCACGATAGATCCGGATCCCCAGAATGTAAGAGGCATCACCCAGGTCTTTCATGGAGAACCTGTGTGACAAGAATCTTTTGACAGATTGTAGCATAGGAATGTCATTTCCTATCAATAGAATGTCATCCACGTATAAGACGAGAAATACAACAGTTCGTGCAACAATTTCACTATATATACATGGTTCATCTGGATTTTTGATAAAGTCATATTCTTTGACCGTTTCATCAAAACAAATGTTCCAACTCCGCGATACCTGCTTTAGTCCATAAATGGACTTAAGGAACTTGCACACTTTCCCGCTCCTCCCACTCTGATTGAAGCCTTCTGGCTGATTCATATAGACGCACTCTTCCAAATTACCATTTAGAAAAGCCGTCTTTACGTCCATATGCCAGATCTCATAATCATGGAATGCGGCAATAGCAAGAAGGACTCGAATGGATTTGAGCATAGCCACTGGAGAAAAAGTCTCGTCATACTCCAAACCAGGTCTTTGACGAAAACCCTTTGCAACAAGTCTAGCCTTATAGGTTTCTGTAGGGTTCCTAGGCACACTAATGAGGTCTCACAACAGATCAAACATGCCCAATTCAAATTTTTTCATGTGCCTACAAACCCTAATACGGATCTTAACTAGATGATAAGGCGATGCAAGCAAGTAAACAGCTTTATTGCTAAAGGAAAGTGACTACAACCTTTGTAGATCCGGTCCACACTTCCTAGGCTCCGTGATGATGTCCCTCCGCTGTACCTATCGGAATTCGGACTCTGGCGAAGGTTTCTTCGGAGAAATGATCGGGCTAGGTCATCGACTTCGATGCCGAAGATGATCTACGTCGAGGCAACTCAAGATCAAGCTCCAACTTCACCAAGTCATGAAACTTGTGAAGAAAACACCCTATACTACTTGGCAAGTGGTAGAGGATGAAGAAATAGGAAGTGGGTTCACTTTAGAATTGGATTTCTCACTCTTTTTCTCATGTTGCCATTAATGGTAGCAAGCTTTCTTCATGTTGAAGAAGAAGAAGAAGAAAAAGAATATGATAAGTATTATGAAAATAGAAAATAAAATGATACTTATCATATAGCAACCATGGTTAAGTGTAGAGAATAAACTAGGGTTAGGTTTAGTGGTTAGGTTAAGGCTAAGAAAAAAAATGGTCAAAGCTTCAAAGCTTCATGAAGTTTCAAAGAAAAAACAAAAGAAGCCACCCTTTTGTTTCTTGCCTTAAAATGAATAAATAAAAATAAATAGATAAGTAAATCAAAACCCTAACCATTAACATAACCATGGTTTAATCATACACACCCAAGTTTGCATGTATCATCAAACATGATACAAACTAGTGCACAAAACTATATCATATATACAATGCGCACTTCAAGTGAGAAAATCCATCTTAAATGAACCAATACTAGTTAATGCAAAGTAATATATCAAATATATAATTATGCATTAAATCATTAAATCAACACTTGATTTAACGATCCGGTCATATCGCATATGACCGACTAATATCCAATGTATCGGCTTATCGAATCAATCCTTGATTCGATAACTAGGTTATATCGCATACAACCAATCGATACATTCATCGCGAGAATAGAATACGGTATCACATACACACATTATTCTCGGTCCCGCACATATCTCATATGCTCCTATTTCGTTTCGCTTGAGCCAGGAAACTTATGTGTATGACTCTAAAGACTCCTCAATACACCGGCAGCATGTGATGATCATATCAAACACCCACAAGCCGCAAGCGGTCTACTAAACGTAAAGGCCACCCGGGTATTGAGCGATCAGAAGATCGTCGAGCAAGCCCGCTCACACTCCTGTGAATCCAACCAGTAACACTTACCGTACAGTCCGGTCTATTCGTCTGATATGTCGCATATCTCGCCTAGGGATGGTAAACGTCAGACCCCAATAGCTCGATAAGTCGTGTCGATATGAGGTCTATAACAGTTCGAGAAACTACTGGTAACACTTACCAGTAAATCTCAGCAACCCTGGCCAGGGATTTCTGGTTACAGCCAATCGAATACAGTGCAACATCAACTCCTTATACCGAGATAGACGAATCCCCTCCTATCGCTCATTGCCTCCATGTGATTCGGGACTGTACCCAAATACCACCGTTTTGCACGCCCTCTTGGACGTGGTAAGGTAGAAATCAAAGCACAGTGGGAATCACACAAGACTCTATGACGATCTCGGGTCTACAGACTAACCTGTACTAGTGTCACCAGAGAACTGCCATCTGACGTGAGGTATAATACCATCTGGGAGTTCTCGGCGAGTTCGTCCAATGTACCCAATCTCCACTGAGCACCCATATATCATCTCTGATGTCAAACACCAATGGATATGGGATCATCCATCCCCCATCTATATGGGTCGAGAAGGTATACGCTAGTCTACTCTGGTATATCAATGCCCCGTCTCGATACACCCACGACTAGGGACCTTGAAAGATGTACTTATGGACTACCATGTCCCCACTAGTATGATCTGCATCATAGTCTAAGTAGTCAAGTACACATCCTAAGGGCTTTACCAACATATAACAAAGAGACAATCAGTGTACACGTTAAGATAAAGAGCAACCAGATAGCATACTATCATGTCGAGCAAGAAAGTCCTCCCTATATATGTCCCAGCATCCACTACAATATACATCCTATATACAGTAATGGCCTCTAGGGCATACATATAACTAACAATTTCCCACTTGCACTAGGGCCATCTGTAGCAGTGGTTGTAGTATCTCATACTCAACCATCCTATAATAGTCTCTCTCTTGGAAAAGGCATTTGTGAGTGGATCCGCCGTGTTGTCCTCTGAGTCTACTCTCCTAACCTCGATCCCTTGGAGATCAACCATCTCCATGATCAGGTGATACTGCCTTAGAATATGTCTGGATCACTGACGGGACGGGCGTTCCTTGGCATAAGCCATAACTCCATTGTCATACAATGGGAGGAAATAAGTTCATCTCATGAACAAATATATATCTAGACTGCCTCTTTGGTAGCATCTTAAGTAGCGATGTATTCAACCTTTATTGTCTAGCATGCCACGGTATCTAGCTTGAAACTCTTCCAACATACCGTCCCTTTACTGAGGGTAAAGACAATACCTGTGACTGACTTTCAGTCGTCCTTATCACCCTGGAACCTTTCCAGTGATTCTCCCTAGGATCAACTGATACCATCTCACTACAACTAGTGAGTATCCTAACATCCAATTAGATCTATCTCATAGATCCAAAACCCAGGATTTAGTAGGTTTTCAGTTTGATCCTATACGGAGAATCATTGTGATAAGTGGAGATTGATCGAGCGTAGCATAGGAAACCCTTTCCCTATCAAGAGTATGTCATCCACGTACTCTACGAGGATCACTACCACACTCCCTACTACCCTTTTGTATATACAATGTTTATCTACCATTTTGATGATGTCAAACTCTTTGACTAACACATCAAAACAGAAGTTCCAACTCCGCGATGCCTGCTTTATCACATAAAACATCTTGCACACGTTTCCGCTGCTCCCACTGTCTACGAGGCCCTCTGGCTGTGTACTTATAGACGCACTCTTTTAAAACGCCATCTAGAAATGCAGTCATGGCACCCAACCGCCAGATATCGTAGTCATGGTATGTAGCCGTGGCAAGTAGGATCTGGATGGACTTAAGCATAGCTCCTTAGAAAAGGTTTCATCATTATCCACGCCTGGTCAATGATGCAAACCATTAACAAGTCTAGCTTCGAAAGTATCAACTTTTCCATGTACACCAAGTAATCTTCTCAAGATATACTTGCTCCTGATGGGGATTTAACCCTTCAGATATAGTAACCAAAGTCTATACTAGTTGGTGTATAAGGAATCCATCTCAGATCACTAAGCATCCAGCCATTCTTACAGAGTCCCACTCCTGATGGCCAGCTCGAAACTAGTTGGGTCATCATCTCATGATGCAATCCGTGCTCCCACCGTCATAGAGAAACCGAAGTATCTCTCAGGTGGGTTAGGATCCCTACTAGATCGGCGGAGAGGCTGAGGTTCGTCGGTGACTATTGAATCCTTTGGTTCTATCAAATCATCAGCTGTAGTTTGTATAGTTGGAACTATTCCAGTTCTATATTACTGACTTTGCCTCGAGCTTGTCCATATTTTGCTTTTAGACATAATCCGGACAACCCTAAATCTTAACCAACTTAAGATATGGGCTCTTCCCTTTCCATATCACATATGAAGTGGTAGGCAACTGATTTGATTTGAACCCTATTCAATAGGTATGCAGCTTCTCAAGTGCATAACTCCCAAAAGGAAAATAGGAAACTCAGTAGTACTCATCATAGAGCACACCATATCACATAGGGTGCTATTGCTCCTCCCCGATATACCATCATGCTATGGTGTATACGGAGGAGTAATACCGAGAGAGAATCTCATTCTCCTTTAGAATAATCCAGGATTTTCGTGCTCAAGTACTCTCCTCCTTGATCACATCAACGGACATAATACTTATACCCGTTTTGGTTCTCTATTTCTAACTTATATTCTGTGAATATCTCAAAAGCTTCCGACTTGTGTTTCAACAGGAACATATGTCTGAATCTTGAGAGATTATCAGAGAATGTAATGAAATACAAAGAACCGGTCTTGGTATGTATAGACAGGGGACCTACATACATCAACATGTATCATCCCAAGATTTCACTAACTCTTTCTCTGTTTCCAATAAACAGAGTTATGGTCATCTTATCTCTGTGACATGACTGGCAAGTTTCACAAGATGTAAATTCAAACTAGTTTAAATATGCATCTATATGTAACTTAGCTAGTCGGGTCGCATTGATATGACCTAGTCTACAAAACCTCAAGAAGGATCAGTTCATTTCTGAACTCTTCCTCTTGTGTGTGTTCTATATACTAGTAACTGTAGTTTGATTTAGAACATCAATGCTTTTAGATAACGTGCCTGAACCGATCAACCTTTGATATAGGAAATGTTCAAAACATTATCCAACAATACAAAATTATATCCTTTCTTTACTAAATAAAGAGATTGATATGATTTTGTATATCAGGTACGGTATCTAATAGCATTTGTTCAGAATCAATGTACTGGTAATACAGGGTGACAGTGACCAACAGACTTGGCTGCAACACTTGCCCCATTTTCTGTCTCATGAAACTTATCACCCGTTCTCAGTTCTTCACCTATCTGTAGCCCATGTAACAATTTGCATATGCGGGATCCTGATCCGGTATCTCATATCCAGGACGTAAAGAATACTTAGAAACAGTTCTGTATAATAAACACACCCGAAGATGATGCATCAGTATGCACTCTCTTCGTTTGGGCGGCACGGGAATTCTGGTAATCCCCAATTTCCTGCTCTGTCTTATAACAATTATAAGTTGGAGCGGGACCAACGTTCCCCAGCTCAGTATAACAAGCGAGTTCGGTCAATATATCCGTATTATTATCTTGATTAAGGCATGATATGGTCGCTACCTGGAGAGAGAGAGAAGAAAACACTCAGCGTGCGCTCTTGCAAGAATAGATTGGTTATAATTTTATCTAATCAGGATGGCTCCCACTGTTTTAATCAAATCTTACTTCAAACCCTAAAAGGAAAGACTAGCCGGGATTAATTACACACTACAAGTTCGCCAATCTTTCAGCCAGGCCAGTGTCAGTACTTTGAGGGAGGTCCCCCGTGCTTTCGCACGAACCTAATTAATGTAAACCTCGTTTTCCAGAGGCGTAACCTCGTAAACACCTTTCTAGACACCTACTTGATCGGCTAATTGTAATGTGTAAAACTCTCCCAGGAGTAACTCTTACTCGCAGTGGGTATCGGGATCCAACTATCTCATAGAAGGTATGCAATCTCATTGCAAATTTCAACACTTGAAATTCCCGATAATTTTTCCCCTAGTACCCTATGACCTTGACGGAGGTCAACAAACCATAGGCTACTAGTCAAGTTCAACCCGTCATTTCTTGATTGAATCAAACCCACCCGCACGACCCTTGACGGAGGTCAACAAGGTCGCACGACTACCCTAATCCAATCTGCATCATATGTATAAGCAGATAAATACTAGTTAGCTACCGCACACTACGCCTTGACGGAGGTCAACAAACGTAGCACGAATACTAAGTAGGACTTTTCTGAAATGACGGAGGGCTACGACAGGTTTTTCTGAAAACCTATTGCGTATTGAACTTGATATCGTTGTAGAATCAAATAATTTTAAAATGGAGTGTTTTTTAGGCTTTTTCTAGTTTTGCTAAAGTGGTCACTCTCGGTGAAGGGATCGTCGGCCCTTTCCTCGTCGAATGAGGTGCGGGATATATCATATATATCGCTGTGCAAAACAGAAACTATAGAAGCAATCAAAAGACAAACCGAGTGTGCAGCATCTGCCAGTTATTGCTGAAGGGTTCACTCCTGGTGAAGGGATCGTCGGCCCTTTCCTCATCGAATAAGGTGCAGGATATATCATATATACCGCTGTGCAAAGTAAGAACTGTAGCTACCTGTTTTATTTTTGAAATTCGATTCCACAACATCTTTAGGTTTTTTTTTCCTTTCATTAATCACATTAATGAAGTCCCATCATTTAAAACACCTAAACATCACAGATAAATACGACGTACACTTATACCATCCGCATTCGCCTCGATGTCCTCTCGTGCACCGTTAGGTTAGGTAACTAACGGCAGAGCAGGGCAGGGCTGGCGCGGGTGTAAAACATAAGTAACGTCTATATAATATATCATATATACTATATATAGTATCTTTATAGAATATCAAATGATCACATCACAGATATCGCAGCAGAAAATATCATATGAAAAATTGGATATACTAGAACGTCCGTGTTTTCAATACGAGCCAGTATAAAACACGGATTCCACGGTCGCGATGAATAGCCAAACCCACACCCCTAGACCCCTACGAGAGCGGCAAGCAACCCTTCCAATTCTAGGGTTAGGAGACCCGGATTCGACTATTCGAGTTGGTCTCCCACTGGACCCTAGAACCCGGTTACTTGTGCTCCCCTCCTTGGGTCTATCCTAATGCGGAAAAGTAAATAATATACAAAGGTGACATCTTTCGCAACCTGGAAGTGCCCCAATAAAAGAATATTACATACAAGTTTTTACATTAATGAAAATGAAAAACACTCATCTCACATAAAAAAACCCCCCGGCTATTCAAACACGACGATCCAATATAACATATCCAGCAACACATAACATCACATGTCATCAACGTAAGTAAGTATACATACACCGATTGTCGTCGACGTATAGCAACGAAAACCGGCAATACCACTACATACTACACTTACAGTCACAAAAAAGAAAGTGTAAAACTACAACATTTGGAATCCGCAACCTCTTTAGACATCGCATGCCTAACCAAATGAATTCCTTAGACATCGCATGCCTAACAATTATAAACCCTGCATTTTAGTCTCATTATCGAAAACTCTTTTCAATATCAAGTCGGGCAATTTCAACAGGATTCCCGACATTCTGATCGAATGCTCGTCGCAAACTTTAGTAGGCTGCCGCACCCCCGATACCGTCGACGAAGTGCACCGAGGCGGAATACCACTGCCGCGAGCACCCGAACGGATGCTTTCGGCGACGGGGTTCACCTATAGTCACTTGGTCGGGGCTATGGAGTGAGGTTGTCTATTAAGTTTACCCAGCAAGTATCCGCGTACGCTACGTGATTGCGACGGACTTTTGATAACATCGAAATTCCATGGCAACCGATCAAGTGAGACTAAAGTGCTATGTTTATAACGTTCATATTAGTTATCTCATAACTACTTGTGAATTCCAAATATTGTATCACATTCCAGATAAATAGAAAATGTTAAACTTTCCGATCGAACAATCAAACACCCAAGTTTTCCCGAAATAGCTCAACGCATGAAATAAGCTTTAAAACATTCACTTCATGCCTCAGTACCAACGGTCCAGCCGTAGAAGGGTCAAGCCAACGCCTCACATGTGCCATGCCGTACTGCCCCAAACCCTAAGGTTCAAAGGGCAGTTCAAGAAAGTCACATAATCGAGTTAAGGTTTGTTGTCTTCTAGAGGGACCATCGCGTTACTTGCACTACTTAGAACATCATTAAACTACGGAAAAATCCAACACTTGGAAATTTCCCGGCAGGGAAAAAAGTGGGTATTTATATCCGGTCGAACTTTTTAACAGTTTCTAAAATATCCAGAAAAACATAAACGGAGTTAAATTATCCGATCAAATTAACGAGTCCCCGATAAAACCCTAGAAAACTCAACACTTGAGTGGAATTAAAAAATTCCCATAAAAAATTTCCAAGAAAGGACCTAAGAATAAATATATGATATTTCAGGAACTAAGTCCAAATTTTGGCCGCAGAACCGCCGCCAAACCCCTGGTTTCGCTGCGGTTCCGCGGTCATTTTGAGGACTTAGTGGACCGTACTTTACAGTAATTCTTAGTTTTTCCTGCTTGTTTTTCTGAGAATTTTTAATTCACAAAAATCTACTGTTTTGAAAAATGTACAGAGAAGGGTTTTGTCGGGGTTTACGGGTTCGATCGGACTTCTAACTTCGTCTACACTTCGCCTAAAGCTCTAGCTAGGCTCTGATACCACTGTAGGTCAGGTAGCCACCCCATCCAATGGGATCACCGTGGCACCAACGGGTCCCTCAGCAGCTACTTTTTACGCATGCCCCCTCACGAGGACTACAACCCGCCGGAATACCTTCCGGTCTTGGGACACCCTGGGGGTAAGAGCCTATACTTCGCCACACTGTCACACAGTGAGAACCCCCCATAGGTCGACATCCAATGCCTAGTAGCTCTGATACCACTGTAGGGTTCCTAGACACACCAATGAGGTCTCACAACAGATCAAACATGCCCAATTCAAATTTTTTCATGTGCCAACAAACCCTAATACGGATCGTTAACTAGATGATAAGGCGATGCAAGCAAGTAAACAACTTTATTGCTAAAGGAAAGTGACTACAACCTTTGTAGATCCGGTCCTCCACTTCCTAGGCTCCGTGATGATGTCCCTCCGCTGTACATATCGGAATCCGGACTCTGGCGAAGGTTTCGTCGGAGAAATGATCGGATTAGGTCGTCGACTTCGTAGCCGAAGATGATCTACGTCGAGGCAACTCAAGATCAAGCTCCAACTTCACCAAGTCATGAAACTTGTGAAGAAAACACCCTATACTACTTGGCAAGTGGTAGAGGATATGTATCATCAAACATGATACAAACTAGTGCACAAAACTATATCATATATACAATGTGCACTTCAAGTGAGAAAATCCATCTTAAATGAACCAATACTAGTTAATGCAAAGTAATATATCAAATATATAATTATGCATTAAATCATTAAATCAACACTTGATTTAACGATCCGGTCATATCGCATATGACCGACTAATATCCAATGTATCGGCTTATCGAATCAATCCTTGATTCGATAACTAGGTTATATCGCATACAACCAATCGATACATTCATCACGAGAATAGAATACGGTATCACATACACGCATTATTCTCGGTCCCGCACATATCTCATATGCGCTCCTATTTCGTTTCGCTTGAGCCAGGAAACCTCTGTGTAGGACTCTAAAGACTCGTCAATACGCCGGCAGCAGGTGATGATCATATCAAACACCCACAAGCCGCAAGCGGTCTGCTAAACATAACGGCCACCCGGGTATTGAGCGATCAGAAGATCGTCGAGCAAGCCCGCTCACACTCCTGTGAATCCAACCAGTAACACTTACCGTACAGTCCGGTCTGCTCGTCTGATATGTCGCATATCTCGCCTAGGGGCGGTAAACGTCAGACCCCAATAGCTCGATAAGTCGTGTCAATATGAGATCTATAACAGTTCGAGAAACTACTGGTAACACCTACCAGTAAATCTCAGCAACCCTGGCCAGGGATTTCTGGTTATAGCCAATCGAACACAGTGCAACATCAACTCCCTATACCGGGAGAGACGAATCCCCTCCTATCGCTCATTGCCTCCATGTAATTCGGGACTGTACCTAAAAACCACCGTTTTGCACGCCCTCTTGGACGTGGTAAGGTGGAAATCAAAGCATAGTGGAAATCACACAAGACTCTATGACGATCTCGGGTCTACAGACTAACCTGTACCAGTGTCACCAGAGAACTGCCATCTGACTTGAGGTATAATACCATCTGGGAGTTCTCGGCGAGTCCGTCCAGTGTACCCAGTCTCCACTGAGCACCCGTATATCATCTCTGATGTCAAACACCAATGGATATGGGATCATCCATCGCCCATTTGTATAGGTCGAGAAGGTATACGCTAGTCTACTCTGGTATATCGATGCCCCGTCTCGATACACCCACGACTAGGGACCTTGAAGGATGTACTTATGGAATACCATGTCCCCACTAGTATGATCTGCATCATAGTCCAGGTAGTCAAGTACACATCCTAAGGGCTTTACCAACATGTAACAGAGAGACAATCAGTGTACACGTTAAGATAAAGAGCAACCAGATAGCGTACTATCATGTCGAGCAAGAAAGTCCTCCCTATATATGTCCCAGCACCCACTACAATATACATCCTATGTACAGTAATGGCCTCTATGGCATACATATAACTAACAGTTTCCACTTGTCCATCTACACCAATCTTTTTCTTAAAGATCCATTTGCGTCCTATGGGTTTTACCCCATCTGGAGCAAAGTCCAAAGTCCATACTTTGTTGGTGTACATGGACTCCATTTCGGTCCGCATTACATCTAGCCATCGTACCGAGTCGCCGCTCTGGATGTCCTGCTGGAAGCTAGTAAGTTCATCATCATCAAGGATGCAACCCTCTCTATACCCATCTATGAGAAAACCGTTGTTGGAGATAGTGCCCTCAGAGTCAATTATTGGATCACAGGCACGTGATTGCAATGATTGAGGGAGGACCTATCCCGGTAGGACAGTCTTACTCGAGATGATAGTATGCTATCTGGTTTATCTTTATCGTCGTGTACTGCTTTAGGTGACCTGACATGTCGCTATTACACGTTGATAGAGCCCTTAGGATTCTTGCTTGACTACCAGCAGTATGATGGCGATCATATACGTGGGAGCTAGTAGTCTATAAGCGCATCCTTAAAAGGTCCCTAGTCGTAGGAGTTTCGAGACAGGGCATCGATACTCCATTAGTAGACTAGTTTATACAGTCGAGACCCCGACGAGGGGCGGTGGCCGGTCTCACAAGCCACTGGTGTCAGTTGGTTCACCTAAGATGTATACAGGTGCTCATTGGGTTATGATTACACCGGACAGGACTCGCCGGGAACATGCTAGTTGGTCTTATAACTGACGTCAGATAGCAGTTCCCTGGTGACATGTGTACAGGTTAGTTCATCGATCTAAGGATCTTCATTTGTCTCGTGTGAGTTCCCACTGTGCTTTGATTACTACCCTACCACGGCTCAAAGGAGTCGTGCAAACAGGTTTTAGTTGGATACAGTCCCGAGCCACATGGAGGCAGTGAGCGGATCTTCAGGGGTTCGTCTCTCCCGGTATTGGGGGTGAGGTCGCGCTGTGTCTAGGAGAGCCATTACGCAAAGCCCTCGGCCGAGGCAGGAGATTTACTGGTAGGTATTCCAGTAGTATCTCAGGGCGTTCTGGGCTACACTCCGACACGACTTGTACCGCTTTTGGGGGTCTGACTTTTACCAAACCCCTAGGCCCGACATGCGATGCTCATAGACGAACGGACCGGACTGTACGGATATTGTCACTGACAGGCTCAGTAGGGTGTCAGGATGAGTTCGCTCATCGACGTCCCTTTTGGTCAATAGCTGGTGGCCCGTCACGTATTAGCTAATACCTCTGACGTGCTAGTGGTTAAATCCACAGCCATAGTATTGACGAGTCTTTAGAGTCCACCACACTTACAGTTACTCAAGCTTTCGGGCGAAACGCTGTAGAGGCCGTTTGGAGATATGGCAGTGTCCGATCAGATACGTGCGGTATTGCACGGATCAGGATCGGACGGTTTGTACTAGTGGCCGTATAGTTATATGGCAAGGTTCGATCAGATACGTGCGGTATTGCACAGATCAGGATCGAACGGTTTTTACTAGCCGGCTTTGGTTTAAGCCGGTCCTAGTTTAGTACAGTGTAGATTTTGTCTCATTGGATTTGTATCCGGTCAGAATACAGATGCGGGTGTGTATGCACAGTATCGGGGTTTTCCTGTAATTTATTACGGGACCAGTTTTCTAGAGTTGCCAGTTTGCATTCCGTTCCGGCCGGTTTTCCTTTGTTCTTTCCCGGCCGGACTTTTCCGATGGAGGGTGTTATTTGCAAGTTTGCAAATAACACATTGTGGGGGGGTTTCTTGCAAATGTATTAATTATGAAAGCATCTTTTTTATTCCTTTCTTTTCTATCATCATTTCTTGTAAAAGGTGATTAGGATTGATTTGTGTTTGATGTGAGATTGTTATGATGAGGTTTGGATATGGTCACCATTCTCTTTATCCTACACTCACCTCCCTCTTGCATTTTAGTATTCCTTCCTCCACCATTCTCATAACAATATGGTTGAAGACATTTGAGAGAAAAGAAGATGAGAGCTTCATTTTTGAGAGTGTAGTTTTTGATCTCTTTTCATGTCAAGAAAAATGCAAGCACCATTTTTCTTATCTTGATTCCTCCATCATCTTCAAAGGCAACAAACCCAAATAAGACATAGCCTCTACACTACTTTCTACAGCATTTCTTGGGCATGTCGACTTGCCGGCTTCATGCATGAGTTGCCTCGGTATTGAGGCGGAAGCCCGTAAAAGACGCAGGCGATGTGGTGCCCTTCCGGCGAGGAGGCGACGATGTGGAGACAAGACTTTCCGCGGGAGATCGGGACGATGACGAGAAGACCGGAGGACTCGGATCACTCGGTATACTTCTCTTCCCATCTCTTGATTAGCTAGCATAAGGTTAATGGTTACGATCCGGGTTTTTCATTGTCCGCGGTAGCGCCAGTTTCCAAGTAAGGAAAATTTTGATTCCGCATTTTGGCCACGGATAGACTGTCGGGGCGCTGCCGTAGCGCAACATGGTATCAGAGCCACGCCATTAACCTTGCCTAGCTTGTTCTAATGTGTTTTACTTATCCGATCGACCAAAATTCCAAAAAAACCTCATTTTCCTCACATCAGTTTTCTGTTGAATTTTTTTGATGTCTAAAAATTTTTCAGGTTGTATAAAACTAATGTACTGGAAATTCTAAGACCTCTGTAAAAATTCGACGCAGTCAGTCGATAATTGGAGCGCGGAACCGCGGCCAAACCCCCCCTTGGGCCGCGGTTCCGCCGCACTCTGGTGTCCTCACTGTGTCCAATTTTTCCACTGGCCTTGTGGGCTGATTTTGGGGGTTTTGGAATATTAAATTTGGGTCCAGAATTTCTGTGAGTGCTACAGTATTACTTGGGGGCCCACTTGTTAAATTTTGATCGATTGGATATTTTAAACACATTATTTCACAGTATTTACATTATATCTGCGACCGTGAATATCACTTGATCGGTAAATCCTGTCTAACTCGGGTTAGACGGATTTGCGAACGTGATTTTCACGTTGATGGTCTATGTTTATGCTGTGATGTTGCGGATCGGTCGTGGGGGATAGCCTGGATGCAATGTTAGTACAGTTTTGTTTTATATGTACATTTGATATTGCGGGGCGAGCGTCCGACATGTGGACTGCCGTCACTGCCTGTTTGTATTATTCTTTTGGGGCACGACCTGGTTGCGGTCGATGTACCCGGTGTATGTATATTTTACTTTCTGTACTAGGATTACCCCGCGGAGGGGTGCACGGATAGTCGGGTTCTTGAGGGCAACGGGCCCGCTTCTCTTGGCATTGAGACGGAGGGGGCTTCACTCTAGGATTGGCGGGCTATTCGCCGCACTCGTAGGAGGTACAGGTTGACCCAGGAGGGGTGCCCAAGTTACCGGATTCCGTGAAGTGCTGGGTGGTCCATTCACGGTGCTGAAGGGGGCTGCCTCGCTTCAGGTTTTGGCGGGTGACTTGCCGCGCCCGTAGGGGTCTAGGATATCATTGCACAGGCTATCCACACGACCAGGGGAACGTCGGGTTTCAGCAGCGGCTCTGTGAAACCCGGGGATCCCAGATATCCGTATTGTTCTATGATGCTGTACATTTCTGTGATGTTGCATTCTTATCACGCCTTGAGCGAATATAATATATTGGTATATATATTAGTAGATGTTGTATATGTTTTGCATCCGCGCTAGTCCAGTCCCCGCTCTGTCGTTAGTTAAGTAACCTAACGGGTGATGACGGGACCCATTGGCGAATGCGGATGGCATATACGTACATCATTATTTTCGTTCTTTATTGGTGTGATCCATTGATGGGACTGCGTTGATTCGGATCAATGCAAGATAAACAAACCTATTCTGATGTTGTTGGAACACTTTTCAAAAAGCTGTTATTGCAAGGACGTTCACTTTTGTTTTGCATCGTGGTATTCATTTGGAATATCCTGCTCCTCAGTCGACGAGGCAAGGGCCGAGATCCCTTCACCGGGAGTGACCCCTTGGACAGAAGTTTGCGTCGGGACATTAACTTCACTATAGCCGATTACTTTTGCTTTGCATCGTGGTATTCAGTTGGAATATCCTGCACCTCATTCTACGGGGAAAGAGCCGAGATCCCTTCACCGGGAGTGACCTCTTTAGCAAAGGTTTTCATCACTATATTTTTTATAAAAAATTATCCGGTTCCTTCAACGATATCAAGTTCATTACGTTAAAGGTTTTTTCGCCAAAAACCAGCCGTAGCCCTCCGTCATTTCAGATCAGTATTGCTTAGTATTCGCGCTACGTTTGTCGTTGCTATTCGCCGAGGCGTAGTGTGCGGTAGCTCTGTAATGCTTTCTGTCGTATGGATATGTGGATTGGTTAGGACAGTCGTACGACTTTGTTGATTATTCGTCAAGGGTCGTGCGGGTGGGTTTAACGCAATCAAGATAATGACGGGTTGAACTTGACTAGGACCTTTTGATTTGTTGATTATTCATCAAGGTCACTTGGGTCCTAGGGGTAAAAATCACATCGGGAGTTTCAAAAGAACTGAAACTTGGCAGGCATGCGCATACCTTCTGGAGTGTGGTGACTTGAGTGGATTCCGTCAAGTTATCATGCGATGATAGTTGGATCCCGATTCCCACTGATGAGTTAGTTTACTCCTCGGGTGACCCCGACTAATTCTTCTTTCAGGTTTGGAGGAGAATTTGAGGTACAGTGGGAGGTTTCCTGATTAGAAAAAGTGATAACCATTCTGATCTAGGATAGAGTGCACGCTGAGTGTTTCTTTTCTCTCTCTCTCTGGCAGCGACTATTGACCCGACCCTGGACTATGACTCAGTGACCAAGTTGACCGAACCTTCTTAACACAGGCTTTTGGATTGTCAGAGTTGCAGACCTCATTGCCACTCCTACTTTTACCCTTTTCTCCAGGACACCCCGTATTACTACGAACGTCCACTTCCATTGGACAAAACCATCGTATGGTTATATACGAACTCGAAGGACTTCGAGGATGGTTTCTGGTTCTGGAGAAAACGAATAGGATTATTCAGTTGTCTTTTCTTTTCACCTTCTCTCATTGCGAGTACTCCTTGGTTTAGGAGATAGTACACCTATTACGCAAATTGGATAGTCTTCTTCCAAACCTTAGGCAGGTGCCGAACGGTGGGGAATGAAGAAAACCAATTAGCATAACGATGGTGTACAGAAGTTATTAAGTTAAGACAAAGCAAGGGATTAGTACGAGGGCAAAGTAAATTGCGACTGATATTCACGACCAAACCAAGTATTTCTTCGCCAATCCTAAATCACCTTTGTATTTCTCCAGGACACTCCGTATCACTACGAAGATCCACAGTTTATTGGATACTCCATCGTATGGTTATATACGAACTCGAAAGGAACTTGTTCCAGTTCGGGGATGGATTCTGGTCCAGGAGAAATAGGAATACGGTTTATTCGGTTGTCTTTTCTCTTCACCTTCTCTCGCATAGCGAGTGCTCCTAGGATTAGGACAGTACACCCATTATGCTTATCGGATAGTCTTCTTCCAAACCATAGGCTGGTGCCAAACGGTAGGGAAGGAAGAAAACCAATTGGCCTAAAGGGGTGTGCAGAAGGTAATGATTAAAGACATATAAAGGGATTTGGAGAGGTGGCAAAGAATTATACGGTTATAATTGTGAATCTGGATAATGGAAGAGGCATTACTAAGAATACCAGAATACCCCACCGAAACATTTCAATGTTTCAGTTTCACTGTGTAATGTTAAAAGAAAACCGATTTCCCGATTAGATACTTACTCCAGGGTATGTATTTACCAGGTATGATTCTCACATCTGTATGGTTTTACAGATGATGAGTGGGAGTAAGTAATTGGGAATAGGGTGATCATCCTCATTATATCGGGATTCGTTGTAATCGGTGATATTTAAGGAGATCATCTGGGCTGTTTGCCGGTCGGCAAATATTTGGTTTTGAATATCCGCTGTTGTGCACCAATTTCAAATTGATATATCTGTACATCTATTTTCATAGAGTGAGATATACCTTTTGATATTATGTCGATGACATTTACCTATATCAGTGGATGGTTAGGTAAGGAGCATCAAACAGCGGTGTAATTCTTCTTAACCATAAGTACAGTTTTCAACCTACGACGCACAGTGAAAGAGTTGTTAGACTCAGCGGATTTATACAGAGTATTGTATGTTGTCCAGTGTCCATTAGGACAGAGGGGTTGGTCCTCATACTATATTCTGTTTACTTTTAACTTCTCTAGTTCTTAGACATGTGTTTCGTAGGAACACAGGGTCTAAGTTTTGAGGAGTTATAGGTATTTGAATAGAGTAGAGAACCAGGTATAGCAAGTATCGGGATTCTTCAAAGTGATCGAAGATGTAGATACTTGTGTATGGTGTTCAGTTGATAGTAATGATTAAGAGAACTAGCTTCTCTTTCAGGTTACTCATAATTGGAAACATTCCTATGTTGAGTAACGCTGATCGGCCTCCTTCCATTTAGTTGACATGCACTGGAGACAGCTGCATGATTTGAATCTGGTTCAATTAAATCAGTGCCTCTGTTTCTATATTGGATATAGAACAGTTCATATCTTGACATTGTTAAGGTACGGGGAGTTGTCCGGCTTATGCTTAAAACCAGACACTGGACAACTCGAGGCACGTTTCTATAATGGCTGTTTGTGGGTTGACCCAGGCTATGACGAGGGTTGACTTTCTACCATCTGGAAGATCAATAGTGATATTGTTCTTGACTCGCTACAGTTTTAATAAAAATGGATTTTTTCAGAAAACAGTAGTGGGAGTATGGTAGAACTGGAAGTGATTCCAGAACCGCAAACGATTACTGAAGATTTGATAAGGAACCTAAAGATAAAATCTGGATTGACATTCCATTGGCCACTCCGCAGATACGGTGGGTAACTTCAGGCACCCGAGAGGTACTCCGGTAGCCTCAAGGACGGTGACAGGGAAGTTCTTGTTTACCCACACTTGCCATTGCTGTTGTTCCAGGCTGCGAGACCCGGCAGGTGGATGAGTATAGCGTCGTTCTAAACTGGCTTTAGAAGTGTACGTCTGTATGACTCTTCCAGAGGGTTGTCGTAGTCAGTGGGAGCAGCGGAAGCATTGGTGGACAGTTGGCTTATGTCTATTTATAGACTAAAGCAGATATAGCGGAGATAGATCATCCATTTCTGATGTGACAGTCATAGGTTTGACTTCATCAGAATAGGGGATGGATCTGTTAAGAAGGTAGTAGGGTGTTATGTCCTAGTATTTGATGACATACACAGAGTAGGAAGTGATATTGCTATACTACGATCAGTTATACTTTGGTCGTCACACAGTGGTTTCTCCAAACAGGACTTGGATATTATATCAGACATTCTGGTTACTAGATCTATGGTTTTAGATCTAGATTTGGGTGGTTTCCTAATCTGGGTACATTGACAGCATTCTAAGAGTATTTAGAATGGACGACTCCTGGCACGGTAGTGTACCTGCAGGTGATGGAGTCACCCTCTCTAAAGGTGTCTTACAGACTAAAATAGAGAGGGATGTGCATGATTGGCAGATCACTTGCTTAGGCAATTGAGTCAATCATGAGATGTCAAGTACCACACCAGATGTTGTTCTTGCAGTAGGTGCAATAAGTTGATATTGATCCAATCCTGGAGAAACAATCGGAAGCAGTTTTAGAACATAAGTGAATGTTCTAGGAATTTGATAACGGCAGCCTCCTTTAGGAGACGGTTATCATTCCAGGCTTCCAAGGTGACATGGACGACAAGGAGGTTGTCAGAGTTATAGTTTTCCCTCTGACGAGGGGCAGTATATTGGACATGTGGTCCAGGTGGATACTGAGGGAAGGGATGGCGCAGGATACTGATTAAGTTCAGTTGACGATACAGTCTAAGAAGTCTGGATTTGGAGTTCATTTATGAACTAGGTCCCATCAGACATCCAGACGTTCCAAGACAGGTATTGCTCATTTCGGGAGATGGCTTTCTCCGCGAACTTGAGATATAGAGAGACATAGAAAGAAACTTCACAGCGGATCCACTCACTGAGGTTTTTCCTCGAACGCAATAGTTTTGCAAACGGGTTTTGTGAGACTGACTAGTAGAGGAGTTGGGTGTTCGGTATCACACGGGCTGTGAGTATGCGACATCGCAATAATTAGCCTTGAGTGCAAGTGGGAGATTGTTGGAGATAGTGCCCTCAGAGTCAATTATTGGATCACAGGCACGTGATTGCAATGATTGAGGGAGGACCTATCCCGGTAGGACAGTCTTACTCGAGATGATAGTATGCTATCTGGTTTATCTTTATCATCGTGTACTGCTTTAGGTGACCTGACATGTCGCTATTACACGTTGATAGAGCCCTTTGGATTCTTGCTTGACTACCAGCAGTATGATGGCGATCATATACGTGGGAGCTAGTAGTCTATAAGCACATCCTTAAAAGGTCCCTAGTCGTAGGAGTTTCGAGACAGGGCATTGATACTCCATTAGTAGACTAGTGTATACAGTCGAGACCCCGACGAGGGGCGGTGGCCGGTCTCACAAGCCACTGGTGTCAGTTGGTTCACCTAAGATGTATACAGGTGCTCATTGGTTTATGAGTACACCGGACAGGACTTGCCGGGAACATGCTAGTTGGTCTTATACCTGACGTCAGATAGCAGTTCCCAGGTGACATGTGTACAGGTTAGTTCATCGACCTAAGGATCGTCATTTGTCTCGTGTGAGTTCCCACTATGCTTTGATTACTACCCTACCACGGCTCAAAGGAGTCGTGCAAACAGGTTTTAGTTGGGTACAGTCCCGAGCCACATGGAGGCAGTGAGCGGATCTTCAGGGGTTCGTCTCTCCCGGTATTGGGGGTGAGGTCGCGCTGTGTCTAAGAGAGCCATTACGCAAAGCCCTCGGCCGAGGCAGGAGATTTACTGGTAGGTATTCCAGTAGTATCTCAGGGCGTTCTGGGCTACACTCCGACACGACTTGTACCGCTTTTGGGGGGTCTGACTTTTACCAACCCCCTAGGCCCGACTTGCGATGCTCATAGACGAACGGACCGGACTGTACGGATATTGTCTCTGACAGGCTCAGTAGGGTGTCAGGATGAGTTCGCTCATCGACGTCCCTTTTGGTCAATAGCTGGTGGCCCGTAACGTATTGGCTAATACCTCTGACGTGCTAGTGGTTAAATAGTATTGACGAGTCTTTAGAGTCCACCACACTTACAGTTACTCAAGCTTTCGGGCGAAACGTTGTAGAGGCCGTATGGAGATATGGCAGGGTCCGATCAGATACGTGCGGTATTGCACGGATCAGGATCGGACGGTTTGTACTAGTGGCCGTATAGTTATATGGCAAGGTTCGATCAGATATGTGCGGTATTGCACGGATCAGGATCGAACGGTTTTTACTAGCCGGCTTTGGTTTAAGCCGGTCCTAGTTTAGTACAGTGTAGATTTTCTCATTGCATTTGTATCCGGTCAAAATACAGATGCGGGTGTGTATGCACAGTATCGGGGTTTTCCTGTAATTTATTACGGGACCAGTTTTCTGGAGTTGCCAGTTTGCATTCCGTTCCGGTCGGTTTTCCTTTATTCTTTCCCGGCCGGACTTTTCCGATGGAGGGTGTTATTTGCAAGTTTGCAAATAACACATTGTGGAGGGGTTTCTTGCAAATGTATTAATTATGAAAGCATCTTTTTTATTCCTTTCTTTTCTATCATCATTTCTTGTAAAAGGTGATTAGGATTGATTTGTGTTTGATGTGAGATTGTTATGATGAGGTTTGGATATGGTCACCATTCTCTTTATCCTACACTCACCTCCCTCTTGCATTTTAGTATTCCTTCCTCCACCATTCTCATGACAATATGGTTGAAGACATTTGAGAGAAAAGAAGATGAGAGCTTCATTTTTGAGAGTGTAGTTTTTGATCTCTTTTCATGTCAAGAAAAATGCAAGCATCATTTTTCTTATCTTGATTCCTCCATCATCTTCAAAGGCAACAAACCCAAATGAGACATAGCCTCTACACTACTTTCTACAGCATTTCTTGGGCATGTCGACTTGCCGGCTTCATGCACGAGTTGCCTCGGTATTGAGGCGGGAGCCCGTAAAAGACGCAGGCGATGTGGTGCCCTTCCGGCGAGGAGGGGACGATATGGAGACAAGACTTTCCGCGGGAGATCGGGACGATGACGAGAAGACCGGAGGACTCGGATCACTCGGTATACTTCTCTTCCCATCTCTTGATTAGCTAGCATAAGGTTAATGGTTACGATTCGGGTTTTTCATTGTCCGCGGTAGCGCCAGTTTCCAAGTAAGGAAAATTTTGATTCCGCATTTTGGCCACGGATAGACGGCCGGGGCGCTGCCGTGGCGCAACAACCGTAGTATCTCTCAGGCGGATGAGACGGCCTACTACTCCTGCGGAGGGATGCGGGAATGTCCTGTTCTTCTTGAACTACTGGTCTTACCAAACTTTCAGTAGTAGTTTGTGGTTCTGGAATTTCTTCCAGTTCTATTTCGCTCCTACTTGTTTCCTTTTCTAAAAACTGTTGTTCTAGAAAATGGGCATTACGAGAAACAAAAACCTTTTGTTCCTCTACGTAATAGAAATAATATCCCTTGGAGTTCTTTGGATATCGCACAAACTTACACTGTACTGATCGTGCCTCGAGTTTGTCCGCATGCTGCTTTTTAACAAAAGCTAGGCATCCCCATATCTTCATATGGTAAAGATGGGGTTTCTTCCCACTCCACATCTAATATGGCGTGGTAGGCACAGTCTTGGTAGGAGCCCTGTTCAGAAGATATGCCGCTGATTCTAGCGCAAAACCCCAGAAAGATAACGGTAACTCAGCATTACTCATCATGAAAAGTACCATATCCAATAGGGTTCGATTTCTTCTCTCCGATACACCGTTATGCTGTGGAGTGTATGGAAGAGTAAGCTGAGAGAGAATTCCTTTCTCTTTTAGGTAACCTAGGAACTCGGCACTTAAGTATTCACCACCTCGATCAGATCTTAGTGTCTTGATACTTTTGCCGGTTTGGTTTTCTACTTCATTCTTATACTCTTGGAATTTCTCAAAAGCCTCGGATTTATGTTTCATCAAGAAAATGAATCCGTACCTAGAGTAATCATCCGTAAAAGTAATGAAATAGGAAAAACCACCTCTTGCATGTGTAGACATTGGACCACATACATCGCTGTGTATGAGTCCTAATAGCTCGCTCGCTCTTACTCCATGTCCAGTGAATGGAGTCTTTGTCATCTTTCCTTTGAGACATGATTGACAAGTGGCATAAGTTTGATATTCGAACGAGTCCAAATATCCTTCTCTATGTAACTTAGTTAACCTTGACTCATTGATGTGACCTAGTCTACAGTGCCATAAGAAAACCTTATTTAAATCTGGAGACTTTCTTTTTAGTGTGTTCTGGACATTGAAAATTTGTAATTAGTTTAAGACATATATACTGTTATCCAGTGTACCGGACCCAATCAAACTATGATTAAGGTGGATGTTAACAACACCGCTTACAAACGTGAAATCATAACCTTTATTGGATAAAAAGGAAACTGATATGATATTACATGTTAAACTAGGTACACAAAAATAGTTATGCAAAACCAAAATATGTCCACTCGTCAATCCCAGGTGATAATCCCCTACGGACACAGCTCCCACGCTAGCTCCGTTAGCAACCATCAGGGTCATATCACCAACCTTCGGCACTCTACGGTTTCTCAGTGCCTGCAATGAATTGCATATATGAGATCCTGATCCAGTATCCAATACCGAGGAAGTAGAGTTGATTGACAGACAATTCTCAATTACAAACACACCTGAAGTTGAAGCCACAGCTTGCTTCGGTTCCTGGTTCTTGGCATTCCACGCCTTGCGGTCTTTCTTCCAGTGCCCTTTCCTATAACAATGGAAGCACTCATCTTGGGCCACTACTGGCACCGCAATCTTTTTCTTTCCCTTCACTCCCACCTTACTAACACCTCCTCTAGGTTTGGTGGCGGCCTTATTCTTCCTTCCTTTGGCCCGAGCCTTGGACCCGGAAGATGAAGCACCGCGAACAAACATAGCGGGTATTTCTCTTGCTTTCTGCATGGTGCCCTCTGCACTCCTCAACATGTTAAGGAGTTCTGGAAGTTCAACTTCTTTTCTTTGAATGTTGAAATTCAGAATAAACTGGGCGTAGGTGGAAGGAAGGGACTGGAGAATCAAGTCTATATAGAGCTCATTATCCAAATTCGTCCCAAGGTCTGCGAGCTCTTCAATATAGCCAATCACCTTTAGGACATGTTCTCCTACCGATGATCCGACGGCCAACCTCGCCCGAAACAAGTTCTTTGAGGTCTTGTATCTTGCTATACGAGATTGCTCTCCATAAAGTTCCTTTGTATGGAGAAATATGGCATCTAGATCCATATCCTCGTACCTCCTCTGATGTTCATTATTCATCGAGGCAAGCACGATGCACTTGGCCTTCGCGCAATCTAACTCGCAGGTTTTGCGGATTTCCTTATCCGCAATACTGGATTTGGGACCAGGGACAGCAGGTGCCTTAGCGGTGAGGACATACCCCAATTTGTCATAGGTCAAAGCCATTTTGACATTCCGCAGCCAATCTTTATAGTTTGACCCTGTCAATATATTTTTCTCTAATAGTAATTAAGTCCTGTCATTTTCTGGGTCGCTGCAATTAGGAGAGAGAGAGAGAACACTTTAGCATGATTCTCTTGAAAGTTTAGAGTGGTTTTTAGTTTATCTAAACTGGATGGCTCCCACTGTTTCTCGAATCCCTCCTCAAACCAAAAAGGATGAACTAGCCAGGACTATTCTCACTGTACAATACTTGCTGAACCGTTCAGCCAGGCCAGTGTCGGTACTTCGAGGGAGGTTTTCCAACGCTTTCGTGAAGTTCCTTAATTAAATAACCTCTTTTCTTTGGGGGCGTAGCCCCGCTGACACCTTTCTCGACACCTACTTAGTTTATAGCATTGATCGTTAAGTGACGAATCTCCTGATGAGTAGCATATACTCACAGTAGGATCGGGATCCAAATATCATCGTGTGATAATGTTGAAGGAATCCTACCAACATTCATCAAACTCCAAATGGTATGCATCTCTTTGCAAATTTCAGTTTCTTTAGAAATTCTCGATATAAATTTTTACCCCATGCTCTTATGACCTTGGCTTTGCTCAAAGTGTCATAAGTCACATGTCAAGTTCTACCCATCATTATCTTGTTAATTTGAACCCATCCGTACATACCCCTGACTTTGGTCAAATGATAATACGACTGTCCCAAACTAACTCATCTATCTATGCAACAAATGAATACCCAGCAGCTACCAAACACTATGCCTTGACTTTGGCCAAAATGCATAGCTTGAATACTACTGAATACCCAAAAGAAATGACGGAGGGCTACGAATGGTTTTGGCAAAACCTTGAACGTAGTGAACTTGATATGACCGAAGGAACCTGATAGTTTTTAAAAGGAGTGGTTAAAACTCCGCAATTAAAAAATATCTTCTGTTTTAAAAATAACCGAGTGGTTTCTTTTAAACTGTTCCAACGATTCAACTTTGGTTTATTTTCTTTGCATTAATAATAATCCGTCCCATCATTAACCTATCATTGCAGAAAACAACAAAAATACCACGTCCTCTTATGCCATCCGCATTCGCAACTGGGTCCCGTCATGTCACGACCCGAAAGTACGGAACGTGACTGGCACTTAGATTACGAGACGTCTAAAGGCGTAACGTAACCTAAGTCAGCCAAAGCCCAGAAAAATCTAAACCAAAATCAAAAGAGTGAAGGAATCCTTTCATGAAAACGACTTTGAAATCAATTAAGTTGCATTGAACCCTTTTATAAAAAAACATAAAAAAATTTCCGAAAATTTCGGCAGAGACTCCTTTGTAAATACTATCCCCCAAAATGGGTACAACAAGATATATAAACCTGTAATAACAAAATGCCATCCCCAAGCGGGAGCTAGCTCTTCGTCCAAGGCGGATCACAACCACACGCAATATATATGTAATATCAAGAAAAAGTGCATAAAGAAATGCAAAATATAAGAAAACACAACGTTGGCTCAAGTAAGCTCGACCCCAAAGAAACCACATATACACAAATCTCTCAGTCTCATCACTAGGTCGCATATACAAATAAGTGGTAGATGGAGAATACTAGATACAAAAATAGTATAAAAAGAGATAAAAGTGCTCTCGCAACCCACCTACGAGCAATGTCGCGAGTCAGAGAAAAAGGAGCCAATGATAAGAAGATCCCGCCGCTAAAAGGCTGACGGGTCTGACCTGCAAGACACTGTGGCACAACGGGGGTGAGTTGCCAGCTCGTGAGTAGAATATAATATCTAATAAGGCTATCGTAAGAATGCACACAAATACGTCACAACATGTATGTCTAGATGTTATGTAATGCCACTAGTATGTATGCAACATCAATACGAAATCTTTAAGTGTTTTTAAATACTATGAGCCCTGCATTCTTAACTTTAGAAAAAGAATATCTGTGCAATAGCTAAGTCTCATCATGAAATATCTGAAAACCGTGTCAAGCATTGACACCAAATATGGAAATATATCTGTCTTAATGTCTCACTGTATCAATGTCTCAATACATCGGGCTCCGTCAGTCCGAATCGGCCCATATCATCAAATCTCACGACAACGGTCGGTATCCTCCGGATATCCGCCGCGCCAGACATCACCGGTATGTAGTCTTCCCCTGCCAGGCTCATCGTCTACAACTCGATCTTCTTACCCCGGGGTACCATACCGGGCCCACCATGTACCCGAGACGGTTCATCCACTCCTCGAATCGGGTCTCGAAAACCAACATAAAACATGAAAACTCATGGTGGACGACACATACATCACGAGAAAACCGAAACTTGCATTTTAAAATGATGATAATAAACTTTTATAAAATTCTTTCGGTTTTCCCCCAAAATCCAGAAATCTTATCAATACGGAAATCCTCAAAAAGAACCATGATACATGTTTATGTAGGAAATGATAATATTTATGATATCCATGTCATGAAATGCAATTATAACTAGAAAACTATGTAAGAATGATGATGAAATGCGGTATATATACGACTACCAGTTTAAATATCATGTATGATGCGAATATTTTTGATACTAGTCTAAGGAGGTTTTATAGTGTTCGCATAAATAGTGCACGTGCGGCAAGAACCAATGGTAATTTTGCAAGTGTCCTCTAAGATGATATGACATATATCTATATTTATACATATAACGATGCGACGCAATAAGATGGCTAACTAAGAATTTCGCATATAAAGTAAATATTTTAAATAATACTAAACCGTCGGGCGACTCGCGCCATCCAGACGATCCCCCCATAGATTTATACATCTACTCACCGGGGCGCTTCGGCTAAACCGATCCGATCTCCGTTTATCTTTCCGCGCCGCGTCCGACACCTCTGCACCCGATCCTAGAATCACAAACAACCAATTAAAAGGATAAACATACGATAGTCACGGATACAATGATGCAAGTCAACCACATACACAATTTAGATGCGCACGCACTTGGTGCACAAAACGCGCTCGCGACAACCACAACTTACAACTAGGGTCGCTATACCTGAAAAACATCAAAACTAAAACCCAAATCGCATCAATTGCGGACTCACAACATTCTAGATATTATATGAAGTAGGTCATAATTTATTAAAACCTGAAACTCATTTAAAAGCTATTTATTCAGAAACCAAGTAAGTGTCCCTTTCCAATTTTATTCAAAACTTGACGTTTTAACAATTCTAGTGACCAAGATGATAATTTAATATCTTAATTATTCCATACAAACCCTAACTTAATTTTTAATTTCATCTTATTAAGCATTAATTAAAACCTAGATTGAAAAATTGCACCATTAATACCATTTAAAAGTAACACTTAGCAAAATTAATAACTAGACTAAATTTTACTTGCTTTAATATGTTAAACTACATGTTGTGACCTTAATAATGTGGTATAAGCCTAACCATAATTTCAATCCTTCTCTTGAAAATTAGATCTTGAAACTAAAACCCTAATTAAGCACTTAATTAGGTTAGATTCAAGTAATATCCAACGATTAAACCATGGGTTAAGATTTATACCTCTCGATTTTGAGTTCTACCAAGCAAATCTTAGCCTCCAAAAGTAGCTTCGATGCTCCAAGATCCAAGCTTGAATGGCTAAGGAATAATGGTAGAGATTTAATTAGGAATTGGTGAAGTTTTGTATTGATTGATTTTTTTTTGAACTTGAACAATTTTTTTTGGAATTGAAATGGGGAAAATTAGAGAACAGCACATGGAGGGCTCGGCCTTAGCAGCCAAGGAAAGGGGGGGAGAGAGAGAGAGTTGTGTAGGTATTTGTATACATGTGTAGAAACATCCTCATTTAATTCATCTCCTTAATTTATTAATATCTTACATTTGATGAGTTTAATGAATTGAATGATAGGAGGTATGTATGCAGGCCGGCCAAACAAAGAAGGAGGGATTTTCGGGCTTGCGTGTGAAATTTTTAAGTGGAGAAAAGCCCATCAACTCTCATTAAGCATATCACTCCCTTTTAAATTTTCATTTTATTTTATCTCCCTTATTCTAATTAAACCTTGCTTCTGGAGTGAAATGAGGTGAAGTAAATTGTTGAGGCTACTAAGGGGCTTGGTCCTATGAGGAGAGGGGTGTGTGTGTGGATGTGTGAGGAATTTCTAGGCTAAGACAAGTCCCAATATTACATATACTAATTCATTTCTTTATTAAATTATTTTTCCTATCATCTAAATCCTACAAATTTCTAGAAATTTGAAGGCGACTTGAGAATAAAAGAGTATGCTACAAGCTTGATCCTAAGTTGTCATGGTTCACACTTGCAAATTTTAACCCATTTTATTTTGTAATTATACCAATTAAATATATATAATTAAAAGCTTATAATATTATATTGAAATTATTTAATTTAAGAAAATATTTAATTAAACTAACAATTTATAAGTGACTACATAAATATCAATTACAAGCAATTACATGGTTAAAATAGGCGTATTTAAATTTATGATGAAAAATAATTATAGTTAGGTTTTATGGAAAATACGGTTTATTTTACCGATTATCAGAAAATTCACAAAAAGGATTTGATTTATTTATTTATTTAATTTTTAAAACGTTACAATCTTTCCCCTTTAAAGAAATTCGGTCCCCGAAATTTAAAATCTAACTACAGTTATCCACGAAGAGATCGAAATGTTTCTTCTGTATCTCGACCTTGGCTTCCTACGTGTCCTCTTTGCCGCTCGGGTTACGCCCAAGAATCAAAAAAGGTCGGTATGATCTCGGACCTCGGTTTCTTCATCTGCCGATCTGGAATACTATCTGCTGCTTGATGAAAGAAGGTTTGCTCTCCAGCTGAAACATCTACTGCTGTATCGCGTAAGAGGGTTCATGAAGGTACTTATGGAGTATCGATACTTGAAACACGGGGCGATGTAACGTTTTGAAAATCGTTTCGGTGGAATTTCGAAAAAACGGTAAAATAAGGGGGTTTTCTGTAAAAAGTCAAAATACAAATATCTTATTATAAAAATTAAATATACATATTCTAGCTATGTAATTGCTATTATTTGGTGTTTATTGAGCCGCTGGTGAAATTTCAAATTTTCTGAAAAAAATATTATTTTATTATTATTTTAAGCCGTCACTAATACATTTAATTAGGGAAAATTACAAATTGGAATGAGTTGAAACAAATTTTGTGCATCATAAAACATTAAATAAAAATTTATCATGTGGTTTTTGGAACGAAATCATTTGCCAAAACGGTTTGGAAATTATTGAAGAAAAAAGGCTTTTTTTAGCGTAAATGGATGTTCGGGGTATTGTATTTATCATTTTTCATCACCCCACACCCGTGCCCACACCCACACACCCCCACTTACCCCTCCCCTTATCCAAATTCAGCAGCCCCTCTTTGGTCCCCACTTGAATTTCATAGGAAAGAAAAGGGAAAGGAAAGAAAAGAAAAAGAGTAGAAAATGATATATTTTGAGTTGACTTTGACTTGAAACAACTTTCCTCACCTCACTCTCTCTCCTCACTCACCCACCCCCCCTCAAATCTGGCCAAAATCTGATCCTAAACCAGCAGCCCCCCTTCCCCAAGTTCTCACTCAATTTTGCATCAAAAAACTCCACAAAATGCTTCAAAATCAACACAAATTCAAAGCAAAATTCAAATCCAACTCCTACCCATTATTTCTTTGCCTTGGCTAGCATGAATCAAGGAGCAAGATGATGATTTGGGAGGCTAAGATTTCATGCTAAATCTCAAGATTCTAGGAGGTATAAATCATAACCCTATAATGAAATTGTTAGTTTTTGCTTAAAGCAAATTGATGTAAGTGTTAATTATAGTTTAATTTCATGTTTTGGAAATTTAAGAGAAGGGTTTAAATACTAAGTTAGGGTTTAGATCAATTGATCATGATCTAATTGTGTGGTTAATATCTAGTGGGCTTGCTAAAGCAAAGCTAATTACTAGGTTACTAATTGTTTTATTAAATTGTTCTAATTATGCTAATTTGCTAACTAGGTTTTAATGAAATACTTATATAATGGAGATTAAAATCTAATTAGGTTTTGCATGGTAATAATAACATTTTAAAGTGTAGTTTAATACTTCATTTCATGCAAATCCAAACTAGTTTGTTGTATGTGCATTTTGCTATAAAATGGTCGAAATTGGTTAATATTGCAAACTAGTTTTTGTAAATATTGTGTTAAATCGAGAATTAAAATATGGTTAGGGTTTCATCATATCTTAAAAATTACATTGAGTGGTTTAACCATTTAAAATATGCAAAACCAAGTTTAATTGTAAAATTATGAATTTTACATTAAAAAGTGTTAAAATTGTTATTTTTGCAAACTAGGATTTTGGAAATTATGCAAATTTATGTGATTAAATTATGGAAATGGTTTTATTGACTTATTTAAGTTATTTAATAAGTATTATGGCCGCTAGAATTGTTTAAACATCGAGTTTTGTACTAAAACGGGTAATTTTGCTTGCTAGTTTTTCGGAAAAACGGCTTTTAGAGTGAATTTAGGGTTTTCGTGAGTTTTAACCTATTTTATATTAAAATTAGTGTCCGTGGATGTGCAAATGAGTGTATTTGGGTTTTACCTCGGTCACTTGGCGTTTGTACGAATACATCGAGTGATTTCGGGTTGTTTTGCGAAGGCTAACCGTAGGTTCTAACCTATAGGCCTTTTAGCGTATCGTGTTGGTTTTAGCGTGTTATTTTAAGTTTCGATTTGGTTTTGATGTGATGCGATACGTGTGATATGTGTAGGTACCCCCACGACGATCCGAGATGATGCAGAAGATGAAGGCGACATCGATACCGACACGTAGGATACAGGTGAGTAGATTTATATCTACGGGGAGAAGTCGGGTGGATGGCGTATAGCACCCCCGCAGTTCGTGGTGATGTATACGAATACGTATACACATAGATATTGATTATATTGTTTGAGATTGTTGATGATAGAGACGGATCCTAGGTGTGATTGGATTGGTTTAGTATTGCGAAACCCTAGAGTAGTGGTTGCACCACACATACACACACACCCATACTTGCATACATTCTTCTTTCATATGTACTCATGGGATTCTTTATAGTTATGTGTTCATATGGGTATGGGACTATGTGTTCACATACGGTTGAGGATGATACTTGGGATTGAACTGAGTCGATGAGATTCGATTTGAGGCCGTGAGATCGGTGATATAGCAGGGTTCGTATCTTAGATACGACATGACGTTGTAGCGGGTCCTTGACGTAGTGTTTCACACACGTCCATGCATACGTAGGCGGTATCAGTATGGTACTAGACGTAGATCAGTATCTCGACCATGATATTTGATAAGAGGATACCAGGTGAATAGTATGATGAATGTGATATTGACCCGTACCCAGATTGGGATGCCGTACGACGGATTTACGTACGAGCTATATTGATGATTGATCCGCACTCTTGACTTGGGACGCCTGATTATAGATATGGTATCGGATATGATATTATTGAGGCGGGATCACCGACTATACATATACAGGTATGTATATGTATCGACTCAGATGATAGGCGGTTTCCTTACCTGTAGTTCAGCTTGTTAGTTCAGCCGTATAGTTTAGTGTAGTTGTTAGATTATATTAGACTTCTTACCTATTTCAAAAACTAACGAATCGTGGGAATTTTTAAAGAAAGCTCGAGGGAATCTACGGATATTTCAAAAACGACGTATCTTTTCATAAAAACACCGTAGCCCCTATTTTCAAAACCCCATGATTCGTGTTATTTCAAAAGGCACCATTTGTAGGACTTATATTAGATTATTGTAGATTAGTTATCGTTGTGTCTAGTATTCAGCTCCCGCACATTATTGCTGTTCGCTCTGCCTCGCGTATTTATTTGGCTGCATATTCCATTATTGATATCATGCTGTTAGGACACCAGCACCATTACCGATGATGCGTATGTACCACGTACACCTACTTGCCGGCTCACACACATCTTCATCGGTAATTGCCATGTCACGTACACTTTAGAGAATATAATTGTTTGACTTAGATTGTTAGCTGGTAGTTTTGACATGATATTAGTGTATTTCCCTTATATGCCATATTAGACATTGTAATTATTACTTGTTACATCATGCATGTTATTATTCATGGATTTTTATGCCTATATGCACTGTTTACATGCTATTGAGGATTGGATTCGGATTTCCATGAGATTTTCTGGATTTGGGGGAAAACCGCAAAACTTATATAAACTTCTTTTCTCTCTTTAAAATAAAAAGTGCGGTTTTCCCATGATGTATGAGTCGTCCACCATGAGTTTGCTGATGGATTTGGAAACCCGATTCGAGGAGACGGATGAACCGTTTCGGGTACATGGTGGACCCGGTGCGGTACCCCGGGGCAAGATGAATGTGGTGATGACGTTGAGCCTGGCAGGGGAGCACTACCGATCGGTGATTTTACCTGACGCGTCGGATATCCGGAGGATACCGTCGTGGTCTTGAGATTTATGGTAGGGGCCGGTCTGGACTGACGGCGCCCTAGATATTGAGATTGAGACATTGATATTTCGAGACAGTGAGATTTATGTTTTGTGTCGATGCTAGACACTGTTGATACCTCAGTTTTAAAAATACGAAGGAAATCTCACTAATTTATGGAAACAGTTTCTTCATTTACATGTATTCTGTTTCATGCATTCATACCTCATTCATATGATATATTGCTACCTGAGGCACTGACACGGGCACATGAGATTACACTCGGGTTAGATATTACCCTAGACATTGTCATAGGCTGCCTGTTATACATTTTTGAGGATATATTATGATCATTGACCTAGGTTGCGTTATTTATGCGATTTCTGTGCGTAGATGTTTTCTATTCACGAGTTGGCAACTCACCCCCGTTGTGCCCAGTTTCTTGCAGATTTGCCGTACAGGTTTCATTACGGCTTGCGGGGTCAGTTTCATTCGGGTGATTTGCTAGTGGGTGGGTTTACTTGTATCATACCCCCATTATATACTTTGTATATCATTATTCTGTTGTATCTAGAAGTTCCATCAACCAAACATGTATTTTGAGATAGAGACCAGTGTTGTTTATTCTTTCGACTTTAGAGTCGCTCGTTATATTTCTGGTGGTTTGAGTTCCCTTTTGAGTTTTTGATCCTCGCCGTTGGCGTTGTATATTATTTTGCTTGTGTGGTTGTGACCGTCGATTGACGAAGAGCTAGCTCCCGCTTGGGGATGCCTTTTTCTTGATTTCGTATACTATTCATGTTGTATCCCGTTTGGGGGCCAGTATTTACAAAGGAGACTCTGCCGAAATTTTCAGTGAATTTTGATGTTTTAAAAACTACATAATTTGGCTTATGCTATTGAAATTACTTGCTTTAAGTTGGTTTTTCCTGCACTCTACTACTTTTCTTGGTTTGGATTTCTGGGTTTTCGGTTTACTTAGATTACGTACGCCTCGAGACGTTCGTAGTTTAAGTGCCGGTCATGTTCCGTACTTTCGGGTCGTGACAAGTTGGTATCAGAGCGTTAGGTTTTACCTTCGGAGCGTAGGATGACCCTTGGTTGATGGAATAGGTGACTAAAGTAGAGTGACGTACCGTTGGTATGTTCCGCGGCATATTTACGACACGCCACTCCACTTATGAAGCCTTAGGATGTACATTTCCTTGTTCAGTATTATATTCCTTCCTGATCTAGCCTCATCGGTACCAGTTTGGTTTTGCTGCTACGGTTACCGGCAGGGAGAGCTACGGCTAGAGTTGCGGTCAGCACAAGCTCGTCACGAACGAGGACTGACCAGGACGAAATTCCGGCGACACACGATTGCAGAGATGTGTCTTTTTACTGTGTTTCCGCGCCGCGAGCGTTTGGCGGATCGCCTTTATGAGGTTACTCGGATGTGCTGATCGACGCTAAAGGATTGAGCCACTGACAGAGGCCAGCCAGATTTTGATGACCGTTGGTGTGTTGCTTATTCATGATGATTGAGGCACGGTTCAGCGTGCAGACGAGTGAGCCCGTTATTGCTGCGAACGAAGAGATATCGCCCCAGATGTTGGAGCTATTGCAGTACGAGTTGTACTAAGAGATGATTGAAGGTCGCTAGTCACCGAGGATGAATGACTAGGACATGTGGTTCGTTCGCTACCCCGATGCGAGGTCATCAGATAGATTGATTCCAGCTAGAGACGACTTCACGCGGAGACGTTGGGAGTCGACAGAGACGATCGAATGTCAGAAACCTACTATTCCAAGTTTAAAGTATTCGGAAAGACATGCAGGCAATTCTATGGTCCCTCTAGAAGAATGAAACCCTAACTCGACTTAATGACCGTATGAAAGCCTTTGAACCTTAGGGTTTGCGGCAGTTCTGCGGCGCCATTAGTGAGGCTTGGGTTTGCCCTTCTACGGCTGGACCACCGATGCTGTAGTATGTACTCGATACTATTAAACTGTGCCCAAGATGTTGAGCTCTTGGGGGATTATGAGGTTTTGACGACTCGATCGGATGGCTCGACTTAATTCGGATGCTAGGTGGTGAGATGCATTCTTGGGAGACTCCAGATGCGATGATAGTCGTTGGAGCTCAGTCCATGCAGCCGCGACGAGACGAGTCCAAAGCATACGACATTAGAGAAAAGTGAAGTAAGAGGTTCGTACCAGATCTAGATGAGATGACGTTCCACTCCGCCGACATCAGAGATGCGATGCGCATGCCGAGGCAGAGTACTGGATATACCTTCCAGAAGGAGTCGCGATGGGTATGCAGCCGTTACAGAGCAAAGATGCAGATATAGGAAAGGACAATGACTTCCGGACAGTTGGCAGAAGGCGAGACATGGAAGAGACCGTGAGCAGGATTCCTTCCAGGACACTGCTGCAATGATACTTGCACCCAGGATCAGATGTGTCACGTACATTCAGAGAGCCAGAGGCCGACGCCAGTGATATGCTGCCTCACGAGTGGTCGCGATGATTGACCAAGAGATGACCAGAGGAGTGCCAGAACGGAATCGTCCCCGTTAGCACACCTGACAGGGCCGATGAGCCGATGGACCGAAGGATTGGTAATTCACAGTGAAGACCTTGACCCAGGAGTGGTCATGGTTACGCACCCCAGCAGGACAGAGTTCATGATCATCGACGAGACGTCCCACTAGTGACCGCGACAGTTGGCCCGAGATTCTTAGAGGATGCACTTGAGCGGTACTATTCCGCCATTATTGATTCCGATGTTTTGGGTGATTTATTCGTATGATTTGATTTTGATGATTGAGGATTTACGATCTTTGCATAGTGTTGCACTTGATATCGTTTTCGTTCTTTAGTTTCACATGTTTGTGATTTTACGGTTTTAGACATTTGAGTTGATTTTGTGCATATGCACGCACACGATTTGGTTCCTGCACTCTGTATAGTTTATATATGCTTGCAGTGCAGTGATACGCCTTTTGTGCATTTAGATGCACTGGACTTTGATTTCGATTGTGATACTCGATATTTGTTTTGTGCACCTTGTGCACCTGAGTGATTTTGCGCACGTTCGGCGCTTGATATTGGATTTCATGATTTCGTGCACGATGGATGCACCTGATTTATATTTTCGCGCATGTTGAGCGCATGTCTTGAGATGCGATTTTGGTGCACACCAGATGCACTAAATCGAGATTTTTCGTGCATGTCAGATGCACCTGATTTTGCTGTCAGGCACACCCGTTGCCTACGACAGATGTTTCGTGCACACCCGATGCACTTAGATGTTGTTTCTGTGCGCATGTATGGCACATTCATGGATTTTGATTTCCGTGCGCACCAGACGCACGTAGTATTCATGTGCATATTTTGGGATGGATTTCTTATAGAGCAGTACGTTTTTATGATATTGCTATGTGTTTTCGTACTGGGCAGGACTAGTCAGAGGACAGTACCTGAATACATTTTGCATGCATTGATAGTTATTGAAGGGACTCCCAAAAAGCGAGCTATAGCCTCAGTATTTACCTACGTGTCTGATATGACACGAAATGTTTAAAACAAGAAGACCCTTCTAAATTGTTTCCAAAACGGCGGAACGTACATTTCAAACAGATGCTTACAGATATAGATTCGATATTTACATTTATAGTTTCGAGTTATATCATATTGGTTTTGATTTGGATTTGGCATTGATGTCTTCTCCACAACTCCGATGATCGCGGGATGCTTGGAGGAGTTTTGATTTGAGTTATATACTCATTTTTCAAGCGCATGCGCTGCGCTACGAACTGTTTTATGTATTTACAATTTCGGAGCCCCGACGACTTGATGGGTTTTCTTAGATGTTTTAGTATTTGGGGGAGTTTGAATTTAAATTCGGGGACCGAATTTCTTTAAGGGGGGAAGATTGTAACGTTTTGAAAATCGTTTCGGTGGAATTTCGAAAAAACGGTAAAATAAGGGGGTTTTCTGTAAAAAGTCAAAATACAAATATCTTATTATAAAAATTAAATATACATATTCTAGCTATGTAATTGCTATTATTTGGTGTTTATTGAGCCGCTGGTGAAATTTCAAATTTTCTGAAAAAAATATTATTTTATTATTATTTTAAGCCGTCACTAATACATTTAATTAGGGAAAATTACAAATTGGAATGAGTTGAAACAAATTTTGTGCATCATAAAACATTAAATAAAAATTTATCATGTGGTTTTTGGAACGAAATCATTTGCCAAAACGGTTTGGAAATTATTGAAGAAAAAAGCCTTTTTTTAGCGTAAATGGATGTTCGGGGTATTGTATTTATCATTTTTCATCACCCCACACCCGTGCCCACACCCACACACCCCCACTTACCCCTCCCCTTATCCAAATTCAGCAGCCCCTCTTTGGTCCCCACTTGAATTTCATAGGAAAGAAAAGGGAAAGAAAAGAAAAGAAAAAGAGTAGAAAATGATATATTTTGAGTTGACTTTGACTTGAAACAACTTTCTGTTAGTTGTATGTATGCCCTAGAGGCCAGTATTGTACAGATTATGTATATTATATTGGATGCTTGGACATATATAGAGATGACTTTCTTGCTCGACATGATAGTATGCTATCTGGTTACCATTTATCTTAACATGTACACTAGTCTCTTTATACTGTCTTATAGTTACATGTTGGTAAAGCCCTTAGGATTTGTACTTGACTACCTGGACTATGATGTAGATCATACTAGTGGGGACATGGTAGTCCATAAGTACATCCTTCAAGGTCCCTAGTCGTGGGTGTACTCGAGACGGGGCATCGCTATACCAGAGTAGACTAGCGTATACGCTTCTCGATCCATGTGATGGGCGATGGATGATCCCATATCCATTGGTGTTTGACATCAGAGATGGTATACGGGTGCTCAGTGGAGACTGGGTACACTGGACGGACTCGCCGAGAACTCCCAGATGGTATTATACCTCACGTCAGATGGCAGTTCTCAGGTGACACTTGTACAGGTTAGTCTGTAGACCCGAGATCGTCATAGAGTCTTGTGTGATTCCCACTGTGCTTTGATCTCCACCTTACCACGTCCATGAGGGCGTGCAAAACGGTGGTCTTTGGGCACAGTCCCGAGTCACATGGAGACAATGAGCGATAGGAGGGGTTTCGTCTCTCCCGGTATTGGGGGTTGATGTTGCGCAGTGCTCGATTGGCCGTAGCAGGGAAGTCCCTGGCCAGGGCTGATCTGAGATTTGCTGGTAAGTGTTACCAGTAGTTTCTCGACCCGTTACGAGCCTCACATCGGCATGACTTATTGGGTTATTGGGGTCTGACGTATACCACCCCTAGACTTGATATGCGACGTATCAGACGAAGAGACTTGACTGTATGGTAAGTGTTACTGGTCGGATTCGCAGGAGAGTGAGCGGGTTAGCTCGTCGATCTTCTGATCGCTCAATACCCGGGTGGCCGTTACGTTTAGCAGACCGCTTGCGGCTTGTGGGTGCTTGATATGATCATCATCTGCTACCGGCGTATTGACGAGTCTTTAGAGTCCTACACAGAGGTTTCCTGGCTCAAGCGAAACGAAATAGGAGCGCATATGAGATATGTGCAGGACCGAGAATAATGCGTGTATGTGATACCGCATTTCATTCTCGCGATATATATGTTTCGATCGGTTATATTCGATATGACCTAGTTATCGAATCATTGATTCGATAAATCGATGCATAGAATACTAGTCGGTTATGTGCGACATGACCGGATCATTGAATCAAGTGTTGATTTAATGATTTAATGTATAATTATATATCTGATATATTACTTTGCATTAACTAGTATTGGTTCACTTTAAACGGATTTTTCTCACTAGGATTGCACATTGTATATGTGATATACTTTCGTGCACTTTTTGTATCATGTTTGATGATACTTGATCATTTAGTTAAGTGTATAAAATTAATCCATGGTTAATATGATAATTAGGGTTTTGCATTTTCATTTATTTATTTATTTGTTTATTTATTTATTTGGAAAAGAATAAGATGAGGATGGTGGCTTTCTTTGTCATTTTGTTGAAGCTTCATGAAGCTTTGACTTTAGCAACCATCCTTATCTTCATGCTTAACCCTAACCCATCAAAGTGACCATGGTTAATTCTCTACACTTGACCCTAGTTCAAGTTATGATAAGTATTTGATTTATATTTATTTTTATAATAAGACTTATAATAATTCTTTCTTGAGCTCATCTTCTTCTTCTTCTTCAAGCTTGCTACAAAAATGGCAACTTGAGATCTAGTGAGATAAATCCAAATCTAAAGTGTACCCACCTCCTATTTCTTCACCCTCTACCTCTTGCCAAGTTGTTTTGGGTGTTTACTTCACAAGTTTCACAAGTTTGTGAAGTCGGAGCTTGAGTTTATGCAACCTCGACGTAGATCGTCTTTGACACAAAGCCGACGAGCTATTCCGCTTGCTTTCCCGATGAAGCCGTTGATCGAGTCAAGGATTCATGATGGACAGCGAGGACATCACCACGTGGAGCTAAGGAGGCAGAAATCCGGATCTACAAAGGTTGTATATCCGTATCTTAGTAGTTAACTGTTAACTAGCTTTCTTGTTTCGCCTAAACATCTAGTTAAGATCCGTAGTCTAGGGTTTCTCGGCACCAAAAATTTTAATTTGGCATGTCCGATGCCTTGTGAGACCTTACTAAAGTGCCTAGGAACCTTTCAGTGGTATCAGAGCCTAGCTAGAGCCTTAGGCGAAGCGTAGACGGAGTTTGAAGTCCGATCGAACCGAAATCCGATTTCCAAATTGCTCTCTGTACATTTTCGTAAAATGTGGATTTTTGCAAATTAAAAATATGCAGAAAAATCAGCAGGGAAATATAAGAATTACGGTGCAAAAATTACCAAATGATCCCTCTAAAGTGCGGCGGAACCGCGGCATTAGCGTGCTAATGCGGCCCTTCCGCCGCCGTTTTGTCTTATTAGGCACTCATTTTTGCACAGTAACTCCTATTTTTCAGTGCTATATTTTCTGGGATATTTTATTGTGACTTCACAGAGGAGTATTTTGGGGTTGCTTTAGGGATTCGTTTATTCAATCGGGTTATCAAATTTTTGTCTTAGTGTTTTTCCAGATAATTGTAGAATATGTTAAAGAGTTCGACCGGATATAAATACCCAGGTTTTCCCCTGCCGGAAAATCCAAGTGTTGGATCATTGTATGGTTAAAAGACGTTCTCAGTAGTGCAAGTAACGCGATGGTCCCTCTAGAAGACAACAAACCTTAACTCGATTATGTGACCGTCTTGAACTGCCCTTTGAACCTTCGGGTTTGGGGCAGTACGGCGTGCCACATGTGAGGCGTTGGCTTGACCCTTCTACGGCTGGACCGTTGGTACTGAGGCATGAAGTGAATGTTTTTGAACCTATTTCATGTGTTGATTGGTGTCGGGAAAACTTGGGTGTTCGAATGTTCGATCGGAAAGTTTAATATATTCTATTTATCCGGAATTGGATACAATAATTGGAATTCACAAACAGTTATGAGATAACTGGATGAATGTTATAAATCTAGCAGTTTAGTCCCATACGATATTGAAAAGAGTTTTCGATAATGAGACTAAAATGCGGGGTTTGTAACTGTTAGGCATGTGATGTCTAAAGTTGTTGCGGATTCCAATTGTTGTAGTTTTACACTTTCTTTTCTGTGACCGTAAGTGTAGTATGTACATATCGCCGGTTTCGTTGCTATACGTCAAGGACAATTGGGGTATGCATACTTACTTACGTTGATGACATGTGATGTTATGTGTTGCTGGATATGTTATATTGGATCGTCGTAATCGAATAGCCGGGGGTTTTTATGTGAGATGAGTGTTTTTCATTTTCATTCATGTAAAAACTTGTATGTAATATTCTTTTATTTGGGGCACTTCCAGGTAGCGGAAGTTGTCACCCTTTGTATATTATTTACTTTTCCGCATTAGGATAGACCCAAGGAGGGGAGCACAAGTAACCGGGTTCTGGGGTCCAGTGGGAGACCAACTCGAGGAGTCGAGTCCGGGTCTCCTAACCCTAGAATTGGCAGGGTAGCTTGCCGCTCTCGTAGGGGTCTAGGGGTGTGGGATTGGCTATTCATCACGACCGTGGAATCCGTGTTTTATACTGGCTCGTATTGAAAACACGGACGTCCTAGTATATCCAATATTTCATATGTTTATTCTGCTGCGATATCTGAGTTGTGACTCTGTGATGGATATAGTATATGGTATATATGATATATTATATAGACGTTACTTATGTTTTACACCCGCGCTAGCCCTGCCCTACTCTGTCGTTAGTTACCTAACCTAACGGTGCACGAGGGGACATCGAGGCGAATGCGGATGGCATAAGTGTACGTCATATCTATCTGTGATGTTTAGGTATTTAAATGATGGGACTTCATTAATGTGATTAATGAAAGAAAAGAAACCTATGATGTTGTAGAATCAGATTTTAAAATAAAACAGGTAGCTACAGTTTTTTGCTTTGCACAGCGGTATATATGATATACCCCGCACCTTATTCGATGAGGAAAGGACCGAGATCCCTTCACCGGGAGTGACTCCTTTAGCAATAACTGGCAGATGCTACACACTCGGTTTGATTTTGACTGCTTTTGCGTTTTTGCTTTGCACAGCGATATATATGATATATCCCGCACCTCATTCGACGAGGAAAGGACCGAGATCCCTTCACCGGGAGTGACTCCTTTAGCAAAACGAGAAAAGCCTCAAAATCACTCCATTTCAAAACTTTATTTGATTCTACAACGATATAAAGTTCATTACGGAAAGGGTTTTCTTAAAAACCTGACGTAGCCCTCCGTCATTTCAGATAAGTAATAGTTAGTATTCGTGCTGCGTTTGTTGACTCAGTCAAGGCGTAGTGTGCGGTAGCTAATTACTATTTATCTGTTTATGCATATGATGCAGATTGGATTAGGGTAGTCGTGCGGCCTTGTTGACTTAGTCAAGGGTCGTGCGGGTGGGTTTAATTCAATCAGGAAATGACGGGTTGAACTTTACTTGCGGTCTATGGTTTGTTGACTCAGTCAAGGTCATAGATCGCCTGGGGCAAAATATTATCGGGAATTTCAAGTGTTGAAATTTGCAATGAGATTGCATACCTTCTATGAGATAGTTGGATCCCGATACCCGCTGCGAGTAAGAGTTACTCCTGGGAGAGTTTTACACATTGCAATTAGCTGATCAAGTAGGTGTCTAGAAAGGTGTTAACGAGGTTACGCCTCTGGGAAAACGAGGTTTACAGTAATTAGGTTCGTGCGAAAGCACGGGGGACCTCCCTCAAAGTACCGACACTGGCCTGGCTGAAAGATTGGCGAACTTGTAGTGTGTAATTAATCCCGGCTAGTCTTTCCTTTTAGGGTTTGGAGGAAGATTTGATAAAAAGCAGTGGGAGCCATCCTGATTAGATAAGATAAAAACCAATCTGATCTTGCACGAGCATACGCTAAAGTGTTTTCTTCTCTCTCTCTCCAGGTAGCGACCATTTCATGCCTTAATAAAGATAATAAAATGGATGTATTGACCGAACCCGCATGTTATACAGTGCAGGGGAACGTTGAACCCGTTCTATCTTATAAGTGTTATAAGACTGAACAGGAAACAGGAGAATATCTGGATTCTCACGCCGCCCAAACGGAGAACATGCATGTTGATGCATCATCTTCGGGTGTGTTTGTCATTGAGAACTGTTTCTCAGTTCACCCTACGTCCTGGGTATTAGATACCGGGTCAGGATCCCACATATGTAAGATGTTACATGGGCTGCGAAAAGGTAGAGAACTGAGAAAAGGTGAACATTCCGTTCATGTAGGGAATGGGGCAAATGTTGCAGCCAAAGCAGTTGGCACATATCACCTAGTATTACCAAATGGTGATACACTAATCCTGAATGAATGCTATTATATACCGAACATGATGTGCAACATTATATCAGTTTCTTTACTAAGTAAAGAAGGTTATAATTTTGTAGTAAAGGATAATGTTATGAACATATTCCTAGATCAAAGGTTGATTGCATCAGGCTCGCTACATAATGGCATATTCATTCTCAATCAAAATACAGTTTTCAATATACAAAACACACACAAAAGGAAAAGCTCAGAAATGAACGAATCCTTTTTGTGGCATTGTAGACTTGGTCATATCAATGAGACACGACTAGCTAAGTTGCATAAGAATGGATATTTGAATTCATTCGAATTATCATCTTATGACACTTGCCATTCATGTCTCAAAGGAAAAATGACCAAAACTCCGTTTAAAGGACACGGAGAAAGAGTTACCGAACTCTTGGGACTGGTGCATAGTGATGTATGCGGTCCAATGTCTACACACGCCAGAAATGGTTCTTCCTACTTCATTACATTCACTGATGATCTCTCTAGATACGGGCATGTGTTCCTGTTGAAACACAAGTCTGAAGCTTTTGAGAAATTCAAAGAATATAAGCACGAGGTAGAGAACCAAACGGGCAAAAGTATTAAGGTTCTTCGATCTGATCGAGGAGGTGAATACTTAAGCAGTGAATTCCTGGATTATCTAAAAGAGAATGGGATTCTCTCTCAGCTTACTCCTCCTTATACACCACAGCACAACGGTGTATCGGAACGAAGGAATCGCACCCTATTAGATATGGTGCGTTCAATGATGAGTAATGCTGAGTTACCTATTTCCTTTTGGGGGTATGCGCTTGAGACAGCCATATACCTATTGAATCTGGTTCCGTCTAAATCTGTACCTACCACACCGTATGAGATATGGAGTGGGAAGAGACCATATTTTAAGCGAATTAAGATATGGGGTTGTCCGGCCTATGTCAAAAAGCAAAATCCGGACAAACTCGAGGCACGGTCAGTCCTTTGCAAGTTTGTGGGATATCCTAAGAATTCTCAAGGATATTTTTTCTACCTAGCTGAGGAACAAAGAGTGTTTGTTGCTCAACATGCCACCTTTTTGGAAAGGGAATTTCTTGCAAAAGAAATTATTGACAAAGAGGTAGAACTGGAAGAGGTTCCAGCACCACAAACTGCAACTGACAATTTAGTTGAACCAGAGGATTCCGTAGTTCCCGACGTACCCCAGCCTCTCCGCCGATCTAGTAGGGTTTCTCGTCCACCTGAGAGATACTATGGTTTTCTCATTGATGGTGGAAGTGAGGATTGCATCATGGAGGATGATGACCCAACTAGCTTCGAGCAGGCCATCACGAGTGGGGACTCAGTGAAATGGCTGGATGCTATGCGGTCCGAGATGGATTCCATGTACACCAACAAAGTATGGACTTTGGAAGTTGCTCCTGAAGGGGTAAAACCCATTGGGAGCAAGTGGATCTTTAAGAAGAAACTTGGTGTAGATGGGAAAGTGGAGACTTTCAAAGCTAGACTTGTAGCAAAGGGTTTTCGTCAAAGACCAGGTGTGGACTATGACGAAACCTTTTCTCCAGTGGCTATGCTTAAATCCATCCGAATCATGCTTGCCATTGCTGCCTTTCATGACTACGAAATCTGGCAAATGGATGTTAAGACCGCCTTTCTAAATGGAGATTTAGAAGAGTGCGTGTACATGACTCAGCCAGAGGGCTTCGTAGACAGTGGGAGCAGCGGGAAGGTGTGCAAGCTGCTTAAATCCATTTATGGATTAAAGCAAGCATCGCGGAGTTGGAACATCTGCTTTGACGTCGTTATCAAAGAGTTTGATTTCGTCAAAAATCCAGATGAACCTTGTATCTACAAGAAGGTGGCAGAGAGTAAAGTTGTCTTCCTCGTATTGTACGTGGACGACATACTCTTGATAGGAAATGATATTCCTATGCTGCAATCGGTCAAGCTCTTCTTATCACAAAGATTCTCAATGAAAGATCTTGGTGATGCCTCCTGCATATTGGGGATCAGGATCTATAGAGATAGATCCAAACGGATTTTGGGATTGTCCCAATCCAGGTACATTGACACCATACTAAAGAGGTTTAGTATGGAAGAGTCCAAGCGTGGGAATTTACCCACGATCTCTGGAGTCACTCTCTCCAAAGAGATGTCTCCCAAGACTGATTTGGAGAGAGCTCGCATGCAAGGGATACCCTATGCTTCGGCAGTAGGCTCTATCATGTATGCGATGCTATGTACCAGACCCGATGTAGCATACTCACTAAGTGTAGTGAGCAGGTATCAAGCTGATCCTGGAGAGAGTCACTGGACAGCTGTGAAGAGCATTCTCAAGTACTTACGAAGGACTAGAGATATGTTCTTGGTGTATGGTAACGGAGAACTCCAAGTGGAGTCCTTTACCGATTCGAGCTTCCAGAGTGATAAGGACGACTCTAAGTCGCAGTCGGGTTTTGTCTTTACCCTTTACGGAGGGGCGGTTAGCTGGAAGAGTTCCAAGCAGGAAACCGTGGCAGACTCGACAATGGAGGCTGAATACATCGCTGCCAACGATGCTGCTAAAGAAGCTGTTTGGATCAAGAAGTTCATTACTGAACTTGGTGTGGTTCCATCCATTGAGCGTCCAATACCTTTGTATTGCGATAACAATGGAGCGGTGGCTTTGGCCAAGGAACCCAGGTCCCATCAGCGGTCCAGGCATATTCTGAGGCGGTATCACCTGATCCGGGAGATAGTTGATCGCCGGGAGATCGAGGTCAGGAGAGTTGACACGAAGAATAACACGGCGGATCCACTCACGAAGGCCATTCCCCAGATACAGTTTGAGAGACTCTTCGGGATGCTCGGTATGAGATACTACAGCAGCTGGCCCTAGTGCAAGTGGGAGATTGTTAGTTGTATGTATGCCCTAGAGGCCAGTATTGTACAGATTATGTATATTATATTGGATGCTTGGACATATATAGAGATGACTTTCTTGCTCGACATGATAGTATGCTATCTGGTTACCATTTATCTTAACATGTACACTAGTCTCTTTATACTGTCTTATAGTTACATGTTGGTAAAGCCCTTAGGATTTGTACTTGACTACCTGGACTATGATGTAGATCATACTAGTGGGGACATGGTAGTCCATAAGTACATCCTTCAAGGTCCCTAGTCGTGGGTGTACTCGAGACGGGGCATCGCTATACCAGAGTAGACTAGCGTATACGCTTCTCGATCCATGTGATGGGCGATGGATGATCCCATATCCATTGGTGTTTGACATCAGAGATGGTATACGGGTGCTCAGTGGAGACTGGGTACACTGGACGGACTCGCCGAGAACTCCCAGATGGTATTATACCTCACGTCAGATGGCAGTTCTCAGGTGACACTTGTACAGGTTAGTCTGTAGACCCGAGATCGTCATAGAGTCTTGTGTGATTCCCACTGTGCTTTGATCTCCACCTTACCACGTCCATGAGGGCGTGCAAAACGGTGGTCTTTGGGCACAGTCCCGAGTCACATGGAGACAATGAGCGATAGGAGGGGTTTCGTCTCTCCCGGTATTGGGGGTTGATGTTGCGCAGTGCTCGATTGGCCGTAGCAGGGAAGTCCCTGGCCAGGGCTGATCTGAGATTTGCTGGTAAGTGTTACCAGTAGTTTCTCGACCCGTTACGAGCCTCACATCGGCATGACTTATTGGGTTATTGGGGTCTGACGTATACCACCCCTAGACTTGATATGCGACGTATCAGACGAAGAGACTTGACTGTATGGTAAGTGTTACTGGTCGGATTCGCAGGAGAGTGAGCGGGTTAGCTCGTCGATCTTCTGATCGCTCAATACCCGGGTGGCCGTTACGTTTAGCAGACCGCTTGCGGCTTGTGGGTGCTTGATATGATCATCATCTGCTACCGGCGTATTGACGAGTCTTTAGAGTCCTACACAGAGGTTTCCTGGCTCAAGCGAAACGAAATAGGAGCGCATATGAGATGTGTGCAGGACCGAGAATAATGCGTGTATGTGATACCGCATTTCATTCTCGCGATATATATGTTTCGATCGGTTATATTCGATATGACCTAGTTATCGAATCATTGATTCGATAAATCGATGCATAGAATACTAGTCGGTTATGTGCGACATGACCGGATCATTGAATCAAGTGTTGATTTAATGATTTAATGTATAATTATATATCTGATATATTACTTTGCATTAACTAGTATTGGTTCACTTTAAACGGATTTTTCTCACTAGGATTGCACATTGTATATGTGATATACTTTCGTGCACTTTTTGTATCATGTTTGATGATACTTGATCATTTAGTTAAGTGTATAAAATTAATCCATGGTTAATATGATAATTAGGGTTTTGCATTTTCATTTATTTATTTATTTGTTTATTTATTTATTTGGAAAAGAATAAGATGAGGATGGTGGCTTTCTTTGTCATTTTGTTGAAGCTTCATGAAGCTTTGACTTTAGCAACCATCCTTATCTTCATGCTTAACCCTAACCCATCAAAGTGACCATGGTTAATTCTCTACACTTGACCCTAGTTCAAGTTATGATAAGTATTTGATTTATATTTATTTTTATAATAAGACTTATAATAATTCTTTCTTGAGCTCATCTTCTTCTTCTTCTTCAAGCTTGCTACAAAAATGGCAACTTGAGATCTAGTGAGATAAATCCAAATCTAAAGTGTACCCACCTCCTATTTCTTCACCCTCTACCTCTTGCCAAGTTGTTTTGGGTGTTTACTTCACAAGTTTCACAAGTTTGTGAAGTCGGAGCTTGAGTTTATGCAACCTCGACGTAGATCGTCTTTGACACAAAGCCGACGAGCTATTCCGCTTGCTTTCCCGATGAAGCCGTTGATCGAGTCAAGGATTCATGATGGACAGCGAGGACATCACCACGTGGAGCTAAGGAGGCAGAAATCCGGATCTACAAAGGTTGTATATCCGTATCTTAGTAGTTAACTGTTAACTAGCTTTCTTGTTTCGCCTAAACATCTAGTTAAGATCCGTAGTCTAGGGTTTCTCGGCACCAAAAATTTTAATTTGGCATGTCCGATGCCTTGTGAGACCTTACTAAAGTGCCTAGGAACCTTTCACTTTCCTCACCTCACTCTCTCTCCTCACTCACCCACCCCCCCTCAAATCTGGCCAAAATCTGATCCTAAACCAGCAGCCCCCCTTCCCCAAGTTCTCACTCAATTTTGCATCAAAAAACTCCACAAAATGGTTCAAAATCAACACAAATTCAAAGCAAAATTCAAATCCAACTCCTACCCATTATTTCTTTGCCTTGGCTAGCATGAATCAAGGAGCAAGATGATGATTTGGGAGGCTAAGATTTCATGCTAAATCTCAAGATTCTAGGAGGTATAAATCATAACCCTATAATGAAATTGTTAGTTTTTGCTTAAAGCAAATTGATGTAAGTGTTAATTATAGTTTAATTTCATGTTTTGGAAATTTAAGAGAAGGGTTTAAATACTAAGTTAGGGTTTAGATCAATTGATCATGATCTAATTGTGTGGTTAATATCTAGTGGGCTTGCTAAAGCAAAGCTAATTACTAGGTTACTAATTGTTTTATTAAATTGTTCTAATTATGCTAATTTGCTAACTAGGTTTTAATGAAATACTTATATAATGGAGATTAAAATCTAATTAGGTTTTGCATGGTATTAATAACATTTTAAAGTGTAGTTTAATACTTCATTTCATGCAAATCCAAACTAGTTTGTTGTATGTGCATTTTGCTATAAAATGGTCAAAATTGGTTAATATTGCAAACTAGTTTTTGTAAATATTGTGTTATATCGAGAATTAAAATATGGTTAGGGTTTCATCATATCTTAAAAATTACATTGAGTGGTTTAACCATTTAAAATATGCAAAACCAAGTTTAATTGTAAAATTATGAATTTTACATTAAAAAGTGTTAAAATTGTTATTTTTGCAAACTAGGATTTTGGAAATTATGCAAATTTATGTGATTAAATTATGGAAATGGTTTTATTGACTTATTTAAGTTATTTAATAAGTATTATGGCCGCTAGAATTGTTTAAACATCGAGTTTTGTACTAAAACGGGTAATTTTGCTTGCTAGTTTTTCGGAAAAACGGCTTTTAGAGTGAATTTAGGGTTTTCGTGAGTTTTAACCTATTTTATATTAAAATTAGTGTCCGTGGATGTGCAAATGAGTGTATTTGGGTTTTACCTCGGTCACTTGGCGTTTGTACGAATACATCGAGTGATTTCGGGTTGTTTTGCGAAGGCTAACCGTAGGTTCTAACCTATAGGCCTTTTAGCGTATCGTGTTGGTTTTAGCGTGTTATTTTAAGTTTCGATTTGGTTTTGATGTGATGCGATACGTGTGATATGTGTAGGTACCCCCACGACGATCCGAGATGATGCAGAAGATGAAGGCGACATCGATACCGACACGTAGGATACAGGTGAGTAGATTTATATCTACGGGGAGAAGTCGGGTGGATGGCGTATAGCACCCCCGCAGTTCGTGGTGATGTATACGAATACGTATACACATAGATATTGATTATATTGTTTGAGATTGTTGATGATAGAGACGGATCCTAGGTGTGATTGGATTGGTTTAGTATTGCGAAACCCTAGAGTAGTGGTTGCACCACACATACACACACACCCATACTTGCATACATTCTTCTTTCATATGTACTCATGGGATTCTTTATAGTTATGTGTTCATATGGGTATGGGACTATGTGTTCACATACGGTTGAGGATGATACTTGGGATTGAACTGAGTCGATGAGATTCGATTTGAGGCCGTGAGATCGGTGATATAGCAGGGTTCGTATCTTAGATACGACATGACGTTGTAGCGGGTCCTTGACGTAGTGTTTCACACACGTCCATGCATACGTAGGCGGTATCAGTATGGTACTAGACGTAGATCAGTACCTCGACCATGATATTTGATAAGAGGATACCAGGTGAATAGTATGATGAATGTGATATTGACCCGTACCCAGATTGGGATGCCGTACGACGGATTTACGTACGAGCTATATTGATGATTGATCCGCACTCTTGACTTGGGACGCCTGATTATAGATATGGTATCGGATATGATATTATTGAGGCGGGATCACCGACTATACATATACAGGTATGTATATGTATCGACTCAGATGATAGGCGGTTTCCTTACCTGTAGTTCAGCTTGTTAGTTCAGCCGTATAGTTTAGTGTAGTTGTTAGATTATATTAGACTTCTTACCTATTTCAAAAACTAACGAATCGTGGGAATTTTTAAAGAAAGCTCGAGGGAATCTACGGATATTTCAAAAACGACGTATCTTTTCATAAAAACACCGTAGCCCCTATTTTCAAAACCCCATGATTCGTGTTATTTCAAAAGGCACCATTTGTAGGACTTATATTAGATTATTGTAGATTAGTTATCGTTGTGTCTAGTATTCAGCTCCCGCACATTATTGCTGTTCGCTCTGCCTCGCGTATTTATTTGGCTGCATATTCCATTATTGATATCATGCTGTTAGGACACCAGCACCATTACCGATGATGCGTTTGTACCACGTACACCTACTTGCCGGCTCACACACATCTTCATCGGTAATTGCCATGTCACGTACACTTTAGAGAATATAATTGTTTGACTTAGATTGTTAGCTGGTAGTTTTGACATGATATTAGTGTATTTCCCTTATATGCCATATTAGACATTGTAATTATTACTTGTTACATCATGCATGTTATTATTCATGGATTTTTATGCCTATATGCACTGTTTACATGCTATTGAGGATTGGATTCGGATTTCCATGAGATTTTCTGGATTTGGGGGAAAACCGCAAAACTTATATAAACTTCTTTTCTCTCTTTAAAATAAAAAGTGCGGTTTTCCCATGATGTATGAGTCGTCCACCATGAGTTTGCTGATGGATTTGGAAACCCGATTCGAGGAGACGGATGAACCGTTTCGGGTACATGGTGGACCCGGTGCGGTACCCCGGGGCAAGATGAATGTGGTGATGACGTTGAGCCTGGCAGGGGAGCACTACCGATCGGTGATTTTACCTGACGCGTCGGATATCCGGAGGATACCGTCGTGGTCTTGAGATTTATGGTAGGGGCCGGTCTGGACTGACGGCGCCCTAGATATTGAGATTGAGACATTGATATTTCGAGACAGTGAGATTTATGTTTTGTGTCGATGCTAGACACTGTTGATACCTCAGTTTTAAAAATACGAAGGAAATCTCACTAATTTATGGAAACAGTTTCTTCATTTACATGTATTCTGTTTCATGCATTCATACCTCATTCATATGATATATTGCTACCTGAGGCACTGACACGGGCACATGAGATTACACTCGGGTTAGATATTACCCTAGACATTGTCATAGGCTGCCTGTTATACATTTTTGAGGATATATTATGATCATTGACCTAGGTTGCGTTATTTATGCGATTTCTGTGCGTAGATGTTTTCTATTCACGAGTTGGCAACTCACCCCCGTTGTGCCCAGTTTCTTGCAGATTTGCCGTACAGGTTTCATTACGGCTTGCGGGGTCAGTTTCATTCGGGTGATTTGCTAGTGGGTGGGTTTACTTGTATCATACCCCCATTATATACTTTGTATATCATTATTCTGTTGTATCTAGAAGTTCCATCAACCAAACATGTATTTTGAGATAGAGACCAGTGTTGTTTATTCTTTCGACTTTAGAGTCGCTCGTTATATTTCTGGTGGTTTGAGTTCCCTTTTGAGTTTTTGATCCTCGCCGTTGGCGTTGTATATTATTTTGCTTGTGTGGTTGTGACCGTCGATTGAAGAAGAGCTAGCTCCCGCTTGGGGATGCCTTTTTCTTGATTTCGTATACTATTCATGTTGTATCCCGTTTGGGGGCCAGTATTTACAAAGGAGACTCTGCCGAAATTTTCAGTGAATTTTGATGTTTTAAAAACTACATAATTTGGCTTATGCTATTGAAATTACTTGCTTTAAGTTGGTTTTTCCTGCACTCTACTACTTTTCTTGGTTTGGATTTCTGGGTTTTCGGTTTACTTAGATTACGTACGCCTCGAGACGTTCGTAGTTTAAGTGCCGGTCATGTTCCGTACTTTCGGGTCGTGACAGGCGAACAACTAGAAGTCTGGTTGAAAATTCAAACGATAATACTGTGTCGAAATGCTCGAGAATCTCTAAAAACCCACATATCTGAACTAAGCTTCCCTTCCTCCGGAATCTCAACATGCCCTTCATCAGAGAAACCTTCAAGAAAACACGATTGTCAATGATGAACTCAGGTCTGCAACAGCGTCTATCAGCTTTAAACTTCAGCCTGCTCTAGGCCGCTCTCACCTTATTCCGAATCAATTGAATCTTTCCGATCATGTCCCACACAATCTGTGAACCCAAAAACTGCTCTCATCGAGCTCTGTCCAACAAATGGGCGATTGACCTCTCTTCCCATAAAATGCTTTAAAGGGGGCATCTGAATCGTCTCCTGGAAACTGTTATTGTAAGAAGACTCTGTCAAGGGCAAGTGGCAATCCCAACTGCCACCGAAAACTAGAACACAATCCCAGATCGTAACCTCAAGAATTTATAGGGTCCTCTCCGATTGATCGTCGGTCTGCGGATAGAAAACTGCATTGAAACTCAATTGGGGTGTCCAAAAACTCATGAAGTCTCTGGCATCGTCGGTTGTGAACTGGGTGTCCCAATCAGGCATAATACAAGTCGAAACTCCATGAAGTCGCACCATCTTATCAACATACATCTGAGCATACTGAATGAATCCAAAAACGGTCTGGACTGGCAGAAAAATGAGCCGCTTTCCGTCAATCGGTCTACAATCTCCAAATAGAGTCATACTCTCAACAGATCCTAAGTAAACCCAGATAAAATCCATAGAAATTTTCTCCCATTCCATTCCAGAATGGGTAAAGGTTGTAATTCTCCTTCTGACCCCTGATTTTCGGCCGTGACTTGCTGATAAATCAGTACTCCGAAACAAATCTATGACATCTCTCTTCATCCCTTCACATGATATCAGGACGACGTTAACCTTCCGATCGATTCATCAAAGTCCCATAATTTCCCCCAAGAGCTCATCACTTGAGTGCAGTTTAATGATATCCAGTACATACCAAAATACCTGCGGACCAACCATAGAAGGGCAAACCCAAGGCTCACTAATGGTACCACGGAACTACCGCCAACCCTAAGGTTCAAAAGCGTTCCCATGGTCATTATGTCGAGTTAGGGTTTCATTCTTCTAAAGCGTCCATAGAATTACTTGCATTTTTTTTTCTGAATACCTTAAACTATGAAAACAGAACACCCGAATTGCCCAAATTGTAAGATCATATCGCCTGCGAACTTAGCAAAAACAAGTAACTCCTAGAAAAAAAATTTTGAAGCCAGGACTTTCAAATATGGCTGGCAGTCACGAAAGATCTGCTACTCTACCGTCGACTGGTTCTGAACCGTGCTCAAATAACAAAAGCTACCTCCGGCTTCACACCCAAAACATCTTCCACAACATTCTCCTGGCCCGGACGATGAAAATCTCGCAGTCATAGTCTTTCACCAACTCCATCCATCAGCTCTATCTCAAATCTTGATCTTGTTGTTGAAAAACGTACAGTAAGCTTCTTATGATCCGTAAATATCCGGTATGACTCGTCTCGAAATCTTAAATGTAAAATCACTGCAACCATCTCTTTGTCATGAGTGGAATATTTCTACTTGCGCTTCTTCAACTGTCGCGAAGCATCACCATACCCAACAACACCGCCTGATCCGGGTCGAACCCCAAAAATGCTGTGAACCTCCGTCACTGATACAGGTCTGGGTCAGCGTTGAACGGCCTCGATCTCCTTCGGTTCCATACTTACTATCTCTCGAACTACGTGATCCAAGAAGTCCACACTATCCATCCAGAAAACACACTTGCATAATTTAGCGAATAGTCGGCGCTCCCTCAAAGTCTGCAATGAAATCCTCAATTACTGTCCAAGCTCCACTCGGCTCCAAAAGTTCACTATGACGTCCGCAATTGACACGATGAAAAATTGATCAAGAACGGCCTGGATATTCTGTTCATCCAATCTATAAACGCTACTGGGGCATTGGTGAGCTCGAACTACATCATCAAAACTCATAATGCCCGTAACTTGTATGAAAAGCAGCCTCGGAATATCATCCTCACGAACCCACAACTGGCAGTAGCCTGACCGCAAGTCAATCTTCGAGAAATGTCTCACACAGTAACCCGACTCAACTGACGATAATTACTGCATCAACACAAACTGCTGTCTTTCTCCCTGATGAACAGGGCAGGAGTTCTCCAAGGTGACGCACTCGAACGAACAAGCCTTTTATCCAATAATCTCGCAACTGTTCTTTCATTTCTTTACACATCGTCGGGAATCAAGTCAAAGCAGCACTCAATATCGCGCTGCGGCGACAAACCAAACAACTTGTTTGAAAGACATCTGGAAACTTTTTCACAATCGGGACCTGGTCCAACGGGACCCCTACGGCTCTAACATCATAGATATACGTCCAGAATTCCTGACATCCTTTCCTCAAGAGCTGACTAGCACGAAAGAAGAGATTAACTGGGAAGGGTGGCTCTAAGTCTCTTTGAACAACAAGAATTAGCTCACCCGGAAAAACTAAATCCGACTGCCTCCTCACGGCAGTCCACGGATGCACAATACGTAGCTAACCATTCCATTCCAAGGAAACTTCAAAGTCTGACATTTCAGGAAGAATCAAATCGACAAAAGAATCCTTATCTCCGATGCGAATGAATCACGAACGAACAACTTACCGAGCGACCAAAAATTTTAGCCTGTCACAATGGTGTCTATCTAACCGCCTCTAAGCTGGCATACTGGTACAAATCCGCTTTGGTCCAGAAATGACCGAAGTCTCATAAATGCGCTCCTTTAGCAGTAAGGTTGCATCCATCGCGGCTGCATAAGTATCAAAATTCTGGGTACCAACAGCAAGAAGTAACTGTATGTCCAATCTCCACAAGAACCTCTTTATCCGTTTCTCTCCAGTGTCCACCAGGTAAGGAGCATATCAGACCGCCAATAAATATGAATGTTGTACTCAGACACTATCATCACTGAAGTCTTACGCAACGGCTTGAAACCACGAACTCGGACATCTCGAACGTTCTCCGGAAGAAAACGAGCAAGAATTACGGCTGTGAATTCCTCCCAAGTCATAAGAAGTAGGTCTGCAGCTCGGACTCTCTCAATAGACTTGCACCACGTCTGAGCAAGACGTCTAGATGAAAACTTGCAAACTCAACCCATATCTTGTCAGAACATCTCTGTGAACGACAATTCCAGCCATCCTGTCAAGGATTTTCTATGTATCCTCCGTTGCATCCGTGCCGGTAAAAACAAACTGAAGGCCTCAGCCTCAAACTCTTATATGGATACAGAAATAATCTTGGTAACAATAGAAACATCTTCCTGTGCAGTAGGTACAAACACAGTCCCTGAAATAGGAGGGACATCATCTGCTCTCAGAGCTCGGCTAACCATCAGTAACAAACCAATCATCTGCCACACTTCCTGAATACTCGACTCCAACCAAGCCATCTGTCCGGGAAAAAGCGGACCACTCTGTCCCTGAGGGGTAGGCGTATCGCCTCGATCGATCCTTGTCTCAACGAGCCTACTTTAATCTCATCCCTAGCTGCAGCCCGCTGAGCTCTCGTAGTCTTTTGCGGCATCGAGGCCGGAATAAGAAACAGGAGCGATAAGACATTGCAATTGAATCAAGGAATGCAAAGAATCAAGAAAGGAAATACAAGCAATTATGTCCTAAGGTCACTTAGGCGGAGTACCGTATCGTAAGTATGCCGCGGAACATATCCACACTACGCCACTCTGCTTAATTCACCTACTCCAACTACCAAGGGTCGTCCTACACTCAGAAAGGTAAAACCTACGCTCTGATACCAACTTTGTCACGACCCGAAAGTACGGAACGTGACTGGCACTTAGATTACGAGACGTCTAAAGGTGTAACGTAACCTAAGTCAGCCAAAGCCCAGAAAAATCTAAACCAAAATCAAAAGAGTGAAGGAATCCTTTCATGAAAACGACTTTGAAATCAATTAAGTTGCATTGAACCCATTTATAAAAAAACATAAAAAAATTTCCAAAAATTTCGACAGAGACTCCTTTGTAAATACTATCCCCCAAAATGGGTATAACAAGATATATAAACCTGTAATAACAAAATGCTATCCCCAAGCGGGAGCTAGCTCTTCGTCCAAGGCGGATCACAACCACACGCAATATATATGTAATATCAAGAAAAAGTGCATAAAGAAATGCAAAATATAAGAAAACACAACGTTGGCTCAAGTAAGCTCGACCCCAAAGAAACCACATATACACAAATCTCTCAGTCTCATCACTAGGTCGCATATACAAATAAGTGGTAGATGGAGAATACTAGATACAAAAATAGTATAAAAAGAGATAAAAGTGCTCTCGCAACCCACCTACGAGCAATGTCGCGAGTCAGAGAAAAAGGAGCCAATGATAAGAAGATCCCACCGCTAAAAGGCTGACGGGTCTGACCTGCAAGACACTGTGGCACAACGGGGGTGAGTTGCCAGCTCGTGAGTAGAATATAATATCTAATAAGGCTATCGTAAGAATGCACACAAATACGTCACAACATGTATGTCTAGATGTTATGTAATGCCACTAGTATGTATGCACATGTATGCAACATCAATACGAAATCTTTAAGTGTTTTTAAATACTATGAGCCCTGCATTCTTAACTTTAGAAAAAGAATATCTGTGCAATAGCTAAGTACCATCATGAAATATCTGAAAACCGTGTCAAGCATTGACACCAAATATGGAAATATATCTGTCTCAATGTCTCACTGTATCAATGTCTCAATACATCGGGCTCCGTCAGTCCGGATCGGCCCATATCATCAAATCTCACGACAACGGTCGGTATCCTCCGGATATCCGCCGCGCCAGACATCACCGGTAGGTAGTCTTCCACTGCCAGGCTCATCGTCTACAACTCGATCTTCTTACCCCGGGGTACCATACCGGGCCCACCATGTACCCGAGACGGTTCATCCACTCCTCGAATCGGGTCTCGAAAACCAACATAAAATATGAAAACTCATGGTGGACGACACATACATCACGAGAAAACCGCAACTTGCATTTTAAAATGATGATAATAAACTTTTATAAAATTCTTGCGGTTTTCCCCCAAAATCCAGAAATCTTATCAATACGGAAATCCTCAAAAAGAACCATGATACATGTTTATGTAGGAAATGATAATATTTATGATATCCATGTCATGAAATGCAATTATAACTAGAAAACTATGTAAGAATGATGATGAAATGCGGTATATATACGACTACCAGTTTAAATATCATGTATGATGCGAATATTTTTGATACTAGTCTAAGGAGGTTTTATAGTGTTCGCATAAATAGTGCACGTGCGGCAAGAACCAATGGTAATGTTGCAAGTGTCCTATAAGATGATATGACATATATCTATATTTATACATATAACGATGCGATGCAATAAGATGGCTAACTAGGAATTTCGCATATAAAGTAAATATTTTGTTAGTTGTATATATGCCCTAGAGGCCAGTATTGTACAGATGATGTATATTATATTGGATGCTTGGACATATATAGAGATGACTTTCTTGCTCGATATGATAGTATGCTATCTGGTTACTCTTTATCTTAACATGTACACTAGTCTCTTTATACTGTCTTATAGTTACATGTTGGTAAAGCCCTTAGGATATGTACTTGACTACCTGGACTATGATGCAGATCATACTAGTGGGGACATGGTAGTCCATAAGTACATCCTTCAAGGTCCCTAGTCGTGGGTGTATCGAGACAGGGCATCGATATACCAGAGTAGACTAGCGTATACGCTTCTCGACCCATGTGATGGGCGATGGATGATCCCATATCCATTGTTGTTTGACATCAGAGATGGTATACGGGTGCTCAGTGAAGACTGGGTACACTGGACGGACTCGCCGAGAACTCCCAGATGGTATTATACCTCACGTCAGATGGCAGTTCTCAGGTGACACTTGTACAGGTTAGTCTGTAGACCCGAGATCGTCATAGAGTCTTGTGTGATTTCCACTGTGCTTTGATCTCCACCTTACCACGTCTATGAGGGCGTGCAAAACGGTGGTCTTTGGGTACAGTCCCGAGTCACATGGAGGCAATGAGCGATAGGAGGGGTTTCGTCTCTCCCGGTATTGGGGGTTGATGTTGCGCTGTGCTCGATTGGCCGTAACAGGGAAGTCCCTGGCCAAGGCTGATCAGAGATTTGCTGGTAAGTGTTACCAGTAGTTTCTCGACCCGTTACGAGCCTCACATCGGCATGACTTATCGGGTTATTGGGGTCTGACGTTTACCACCGCTAGACTTGATATGCGATATATCAGACGAAGAGACCGGACTGTACGGTAAGTGTTACTGGTCGGATTCGCAGGAGTGTGAGCGGGCAAGCTCGTCGATCTTCTGATCGCTCAATACCCGGGTGGCCGTTACGTTTAGCAGACCGCTTGCGGCTTGTGGATGCTTGATATTATCATCATCTGCTACCGGCGTATTGACGAGTCTTTAGAGTCCTACACAGAGGTTTCCTGGCTCAAGCGAAACGAAATAGGAGTGCATATGAGATATGTGCAGGACCGAGAATAATGCGTGTATGTGATACCATATTCCATTCTCGCGATATATGTTTCGATTGGTTATATTCGATATGACCTAGTTATCGAATCATTGATTCGATAAATGGATACATTAAATACTAGTCGGTCATGTGCGACATGACCGGATCATTGAATCAAGTGTTGATTTAATGACTTAATGTATAATTATATATTTGATATATTACTTTGCATTAACTAGTATTGGTTCACTTTAAACGGATTTTTCTCACTTGGATTGCACATTGTATATGTGATATACTTTTGTGGACTTTTTGTATCATGTTTGATGATACTTAATCATTTAGTTAAGTGTATAGAATTAATCCATGGTTAATTTGATAATTAGGGTTTTGCATATTCATTTATTTATTTATTTGTTTATTTATTTATTTAAAATGGATTAAGATAAGAATGGTGGCTTTATTTGTTTTATGTTGAAGCTTCATAAAGCTTTGACTTTGCTAACCATTCTTGTCTTCATGCTTAACCCTAACCCACTCAAATGACCATGGTTTATTCTCTACACTTAACCCTAGTTTAAGTTATGATAAGTATTGTTTTTCTATTTTCTTTTTAATAGAACTTATCATAACCATCTTCATCTTCTTCTTCTTCAAGCTTGCTACTTTAATGGCAACTTGAGATCTAGTGAGAGAGATCCAAATCTAAAGTGAACCCACCTCCTATTTCTTCACCCTCTACCTCTTGCCAAGTTGTTTTGGGTGTTTACTTCACAAGTTTCACAAGTTTGTGAAGTCGGAGCTTGAACTTGCGTTGCCTCGACGTGGATCGTCTTTGACACGAAGCCGGCGACCTAGCTCACCCGTTTCTCTGACGAAGCCGACGCTTGAGCCCGGGGTTCGACATGGACAGCGAGGAGACTTCGTTGCGGAGCCGTGGAGGTGGATATCCGGATCTACAAAGGTTGTAATTTCCATATCCTTATAGTTAAGTGTTAACTAGCTTTTCTTTTCTCCTAAAATTCTAGCAACGATCCGTAGTCTAGGGTTTCTCGGCACCAAAAATTTTAAATTGGCATGTCCGATACCTTGTGAGACCTTACTAGAGTGCCTAGGAACCTTTCACTGGTATCAGAGCCTAGCTAGAGCCTTAGGCGAAGTCCCGACGGAGTTTGAAGTCCGAACGAACCCGAAACTATAATTCCAAGGTGCTCTCTGGAAAATTTCTGAAATTTTGGATTTTTGTCAATTAAAAATGTCCAGAAAATTATGCAGGGTCTTATATGAAATACTGTGAAATTCGAGGGCCTGATTCAACTTTTCCACCGCGGAACCGCGGCACGAGCTATGCATGCGCGGCGGTTCCGCGGCCGTACTGTCCCATTGTCTGGTTATTTTTCCACAGTAATTCATGAATTCATAGATTATGTTTTCTGGGTATTTTTATTGTGACTCTACAGAAGAGTATTTTGGGGATGCTTTGGGGATTCAATTATTCGTTCGGGTTATCAAATTTCGTCTTTGTGTATTTCCGGATAATTTCCAGAATATGTTAAAAAGTTCGACCGGATATAAATACCCAAAGCTTCCCCTGTCGGGAAATTTCCAAGTGTTGGATTTTTCCGTAGTTTAACGACGTTCTAAGTAGTGCAAGTAACGTGATGGACCCTCTAGAAGACAACAAACCTTAACTCGATTATGTGACCATCTTGAACTGCCCTTTGAACCTTCGGGTTTGGGGCAGTACGGCGTGCCACATGTGAGGCGTTGGCTTGAACCTTCTACGGCTGGACCGTTGGTACTGAGGCACGAACTGAATGTTGCTAGACTTATTTCATGTGTTGGACTGTATCGGGAAAACTTGGGTATTCGACTGTTCGATCGGAAAGTTTAACATTATCTGTTTATCTGGAATGTGATACAATAATTGGAATTCACAAACAGTTATGAGATAACTGGATGAATGTTATAAATTTAGCAGTTTAGTCCCATATGATATTGAAAAGATTTTTCGATAATGAGACTAAAATGCGGGATTTATATCTGTTAGGCATGCGATGTCTAAAGAAGTTGCGGATTCCAATTGTTGTAGTTTTGCACTTTCTTTTCTGTGACCGTAAGTGTAGTATGTTCATATCGCCGGTTTCGTTGCTATACGTCAACGACAATTGGGGTATGCATACTTACTTACGTTGATGACATGTGATGTTATGTGTTGCTGGATATGTTATATTGGATCGTCGTATTCGAATAGCCGGGGGTTTTTATGTGAGATGAGTGTTTTTCATTTTCATTCATGTAAAAACTTGTATGTAATATTCTTTTATTTGGGGCACTTCCAGGTAGCGGATGATGTCACCCTTTGTATATTATTTACTTTTCCGCATTAGGATAGACCCAAGAAGGGGAGCACAAGTAACCGGGTTCTGGGGTCCAGTGGGAGACCAACTCGAGGAGTCGAGTCCGGGTCTCCTAACCCTAGAATTGGCAGGGTTGCTTGCCGCTCTCGTAGGGGTCTAGGGATGTGGGATTGGCTATTCATCACGACCGTGGAATCCGTGTTTTATACTGGCTCGTATTGAAAACACGGACGTCCTAGTATATCCAATATTTCATATGTTTATTCTGCTGCGATATATGTGTTGTGACTCTGTGATGGATATAGTATATAGTATATATGATATATTATATAGACGTTACTTATGTTTTACACCCGTGCTAGCCCTGCCCTGCTCTGTCGTTAGTTGCCTAACCTAACGGTGCATGAGGGGACATCGAGGCGAATGCGGATGGCATAAGTGTACGTCATATCAATCTGTGATGTTTAGGTATTTAAATTATGGGACTTCATTAATGTGATTAATGAAAGATAAGAAACCTAAGATGTTGTAGAATCGAATTTTAAAATAAAACAGGTAGCTACAGTTTTTGCTTTGCATAGCGGTATATATGATATACCCTGCACCTTATTCGATGAGGAAAGGACCGAGATCCCTTCACCGGGAGTGACTCCTTTAGCAATAACTGGCAGATGCTACACACTCGGTTTGCTTTTGACTGCTTTTGAGTTTTTGCTTTGCACAGCGATATATATGATATATCCCGCACCTCATTCGACGAGGAAAGGACCGAGATCCCTTCGCCGGGAGTGACTCCTTTAGCAAAACTAGAAAAGCCTCAAAATCACTCCATTTCAAAACTTCATTTGATTCTACAACGATATAAAGTTCATTACGCAAAGGGTTTTCTTAAAAACCTGACGTAGCCCTCCGTCATTTCAGATGAGTAATAGTTAGTATTCGTGCTGCGTTTGTTGACTCAGTCAAGGCGTAGTGTGCGGTAGCTGATTACTATTTATCTGTTTATGCATATGATGCAGATTGGATTAGGGTAGTCGTGCGGCCCTGTTGACTTAGTCAAGGGTCGTGCGGGTGGGTTTAATTCAATCAGGAAATGACGGGTTGAACTTTACTTGCGGTCTATGGTTTGTTGACTCAGTCAAGGTCATAGATCGCCTGGGGCAAAATATTATCGGGAATTTCAAGTGTTGAAATTTGCAATGAGATTGCATACCTTCTATGAGATAGTTGGATCCCGATACCCACTGCGAGTAATTGTTACTCCTGGGAGAGTTTTATACATTACAATTAGCCGATCAAGTAGGTGTCTAGAAAGGTGTTAACGAGGTTACGCCTCTGGGAAAACGAGGTTTACATTAATTAGGTTCGTGCGAAAGCACGGGGGACCTCCCTCAAAGTACCGACACTGGCCTGGCTGAAAGATTGGCGAACTTGTAGTGTGTAATTAATCCCGGCTAGTCTTTCCTTTTAGGGTTTGAAGGAAGATTTGATAAAAAGCAGTGGGAGCCATCCTGATTAGATAAGATAATAACCAATCTGATCTTGCACGAGCATACGCTAAAGTGTTTTCTTCTCTCTCTCTCCAGGTAGCGACCAGTTCATGCTTTAATCAAGATAATAATATGGATGTATTGACCGAACCCGCATGTTATACTGTGCAGGGGAACGTTGGACCCGTTCTATCTTATAAATGTTATAAGACTGAACAGGAAACAGGAGAATATCTGGATTCTCACACCGCCCAAACGGAGAACATGCATGTTGATGCATCATCTTCGGGTGTGTTTGTTATTGAGAACTGTTTCTCAGTTCACCCTACGTCCTGGGTATTAGATACCGGGTCAGGATCCCACATATGTAAGATGTTACATGGGCTGCGAAAAGGTAGAGAACTGAGAAAAGGTGAACATTCCGTTCATGTAGGGAATGGGGCAAATGTTGCAGCCAAAGCAGTTGGCATATATCACTTGGTATTACCAAATGGTGATACACTAGTCCTGAATGAGTGCTATTATATACCGAACATGATGTGCAACATTATATCAGTTTCTTTATTAAGTAAAGAAGGGTATAATTTTGTAGTAAAGGATAATGTTATGAACATATTCCTAGATCAAAGGTTGATTACATCAGGCTCGCTACATAATGGCATATTCATTCTCAATCAAAATACAGTCTTCAATATACAAAACACACACAAAAGGAAAAGCTCAGAAATGAACGAATCCTTCTTGTGGCACTGTAGACTTGGCCATATCAATGAGACACGACTAGCTAAGTTGCATAAGAACGGATATTTGAATTCATTCGAATTATCATCCTATGACACTTGCCATCCATGTCTCAAAGGAAAAATGACCAAAACTCCGTTTAAAGGACACGGAGAAAGAGTTACTGAACTCTTGGGACTGGTGCATAGTGATGTATGCGGTCCAATGTCTACACACGCCAGAAATGGTTCTTCCTACTTCATTACATTCACTGACGATCTCTCTAGATACGGGCATGTGTTCCTGTTGAAACACAAGTCTGAAGCTTTTGAGAAATTCAAAGAATATAAGCACGAGGTAGAGAACCAAACGGGCAAAAGTATTAAGGTTCTTCGATCTGATCGAGGAGGTGAATACTTAAGCAGTGAATTCCTGGATTATCTAAAAGAGAATGGGATTCTCTCTCAGCTTACTCCTCCTTATACACCACAGCACAACGGTGTATCGGAACGAAGGAATCGCACCCTATTAGATATGGTGCGTTCAATGATGAGTAATGCTGAGTTACCTATTTCCTTTTGGGGGTATGCGCTTGAGACAGCCATATACCTATTGAATCTGGTTCCGTCTAAATCTGTACTTACCACACCATATGAGATATGGAGTGGGAAGAGACCATATTTTAAGCGAATTAAGATATGGGGTTGTCCGGCCTATGTCAAAAAGCAAAATCCGGACAAACTCGAGGCACGATCAGTCCTTTGCAAGTTTGTGGGATATCCTAAGAATTCTCAAGGATATTTTTTCTACCAAGCTGAGGAACAAAGAGTGTTTGTTGCTCAACATGCCACCTTTTTGGAAAGGGAATTTCTTGCAAAAGAAATTAATGGCAAAGAGGTAGAGCTGGAAGAGGTTCCAGCACCACAAACTGCAACTGACGATTTAGTAGAACCAGAGGATTCAGTGGTGCCCGACGTACCCCAGCCTCTCCGCCGATCTAGTAGGGTTTCTCGTCCACCTGAGAGATACTATGGTTTTCTCATTGATGGTGGTAGTGAGGATTGCATCATGGAGGATGATGACCCAACTAGCTTCGAGCAGGCCATCACGAGTGGGGACTCAGTGAAATGGCTGGATGCTATGCGGTCTGAGATGGATTCCATGTACACCAACAAAGTATGGACTTTGAAAGTTGCTCCTGAAGGGGTAAAACCCATTGGGAGCAACTGGATCTTCAAGAAGAAACTTGGTGTAGATGGGAAAGTGGAGACTTTCAAAGCTAGACTTGTAGCAAAGGGTTTTCGTCAAAGACCAGGTATGGACTATGACGAGACCTTTTCTCCAGTGGCTATGCTTAAATCCATCCGGATCATGCTTGCCATCGCTGCATATCATGATTACGAAATCTGGCAAATGGATGTTAAGACCGCCTTTCTAAACGGTGATTTAGAAGAGTGCGTGTACATGACTCAGCCAGAGGGCTTCGTAGACAGTGGGAGCAGCGGGAAGGTGTGCAAGCTGCTTAAATCCATTTATGGATTAAAGCAAGCATCGCGGAGTTAGAACATCTGCTTTGACATCGTTATCAAAGAGTTTGATTTCGTCAAAAATCCTGATGAACCTTGTATCTACAGGAAGGTGGCAGAGAGTAAGGTTGTCTTCCTCGTATTGTACGTGGACGACATACTCTTGATAGGAAATGATATTCCTATGCTGCAATCGGTTAAGCTCTTCTTATCACAAAGATTCTCAATGAAAGATCTTGGTGATGCCTCCTGCATATTGGGAATAAGGATCTATAGAGATAGATCCAAACGGATTTTGGGATTGTCCCAATCCAGGTACATTGACACCATACTAAAGAGGTTTAGTATGGAAGAGTCCAAGCGTGGGAACTTGCCCATGATCTCTGGAGTCACTCTCTCCAAAGAGATGTCTCCCAAGACTGATTAGGAGAGAGCTCGCATGCAAGGTATACCCTATGCTTTGGCAGTAGGCTCTATCATGTATGCGATGCTATGTACCAGACCCGATGTAGCATACTCACTAAGTATAGTGAGCAGGTATCAAGCTGATCCTGGAGAGAGTCACTGGACAGCTGTGAAGAGCATTCTCAAGTACTTGCGAAGGACTAGAGATATGTTCTTGGTGTATGGTAACGGAGAACTCCAAGTGGAGTCCTTTACCGATTCGAGCTTCCAGAGTGATAAGGACGACTCTAAGTCGCAATCGGGTTTTGTCTTTAGCCTTTACGGAGGGGCGGTTAGCTGGAAGAGTTCCAAGCAGGAAACCGTGGCAGACTCGACGATGGAGGCTGAATACATCGCTGCCAACGATGCTGCCAAAGAGGCTGTCTGGATCAAGAAGTTCATTACTGAACTTGGAGTGGTTCCATCCATTGAGCATCCAATACCTTTGTATTGCGATAACAATGGAGCGGTGGCTTTGGCCAAGGAACCCAGGTCCCATCAGCGATCCAGGCATATTCTAAGGCGGTATCACCTGATCCGGGAGATAGTTGATCGCCGGGAGATCGAGGTCAGGAGAGTTGACACGAAGAACAACACGGCGGATCCACTCACGAAGGCCATTCCCCAGATACAATTTGAGAGACTCTTCGGGATGCTCGGTATGCGATACTACAGCAGCTGGCCCTAGTGCAAGTGGGAGATTGTTAGTTGTATGTATGCCCTAGAGGCCAGTATTGTACAGATGATGTATATTATATTAGATGCTTGGACATATATAGAGATGACTTTCTTGCTCGATATGATAGTATGCTATCTGGTTACTCTTTATCTTAACATGTACACTAGTCTCTTTATACTGTCTTATAGTTACATGTTGGTAAAGCCCTTAGGATATGTACTTGACTACCTGGACTATGATGCAGATCATACTAGTGGGGACATGGTAGTCCATAAGTACATCCTTCAAGGTCCCTAGTCGTGGGTGTATCGAGACAGGGCATCGATATACCAGAGTAGACTAGCGTATACGCTTCTCGACCCATGTGATGGGCGATGGATGATCCCATATCCATTGATGTTTGACATCAGAGATGGTATACGGGTGGTCAGTGAAGACTGGGTACACTGGACGGACTCGCCGAGAACTCCCAGATAGAATTATACCTCACGTCAGATGGCAGTTCTCAGGTGACACTTGTACAGGTTAGTCTGTAGACCCGAGATCGTCATAGAGTCTTGTGTGATTCCCACTGTGCTTTGATCTCCACCTTACCACGTCTATGAGGGCGTGCAAAACGGTGGTCTTTGGGTACAGTCCCGAGTCACATGGAGGCAATGAGCGATAGGAGGGGTTTCGTCTCTCCCGGTATTGGGGGTTGATGTTGCGCTGTGCTCGATTGGCCGTAACTGGGAAGTCCCTGGCCAGGGCTGATCAGAGATTTGCTGGTAAGTGTTACCAGTAGTTTCTCGACCCGTTACGAGCCTCACATCGGCATGACTTATCGGGTTATTGGGGTCTGACGTTTACCACCCCTAGACTTGATATGCGATATATCAGACGAAGAGACCGGACTGTACGGTAAGTGTTACTGGTCGGATTCGCAGGAGTGTGAGCGGGCAAGCTCGTCGATCTTCTGATCGCTCAATACCCGGGTGGCCGTTACGTTTAGCAGACCGCTTGCGGCTTGTGGATGCTTGATATGATCATCATCTGCTACCGGTGTATTGACGAGTCTTTAGAGTCCTACACAGAGGTTTCCTGGCTCAAGCGAAACGAAATAGGAGTGCATATGAGATATGTGCAGGACCGAGAATAATGCGTGTATGTGATACCGTATTCCATTCTCGCGATATATGTTTCGATTGGTTATATTCGATATGACCTAGTTATCGAATCATTGATTCGATAAATCGATACATTAAATACTAGTCGGTCATGTGCGACATGACCGGATCATTGAATCAAGTGTTGATTTAATGACTTAATGTATAATTATATATTTGATATATTACTTTGCATTAACTAGTATTGGTTCACTTTAAACGGATTTTTCTCACTTGGATTGCACATTGTATATGTGATATACTTTTGTGCACTTTTTGTATCATGTTTGATGATACTTAATCATTTAGTTAAGTGTATAGAATTAATCCATGGTTAATTTGATAATTAGGGTTTTGCATATTCATTTATTTATTTATTTGTTTATTTATTTATTTGAAATGGATTAAGATAAGAATGGTGGCTTTATTTGTTTTATGTTGAAGCTTCATGAAGCTTTGACTTTGCTAACCATTCTTGTCTTCATGCTTAACCCTAACCCACTCAAATGACCATGGTTTATTCTCTACACTTAACCCTAGTTTAAGTTATGATAAGTATTGTTTTTCTATTTTCTTTTTAATAGAACTTATCATAACCATCTTCATCTTCTTCTTCTTCAAGCTTGCTACTTTAATGGAAACTTGAGATCTAGTGAGAGAGATCCAAATCTAAAGTGAACCCACCTCCTATTTCTTCACCCTCTACCTCTTGCCAAGTTGTTTTGGGTGTTTACTTCACAAGTTTCACAAGTTTGTGAAGTCGGAGCTTGAACTTGCGATGCCTCGACGTAGATCGTCTTTGACACGAAGCCGGCGACCTAGCTCACCCGTTTCTCCGACGAAGCCGACGCTTGAGCCCGGGGTTCGACATGGACAGCGAGGAGACTTCATTGCGGAGCCGTGGAGGTGGATATCCGGATCTACAAAGGTTGTAATTTCCATATCCTTATAGTTAAGTGTTAACTAGCTTTTCTTTTCTCCTAAAAGTCTAGCAACGATCCGTAGTCTAGGGTTTCTCGGCACCAAAAATTTTAAATTGGCATGTCCGATGCCTTGTGAGACCTTACTAGAGTGCCTAGGAACCTTTCATATTTTAAATAATACTAAACCGTCGGGCGACTCGCGCCATCCAGACGATCCTCCCATAGATGTATACATCTACTCACCGGGGCGCTTCGGCTAAACCGATCCGATCTCCGTTTATCTTTCCGTGCCGCGTCCGACACCTCTGCACCCGATCCTAGAATCACACACAACAAATTAAAAGGATAAACATACGATAGTCACGGATACAATGATGCAAGTCAACCACATACACAATTTAGATGCGCACGCACTTGGTGCACAAAACGCGCTCGCGACAACCACAACTTACAACTAGGGTCGCTATACCTGAAAAACATCAAAACTAAAACCCAAATCGCATCAATTGCGCACTCACAACATTCTAGATATTATATGAAGTATGTCATAATTTATTAAAACCTGAAACTCATTTAAAAGCTATTTATTCCGAAACCAAGTAAGTGTCCATTTCCAATTTTATTCAAAACTTGACGTTTTAACAATTCTAGTGACCAAGATGATAATTTAATATCTTAATTATTCCATAGAAACCCTAACTTAATTTTTAATGTCATCTTATTAAGCATTAATTAAAACCTAGATTGAAAAATTGCACCATTAATACCATTTAAAAGTAACACTTAGCAAAATTAATAACTAGACTAAATTTTACTTGCTTTAATATGTTAAACTACATGTTGTGACCTTAATAATGTGGTATAAGCCTAACCATAATTTCAATCCTTCTCTTGAAAATTAGATCTTGAAACTAAAACCCTAATTAAGCACTTAATTAGGTTAGATTCAAGTAATATCCAACGATTAAATCATGGGTTAAGATTTATACCTCTCGATTTTGAGTTCTACCAAGCAAATCTTAGCCTCCAAAAGTAGCCTCGATGCTCCAAGATCCAAGCTTGAATGGCTAAGGAATAATGGTAGAGATTTAATTAGGAATTGGTGAAGTTTTGTATTGATTGATTTTTTTTTTGAACTTGAACAATTTTTGTTGGAATTGAAATGGGGAAAATTAGAGAACAGCACATGGAGGGCTCGGCCTTAGCAGCCAAGGAAAGGGGGAGAGAGAGAGAGTTGTGTAGGTATTTGTATACATGTGTAGAAACTTCCTCATTTAATTCATCTCCTTAATTTATTAATTTCTTACATTTGATGAGTTTAATGAATTGAATGATAGGAGGTATGTATGCAGGCCGGCCAAACAAAGAAGGAGGGATTTTTGGGCTTGTGTGTGAAATTTTTAAGTGGAGAAAAGCCCATCAACTCTCATTAAGCATATCACTCCCTTTTAAATTTTCATTTTATTTTATCTCCCTTATTCTAATTAAACCTTGCTTCTGGAGTGAAATGAGGTGAAGTAAATTGTTGAGGCTACTAAGGGATCGGTCCTATGAGGAGAGGGGTGTGTGTGTGGATGTGTAAGGAATTCCTAGGCTAAGACAAGTCCCAATATTACATATACTAATTCATTTCTTTATTAAATTATTTTTCCTATCATCTAAATCCTACAAATCTCTAGAAATTTGAAGGCAACTTGAGAATAAAAGAGTATGCTACAAGCTTGATCCTAAGTTGTCATGGTTCACACTTGCAAATTTTAACCCATTTTATTTTGTAATTATACCAATTAAATATATATAATTAAAAGCTTATAATATTATATTGAAATTATTTAATTTAAGAAAATATTTAATTAAACTAACAATTTATAAGTGACTACATAAATATCAATTACAAGCAATTACATGGTTAAAATAGGCGTATTTAAATTTATGATGAAAAATAATTATAGTTAGGTTTTATGGAAAATACGGTTTATATTACCGATTATCAGAAAATTCACAAAAAGGATTTGATTTGATTTATTTATTTAATTTTTAAAACGTTACACGTCATCACTCGTTAGGTTACTTAACTAACGACAGAGCAGGGGCTGGGCTGACGCGGGTGTAAAACATAAGTGACGTCTAAATAGCTATCATATATAGATATTGTACATTCGTCAGACGCAATAATTGGCATTCCAGATCACAGATGAATATTATTGGATATGCAAGCAATCCGTGTTTCTTTTGAGCCTGCAACGAAAGACGGATTACACAGTTGTGATGAATAGCCATTACCCCACCCTAGACCCCTACGGGTACGGCAAACTACCCGCCAAGTACCCGAAGTGAAGCGGTCTTCCTAAACAACGTGAGTAGGCCACTAAACACTTCAAAGTACCCGGTAGTTTGTGCACCCCACCTTGGGTCTATCCTAAGAGCAAAAACAGTAAAAATGAAATAATACAACGGTGGCTACAACCGCAACCTGGATGTGCCCCGCAAAATAATATTACAACATATTACAATTTGCATCGAATGAATGAATATAATAACCCATCTCAAACCCCGGCTAATCATCACAACAATCCAATCAAGTTCATAATCATAAACAGTAAAATCATTACAGAAATGTGCAACCCCCTGCCAACCGACATACTAGCAGTTGGGGGGGTTTCCGAACACATTATACAGTTCACAGATATAATCTAATTAGAAAACATCGTATATTTTCGATCGAGCAAACACTTTAGATTCTACTCCAAAACTTCTCTGTGCACCTGAGACTTGAGCAGAAAATAAACATTCCAGAAAAAACAAAATATTCACAGAAGAGTTACTGGGGAAGATTGGGGTGAATCGGCTCCAACTCGGCCGCGGATCCACGGCGGATCACTTGGATCGGCCCCGGTTCCGCGGCTGTTTGGCCATTCATGCACCCAATTTTCTCCAGAAATCTTATATTTTCCTGCATGTATTTTTATAGGTCCGTGAAAAATTTTTAGACCTCGTTTTAAATTCGACAGAAACTTGGTGAATACGATATTTTTTTCTGTTCGTTTTGCGTTCGAAATTCTTACGACTTTGCTAATAAGTTAATTATTGTTTAGCGAGGCTCTAATACCACTGTAAGTCAACGTTGTACACACCACTACTTGCGGGGAAGCGGAAATATGAAAAACAATCTTTTTGTTTAAAACAACATCGACAAACCGAAAGGATCTTTGCTAAACTATAACTAACACTAACATAGGAGTTGTTAACTACTATGAAAAGAGATTATACCTAATGAACCTAGTCCTTCATTTTCTCGTTATCCACCTCCTCGTCGGCCTCCTCTATGTAATAGACGATCCACCCGAGAGTTTTTACTCCAAGCTTTGCCTCTAATCTTGAGGTAACTAGGTTTCTTTAGTTGCTAATCAAAGTCACCTAGATGATATAAAGTATGGCTATGGATTAAATAGTCTAGCTAATCCTTGATCTCAACACATGAGAGGGTAGGATTAGGGTTTGAAGAGAGAAAGCTTGAGGAGAGAGAAGGTGAGCATAAGAAAATGATATGAAAATGTTTCTCACTTCTAATATATCATGAAGCATAAAGAAAATCAAATAAATAAATCTAAATGATTTATCATCATGCTTCATTTAATATATGCAATGAATCATCAAGTGAGTCATTAAGCAATAAATGCTTTATTAACTCACTTGAATAATTCATCTAATGAGTCACAAATGCATTTAATGTAAATGCCACCTAAACCCTCAAGTCACCATACTTCTAGAAGCTTCCCGCCAAATTACGAGAACGCCCCTCCTATCCGTGAAAACACGGAAAATCTTTAGACTGTATAAATCCAATAATCCGATACTAGAATCTGGCTTAAACCAAAGCTGGCTAGTAAAAACTGTCCGAACATCGTACGTGCGTTTAAACACGTATGCGTCCAAACCCTTGTCGTAAAACCATACGACCTCTATATCGTTTCGCCTGGAGCAGGGAAACCCTCTGTGTGGGACTCTAAAGACTCGACTACTACGCTGGCAGTGGGTTTAACCACAGACCGCAAGCGGCACTAGTTGTACGTAACGGTCCCTAGGTAGATGTCGATAAGAAAGCCGATGAGGAAACCCATCCGAACTCCTACTGAGCCTGATGTGACAATCTCCATACAGTTCGGTCTATTCTTCTAGGACTATCGCATATCGGGCCTAGGGGGTGGCAAGCGTCAGTCCCCTAAAAGCGGTATAAGTCGTGTCGGAACGAAGCCCATTACACCTTAAGAAACTACTGGAACCTACCAGTAAATCTCGCTTGCCCTGGCCAGGGACTTTGCGTAATGGCTCTCTGACACAGCGCGATATCAACTCCCAATACCGGGAGAGACGAATCCTGTCTAACCGCCACTGCCTCCAAGTGCTCGGGACTGCACCCAACTGCTACCTGTTTGCATGACTCCTTTAAGCCGTGGTAGGGTAGCAATCTAAGAACAGTGGGACACACTCGAGGAGAAGTAGCAGTGTCAAGTCTGCGGACTATGCTGTACTCAAGTCACTTGGGAACTATTAACTGATGACGGATATAATACCAACTAACAGTTCCCCGCGAGTCATGTCCGGTGTACCCGTAACCCAACAAGCACCTGTATACTATCTCCAGTACGACGTACTGATGGCTGTGGGACAGACCATCTCCCTAACTGGGATGAGAAGCGTACACACTAGTATACTCCGGAGTATCGATGCCCTGTCTAGATAATCCTACGACTAGGGACCTGAAAAAGGATGTGCTTGTAGACTACCCAGCCCCCACTAGTGAGACTGCCATCACAACGCTGGTAGTCAAGCATGATCCTAAGGGCTCTATCAATACGTACACACATATTAAGATAGATAAAACCAAGTAGCATACTACCATATTTAGCAAGTCTGTTATATAACTGTGAATATCCCAAGATTCCATTAAGTAATATACAAGCTAGTTTGATAAAATAATGGCCCCTAGGGCATATACACTAACAAGCGTATCTGTGGACCCTCTAGAAGAACTTAACCTTAACTCGATTATGTGACCGTCAAAACTGCCATTGAACCATATGGTTTGTGGTAGTTTAGCGTTGCCACATGTGAGGCATTGGTTTGACCCTTCTACGGCTGGTTCATAGCGGCTGTGACATATTCTGGGACATTTTGAACTCCGCTCAAGTGTTGAGCTATTTGGGAAATCTTGGGTGTTTGTTTATTCGATTGGAAAGTTTAAAATTGTCTATTTATCTGGAATATGATACAATATGTGGAATTCATATAGTTAGGCATGAAATGCGAAGTATGTGATATTTCGGATTTAAGATGTCTAAAGTGATTGTGGATTCCAATTGTTGTAGTTTACACTTTCTTTTCTGTGACCGTAAGCGTAGTATGTGGTGTATCGCCGACTTCGTTGCTATATATCAACGACAATTGGGATACGCATAATTGCTTACGTTGATGATATAAGATATTATGTGTTGCTGTGATATGTTATATCGGATCGTCGTGTTCTGAATAGCCGGGGGTTTTATGTGAGATGACGGTTTTAATTTTCATTCATGTAAAATTCATTGTATGTAATATTCTTTTATTGGGGCACTTCCGGGTTGAGGATGATGTCACCATTCTATATTGTTTACTTTTCCGCATTAGGACAGACCCGAGGAGGGGAGCACAAGTAACCGGGTTCTAGGGTCCAGAGGGAAGCTATCTCTAGGAGTCGAGACCGGGTCTCTTAACTCTAGAATTGGCAGTGTTACTTGCCGCTCTCATAAGGGTCTATGGATGTGGGTTTTGGCTATTCATCGCGACCGCGGAATCTTTGTTTTATAGAGGCTTGATATAAAACACGGACGTCCTAATATATCCAATATTTCATATGTTATCTTATGCTGCAATTTTCTGTGATGAGATCATATTACTGCCTGAGACGAATACTTATACTATATATATATGATGATATATAAATATTACTGCTTTCGTTTCTTCTGTGATGCTTAGGAAGCATAAATGATGGGATTTATTAATGAGATTAATAAAAGAAAAGAAACCTAAAAGATGTTGTAGAATCAAAACATTATAAAAAGGGTAGATACAGTTTTGCTTTGCATAAAGGTATATATGATATACCCTGCACCTTATTCGATGAGGAAAGAGCTGAGATCCCTTCACTGGGAGTGACCTCTTTAGCAAAACTGGCAGATGCTACAAACTCGCGGTTTAGTTTTTAATTGCTTCTATAGTTTTTGCATTGCACCGTGGTATATGTGATATACCCTGTACCTTATTCGATGAGGAAAGAGCCGAGATCTCTTCACTGGGAGTGACCTCTTTAGCGAAACTAGAAAAGCCTCAAAAACACTCCTTTTTTTCAAAATCACTTGTTTCTACAATGATATCAAGTTCATTATGCTAATGGTTTTCTGAAAAACCTGCGTAGCCCTCCGTCATTTTAGATAGAGACTAGTTAGTATCCGTGCTGCGTTTGTTGACCGTAGCCAAGACGTAGTGTACGGTAGCTAATTAGTATTTATCTGCTAAAACGTGAGATATGATTGAGTTAGGGTAGTCGTACGAGTTTGTTGACCTTAGCCAAGGGTCGTACGGGTGGGTTTAATTCAATCGGGAAATGACGGGTTGAACTTGGCTAGCATTTATGATTTGTTGACCTTAGCCAAGGTCATGAGTTGCTAGGGGCAAAAGCATTATCGGGAATTTCAATTGTTGAAAATTGCAATGAGATTGCATACCTCCTTTGAGATAGTTGGATCCCGATACCCACTGCGAGTAAGAGTTACTCCTGGGAGAATTTTACACAGGACAATTAGCCGATCAAGTAGGTGTCTAGAAAAGTGTTAACGGGGTTATGCCTCTGGAAAACGAGGTTTATTTTAATTAGGTCCGTACGTAAGCACAGGGAACTTCCCTCAAAGTACCATCACTGGCCCGGTTGAAAGTTGGAGAACTTGTAAGGTGTAATTAATCTCGGCTAATCTTTCCTTTTAGGTTTTGAAGGAAGATTTGATAAAAACAGTGGGAGACATCCTAACTAGATAAGATAATAACCAATCTAATCTTGCAAGAGCATACGCTAAAGTGTTTTCTCCTCTCTCTCTTCAGGTAGCGACCATGTCAGGCCTTAATCAAGATAATAATATGGATGTATTGACTGAACCCGCTTATTATACTGAGCAGGGGAACGTTGGTCCCGTTCTTTCTTATAAGTGTTATAAGACTGAGCAGGGAATAGGAGAATATTTGGATTCTCACGCCACCCAAATGAAGAATAAGCATGTTGATGCATCTTCTTCAGGTGTGTTAGTTATCGAGAATTGTTTCTCAGTTCACTCTACGTCCTGGGTATTAGATACCGGATCGGGATCCTACATATGTAATATGTTACATGGGCTACGAAAAGGTAAGGAACTGGGAGAGGGTGATCATTCTGTAAGAGTAGGGAATGGTGCAAATGTTGCAGCCAAGGCAGTTGGCGAATATCACCTTGTATTACCAAATGGTAATACATTGGTTCTGAACGAATGCTATTACATTCCGACCCTGATATGCAATCTTATATCAGTTTCTTTATTGAATAAAGATGGATATAATTTTGTAGTACAGGATAATGTTATGAACATATTCCTAAATCAAAAGTTGATTGGATCAGGATCATTAAATAATGGCATATACGTTCTCAACCAAACTACAGTACTTAATATACAAAACACACACAAGAGGAAGAGTTCAGAAATGAACGAATCCTTCTTGTGGCATTATAGACTAGGTCATATCAATATGACACGGCTAGCTAAGTTACATAAGGATGGATATTTGAATCCGTTCGAATTTTCATCTTATAACACTTGCCAGTCATGTCTCAAAGGAAAAATGACCAAAACTCCGTTTAGTGGACACGGAGTAAGAGTTACAGAACTCTTAGGGCTGATACATAGTGATGTATGTAGTCCCATATCTACACATTCCAGTAAAGGTTCTTCCTACTTCATTACATTCACTGACGATCTCTCAAGATACGGACATGTGTTCCTGATGAAACACAAGTCTGAAGCTTTTGAGAAATTTAGGGAATATAAGCACGAAGTAGAGAACCAAACGGGCAAAAGTATTAAGATCCTTCGATCTGATCGAGGAGGAGAATACTTGAGCAATGAGTTCCTAGACTATCTAAAAGAGAATGGGATTCTCTCTCAGCATACTCCTCCCTAAACACTACAGCACAACGGTGTATCGGAGCGGAGGAATCACACCCTATTAGATATGGTGCGTTCTATGATGAGCACTGCTGAGTTGCCTATTTCTTTCTAGGGGTATGCGCTTGAAACAGCCATATACCTATTGAATAGAGTTCCAACCAAATCGGTGCCTACCACTCCATATGAGATATGGAATGGGAAAAGACCATCTCTTAAACGAGTTAAGATATGGGGTTGTCCGGCCTATGTTAAAAAGCAAAATCCGGACAAGTTCGATGCAAGATCAACTCTTTGCAAGTTTGTGGGATATCCAAGCAATTCGTATGGATATCTATTCTACCATGGTGAACAACAAAAGGTGTTTGTTGCTCAACATGCCACCTTTTTAGAAAAGGAATTTCTTGTTAAAGAAATTAGTGGCGAAGAGGTAGAGATGGAAGAGGTTCCAACACCACAAACTACAACTAATGATTTATTGGAACCAGAGGATTCAATAGTACCCGACGAACCCCAGCCGCTCCGCCAATCTAGTAGGGTTCCTCATCCACCTGAGAGATACTACGGTTTTCTCGTTGATGGTGGGAGCGAGGATTGCATCATGGAAGATGATGACCCAACTAGTTTCGAGCAGGCCATCATGAGTGGGGACTCTATGAAATGGCTGGATGCAATGCGATCTGAGATGGAATCCATGTACACCAACAAAGTATGTACTTTGGAAGTTGCTCCTGAAGGGGTAAAACTCATTGAGAGCAAGTGGATCTTTAAGAAGAAACTTGGTGTAGATGGAAAAGTTGAGACTTTCAAAGCTAGACTTGTTGCAAAGGGTTTTCGTCAATGACCAGGTGTGGATTATGACGAAACTTTTTCTCCAGTGGCTATGCTTAAGTCTATCCGGATCCTACTTGCCATTGCTGCATACCATGACTACGATATCTGGCAGATGGATGTTAAGACAGCCTTTCTAAATGGTGATTTAGAAGAGTGTGTGTACATGACTCAGCCAAAGGGCTTCATAGATAGTGAGAGCAGCGGAAAGGTGTGCAAGCTTCTTAAATCCATCTACGGGTTAAAACAGCCATCGTGGAGTTGGAACATCTGTTTTGATGTTGTAGTCAAAGAGTTTGACTTCATCAAAAACATAAATGAACCTTGTATTTATAAGAAGGTTGCGGAGAGTAAGGTTGTCTTCCTCGTATTGTACGTGGATGACATACTCTTGATAGAAAATGATGTTCCTATGCTGCATGATTGTTAGAGTACGTGCGTGTTCAAGTTTAGTTTTAAATACCGCAATCAAGACGGTTTCGCTTGTAGCTAGCCGGTTGAGTACGGGTCGTCCGCAGGGAGATGGGAGTCTTTTTCTTTGTGCTTTAACGAGTTAAGTTCGGTTTTTTCAGATTTTATTGTGGTTATCTAAGTGTTAAGTTGATGTTTTAAAGAGAGCTTGTTAGGGTTAGGATTAGGTTAGTTTTAGTTAGGAGTCTCCACATCTTTCGTTGCCCCTCTTAATATCGGTGTTACGGTAATCGGCAACAACGGGGATTAGCACGACTAGGAAGGGACTTGCGAGTATAAGCTAGGCTTTCCAACGCATAAGTCCTTCTTTTTGGTGCTTGTCCGTCCGTTCTTGGCTCTTAGCCATAACCTCCGGTTAATCCAACCACAACCGGTCTCACTACGGAATCACCGCTATCATGTAGGATAGGGTGCCGTAAGGAGCGGATTGTGGTTCAATTAACGGGAGTCGATTTAAGCTGTTGGGCAAGGAAAGAGTGAGAGAGATTTCCTTCTCTCAAACTTCCCTTATCCTACCCTAACAAGAATGAACTACTCACACATCATAATACGGAAAAATAAAACAACACAAAAGAGGAAGATAGAAAGAAGGAGATTAGAAGAATACGACTAGCTATTTGCGACCTCACCTTGGCGAGGATCGAGCGCAAGCATCATTGTCGTATGTAAGGATAAAGAAAAAGAGAGAAGAAAGAAACAACAAGAAAATAACAACAACTACTTAACGAATTAAAATTACAACAATTAACAAAATAAAGAGACAAGCATGATAATAAATGGTTCTTCTTTATTAATCACTCTTCACTCACAAGCTCACTACAAGTTTAATGGAGAAGAGGTGAGAAGAGGAAGAAGAAACACAACTACACTTAGCAAAATGAAAATACAAGAATGGACCCCTTCCTTCTCAAACTTCTGGGCTATTTATAGGCTGGAGAATGGAAATCTAGGGCAACCTTCAGAATACAAATGAAAAGACCATCCTACCCCCCAAAGCCCATACCCTGTCTCCACAGTACGGCCGCAGATCCGCGGCCTAAGCCTCCCTATGCCGCGGATCCGCCGCACTACTGTGGAGTTAGGGCATGGGATTTTTTGTGCTTCCCTGGTTTGATTTGTACATTATTCTGGCATATGTATTTTCTGAATTTGGCTCCACGATTTCTCCAGAATTTCTGTTGAGGGAAAGGTGGACTTTTTGTCACGATTTGGCATGATTGCCTCGAGCTCCGCGTAGATCTCTTGGATCTTGTGCTACCATTGAGCCTTGTGCATGAGAATGACATTGATTTGACATTTTGTCTTCCTAAACTGGTATCTGGCAACATACGGATGAAGAGCGGAGACCGTGTTTTATCTGTGGTTGGCAGGAACCTGGATTTTGTCGTGTTTTCCATGAATTTCACCGTTTTAGAACCGAGAACCTGTATCCTGCAATTGACTAGCCAACACGGCTCAAGAGTATCTACCGATATGCAATGTGACAAAAATTGGGCGGTATGAAAATGCAAAAATCTGATATGAACAAATACCCCGAAACTAATCATTTGCTCGTCCCGAGCAAAGCCAATTTATTCAAAAAAAATTTCCTAACCTCACTTTCGCAGGGAACGCGATTGCACTGAGCATATGCAACAAGCCGTTAAACCTCTAGGTGTCCCTAGTAGGAGGAGTGTTGTCTCCTGAGGGTTTTCAGCGGATACTACCCACAAAATCCGGTCAAGTTGGTTTTGTAAAATGACTAAGATTCAAACCCTAAAGTTTTGTTTTAGAAAATAACAATTCTATAATCCTAAGTCTAGACTATCGAACCTTTATTTTTCACACCTCGCTTCTTATTTAATTACAGATTTTATATGTCTTTACGTGCAGTGCAAATAGTGTCGTTAAGTTCCAGAAGGATCGATTAAAGTCATCATGTCGCACAATAAAGCCCAGATAACAATTTTAAAAGGATCACATAAGTTTTATAAAGAGTTAAGTATTTTTCAAGTTTCTTTTTCCAGTAAGGTTTCAACTTCAGAATTTCTATCTTCCATAACAGGAAACTAAGTCGTATTTTTCACTCCACCTTTTTCTTGTTTTCATTTCATACACACCTCTGTGAACGTGCAATAGTCTTTATCATAGAATAAAACCTTCATATCTCCGCTAAAATTTTTTATAACAGCCTGTCTTTTATCAAGATTATTCTCACACAAAGAACCGTTAGGAATTTTAACTCGGAGAGAACACTTGCTTGACTTTGTTTTAAAACTGGACTTTCTAGGCTTCTTAGCGAGCTTTGGGCCAATGCTCCCAAACCAGTTGGTTTTAGGGCATTAGGTGTAGAAACACTCCAGCGGACTTAATTACTCAAGTTACCTAGGTCCAAAAACAAAAGACAGCTTTGGCGTGAAAATCAGATGATTTAATACGAACGGAGATATAACCGGCAGTTCAATTATTTTTTTTTTTGGATAAAAGACGTGTTTAGTGGGTTTGGTGTGTAATCATTCCAATCAAGTTTCAGATGGGTTATTTTTCAGACTTAGCTCCAATTACGGCATCAATAACATTCCTTCATATTCGCTTTACTTCATAAACTATTCTTGACATTACTTATTTCAGAACAAACCTATTTGATCCTCAGAAAATCATTTATCTGTTTAAAAGTTTAAACATGAAAGACTTGTTATCTAATTCCCAAAATCTTACGAAACGTGTAGTGTGATGTAAAGACGTATATCAGCTATAGTTAACTTTAAAGGAGAGTTATCTTTCAGGTTTTCAAAATCCAAACATAAGATTTAGTTATCCCTATTTTTTCAAACAAAAACCGTCGAATGTTGAATCAGAGTTCTTCCACAAGCTAACTTGACAAAAAAGTTTTTATATTTTTTAGAAAATTTTCAAATTTTTATGGATTTTATGGATATTAATATGCAGATGCAAAATATACATATGAATGCGAAGGTAAGAAATGCGTACCGAGCGTACCCCCAAACTTAAACTGGACAGTGTCCTCACTGTCGTTGCATGAAGAGAGCAGTTGGAAGGTTCAAAATTGTCGGTTAGTGATACACAAATTTTTATTTGTTTTTGTTTTTAAAGAAAAGAAAAAGAATATACACAAATATATACAAAATGGTTTGTGCATACCCCCAAACTTATTTGGAACAGTGTCCGCTGTTCTTGGCTGGATAACCGAAGTTTGGAGGTAGGCAGAGGAAGATCATGCAGGGTAAACCGGCTCCTGTAAGAACAGGAGCTCCTCTGTTGGTTCGGCGCTAAGGTACGGTTTGCATCGGTGTCCGTTTACTTTGAAAAGTGAACCGTCCTTTGGATTTTCCAAATCCACAGCGCCCTGCGGATACACATTCCGCACAAAATACGGCCCTTTCCAGCGAGATCTGAGCTTTCCTGGATGGAAGTGAAGTCGGGTGTCGTAAAGCAGTACCTGCTGACTAGGTACGAAGGTTTTGCGCAAAAGGTGTTTATCGTGAAACACCTTCGTTCGATTCTTAACGACAACCGCGTTATCGTAAGCCTCATCCCTAAGCTCGCATAGTTCGTTTAGCTGCAGCTTCCGATGGCTGCCCGCATCCTCGATAGACAGATTCAGCTCCTTTATCACCCAAAATGCGCGATACTCTATTTCGACAGGAAGGTGGCAGGCTTTTCCGTACACAAGCCGATAGGGAGGCATGCCAAGGTCGGTCTTATAAGCGGTTCGAAATGCCCAAAGGGCATCAGTGAGTTTCAGCGACCAATCCTTACGGTTCTTGGAAACCGTCTTCTCCAGTATTTGCTTGATTTGCCGATTTGAAACTTCGGCCTGCCCGCAGGTTTGGGGGTGGTAGGGCGTAGAAAGCTTATGATTAATGGAGTATTTCCGCATCAAGGCCTCGAAGGTTTTGTTGCAGAAATGAGTTCCATTGTCACTAATGATCGCTCGGGGGTGCCCAAACCGGGAGAAAATGTTTTCTTTAAGGAAGCTAACGACAACCTTGTTGTCGTTAGTCCGGCTGGGCACAGCCTCGACCCATTTAGAGACGTAATCAACAGCTAGAAGGATGTACAAGTTCCCAAAAGAGCTGGGAAACGGCCCCATGAAGTCTATCCCCCAAACATCGAAAATCTCCACAACCAAGATCGGTTGGAGCGGCATCTCGTTCCTCCGGGATATCCGGCCCATGTGTTGGCACCGGGAGCAAGTCTTGCAATAGTCGTGAGCGTCTTTGAAAAGTTGTGGCCAGTAGAAACCGCATTGTAAGATCTTCTCAGCTGTCTTTCTGGGCCCAAAATGCCCGCCACACGCTTGATCGTGGCAAAATGACACCACACTCTTGAATTCCTCATCAGGGACACACCGACGAATAATCTGGTCGGGACAGTACTTGAACAAGTAGGGTTCGTCCCAGTAAAAGTGTTTTACTTGGGATAAGAAGCGAAGTCTGTCCTGACTCGACCATTCAGTCGGTAGTAATCCTGTGGCCAAATAGTTCACAATATCTGCGAACCAGGGTTCGCACGATACTGTCAAGAGTTGTTCATCCGGGAAAACATCGTTGATCGGAATTGGAAGCGAAGGCGAAGAAGGAAGTCGTGAGAGATGGTCGGCAACTACGTTTTCACATCCTCGTTTGTCCTTAATGACAAGGTCAAACTCTTGAAGCAAGAGGATCCAACGTATTAACCGAGACTTGGCATCTTTCTTCGCAAAAAGATGGCGCAGAGCAGAATGGTCAGTGTAGACAATGACTGGAGAGCCGATGAGGTAGGGCCTGAACTTTTCTAAAGCAAATACAACAGCTAAGAATTCCTTCTCAGTTGTTGAATAGTTGAGTTGGGCGTCGTTCAGGGTTCGGCTCGCATAATAGATTACGTGCGGCATCTTGTTGATGTGCTGTCCAAGGACAGCACCGATGGCAAAGTCGGATGCATCGCACATAATCTCGAATGGGTGCGTCCAGTCAGGTGAAGAAAGAATGGGAGCAGAAGTGAGTGAGCGTTTCAGTGACTCGAAGGCAGTCACACAGCTCGAGTTGAAGTCGAATGGTGTGTCCTTGGCCAGCAAAAGAGACAAGGGCCTAGCAATCTTGCTAAAGTCCTTGATGAACCGTCTATAAAAACCGGCATGGCCAAGGAAGGCTCGGATATCTCTGACGCATCGGGGAGGAGGCAGATTGGAAATGACCTCAATCTTTGCTTTGTCAACCTCTATGCCATTTTGCGAGATGATATGTCCTAAGACAATACCTTCGCGCACCATGAAGTGGCATTTCTCCCAGTTCAAAGTGAGATTCTTGTCCTTACATCGGGTAAGGACAGCGTCAAGATGCAGCAAACACTCGTTGAAGGAATCGCCGAAGATGGAGAAGTCATCCATGAAAATCTCCAGAAATTTTTCCACCATGTCTGAGAAGATACCCATCATACACCGCTGGAAGGTAGCGGGCGCATTGCATAACCCAAAGGGCATGCGACGATATGCAAACGTGCCGAAAGGACAAGTGAAAGTGGTCTTGTCCTGGTCTTTTTCGGTGATGGGAATCTGATTATAGCCGGAGTAGCCATCAAGAAAGCAGTAGTAATCGTGTCCGGCCAATCGTTCAAGCATCTGGTCAATGAAGGGTAGCGGAAAGTGGTCTTTCCGTGTTGCGGCGTTGAGTTTTCTGTAATTAATGCAAACTCGCCACCCAGTTTGGGTGCGAGTAGGGATTAACTCGTTTGCCTCGTTGGTTATGACCGTGATGCCCGACTTCTTGGGGACAACATGAATGGGGCTAACCCACTGGCTATCAGAGATAGGGTAAATGATACCACTATCTAGACATTTGACGATCTCCTTCTTCACAGCCTCCTTCATGACTGGATTAAGACGTCTTTGTGGATCCCGGGCTGGTTTGGCATCATCCATCAGATGAATGTGATGCTCAAAGATCAGGGGACTAATCCCCTTGATGTCCGCCATGGACCAGCCAAAAGCTTGCCTGTTGCTGTGCAAGACCGCGAGGAGGGATTTCTCTTGCTCGGGAGCTAGAGAAGCCGAGATGATGACAGGGAGGGTCTCGTTCTCACCTAAGTAAGCGTACTTAAGGTGAGGCGGCAAAGGCTTGAGTTCGAGCGTTGGAGGTGAAACGATGGAAGGCAAGACTGGTGCAAAGGTCTCGAACTCAAAGGACTCCAGCAAAGGTTCAAAGCGAGTGTAAGCAACCGAGTTGGATGGTTCAGGTAACTCATCCGAAAAGTCGAAGGATTCAAACTCGGGTTGTGCGCGGCTAAGATCGTTCGAAAACGTGAAACACTCGTTGTCGTTGTCGGGCACAGAAACAACAGCAGGTTCGAAGAGAAACGCACTAGTGGCGTCAAGATTATCGTGATCAAACAGAAACTCCTCGAATTCACACTCTTCTGGGGTGATCTCCTGGATCGAGCAGACGTCCAGTATATGAGCATTAGGTTCGGCGGGCTGATTCCCCAACCTAAAAATGTTGAGTTCAATCGTCATATTTCCAAAAGAGAGGTTCATCGAACCATTGCGACAATTGATCACAGCATTTGAGGTTGCGAGAAATGGGCGACCGAGTATCACCGGAATTTGATTCCGGGGGTTAGCTACAGGTTGTGTATCTAATACAATGAAGTCAACGGGGAATATGAAGTCCCCGACTCTTATCAATACATCCTCTAGCTCACCCCTAGGATGGGTGATCGATCGGTCGGCCATTTGGAGAGTGCAGTGTGTGGGTTTCAGCTCTCCGACACCTAATTGCTCGTATACTGAATACGGAAGCAAGTTAACACTGGCACCAAGATCTAATAGTGCACGGTTGATGTTCTTATCCCCAATGGTAATTGAAATCGTAGGACAGCCAGGGTCTTTCCATTTTTGTGGTAAAGATTGGGTAAGGGCATCACTCACAGCACTAGCCAAGAAAACTTTCTTGGGTACCTGAGACTTCCTCTTTTTCGTGTACAAGTCCTTTAAGATTTTCGCGTAAGACGGGACTTGTTGGACAGCATCTAAAAGAGGAATGTTAATGTTAACTTTCTTAAATAACTCATGAATCTTCTCCATTTGAGGATTTTGTTTATTAGATCTCAACCGGTTTGGAAATGGAACATTTTGATAATTGGTTGAGTCTAATGCTGGAGGAGGAGATTGTGGAGTTGGAACGGATCCCAGAATAGGTGTTTTCGTGGAGTGAGAAGTGGGTCCGTTCAAAGAAGAAGAGGAAGGAGAGCCTTGTGAAGAACGAAGAATAGGCTCAGAAGACGAAGAAGAAGTAGAGGCCGGGGTGTCATCGTTGATCCGTGTGCCAATGTTGTTTTGCAGCATCCTCCCCGATCTCAGTGTAGTCACGGCACTCACATTATGGTTTTGTTGTTCAAGAGAAACATGTGCATTATGTGGGTGACCGGGATTTGGAAGTGGCTGGGACGGGAGCTTCCCCTTCTCTCGCTCGCTTAAGGCCGCGTTCAGCTGTGCAATCTGGGCCTCGATGGTCTTGATGCTTTGCCCGTGTGCGGCAGTGTGTTGCACTAAAGATTGAATCGAAGACTGGATGTTGGCGGTGGATTGAGTCGATTGTTTAACAAACGCCTCCAGACTTCGCTCGAGCGAGGAAAGCTTATCGTTGTTTGACGGAACAAAGTTGTTTGGTGGAAAAGAGTTGTTGGGTGCAAACTTGTTCGTCTGGTTTTGGAAAGGTTGGGGTTGGAAGGACTGCTGATATTGATGTTGAGTTTGTTGTTGCACTTTTTGTTGCGGTGGAGGGGCCCTTTGGAAATTGTTGCCCTGGAATTGATTCTGATTCTGATTCCAAGCGAAATTGGGGTGGTTCCTCCAACCGGGATTGTAGGTGGAAGAGTATGGATCATTCCTCGGTCTTTGCTGGAAGGCAGCATTAACCTGATCCTGTCCTTGCGAGGGTGGATTGTAAGGACACTCTTCGGTCAAGTGAGAAGGATCGGAACAACAAGCGCAGATGGTACGAAGGGGGAGAACAGGGGTAGGAGCAGGAGCAGAAAATTTGCTCTCTATCGCTTCAAGCTTTCTTGTTATTGCAGCCATTTCAGCTTTCATCGCAATAGAGACGTCAAGTTGGTGGATTCCTACCCTAGACTGACCGGTAGAAGTGGCGGTAGAAGAAGAAGTCGGTCTGGTGCTCTCCCACTGTAGCGTTTGCTCCGCAAGATCGTCAAAGAACTGCCACGCTTCCTCGTCAGATTTCGATAGGAAGTAGCCCTGACAGATGGTTTCCAGCAACTGCTTCGTTGCTGGGTTCAGTCCCTCGTATAAGGTTTGGCAAAGTTGCCATTTCTCTATACCGTGGTGAGGACACTGAACAGGAAGGTCTTTGTACCGGTCAAAGCACTTCCAGAAGGGTTTAGAAGGAAGATGGGAGAATTGGTTGATTTCATTTCGAATTCTTGCGGTCTTATGATTTGGATAGAATTTTTTCAGAAACGCTTTAACAAACTCGTCCCAGCTGGTGATTGAATGGGAAGCGGTGCTATACAGCCATTTTTCAGCGAGATCGCATAAAGTGAACGGAATGACCCGTAGACGTATAGCATCGTCCGACAGCTGGATAGTTTTCATCATGGCACAGACATTTTGAAATTTATTGATGAAGATATAGGCATCTTCAGATTCAAGCCCATGAAAACGTGGAAGCATGTTGATGAAATGGGGCTTAATTTCAAAGTTGTCCCCATTGGACGGAGGAAGAGAAAGGCAGGTGGGAAGTGCAGAACGGGTGGGGTAGAAACGATCCTGGAGCGCGATTCGCTGCGGCGCTACAACAGGCGGAGGTGGTGGGAGATTGGTCTCCGTAGGAGGTGGAGCCAATCCAGCGGTGGTCAAAGAGATGTTCGGATTAAATCCCGACATCGCGGAAGAAGAGGTTGGTGAAGGTGAAGGTGAAGGTGAGGATGTATGAACAGAATTCTGGTCAACGTCGGAGTTGGCCGGCAAAGGAAGGGGTGAAAGAGGAGTGGACGGAGTATCGACTTCGGAGTCGATCGAGTAGTCGGTAGCGACTAACGTAACGCGGACTAGACGGGCGCTAGTGTCCCGAGTCCAAGCGGACATACACTAAACGAATTTAGTATAGTCAAAGCGGAGAAGGTGAGGGTAAGAAAACGTCAATGGAGAAAGGCGATGGGTGGTGGGTGAAAATGGATTTGGCGACAAAAGGGCAAGTTTTTATAAAAGTTTTTGATTTTTTTCCTTTTTTTTTAGAAAGATTTTTACAGAAATATGTACGGAAATACGGCTTAAGCAATCACAAAAAAGATATGCACAATCACACCTAGATCTAGGGTAACCTAGGTTTACTAGACCTGCTCCTGAACTTGATTGTCGAAGTTAAACAGTGTCGAGAAACAGGCTTAAAAATACACTGATCACGAGGCCAGGTAAGTGCAGAGATAAGGGGAGGTTGTCCAACGCTTTCGCGAAGTTCCTTAATTAAATAACCCTTTCTCTTTCGGCGGTTGCGCCTTTAACACTTTCCTAGACACCCCGTAAACAATATACGGTTAAGCGAGGTTCTAAACACGGTTTATCTTCTCCTAATGAGCGCGAAGTCCTTAGGGCTGAAGTCTAGTATTTTTTAATTTACAATGGACAATGCATATGCTTTAGTGATTTTTGGGGTCCTGGGAAGGGTGATGAAATCCCCACCCAATCTGGATTGGTTTCAAGCCCCTTAAGTCCGTATTAAAGAATGCAAAGCAGTAACAAATCAACTGCAAACAATTTTTATTTTGCGGCGCAAAGAATCCTGCACAAGAACAGTTTATTGGAAGGGGGAGAAGAATTTGCGCAAAGAAGGCTGCAGAAAACACAGTTCAGTGGAGTTCAGAGGAGTGGAGAGAAGCAGAGAGACTTACAGAGAGAATTTGGCAGCCCAAGGGGATCAAGTGGCCGCGGATCCGCGGCCTAAGCCCTCTATTGCCGCGGATCCGCGGCTATATGGTGGGATTGGGCTTCTAAAATTTTTGGGAGTGTTCTGTTTGGTGTTCTCTACTTGTCTGGATGTGTTGAATCTTGACTTGCTCACTGTATCAGCTCCAGATTTGTTCAGTAGACCGTTAACTTCGTTTTGTCCGTCGCGGTGTAGCCGCGAAATGTGGGTCTATCTTCCCACGTCTTTGGCACTGTACTTGAACTCCGTATTTTCATCGTCTTGGCCACTGAATTCGAACCTTGTATTTTCCTACACACTTGCACAAAAGCTAATCAAAAACAACAAGATGGTTTTTTACAATGTATATATATTTTTTTTTTGTTTTTTTTTATACTTACAAATTAACCCGAAATTACACAAGGAAATAAACTACCGTCTCCCCGGCAACGGCGCCATTTGATTGTTAGAGTACGTGCGTGTTCAAGTTTAGTTTTAAATACCGCAATCAAGACGGTTTCGCTTGTAGCTAGCCGGTTGAGTACGGGTCGTCCGCAGGGAGATGGGAGTCTTTTTCTTTTTGCTTTAACGAGTTAAGTCCGGTTTTTTCAGATTTTGTTGTGGTTATCTAAGTGTTAAGTTGATGTTTTAAAGAGAGCTTGTTAGGGTTAGGATTAGGTTAGTTTGAGTTAGGAGTCTCCACATCTTTCGTTGCCCCTCTTAATATCGGTGTTACGGTAATCGGCAACAACGGGGATTAGCACGACTAGGAAGGGACTTGCGAGTATAAGCTAGGCTTTCCAACGCATAAGTCCTTCCTTTTGGTGCTTGTCCGTCCGTTCTTGGCTCTTAGCCATAACCTCCGGTTAATCCAACCACAACCGGTCTCACTACGGAATCACCGCTATCATGTAGGATAGGGTGCCGTAAGGAGCGGATTGTGGTTCAATTAACGGGAGTCGATTTAAGCTGTTGGGCAAGGAAAGAGTGAGAGAGATTTCCTTCTATCAAACTTCCCTTATCCTACCCTAACAAGAATGAACTACTCACACATCATAATACGGAAAAATAAAACAACACAAAAGAGGAAGATAGAAAGAAGGAGATTAGAAGAATACGACTAGCTATTTGCGACCTCACCTTGGCGAGGATCAAGCGCAAGCATCATTGTCGTATGTAAGGATAAAGAAAAAGAGAGAAGAAAGAAACAACAAGAAAATAACAACAACTACTTAACGAATTAAAATTACAACAATTAACAAAATAAAGAGACAAGCATGATAATAAATGGTTCTTTTTTATTCATCACTCTTCACTCACAAGCTCACTACAATTTTAATGGAGAAGAGGTGAGAAGAGGAAGAAGAAACACAACTACACTTAGCAAAATGAAAATACAAGAATGGACCCCTTCCTTCTCAAACTTCTGGGCTATTTATAGGCTGGAGAATGGAAATCTAGGGCAACCTTCAGAATACAAATGAAAAGACCATCCTACCCCCCAAAGCCCATACCCTGTCTCCACAGTACGGCCGCGGATCCGCGGCCTAAGCCTCCCTATGCCGCGGATCCGCCGCACTACTGTGGAGTTAGGGCATGGGATTTTTTGTGCTTCCCTGGTTTGATGGGTACATTATTCTGGCATATGTATTTTCTGAATTTGGCTCCACGATTTCTCCAGAATTTCTGTTGAGGGAAAGGTGGACTTTTTGTCAAGATTTGGCATGATTTCCTTGAGCTCCGCGTAGATCTCTTGGATCTTGTGCTACCATTGAGCCTTGTGCATGAGAATGACATTGATTTGACATTTTGTCTTCCTAAACTGGTATCTGGCAACATACGGATGAAGAGCGGAGACCGTGTTTTATCTGTGGTTGGCAGGAACCCGGATTTTGTCGTGTTTTCCATGAATTTCACCGTTTTAGAACCGAGAACCTGTATCCTGCAATTGACTAGCAAACACGGCTCAAGAGTATCTACCGATATGCAATGTGACAAAAATTGGGCGGTATGAAAATGCAAAAATCTGATATGAACACTGCACTCAGTCAAGCTCTTCTTATTACAAAGATTCTCAATGAAAGATCTAGGTGATGCCTCCTGCATTTTGGGAATTAAGATCTATAGAGATAGATCTAAAAGGATATTGGGATTTTCCCAATCCAGGTACATTGACACCATACTAAAATGGTTTAGTATGGAAGAATCCAAGCGTGGGAACCAACCCACGATCTCTGAACTCACTCTCTCCAAAGAGATGTCTCCCAAGACAGATTTGGAGAGAGCTCGCATGCAAGGGATACCCTATGCCTCGGCAGTAGGCTCTATCATGTACGCAATGCTATGTACTAGACCTGATGTAGCATACTCACTATGTGTAGTGAGTAGGTATCAAGCAGATCCTGGAAAGAGTCACTGGACAGCTGTGAAGAACATTCTTAAGTATTTGAGAAGGACTAAAGAGATGTTCTTGGTGTATGGTAATAGAGAACTCCAAGTGGAGTCCTTTACCGATTCGAACTTCCAAAGTGATAAGGACGACTCTAAGTCGCACTCGGGATTTGTCTTTACCCTCAATAGAGGGGCGGTGTGTTGGAAGAGTTCCAAACAGGAAACCGTTGCAGACTCGACGATGGAGGCTGAATACATCGCTACCAACGATACTGCCAAAGAGGCTGTCTGGATGAAGAAGTTCATCACTGAACTTGGTGTGGTTTCGTCCATTGAGCATCCAATACCTTTGTATTGTGATAACAATGGAGCTGTGGCTTTGGCCAAGGAACCCAGGTCCCATCATAAATCCATACATATTCTGAGGCGGTATCACCTGATCCGAGAGAGAGTTGATTGCCGGGAGATCGAGGTCAGGAGAGTTGATACGAAGGGCAACACTGCGGATCCACTCACGAAGGTCATTCCCCAGATACAATTTGAGAGACTCTTCGGGATGTTGGGTATGAGATACTACAACAGCTGGCCTTAGTGCATGTGGGAGATTGTTAGTTATGTATATGCCTTAGAGGCCATTATTGTACATATGATGTATATTATAGTGGATGCTTGGATATATATAGAGAGGACTTTCTTGCTCGACATGATAGTATGCTATTTGGTTTCACTTTGCCTTAACATGTTGACTTGTATTAGTTTACTGTCTTGCTCTCACATGTTGATAAAGCTCTTAGGATATGTACTCGACTACTGGGACTATGATGAGATCATACTAGTGGGGCCAGGGTAGTCAACGAGTACATCCTATAACTGTTCTTGGTCGAGGGTGTATCGAGACAGGGCATCGATACACCAGAGTAGACTAGCGTATACGCAACTTGGCCCATATGGATGATCCCATATCCATAGGTGTTTGACATCAAAGATGGTGTACGGGTGCTCAGTGGAGACTGGGTACACTGAACGGACTCGTCGAGAACTCCTAAATGGTATTATACCTATCGTTAGATAGCAGTTCTACGGTGACACTGGTACAGGTTAGTCTGTAGACCCGAGATCGTCATAGAATCTTGTGTGATTCCCACTTTGCTTTGATTTCCACCTTACCACGTCCAAGAGGGCGTGAAAAACGGTGGCTTTTGGGTACATTCCCAAATCACATGGAGGCAATGAGCGATAGGAGGGGTGTCCTCTCTCCCGGTATAGGGAGTTGATGTTGTGCTGTGTTCGGTTGGCTATAACTGGAAGTCCCTGGCCAGGGTTGATATGGAGATTTATTGGTAAGTGTTATCAGTAGTTTCTCGACCCGTTATGAGCCTTACATCGACACGACTTATCGGTTACTGGGGTCTGACGTTTACCATCCCTAGACTAGATATGCGACATATCAGACGAAGAGACCGGACAGTACGGTAGTGTTACTGATTGGATTCACAGGAGAATGTACAGGCTTGCTTGTTGATCTTCTAATCGCTCAATACCTGGGTGGCTGTTACGTTTAGCTGACCGCTTGTAGCTTGTGGGTGTTTGATATGATCATCACCTACTTCCGGCGTATTGAAGATTCTTTAGAGTCCTACACAGAGGTTTCCTAGCTCAGGCAAAATGGAGTAGGAGCACATATGTGATATGTGCGGGACCGAGAATAATACGATATGAGATACCGTATTCTATTCTCATGATATATAATATCGGCCAGGTATATGTGATATAGCTGGGTCATCGGATCAAGTGTTGATTCGATGAATCGGTACATATTATATTAGTCGGTTATATGCGATATAGCCGGATTGTCGGATCAAGTGTTGATTCGATAATTTAATGTATAATTATATATGTGATATATTATATTACGTTAACTAATATAAGCTCTCTTTATTGATCCATTTTCTCACCCGATAATACATTGATATATATGCGATATATGTTAATTGTATTATTTTCTTTTGTTACAAAAAATATATTATATATATGATATATAATATTGTAACAAGTTAGGGTTACAAATGCAACATGATTTGTGGAGTTTAAACAAGTTAGGGTTTGATTTGGGTTAGCATTTGGGTTAGCTTTTTCATGAAGCTTTCTTTCTTTTTAGCTTAGATATTTTGTGTAGATATTTTCTTAACCCAACCAAAACCATTTACCCTAGTTTATTCTCTAAAAGGGTTAAGCCTTCATGCTTAACTCATGGTTGATTTGTAATCACAACAATAATTCATTATTCATCACAAAAGATTTATTCTTCTTCTTCCTCCTTGAAAAGCATGCTAGCTTTTTGCATGTGATGAATTAGTGTGAGAAATTGAAAACAAAAGAGAGCTAAATTCCTACTTCATCATCCTTATCTATTCTAGCCACTTAGATTAGGGTGTTCACTTCACTAATACTTGATTAGAGAAGTGAGAGCTTGAGTTTAAGATTCTTCAAGGTAGATCATATTCGAAAAGGAAGACTTCAAGCAAGCATGGATCGTTCGGGTTGTGGAGCCTCTCTAGAGTCCGGATGTTCATGGATCGCAGCGAAGGGACTATTACTCGGAGCTAATGAAGCGAAGGAACGGACTATAAAGGTTGTAATCCCTTTCTCTTAGATATAAAGTTGTTTACATGCAAGTTAATCCTAACCCTCTAGTTAAGATCATGGATAGGATTTGCTTAACACCCCAAAATTTTTAAAGTAGCATGATTGATGCTTGCCAAAACCTTCACGAGGTGCTATGCTAACCCTACAGACGTAAAGAAAACTGAGAAACAGTTCCCGGTAACGAACACACCCGAAGAAGATGCATCAACATACTTTTTCTCCGTTCTGGTTGCGCGGAAACCCTGGTATTCCCCTATTCCCTGCTCAGACTTATGATTGTCATAAGATAGAGCAGAAGCAACGTTTCCCAGCTCAGTATAATAAGCGGGTTCAGTCAATACATCTATATTATTATCTTGATTAAGGCGTGTCATGGTCGCTACCTGGAGAGAGAAAGAAGAAAACACTTTAGCATGCGCTCTTGTAAGATTAGATTGGTTATTATCTAATCTAATCAGGATGGCTCCCACTGTTTTTATCAAATCTTCCTTCAAACCTTAAAAGGTAAGACTAGCCGGTATTAATTAAACCCTATAAGTTCGCCAATCGATCAGCCAGGCAGGTATTGGTACTCCGAGAGAGTCTCCCCATTCTTTCACATGGAACTAATTAAATAACCTCGTTTCTGCAGGGGCATAACCCCATTAACACCTTTCTTAGACACCTACTGGATCGGCTAATTGTAAAGTGGAAAACTCTCTCAGGAGTAACATTTACACGCAGTGGGTATTGGGATCTAACTATCTCATAGAAGGTTTGCAATCTCATCGCAAATTTCAACACTTGAAATTCCCAATATCTGTTTTTGCCCTGTAGAGACTTATGACCTTGGTTATGGTCAACAAATCATAGGCTAGCCAAGTTCAACCCATCATTTCCTGATTGAATTAAACCCACCCGTACGACCCTCAACAAAGCCATACGACTACCCTAATCCAATCACATCATATGGTTGTAGATAAGCACTAATTAGCTACCACACACTACGCCTTGGCTGTGGTCAACAAACGCAGCACGAATACTAAATAGCACTTATCTAAAATGACGGAGGGCTACGACAGGTTGTTAAGAAAACCTTTTGTGTTATGAACTTGATATCGTTGTAGAATCGAGTGATTTGAAAAGGAGTAATTTAAGCTCCGCTTTTAAAATCGAGTGTTTTTCAAAATAAACCAGGTGGGTTGTAGCATTTGCTAGCTTTTGCTAAAGAGGCCACTTCTGGTAAAGGGATCTAGGCTCTTTCCTCATCGAATGAGGTCTCCCACTGGACGCTTATGCCATCTGCATTCGCCATGGGGCCCCGTCATGTACCGTTAGGTTACTTAACAAACAGCAGAGCGGGGGAAGGACTCGCGTGGGTGCAAAACAAAAGCAACATTTATTATATATATCATATATATATAAAGCATTCATCTCACGCAGTTATATGATCACATCACAGAACATTGCAGCAGAAGTCACCATATGAAATATAGGATATACTAGGGGGTCCGTGTTTTAAATTAAGCTAGTAAAAACATGAATTACACGGTCGTGATGAATAGAAAAACCCACATCCCTAAACCCCTACAAGAGCAGCAAACAACCCAGCCAATTCTAGAGTTAGGAGACCCGGTCTCAACTCCTCGAGATGGTCTCCCACTGGACTCTAGAACCCGGTTACTTGTGATCCCCATCTTGGGTCTATCCTAATGCGAAAAAGTAAATAATATATATCAATGGAGACATCATCCTCAACCCGGAAGTGTACCAATAAAAGAATATTATATACAATTTATTACATGAATAAAAATGAAAAACTCTCATCTCACGCAAAAAACCCCGGCTATTCAATCAAGACGATCCAATATAACATATCACAGCAACACATAAACATCACATGTTATCAACGTAAGTAAATATGCGTATCCCGAAAGTCGTTGACGTATAGCAACGAGATCGGCGACACACCACGTATTACACTTACGGTCGCAGAAAAGAAAATGAAAACTACAATATTTAGAATCCGCAACACTTTAGACATCATAAAACAGAAATATCACATACTTCAGATTTCATGCCTAACCCTATAAATCCAGCATTTTCGTCTTGAATTGAAAACACTTTTCAATAACCGGTCGGGTAATTCAATAAGATTCCCGACAAATGATCGAATGCCCATCGAAAACTTTAGTAGACGGCCGCACCCCCGATACCGTCGACGAAGTGCACTTAAGCGGAACACCGTGGCCGCGAGCACCCGAGTGGATGTTTTTGGCAACAGGGTTCTCCTGCAATCACTTGGTCGGGGCTCTAGGGCATGTCTATCTAGTAGTGATATCCAGCGAGTATTCGCGTACTATACGAGATTGCGATGGAGTTTTGATCTGAATCGAAACTCCATGGCAATCGATCAAAAGAGGCTAAATTGCTAGATTTACAAAACACTAACTAGTTTTCACAAAACTAATTATTGTGGATTCCAAATATTGTATCACATATCAATATAATCTAAACGATGTTAAACATTTCGATCGAATTTTCAAACACCCACAAATCACAGAGACCTCAACAGCTTGAGCGTCACTAAAAATACCCAGAAAGTGCCAAATATCATTATGGAGTAGCACAAGAAAAACAAGTCTACAACTCACCAATGTTGCCATGCAACTGTAGCTAAACCCTAGGTTAGGTCGCGGTTCCGCGACTAAGTGGTGGAGTTAGGCCCTCGAATTTCTTGGGGCTCTATTATATACCATGCACAATTTTCTGAATATTTTTAATCTTAAAAATTCCAACTTTTGAAAAATTTACATAAACTAGGTAAATTACGGGTTTCGAAGTTCGATTGAACACTTTAACGTCGTCTAGACCACTCCTAATGCTCTAGCTTGGCTCTGATACCATGAAAGTATGCCTTATCACCATTACTAAGTTTAAACATGCATCGAGTATACAATTTTAAAAAATCTAGTGGGCTAAGGCATGCTAACCGAGAATCAAACTTGAGAATTAGGGTTTGTAAACAAGTAAAGTCATTCTATACTAAGTGATTAGGGAATAAAACCATTGTAGACCTGTCCTTCACTTCTAAAGCTCCAAGTAGTAGTCTCTAGAACTCTTCTTAGGCTTCACTTGGTGAAAAGAATGAGCTTGCTTAGTTCTCTTCACTAATTAAGGAATTAGTGAAGCAAACAAGCTACACTAATAGGCCAGATGAGAGTAGGTTGATGAAGTAGGAATATTGCTCACTTTAGAATTTTATTTCTCTTTCTCTTTTTCACTCTAGAAAATTCAAGAGGAGGAAGAAGATGATGAACTATCAAGAACCATGGTGAAGAAAATATCTCAAGGATATTTGTGGAGAGTTAACCATGGTTAAGGATAAAGGGTTAGGTTATAAAATATCTAGAGTAAAACAAAATTAGTCGTATGAGTCGTGGCTTCTACATGCTTCATGAAACATCTTAAACCATGCTCATTTTCCACTAATTTCCTTTTTACCTTAAATATAAATCACCCAACATTATCATTGGCTTGGTGTGAGTTCCATACACCCATGTTCTATGTATCATCCACCATGAGACAATAGTATATATATATATATATATATATCAACATATATATACAAAAGAAGAAATTCTTTAGTGAACTAATATTAGTTAATATATATTAATATATCAAATATATATATCAAATTATTAAATTAACACTTGATTCAATAATCTGGTTATATCATATATAACCGACTAATATCTTATATATATATATATATATATATATATATATCAATTTATCGAATCAATACTTGATTCAATAACCCGGTTATATCATATATAACCGACCGATATTATATATCGCGAGATTAGAATACGGTATCACATACACGTATTTAATCAAGGTCCCGCACATATCACATATGTGTCCTACTTCGTTTCGCTTGAGCCAGGAAACCTCTGTGTGGGACTCTAAAGACTCGTCAATACGCCAGCAGTGGGTAATGATCACATCAGTTACGCACAAGCCGTCAGCGGTACTAGCTGGACGTAACGGCTACCCAGGTATTGAGCGAATAGAAGATCAACAAGCAAACTTGTCCAAATTCCCATGAAGTGTTGGATATAGTGCCCTCAGAGTCAATTATTGGATCACAGGCAGGTGATTGCAATGATTGAGGGAGGACCTGTACCGGTAGGACAGTCTTACTCAAGATGATAGTATGCTATCTGATTTATCTTTATCATCGTGTACTGCTTTAGGTGACCTTACAGGTCGCTATTACACATTGATAGAGCCCTTAGGATTCTTGCTTGACTACCAGCAGTATGATGGCGATCATATACGTGGGAGCTGGGGTCTATAAGCACATCCTTAAAAGGTCCCTAGTCGTGGGAGTTTCGAGACTGGGCATCGATACTCCATTAGTAGACTAGTGTATACAGTCGAGACCCCGACGAGGGGCGGTGGTCGGTCTCACAAGCCATTGGTGTCAGTTGGATCACCTAAGATGTATAAAGGTGCTCATTGGGTTATGAGTACACCGGACAGGACTCGCCAAGAACATGCTAGTTGGTATTATACCTGACGTCAGATAGCAGTTCCCTAGTGACATGTGTACAGGTTAGTTCATCGACCTGATATCGTTATTTGTCTTGTGTGAGTTTCCACTGTGCTTTGATTACTGCCCTACCACGGCTCAAAGGAGTCGTGCAAATAAGTTTTAGTTGGGTACAGTCCCGAGCCACATGGAGGCAGTGAGCGGATCGGCAGGGGTTTCGTCTCTCCCGGTATTGGGGGTGAGGTCGCGCTGTGTCTAGGAGAGACATTACACTAAGTTCTTGGCCAAGGCAGGAGATTTACTGGTAGGTATTCCAGTAGTATCTCAGGGTGTTCTGGGCTACACTCCGACACGACTTGTACCGCTTTGGGGGGTCTGACTTTTACCAACCCCTAGGCCCGACATGCGATGCTCATAGACGAATGGACCGGACTGTACGGATATTGTCACTGACAGGCACAGTAGGGTGTCAGGATGAGTTCGCTCATCGACCTCCCTTTTGGTCAATACCTGGTAGCCCGTTACGTACGGCAAGTACCTCTGATATGCTAGTGGTTAAATCCACAGCCAAAGTATTGACGAGTCTTTAGAGTCCCCCACAGACAGTTTCTCAAGTTTCGGGCGAAACATTGTAGAGGCCGTATGATATATGGCAGGGTCCGATCATATACGTGTAGTAGTGCACGGATCATGATCGGGCGGATCATACTGGTGGGCTTTGGTTTAAGCCGGATCCTAGTATTAGATTTGTTGGATTACTTTAGTCTCATCGCATTCGCATTCAGTCGGAATGCGGATGCAAGTATGTATATACAGGTGAAGGGTATCCTTGTGATCCGTCACGAGTTTACTTTAGATGTTGCCGTATTTTTTTTATTGTTGTAAACATTTGGGTTAATGTTTACAAATGGAAATTATGAGCTAGAAATCATCATGAGGTGCATTTATTGTGACACATGCAACCTAGTGACTCTTGGTCTCTTTTATTGTGCATATGTCACATTTTGTGATGGATTTGTAGGTTGAAATGAGAGGAAGAGAGAGAAGGGAAGCCATGATAAGGTTAGCTCTTGTATTATTTTCACACTCACTATCTCATTTTATCATACAACACACAAGAAAGAAAAGCATCATCTTCTTCTTCTTCCTCTAGCTCACAATCTCCATTGATGGCTTCACCTTCAACCTCCATCCATGCAATGGATGCAAGAGACAAAGTTATCACAGACATTCTCTACATCGCCTTGGACACGTCGGCTAGCGAACATCGTGCCCGAGTTGCTTCGGATGAAGCGGGAGCTTGTAAAAAGACTCGAAGATGTGGTGCCCTTACGACGAGAAGATCGGAGATGCCACGATGAGCTTGGGTTGGTGGCAAAAGACCGAAGGACACGGATCGATCAGTATTGCTTTTCTAGCCCTTCTCTAGTTTGCTAGTTATAGATTAATGGTTCGATCCGGATTTAAAGTACATGATAGCGCCGGTTTTAAGTTTTGAAAAAGTTTTTGTTTCCACATTTTGGCCTCGGACAGACGGCCGGGGCGCTACCGTAGACTTACATGGTATCAGAGACACGCCATTAACCTTTACTAGCTTGCTCTAACGTATTTAGAACTTCGATCGAACGAAATTTTCAAAACCGCGATTCCAATTTGTGCAGTTTCTGTCGAAATTTTTTTATCGTTAAAAAATTATTTTGAGTATTGCAGAAAATCAGGCAGGCTTTTCTTAGAACACTGCAGAAATTTCGTAGCCTGATCCCACTGTAGCGCCGCGGAACCGCGGCATAACCCTTGTTTTGGCCGCGGTTCCACCGCACTACTGTAGCATTAGGGCACCAAAATTTCTACAGTGGTCTCTGAGTTGTAATTGGGGTTTCTGGTATTTTTTGTTTGGGCCCAGATTTGTTTGAGTGTCGGGAATTGTGCTTTGGGCCCACTTCGGGAAATTTTGTCGATCGAAAATTTTAAACATGTTAGTTCACAGTATTTACATTATATCTGCGACCATGAATGTCATTTGATCGGTAAATATTGTCTAATTGCTATAGCCCTTTTAGACGGATTTGCGAACGTGACATTCACGTTGATGTTCTGTGTTGTGCTATGATATTGCGGATTTGTCATGGTGGATAGCCTGGATGCAATGGTAGTACAGTTTGGTTGTATTTGTACATTTTATAATGCGGGGCGAGCGTCCGACATGTGGACTGTCGTCACTGCCTGTTTGTATATTATTCTTTTGGGGCACGACCGGGCTGAGGTCGATGTACCGGTTGTATAATTTTACTTTCTCTACTAGGATTACCCCGCGGTAGGGTACACGGATAGCCAGGTTCTAGAGGGTAAAGAGCCCGCATCTCATGGCTTTGAGACGGAGGGGGCTTCACTATAGAATTGGCGGGCTATTCTCCGCACTCGTAGGGGGTACAGGTTGACCCAAGGAGGGGTGCTCAAGTTACCGGATTCCGTGAAGTGCTGGGTGGTCCATTCACTTTGTTGAAGGGGGCTGCCTCGCTTCAGGTTTTGGTGGGTAACTTGCCGCGCCCGTAGGGGTCTAGGATTTCATTGCACAGGCTATCCACACGACCAGGGGAACGTCGGTTTTCAGTAGCGGCTCCATGAAACCCGGGATCCCAGATTATCTATATTGTTCTGTGATACTTATTACATTTTTGTGATGTTGTATTTTATCATGCCATGAGCGAATATTATATATTGATATATATACTAGTAGATGTTGTATATGTTTTACACCCGCGCTAGTCTAGTCCCCGCTCTGTCGTTAGTTAAGTATCTAACGGGTGATGACGGGACCCAGTGGCGAATGCGGATGGCATATACATACATCATATTTTCGTTCTTTTGTGGTGTGATTAATTGATGGGACTACATTGATTCGGATCAATGCAAGCTAAACAAACCTATTCTGATGTTGTTGGAACATTTTTCAAAAAAAAAGCCTGTTATTGCAAGGACGTTCTCTTTTGTTTTGCACAGTGGTATTCGGTTATGAATATCCAGCACCTCAGCCGACGAGGCAAGGGTCGAGATCCCTTCACCGGGAGTGACCCCTTGGACAGAAGTTTGCATCAGGGTAATAACTTCACTATAGCCGATTGCCTTTTGCTTTGCATCGTGGTATTCAGTTGGAATATCCTGCACCTCATTCTACGAGGAAAGAGCCGAGATCCCTTCACCGGGAGTGACCACTTTAGCAAAGGTTTTCGCTACTATATTTTTATAAAAAGCTATCCGGTTCCTTCAAAGATATCAAGTTCATTACGTTAAAGGTTTTTCGCCAAAAACCATTCGTAGCCCTCCGTCATTTCAGACGGGTAGCACTTAGTATTCATGCTATGTTTGTTGGCCAAAGTCAAGGCATAGTGTATGGCAGCTATTTGTTACTTTTCTGTTGCATAGATAGATGTGTTGGTTTGGGACAGTCGTACAGCTTTGTTGGCCAAAGTCAAGGGTAGGTACGGGTGGGTTCAAATTAACCTGGATAATGACGGGTAGAACTTGACATGTGACTTATGATTAGTTGGCCAAAGTCAAGGTCATAAGAGCATGGGGTAAAAATCACATCGGGAGTTTCTAAAGAAACTGAAACTTGCCAGATATGCGCATACCTTCTGGAGTGTGATAACGTGAGTGGATTCCATCACGTTATCATGCGATGATAGTTGGATCCTGATTCCCACTGATGAGTTAGTTTACTCCTCGGGTGATCTCGACTAATTCTTCTTTCAGGTTTGGAGAAGAATTTGAGGTTACAGTGGGAGGTTTCCTGATTAGATAAATTGATAACCATTCTGATCTAGGTTAGAGTGCACGCAGAGTGTTTCTTTTCTCTCTCTCTTTAGCAGCGACCATGACCCGACCCTTGACTATGACTCAGTGACCAAGTTAGCCGAACTTTCTTAAAACACTGGCTTTTGGATTGTCTGAGTTGCATACATCATTGCCACTCCTACTTTTACCCTTTTCTCCAGAACACCCCGTATTACTACGAACATCCACTTCAAGTGGCTAAAACCATCGTATGGTTATATACGAACTCGAAGAAATTTGTTCCAGATTCGAGGATGGTTTCCGGTTCTGGGGAAAATGAATAGAACTATTCAGTTGTCTTTTCTTTTTACCTTCTCTCAGATTGTGAGTGCTCCTTGGATTAGGATGGTACACCTATTACGCTAATTGGATAGTCTTCTTCCAAACCATAGGCAGGTGTCGAACGGTAGGGAATGAAGAAAACCAATTAGCCTAACGATGGTGTACAGAAGGTAATAAGTTAAGAAAAATAAAGGGATTAGTAAGAGGGCAAAGTAAATTGCGACTGCTATTCACGACCAAACCAAGTATTTCATCGCCATTCCTACTTCACCTTTGTATTTCTCCAGGACACTCCGTATCACTACGAAGATCCACAGTTTTTTGGATACTCCATCGTATGGTTATATACGAACTCGAAGGAACTTGTTCCAGTTCGGAGATGGATTCTGGTTTAGGAGAAATAGGAATAAGGTTTTATTCAGTTGTCTTTTATCTTTACCTTCTCTCGGGTTGCGAGTACTCCTAGAATTAGGGGAGTATACCCATTATGCTTATTGGATAGTCTTCTTCCAAACCATAGGCTGGTACCAAACGGTAGGGAGGGAAGAAAACCATTTAGCCTAAAGGGGTGTACAGAAGGTAATGACTAAAGATATATAATGGTATTTGGAGAGATGGCAAAGAAATATACGGTTATAGTTGTGAATCTGATAATGAAAGAGGCATTACTAGGAATACCCAGATACCCCTTCGAAACATTTTCATGTTTCAGTCTCACTGTGTGTTGTTAAAAGAAAACTGAATTCCCAATTAGTCCTTGCTCCAGGGTAAGTATTTACCAGGTTTGATTCTCACATCTGTATGGTTTTACAGATGATGAGTGGGAGTAAGTTATTGGGAATTGGGTGATCATCCTCATTATATCAGGATTCGTTGTAATTGGTGATATTTGAGGAAATCGCCTGGGTTGTTTTGCCGGACGGCAAATATTTGGTTTTGAATATCCGTTGTTATGCACCAATTTCAAATTGATATATCTGTACGTTTATTTTTATAAAGTGAGATATAACTTTTTGAAATTATGTCTATGGCGTTTACCTATATCAGTGGATGGTTAGGTAAGGAGCAATAAACAGCGATGTAATTCTTCTTAACCATAAGTACAGTTTTCAACCTATGACACACAGGGAATGAGTTATTAGACTCAGGAGACTTATACAGAGTATTGTATGTTGTCCAGTGTCCATTAAGACAGAGGGGTTGGTACTCGCACTATATTCTGTTTACTTTTGACTTCTCTAGTTCTTAGACATGTGTTTCGTAGAAATACAAGATCCAAGTTTTGAGAAGTTATAGGTATAAGAATTAAGTAGAGAACCAGGCGTTGCAAGTATCAGGATTCTTCATGGTGATCGAAGATGTAGATACTTGTGTATGGTGTTCAGTTGATAGTAATGATTAAGAGAACTTGCTTCTCTTTCAGGTTACTCATAATTGGAAGCACTCCTAAGTTTAGTAATGCTGATCGGCCTCTCTCCATTTAGTTGACATGCACTGGAGACAGCTGCATGATTTGAATCCGGTTCCAATTAAATCAGTGCCTCTGTTTCTATATTGGATATAGAATAGTTCATATCTTAACAATGTTAAGGTACGAGAAGTTGTCCGGCTTATGCTTAAAACCAGACTATGGATAACTCAAGGCACGTTTCTGTAATAGCTGTTTGTGGGTTGACCCGGGCTATGACGAGGGTTGATTTTCTACCATCTGGAAGATCAATAGTGATATTGTTCTTGACTCGCCACAGTTTTAGTAAAATGGATTTTTTCAAAAAACAGTAGTGGGAGTATGGTAGAACTGGAAGTGATTCCAGAACCGCAAACGATTACTGAAAATTTGATAAGGACCTAAAGATTCAATCTGGTTTGACATTCCATTAGGCACTCCGCAGATATGGTGGATAACCTCAGGCACTTGAGAGGTACTTCGGTATGCTCAAAGACGGTGACAGGGAGGTTCTTGTTTACCCACACTTGCCATTGCTGTTGTTCCAGACTGTGAGACCCGGCAGGAGGATGAGTATAGCGTCGTTCTAAACTAGCTTTAGAAGTGTACGTGTATATGACTCTGCCAGAGGGTTGTCCTAGTCAGTGGGAGCAGCGGAAGCATAGTGGACAAGTAGCTTATGTCTATTTATGGACTAAAGCAGATATAGCGGAGATAGATCATCTATTTCTGATGTAACAGTCATAGGTTTGACTTCATCAGAATAGGGGATGGATCTGTTAAGAAGGTAGTAGGGTATGATGTCCTGGTATTTGGATGACATACACAGAGTAGGAAGTGAAAATCCTATACTACGATCGGTTGTACTTTGGTTGTCACACAGTAGTTTCTCTACAGAGGACATGGATTTTATATCATAAATTCTGGTTACTAAATCTATGGTTTTAGATCTAGATTTGGATAGTTTTCCAATCTGGGTACTTAGACAGCATTCTAATGGTGCTTTAGAATGGACGACTCCTGGCATGGTAGTGTACCTGCAGGTGATGGAGTCACTCTCTCTAAAGATGTCTTACAGACTAAAGGGGAGAGGAATGTGCATGATTGGCAGATCACTTGCTTAGGTAATTGAGTCAATCATGAGATGTCAAGTACCGCACCGGTCATTGTTTTTTGCACTAGATGCAATAAGTTGATATTAATCCTATCCTGGAGAAATGTTCGGAAGCAGTTTTAGAATATAAGTGGATGTTCTAGGGATATGATAACGACAGCCTCTTTCGGGGAACGGTTATCATTCCAAGCTTCCAAGGTGACCTGGATAATAGAGTGACTGTCAGAATTATAGTTTTCCCTCTGACGAGGGGCAGTAGTTTGGACAGGTGATCCAAGCGGATACTGAGGGAGGTGTGGCGCAGGATACAAATTAAGTTCAGTTGACGATACAGTCTAAGAAGTTTGGATTTGGAGTTCATTTATGAACCAGGTCCCATCAGATATCCAGACATATTCTAAGACAGGTATTGCTCATTTCGGGAGATGGCTTTCTCTGCGAACTTAAGATAAAGAGAGACATAGAAAGAAACATCAGGGCGGATCCACTCACTGAGGCTATTCCTCGAACGCAATAGTTTCGCAAATGGGCTTTATGAAACTGATTATTAGAGGAGTTGGGTGTTCGGTATCACACGGGCTGTGAGTATGCGACATCGCAATAATTAGCCTTGAGTGCAAGTGGGAGATTGTTGGATATAGTGCCCTCAGAGTCAATTATTGGATCACAGGCACGTGATTGCAATGATTGAGGGAGGACTTATACCGGTAGGACAGTCTTACTCAAGATGATAGTATGCTATCTGGTTTATCTTTATCATCGTGTACTGCTTTAGGTGACCTTACAGGTCGCTATTACACATTGATAGAGCCCTTAGGATTCTTGCTTGACTACCAGCAGTATGATGGCGATCATATACGTGAGAGCTAGTGTTGGATATAGTGCCCTCAGAGTCAATTATTGGATCACAGGCACGTGATTGCAATGATTTAGGGAGGACCTATACCAGTAGGACAGTCTTACTCAAGATGATAGTATGCTATCCGGTTTATCTTTATCAACGTGTACTGCTTCAGGTGACCTTATAGGTCACTATTGCACGTTGATAGAGCCCTTAGGATTCTTGCTTGACGGCCAGCAGTATGATGGCGATCATATACGTGGGAGCTGGGGTCTATAAGCACATCCTTAAAAAGTCCCTAGTCGTGGGAGTTTTCGAGACAGGGCATCGATACTCCAGAGTAGACTAGTGTATACAGTCGAGACCCCGACGAGGGGCGGTGACTGGTCTCACAAGCCACTGGTGTCAGTTGGTTCACCTAAGATGTATACAGGTGCTCATTGGGTTATGAGTACACCGGACAGGACTCGCCGGGAACATGCTAGTTGGGATTATACCAGACGTCAGATAGCAGTTCCCTGGTGACATGTGTGCAGGTTAGTTCATTGGCCTGAGATCGTCATTTGTCTTATGTGAGTTCCCACTGTACTTTGATTACTACCCTACCACGGCTCAAAGGAGTCGTGCAAACAGGTTTTAGTTGGGTACAGTCCTGAGCCACATGGTTCGATCCGGGTTTTTAGGATGCGGTAGTGCCGGTTTTCTAGTTGTGAAAAAATTTTCGTTTCCGCATTTTGGCCTCGGATAGACGGCCGGGGCGCTACCGTAGTCCTACATGGTATCAAAGCCATGCCATTAACATAGTCTAGCTTGCTCTAACATGTTTACAAGTACGATCAAACGGATTTTTCAAAAACCGCGTTTCCATGTCGTACTTTCAGTCGAATTTTTCTATGCTCTAAAAATTATTTGGCACATTGGAAAATTACGCGCAGGGTATTTTATGAATTCTGTGAAAATTTGGTCGGCCGATATTACTGTAGCGCAGCGCATCAGCGGCCAAAACCACGTTTTGGCCACGGATCCGCCGCCGTTCTGTGACCAAACTGTACCAAATTTTTACAGTGGGCTTCTGACATGGAAATAGGGTTTCTGATATATTCTTTTTGGGCCCAAATGTTTTTGAGTGCTACAGTTATGGTTGGGGGCCCACTTCGGGAAATTTTGTCGATCAAAAATTTTAAACATGTTAGTTCACAATATTTACATTATATCTGTGACCGTGAATGTCACTTGATCGGTAAATTCTGTCTAACTGCTATAGCCCTTTTAGACGGATTTGCGAACATGACATTCACGTTGATGTTCTGTATTGTGCTATGATGTTGCGGATTGTCGTGGTGGATAGCCTGGATGCAATGGTAGTAAAGTTTAGTTTATTATGTACATTTGATATTACGGGGCGAGCGTCCAACATGTGGACTGCCGTTACTGCCTGTTTGTATATTAATCTTTTGAGGCACGACCGGGCTGAGGTCGATGTACCCGTTGTATGTATATTTTACTTTCTGTACTAGGATTACCCTGCGGAGGGGTGCACGGATAGCCGGGTTCTAGAGGACAACGAGCCCGCATATCATGGCTTTGAGACGGAGGGTGCATCACTCTAGAATTGACGGGCTATTCGCCGCACTCGTAGGGGGTATAGGTTGACCCAAGGAAGGGTGCTCAAGTTACCGGATTCCATGAAGTGCTGGGTGGTCCATTCACGTTGTTGAAGGGGGTTGCCTCGCTTTAGGTTTTGGCGGGTAACTTGCCGCACCCATAGGGGTCTAGGATTTCATTGCACAGGCTATCCACACTACCAGGGGAACGTCGGGTTTCAGTAGAGGCTCTATGAAACCCGGGGATCCCAGATTATCTGTATTGTTCTGTGATACTTATTACATTTCTGTGATGTTGCATTTTATCACGCCTTGAGCGATTATTATATATTGATATATATAATAGTAGATGTTGTATATGTTTTGCATCCGCGCTAGTCCAGTCCCCGCTCTGTCGTTAGTTAACTAACCTAACGGGTGATGACGGGACCCAGTGGCGAATGTGGATGGCATATACGTACATCATTATTTTCGTTCTTTATTGGTGTGATCAATTGATGGGACTGCGTTGATTCGGATCAATGCAAGCTAAACAAACATATTCTGATGTTGTTAGAACATTTTTCAAAAAGCTGTTATTGCTAAGGCATTCTTTTTTATTTTGCATAGTGGTATTCAGTTGGAATATCCTGCACCTTAGTCGACGAGGCAAGGGCCGAGATCCCTTCACTGGGACTGACCCCTTGGACAGAAGTTTGCATCAGGGTAATAACTTCACTGTAGGTCTACGTTAGCGCCCCGGCCGTCCACAGACGCCAAATGCGGAACAAAAACTTTTTAACTGGCGCTATCGTATACTTTAACCCGGATCTGCCATTATTACTAAACTAACAAACTGTAAAGAGTGTAGAAAGGTTATACCGAACGATCCGAGTCCTTCGTTCTTTAACCATCATCCCACGCTCCGTTGCGGCTGCTCCGATCTGCTCGTCCAGGTGGCACCGCGTCAACGATTCTTTAAACGGGCTCCCGCCTCTGACTCGAGGCAACTCGGTCGTCAAGTTTGCCAAAAGAGACGACCAAGAATGATGTAGAGAATGAGTAGATGACTTTGTCTCACTTCGTCCAAAGCCGTGGACGATCGGTTAATGAAGTTGCCAATGGAAATGAAATGGAACAAGAAATGAACTATGAAATTTCCATATATCCAAAACTTTAGTCTTTTCTTTTAACAACCATAATTTTCTTAAGTGAGTGAGTGGAGGAGGAGTGGGGGCCAGCCACTTATATCAAGAGGGGGTGAGTGTAGGAGGGAAGTGGTGACCTTAAGGAAAAAGATCTAGAGAAAAAATCCTAAGCAAAACAAAACACATTAATGAAATGAATGACTCACTAAACCTAGTCATCCATTCATTAATGCAAACAAAGGTTCATGAACCTTGTCACCATCCTTGTCATCTCTTCTAGAAACTTCTAGAAGATTCTACACTCATCTTAAGAAAAGACAAATCCGTCTTTAACCGAATGTTAAAAGACGGCTAATAGAAAACTGAAAACTGGCAACTTCCAAAAGTGATCCTGAAACGACTTTCAGGATAACCCCGTAACTGTATAAAAATACCCGCATTTGTATTACGACCGAATACAAATGCAACTGAGACAAAGATATTATATCTTCTCAATATAATACTCGGATCCGGCTTAAACCAAAGCCGACCTGTATCATCTGCCCGAAAAATAACACGTGCGTAAACGCACGTGCATTTTCTGAACCCTGCCATAAAACCATACGGCCTCTACAACGTTTCGCCCGAACTTGGGAAACTGTCTGTGGGGGACTCTAATGACTCGTCAGTACCCTGGCAGTGGGTTTAACCACAAACCGTCAGCGGCACTAGCTATGCGTAACGGCTGCCTATAGACTGACCTCAAGGGAGGCTGATGAGCGAACTCATCCAGAAACCCTACTGAGCCTAACAGTGACAATGTATATACAGTCCGGTCCGTTCGTCTATGAGTATCGCATATCTGCCTAGGGGGCTAGTAACGTCAGACCCCCAATAGCAGTATAAGTCGTGTCAGAGTGTAGCCCAATAACACCCTAAGATACTACTGGAGTACCTACCAGTAAATCTCCTGCCACGGCCGTGGGCTTTGTGTAATGGCTTTCCTAGACACAGCACGACCTCGCCCCCAATACCGGGAGAGACGAATCCCCTGCCGATCCGCTCACGTGCCTCCATATGGCTCGGGACTGTACCCAAAAACTACCTGTTTGCACGACTCCTTTGAGCCGTGGTAGGGTAGAAATCAAAGCACGGTGGGAACTCACACGAGACAAATGACGACCTCAGGTCGATGAACTAACCTGTACACATGTCACCAGGGAACTGCTATCTGACGATATGTATAATACCAACTAGCAGGTTCCCGGCGAGTCCTGTCCGGTGTACTCATAACCCAATGAGCACCTGTATACATCTTAGGTGATCCAACTGACACCAGTGGCTTGTGAGACCTGCCACCGCCCCTCGTCGGGGTCTCGACTATACACACTAGTCTACTCCGGAGTATCGATGCCCTGTTTCGAAACTCCCACGACTGGGGACCACTGTCAAGGATATGCGTATAAACTACCCAACTCCCATGTATATGATCGCCATCAAACTGTTGGTAGTAAACCAAGATCCTAAGGGCTCTATCAAAGTGTAACATGTAATCAGTCACCCGAACATGTACACGACTGATAAAGGCAAACCAGATAGCATACTATCATCTCGAGTAAGACTGTCCTACCAGTATAGATCCTCCGCAATCATTGCAATCACGTACCTGCGATCTAATAATTGTCTCTGAGGGCACTATCTCCAACAATCTCCCACTTGCACTCAAGGCTAATTATTTCAATGTCGACTACTCACAGCCCGTGTGAAACCGAACATCCAACTCCTCTACTAATCAGTTTCACAAAGCCCGTTTGTAAAACTATTGTGTTCGAGAAATAGCCTCAGTGAGTGGATCTGCCTAGATGTTTCTTTCTATATCTCTCTAAATCTCAAGTTCGCGGAGAAAGCCATCTCCCGAATCGAGTAATACCTGTCTTAGAATATGTCTGGATATCTGATGGGACCTAGTTCATACATGAACTCCAAATCCAAACTTCTTAGACTGTATCAATCACTGAACCTAATCAGTATCCGGCACCATGCCTCCCACAGTATTCTCTTGGACCACCTGTCCATCATACTGTCACTCGTCAGAGGGAAAACTATAACTCTGACAATCACTCTGTCAACCATGTCACCTTTGAAGCTTGGAATGATAACCGTCTCCCGAAAGAGGCTGTCGTCATCAAATCCGTAGAACAAGTACTTATGTTCTAAAACTGCTTCCTTATGTTTTTCCAGGATTGGATTAATACAAACTTATTGCATCTAGTGCAAAAACAACATTTGGTGTGGTACTTCACATCTCATGATTGACTCAATTGCCTAAGCAAGTGATCTGCCAATCATGCACATCCCTCTCGCCTTCAGTCTGTAAGACACCTTTAGAGAGGGTGACTCCATCACCTGCAGGTACACGACCATGCTAGGAGTCATCTATTCTAAAAACCATTAGAATATTGTCAAAGTACCTACATTGGGAAACTACCCAAATCCAGATCTAAAACCATAGATCTAGAAACCAGAATGTCAAATATTATATCCATATCCTGTCTGGAGAAACAACTGTGTGACGACCACAGTACAACCGATCGTAGTATAGGAATTTTACTTCCTACTCTGTGTATGTCATCCAAATACCATGACATCACACCCTACTACCTTCTTAACAGATCCATCCCCTATTCTAATTGAAGTCAAACCCATGACTTTCACATCAAAACTAGATGATCTATCTCCGCTATAACTGGTCTAGTCTATAAATAGACATAAGCATCTTGCCCACTGTGCTTCCGATGCTCCCACTGACTACGACAACCCTCCTACCGGGTCTCATAGCCTGGAACAACAGTAGTGTCAAGTCTGGGTAAACAAGAACCTCCCTGTCACCGTCCTTGAGGCTACCGGAGTACCTCTCGGGTGTCTGAGGTTACCCACCATATCTGCGGAGTGGCTATTGGAATGTCAAACCTAATTGAATATATAGGTCCTATTAAATTTTCCGTAATCGTTCGCGGTTCTGGAATCACTTCTAGTTCTACCATACTCCCGCTACTGTTTTCTGAAAAATATCCATTTTACTAAAACTGTGGCGAGTCAAGAACAATATCACTATTGATCTTCCAAATGGTAGAATATCAACCCTCGTCATAGCCAGGGTCAACCCACAAACAGCCATTACAGAAACGTGCCCTGAGTTATCCAGAGTCTGGTTTTAAGCATAAGCTGGACAACTCCCCGTACCTTAACATCTTTTAAGGTATGAACCATTCTATATCCAATATAGAAACTTTGGCACTTATTTAATTGGAACCATATTCAAATCATGCAACTGTCTTCAGTGCATATCAACTTAATGGAAAGAGGATAATCAGCATTACTCAACTTAGGAATCCATCCAATTATGAGCAACCTGAAAGAGAAACACGTTTCTCAAAACCATCACTACCATCTGAATACCAATCACAAGAATATACATCTTCGATCTCTTTGAAGAATCCCGACACTTGTGACACCTGGTTCTCTACTTTATTCTTATACCCATAACTTCTCAAAACTTAGACCTTGTATTTCTACGAAACACTTGTCCAAAAACTAGAGAAGTCATAAGTAAACAAAACATAGTACGAGGACCTACCCCTTTGTCCTGATGGACACTTGGACAACATACAATACTCTGTATAAGTCCGCTGAGTTGAGCAACTCAAAACCTGTGCGTCGTAGGTTGGAAACTGTACCCTGGCGATTTCCTCAAATATCACTAATTATAACGAATTCCGATATAATGAGGATGATCACCTAATTCCCAATAACTTACTCCCACTCATCATCTGTAAAACCATACAGATATGAGAATCAAACCTGGTAAATACATACCCTTGGAGTAAGTATCTAATCGGGAAAACAGTTTTCCTTTAACAATGCACTGAAACATGAAAATGTTTCGTAGGGGTATCCTGGTATTCATAGCAATGCCTCTTCCATAATCCAATTCATGACTTCAACCGTATATTTTATTGCCATCTCTCCAAATCCCTTTATTTGTCTTTAGTCGTTACCTTCTATACACCATCGTTAGGCTAAATGGTTTTCTTCCTTCCCTACCGTTCGGCACCAGCCTATGGTTTAGAAGAAGACTATCCAGTAAGCATAATAGGTGTACCCTCCTAAACCAAGGAGTACTCATATCTTGAGAGAAGGTGATGATAAAAGACAACTGAATAATACCTTATTCCTTTAAAGGTGAAAATAGGAGTGGCGATGAAGTACGCGGTTTTGGTCGTGAATGATATCAGTCGCAATTTACTTTGCCCTCTTTCTAATCCCTTTATTTTGTCTTTACATATTACCTTCTGTACACCCTACTTAGGCTAATTGGTTTTCTTCATTCCCTACCTTTCGGCACCTACCTATGGTTTGGAATAAGACTATCCAATAAGCGTAATAGGTGTACTCTCCTAAACCAAGGAGCCCTCGCAACCTGAGAGAAGGTGATAATAAAAGACAGCTGAATAAACCAATTCTATTTCTCCTGAACCTGGACCCATCCTCGAAGAAGTCCCTTCGAGTTCGTATATAACCATACGATGGATCTATCCAATGGAAGTGGATGTCCGTAGTAATACGGGTGTTCTGAGATATGCAAAGGGTAGAAGAAGGAGTAGCAATGACTTATGCAACTCAGACAATCAAAAACCAGTATTTTAAGAAGGTTCGGTCAATTTGGTCACTGAGTCATAGTCTAGGGTCGGTCAAAGGTCGCTGCCAAAGAGAGAGAGAAAATAAACACTCTGCGTGCACTCTAACCTAGATCAGAATGGTTATCACTTTATCTAATTCGGAAACCTCCCATTGTCCTGTCAAATTCTCCTCGAAACCTAAAAGAAGAATCAATCGGGATCACCCGAAGAGTAAACCAACTCATCAGTGGGAATTGGGATCCAACTCTCATCGCATGATAACGTGATGGAATGCATCCACGTTACTCATACTCCAGAAGGTATGCGCATACTTAGCAAGTTTCAGTTTCTTTAGAAACTTCCGATATGATTTTTGCCCCATGCTCTTATAACCTTGGCGTTAGGTCAAAATGTCATAAGTCACATGCCAAGTTCTACCCGTCACTATCTTGTTAATTTGAACCCACCCGCACATGCCCTTGGCGTTAGGTCAAAATGGCAGAATGGCTGTCCCAAACCAACTCATCTATCTATGCAATAATTGAATACCCAGCAGCTACCAAACACTATACCTTGGCGTTAGGTCAAAATACATAGCTTGAATACTACTGAATACCCAAAAGAAGTGACGGAGGGCTACGGCTGGTTTTTGGCGAAAAACCTTTAACGTAGTGAACTTGATATCGCTGAAGGAACCTGATAGCTTTTTTAAAATATAGTAGCGAAAACCTTTGCTAAAGAGGTCACTCCCGGTGAAGGGATCTCGGCTCTTTCCTCGTAGAATGAGGTGCAGGATATTCCACTGAATACCGCGGTGCAAAGCAACTTGTAATCGACTATAGTGAAGTTATTACCCTGACGCAAACTTCTGCCCAAGGGGTTAGTCCCGGTGAAGGGATATCGGCCCTTGCCCCGTCGAATGAGGTGCAGGATATTCCATTGAATACCGCTATGCAAAACAAAAGGAAACGTCTTTGCAATAACACTTTTTAAATTTGTTCCAACAACTGCAAACAGGTTTTTACTTTGCATTGATCAGAATCAACGCAGTCCCATCAATCAATCAGACCAGAAAAGAACGAAAATAAAATGTACGTATATGCCATCCGCATTCGTCACTGGGTCCCGTCATCACCCGTTAGGTTACTTAACTAACGATAGAGCGGGGACTGGACTAGCGCGGGTGTAAAACATATACAACATCTAATAGTATATAAACCAATATACAATAATCACTCCAGGCGTGATAATATGCAACATTACAGAAAAGTAATAAGCATCACAGAACAATACAGATAATCTGGGATCCCCGGGTTTCACAGAGCCGCTACTGAAACCCGACGTTCCCCTATCGTGTGGATAGCCAGTGCAAATGAAACCTAGACCCCTACGGGTGCGGCAAGTTACCCGCCAAAACCTGAAGCGAGGCAGCCCCCTACAGTAAAGTGAATGGACCACCCTGCACTTCACGGAATCCGGTAATCTTGGGCACCCCTCCTTGGGTCAACCTGTACCCCCTACGAGTGCGGTGAATAATCTGCCAATTTTTGAGTGGGGCACCTCTGCCTCTCAAAGTCATGAGATACGGACCCGTTGTCCTCCAGAACCCGGCTATCCGTGCACTCCGTCGCGGGGAAAAACCTAGTACAGTAATGAAAAATAGTACAACAGGTACATCGACCGCAACCTGGTCATGCCCCAAAAGAATATTATACAACAGGCAGTGACGGCAGTCCACAAGTTGGACGCTCGCCCCGCAATATCAAGTGTACAAATAAATCCAAACTGCACTATCATTGCACACTGCTATCCACCACGACAAATCCGCAACATCACAGCACAACACAGAACATCAACGCGAATGTCACGTTCGCAAACCCGTCTAAAAGAACTATAGCAATCAGACTCGGTTTACCGATCAAATGACATCCCGGTCGGAGATATAATGTAAGCACTGTAAACTAACATGTTTAAATTTCGATCGACTAAATATCACGAAGTGGGCCCTACGAACATCTGGTGAACAGTAACAAAATCTGGGCCCAAAAGATATATACCAAAAACCCCAATTTCCAGAGAAGAATACAGTGTGCAAGTTTGGGGGCATGATCACTCAGAACGTCCGTGGATGCGTGGCCAAACCATGGGTTTGGCCGCAATTCCGCCGCGGTCTTGTCGATTCATGAGCCTAAATTTGTACGGTATTCTTATAAAACCCTGCACAGTTTTCTGAGATATATAGAATAATTTTAGGACATCATTTAAAATCGACAGAAACTGTGAAGCTTGAAAATTGTGTTTTTCGATATCCGGTTCGATCGATATTTTAAACGCGTTAGCACAAGTTAGTATAGCAAAGTGGTGAGTCTCTGATACCACTGTAGGTCTACGTTAGCGCCCCGGCTGTCTACAGATGCCAAATGCGGAACAAAAACTTTTTAACTGGCGCTATCGTATACTTTAACCCGGATCTGCCATTATTGCTAAACTAACAAACTGTAAAGAGTGTAGAAAGGTTATACCGAATGATCCAAGTCCTTCGTTTTTTAACCATCATCCCACGCTCCGTTGCGGCTGCTCCGATCTGCTCGTCCGGGTGGCACCACGTCAACGATTCTTTAAACGGGCTCCCGCCTCTGACTCGAGGCAACTCGGTCGTCAAGTTTGCCAAAAGGGACGACCAAGAATGATGTAGAGAATGAGTAGATGACTTTGTCTCACTTCGTCCAAAGCCGTGGACGATCGGTTAATGAAGTTGCCAATGGAAATGAAATGGAACAAGAAATGAACTATGAAATTTCTATGTATCCAAAACTTTAGCCTTTTCTTTTAACAACCATAATTTTCTCAAGTGAGTGAGTGGAGGAGGAGAGGGGGCCGGCCACTTATATCAAGAGGGGGTGAGTGTAGGAGGGAAGTGGTGACCTTAAGGAAAAAGATCTAGAGAAAAAATCCTAAGCAAAACAAAACACATTAATGAAATGAATGACTCACTAAACCTAGTCATCCATTCATTAATGCAAACAAAGGTTCATGAACCTTATCACCACCCTTGTCATCTCTTCTAGAAACTTCTAGAAGATTCTACACTCATCTCAAGAAAAGACAAATCCGTCTTTAACCGAATGTTAAAAGACGGCTGATAGAAAACTGAAAACTGGCAACTTCCAAAAGTGATCCTGAAACGACTTTCAGGATAACCCCGTAACTGTATAAAAATACCCGCATTTGTATTATGACCGAATACAAATGCAACTGAGACAAAGATATTATATCTTCTCAATATAATACTCGGATCCGGCTTAAACCAAAGCCGACCAGTATCATCTGCCCGAAAAATAACACGTGCGTAAACGTACGTGCATTTTCCGAACGCTGCGATAAAACCATACGGCCTCTACAACGTTTCGCCCGAACTTGGAAAACTGTCTGTGGGGGACTCTAATGACTCGTCAGTATCCTGGCAGTGGGTTTAACCACAAACCGTCAGCTGCACTAGCTAAGCGTAACGGCTGCCCATGGACTGACCTCAAGGGAGGCTGATGAGCGAACTCATCCAGAAACCCTACTGAGCCTAATGTTCCCCTCCGAAAGACGGCGCGACGTGATGACGTCTTGCCTGAGATTCGGGGCAGATGCTATATGGTTTTATCTGTCCACCTCTCCGAAGATCCCGAGTTGATTTACGGCACCGTGTATCGGAGGTTTAGACGGATGCGGCCGATGTAGCAGACTTCGTCAGATTCCCCCTCAGGATGAGGGGTTTTTGATTGTGGGGACGCTCTTTCCTGCAGGTGCAAGCCCCTGCAGTTAATTACACTACCGCGTCGCGGTAACAACTTTCTCCTTCTCCAGAAATTCACTTTGTGTCGTGTGTGTTTGTTTTGTTTGTGGTTTCCCGTGGATTGTATACGGAGACTGAGTAATACTGTTGCCCGTAGGACGTGGATTAGTCCAAATCCGTGTTTACTTAGATTTGGGTTTGGTGTTTTTAGTTTAAGGATGCATTAGTCGCGTTGCGGCTAAGATCAACTTAAACGTTCGTTAAGGATACGTTAGTCTTGTTTTAGACTAAGATCCACTTAAAGTAGTGATTAATTTAATGTATGGCCATCGGGACTCGTCACCTCTCTGACGTCGTTGAAGGATTACAACGAATGTATCAGAGGAGCTCGGAGATGTACCCTCGAACCGGAGTTGATTGGGCGTTTTATAATCCATGTGAATGTTTAAGGATACGTTAGCCGTGCTTGGGGCTAAGATCGACTTAGACGGGACCGTTTAGATCCGGCAAAAGAGCATTCGGGCTCTATTGCGCCAGTTTAAGGACGTGGTGGTCCATTATTAGTTTAGGGACGTTTCAGTCCGATATTAGTTTAGGGACGTTTCGGTCCGATATTAGTTTAGGGACGTTTCGGTCCGATATTAGTTTGAGGACGTTTCGGTCCAACATTAGTTTAAGGACATTTCGGTCCACGAGTTTAAGGACCCCGCAGTCCATATGGGTGTGTGGTCGTTGGGACCCGTCAGCTCTTTGACGTCGTTGAGGAATACAACGATAGATGTCAAAGGAGTTCGGAGATGTACCCTCGAACCGGACGTAAATTGATTTAGGAGAGCCATTTTGCTCAGTCAATTTAAAGACTTATGGCCACGATTGGGCTAAGTCCATTGCTTTTGCATTTCTTTTGCTTTTATTTGGGCTTTGCCCAAAAGGGATGCAGAGCATCAATTTTATTTGGGCCCAGCCCTTTTATTGCTTTGCAATTTATTCTGACCTGCTAGGTCTTTTGATTTGGGCCTGGCCCTTCACGTAATGTATTGTACTTGTGCAAAGCACCAAGAATCTTTTTAGATTCAGGAAAAGAAGTGCAGAGCACTTTTTAGTTTCTTGATCTAAATTTAGATCAAAGAAAAGAAAAGAAAGAAATCTTTTCTTTCTTTCTGTTTCAGAGAACCAGAGGTTCATAGCAAGTGCAAGGCACTATTTTCATTATTTTTATTTATTTATTTATCTAAGAACCAGAGGTTCATAGCAAGTGCAAGGCACTATTTTTATTATTTTTATTTATTTATTTATCTAAGAACCAGAGGTTCATAGCAAGTGCAAGGCACTATTTTCATTATTTTTATTTATTTATTTATCTAAGAACCAGAGGTTTATAGCAAATGCAAGGCACTATTTTCATTATTTTTATTTATTTATTTATCTATTTAAGATCACTGATCTTGTTTTCTAGAACAATAATCCATTCTTTAAGATAATTTTCTCTTATCCCCAAGGTTTTTACCTTCTTTTTTGTGTTCTCCAGAAATTCTCAAGAGTTCTCTCTTTTTTTTATTCAATTGTCTATATCCAATTGTCTCTCTATTTTGAAATGGGGTCTGGGGTCCTTTTTATAGTGCTCAAAGATCAGTTAAATTTGTTAAAAAGATCTTTTCTGAGTGATTCGGGGAATTTTCCCCACCGTTGGATCTTTGATCCAAAGGCCCCTGTTTTACAGAAGAAATCTTCTTGTTTTAACAAGAACAGAAAAGATTTCCTTAAATCTTCATTATGTTGTTGCGCAACTCACCAGCGCGTGACACGTGTCGCGCAGTAAGGCGCTTGCGCAGCTGTGCTTGTGCAACTGCGCAGACACGTGTCGCGCAGTCAAGCGCTTGCGCAGCTGTGCTTACGCAACTGCGCAGACACGTGTCGCGCATTCAAGCGCTTGCGCAACAACGCTTGCACACCTGCGCAGACACGTGTCGCGCAGCCGTGTGCTTGCGCAGTTGCGATTGCGCAACTACGCAGACACGTGTCCGCAGCCGTGCGCTTGCGCAGTTGTGCCTGCGCAACTGCGCAGACACGTGTCGCGCTGCCGTGCGCTTGCGCGCAACTGCGCAGACACGTGTCGCGCTGCCGTACGCTTGCGCAGTTGTGCTTGCGCAACTGCGCAGACACGTGTCGCGCCGCCGTGCGCTTGCGCAGTTAAGTGTTACTTATGTTTTTAAAGAGCCTTGCTCTGATCGGACGTATCGCCTTGGGCGTTGTGCTGCCGTGTCAACTTCTGACACGTGGCGCATTGCGCGCAGCACACGGGAACCGAAGCGTTGCTTCAAAATTTGAATTTTCAAAATTCAAACAGAGCCTTGCTCTGATTGGGGGAACAAATGCCCCCCGACCGTTGCGCTCACGTGGCGCGCACGTGAGTGCAGCGGTGGCAAGATCCCGACCATTGGATCATGGGGGTCAGTTGAAGGGGCGCAGGTGCCTATAAATGGGACCCTTGGTCCTTAGAAAATTCTTTACTATTTTCAAGAATTCTGATTCAGAGCCTTGCTCTTGCTTAAAAAACTTTTAGAGCCTCGCTCTTGCTTCTTCCCCAGAACTTTGAAGTTCAGAACTTAGAATCACTCTTAGGTAGAAATTTAAATTAATTTAAATTAATTTTAATTAACAGAGCCTTGCTCGTGTAGATCTTTGATCTAAAGAAAAACCCCTTTGGGGTTTCTTCAACAGAGCCTTGCTCTCATAGATCTTTGATCTAAAGAAAACCCCTTTGGGGTTTCTTCAACAGAGCCTTGCTCTCAAAATTCTACAGAGATCTTGTTCTTGGGTTTTAACCCATGAACAGAGCCTTGCTCATGGATCAAATAGAGAACTTTTAAAAGTTTTCATGGATCTTTAAGATCTCAAAAAAAAAATTTAATTCTTAAGAGTTATAATTTTTTACTACAGAGCTAGGCTCTTTTTTTTAAGAAGTTTTATTCCTTTGAGACCAGAGTTTGACAAATGTCACTCTGTGACAGAGCTTTGCTCTAAAAAGAGGAGATTTTCTCCTTGTCTCTAGGGATTTTCCCCAATGAGGATATTCTCTTGGGGGTCTTTTTTGCTGACTGACAGTCTCATCCAATGATGGGACTGTCTTATCAAATGATGCGCCGTCATCTTGATTTTGTGGGTCCCCCTTTGGTCCCCTACCCACTGCATTGTAGTGTGATGTAGGCCTTTGAAATGTGAAGCATTGGAACACTAATGGTTTTTGTTTTTTTTTACAGGAAACATGTCTGAAGATTTGTCATTCCCTTTTGTTCGCTCAGAAGGAGGGTTCCCACATGCACCAGTGGACCGGGTGGTGTTCGCCTTGATTAGAGATCACGATCCCGAGTGCAAGAGACTTCACCTGTGGGGAAGGTGGTACAGCCAGATTATCTAAGGCCGTCGCAGTTTTAGCTCCACCTCACCCTCCGAGCCCATAGTTAAGATCCCTTATGCGGACAAACCCCCGGTGGAGTATGCCGTGGAGGTTAAAAATTGGAATTTCGACGACCTCCTTCAGCCTGCAGTCGGTGCCATTCCGGTGCAGCCGCCGCCGGCTATAGACATCTTGGGGAGGCGAATCTGTCAGGGTGAAGCACGCCCTTGGGGACAGGCTTATAATATTGGATTAACCCCGCGGCCGCTTGCCGGATATTTGCAATGGGCCCGTTACATTTTGGCGACGAAGAGGGCTCACCTGATAAAGATTGGTTTATACTCCGCCGTCTACATCTCGCTTTTCGAGTATCCATCTCCTCCGACGTGGTGGACAAAGGCCTTCATTGAACAATGGAATATCCCCACCCATACCTTCCTGACAGCGGATAGGGAAGTCTCCATCTCTCCGGAGGAATTTGCTGAGATTTCGGGTTTGCCAATGAGGGGAGAACACTACGAAGAGCTGCTTCCTCCTGGCGAGTATGTCTTCGCCACCAAGCAGCTAGTACTTGACTTAACTCCGGCAAATGCCATTCAGCATCAGCACCCGGGCTTAGTGAAGGTGTTGGAGATTTATGAGGAACTCCATTTGGAATCGGGCGACCGGGGCGTCAGTTTCGCGGATTTCATTGCTCGTTTTATCCGCCCGGAGTTCCTATCACAGCAGGGCGAGAAGTTCGCTCATCTTGCTGACCCCTTTGGTTTCGTCTTGGACCGCCGACCTTTATCGGAGAATGACCAACGGGATTTTTATCTCCCTGGCACTGCCAGCGTCCCTTTTTCAGAGATCGCCGTTCCTGGCATGGACGAGGAGACTTTTTTTATAGGGTTTTTGGGTCAATGGCTATGCAGCTTTGCGCTCCCCATGCATCCACGCCTCATGCGGTCTTCCGTCTTTTACCCGGCGCATCGAATGGCGGTTGGTTTGCAGCTATCGGTAGGGATTGCCGGGCTGGCTTACCTTTATAATGGACTTAGCATAGCGGCGGACGCTAATGAGCCTGGGGTACAGCCTGCTAACTTTCCGATGCACTACTTCACTTCTTGGATGGAGCTGCATGTGCGAGGGGTGTTTGGTGCCCATAAGACTCCTTCGTTCTTTGAGAAATTCAAACTCCCAAGAATCATGCGGTTGGTCGGGGCTTCAATCGTGGTTGCACCTCCGCGGGAGTCTAGGGGACTGCTCCTGCGTTCACATCTAGTCGGAGCGAAGACCTCTTTTGTGGATAAGGTCATCACCATGGGCTCCGAGACCGCTAAGTCAGTGGTGTCGCTGCGTGATGACTTTAAGGGCGGGGTTTCTGTACTGAAGGCTCGGGAAATCCTTCACCTTTACTCCATTCGGCCGGGCTACCTAGTATTTAGGCAGAATAAGACGGCTCTCTTTATGAGGTACAGCCCACATCGATTTGCCCGACAATCGAGTTACAATCAAGGGATCCCGATGGAAGCCTTTCTGGAAACACCCGCGGTCGGCCCAGAGGGGATAAGGAATGCGATGCATCATTTCACCCGGCTCAATACAGGCTCCTATTTTTTTATCAGTGAGCCTAGCTGTGTCCCTAAAATAATCCATCCGTATGTAGCCTGGTATGCGCATGCTATGGACCCAATCATCTTAATGGAGAAACGCCTGCTGGTCGACCGTAGGGCTGCGCCTCCTGGCGGTGATCGCAAGGCTCCCTTGCAGCCAAGGATCCAGGTCATCCCCCCGATAAAAGATGCCAGAGTCGACCGACCGTGCGTGTTGAGCCCCCCGCGTGGATTGCCATTGCCCACTATGGTGGATGCACCGCTGGCGCCCCATGCTTCCGTGAAGACGGTTAATGTGGTATCGCCAGGATCTGGCAGAGGGGCGGAGATCGGGACTCGCCGCCCTAAAGTGGCTGCCAAGCGCAAATCCGCTCCGGGTGGATCTAAAGCTGGTGGATAGCAGAAAAAGAAGAAGTCCGCCCTTTTCCTCGATGCGATCCTCGGTTCAAAGCCTGCGGCTTCTCCTGCCAAGACCATATGTGAGTACGGCAGTAATGTGGGCTTCGTGGTAGACCCTGAGGACACCAATCTGGCTGCCGCCATTGCAGCTTCAGAGCGATCGGCGAGGCTTGAAGCGATGTTAAGCAAACTCGCTGAGTCCGGTAATCATCAACGCTTTATTTGTCATTTCATTGCACTTTGTATTATTATATTTAACTAACATTTGATCCATTTTCAATAGGTGTCTCTACTGAAGAGGCTATCGCTGCCTCCCTGAAAACCTTCCAGGAGGAGGAGAAGAAGCGTGTCCCGGCAGGCGTTGGTATGTCCTACCCCTTTTTTTTTAATGAAAGTTTGTCATCTCCTCTGATGGTCAACCTAACCTTCTTTTGTTTCTTTGCAGAGGTTATATCAGTTGACGCTGGGATCCTTCCCGAGCCTGTTACTGAAGTCCGAGCTTCATCGAAGTTGCCGCAAGAGCCCCGGCTTGACAAGACGATGAGGGATGCCTTGAAGAATCTAGAGGCATCCATATATACGGACGAGGAAGCCTCACTCTGGGAAGCTCTAGTGGCATCCGTCTCAACGGCTCGGGAGGAGCGGAAGCGGTAGAGGCGTGCAGCAAAGGCGCGTAGAGCTGCTTTGGCTGCGGGAGCGGGTCCTAGTACCATTCCTCGCGCTGACACTCCTTCTGAAGAGGCCCCTGTCGCCCTATCTACTGCTTATAGGCGAGCGGCGCGCGCGGCCCGAAGTGCAAATGATAAATCTTCTTCAGGTAATACTTCTTTCAGAGCTTTGTTGTAAGAATTATAAAGCCATTAGCTCATATGCGTTTCATCTGGTAGGGCCTAGTCCGACCGAGGGGGAGGCGGAGACCGTCGAACCCCGGGGAGCGGATGAAGCGGTACTTGCCGAGCCCGAGCCGACAGTGGGCACCGTCGTCGGGGGCGCGGCACCAGAAACAGAAGTTGAAGGATCCGCCACCGAGAAGGTCATCGATGCCGCATCTGAAGTGGCGGCAGATGAGATGATTGTGTTAACCGAGCCGAAGGCGGTAGAGGGGGAGGTGCTTGAGGCTGGAGACCTCGCGACGACGGTGGACGAGACAACTGTGACCGCAGGACCCGAAGGAGTAGCGGGTGAGGTGGCCACGATTCCTGAGGACGAGCCAGCCGCTCCTTCTCTGGAATCTGGCAATACTCCAATCATAGCCCTCCCCGTGTATGGTTCCTTGCCGTCTCCAGGGCTTGCGAGCACAACAACGGTTCCCATCGAGTCGGGTGATGAGGCTACGGGCGGTGGTCTCATGTCAATGGAGGAAGGAGTTGCCTCAGTCTCGGCTGGCAGTTCGTCGGGTAAGTTTCGGGTTACTATCTTTTCCCCCCTTTTTATATATATCTTGCGATCTCTTCTAACAAGCTTGTCTTTGCAGGTGCGGCCAGTGCCGACGCTCCATTGCTTGAAGGAGCACCGTCAACTACTGCTTTGGCGGTGGTCACTTCCCCGTCTTCCCTCGTGCCATCGCGGATGTTGGAAGGTATGGATTTGCGACTCAGAAGTTAATCTTTTAAACGTGTAGTTCATGGACTAACGCCATATCACCGCATCTTTTCAGGAGTGCTCTTTGATCATCTATATCAAGTGTTGCTCCCACACTTCTCCTTCCCATCCGAACTTACTTCTCCCTCTTGTGGCGCTGGTGAGTGTACGTTCAATACAATATCTTTGTTCATCCCCTTTTTCTAGCAATTGAATGATTTCTGACTTTTCCCTTTCTTTATTACAGTGCCACAAATCGAAGGAGGGGATGCCAGACTTGCCGCGCTACCGTCCCTTCCGGCTCTGCCGTCCGTTGCTGCTGGTATAGCAAATTCCTTTTTTGGTAACCCTTAAACATCTCTTGAACCATCGTTTAACCGTGTTTTGTTTTGCAGCTATTGTTCCGGCTCCGGTTCCTTTTGAGTCTCGCGTCCTTCTACCGGCAGACCCTTTCTTGAGACGCCCATCTTCAAAGGGTGTTGTGATGAGTTTGGGCATGCTGAGCGGGTACATCGAAGAGCTCAACGTGGACGCTCTCCCTTCTGCCGTAGATTTCGCTGTGGAGGTTAATCCAATGTTGGCGGCGCTCGTAACTTTTCATACCGAAGGCGTCGTCGGATCTTGGGTTAATCACTGCAGGGAGATCAAGGCCTGCCTATACCGGCTGGAGTCGACGCGCCCTTCTCCCGAAGTTTTAGCCCTGAGCACCCAACGCACAACTTGGCTCGAGCAAAGCACTTCGCACTCCCACCACTTGGAGCAAGAAGCAGCTCTAAGACTAAGGGAATGCCAAAAGACCTCAAACGAAACGGCCCATCTACGCGCTGAGGTTGAGGCAAATGCTGCCCAAGTGAAGACTATCTTTGAGGGTCTCTTGGAGCGCATCTCCCATGGGCTAAACTTGAAGTGGAAGCTTGACGTAGCTGAGCGCAATATCCCAAGTCGGGAAGCTGCCTATCAAGTCGTGAGGGAGCAGCTCGCGTCGTTCTTGCAGCAACGAGCCCAAGTGGAGGCAGAGCTGGCGGTGGTAGCCGATCAAGAGAAGACATGGAAGGACATATGCGAGCGATTGCTACATCTGTGCAAGATGTTTCCTTCCCAATAATTCTCCTTGTATCATTTGTCTTTGTAAAGTATATGTATATATTTTTTTTATTCTTTAGCACAATGTATCCTGTACTCGATCAATGTTTATGAATAAAAGATGCACATTTTTGCAATTCCCTGTGTCACTTCTTCGTTTTTTTCTTTCTTTTCAACATGACATCTTTAGTGCACCTTATTGGCAGATAAATTCATTTCTCCCAGAGATAACGATGGCCTAGACTGCAGGTTCAGATCTGCCGCCTAGGACTTTTCAATTCTACGAGCCGTGAAGGTCTCGTAGAGATTTTTCTCCCTACGGATCGAGAGGATCTCGTGGGTGGATTTTCTCCTTAGGAATCGTGAGGATTCCTAAGTGTGGTTTCCTCTTATAAGTCGTAAGGATCTTATAAGAGAATTTTTCCCTCTTACGAGTCGAGAGGACCCGTAAGTGGTTGTTTCCCTCTTTATCGAATCTCGACTTTGGAGAGTGAGACCCGTGCATAGTATACAAGAGACCATTTTAGATCGACTTGTAGGGTCTCATCGTTCAGGAAGTAAGTTTTCCCACCTCTGTTGCCTGAGGCTTCATCTTGCAAATCGAGAAGCAAATTCGATTTATTAGAGAAACCCTTTTTCTGAATGGTCCGGGGGAATTTCCCCTCACCGTCGGATCTTTGATCCAAGGGCTTCTGCTTCATAGAAGCAAATCTTTTTATTTTAAAAAGAGTAGGGACGATTTCTCCAGAATTTTTAATTTTGTTTAGCGTAAATGCTTCAGGGTATGACACGTGTCGCACAGCGCACAGTGCAGCGCAATTGTGTTAACGCCTCTGCGCTGACGCGTGTCGTGTAGCGCGTGGCGCATACGCCGCTGAAGCGTTGCGCTGTTTTGGGCGTTGCGCTGATGCGTCTGCGTCAGACACGTGGCGTATTGCGCAGCGCAAATAATCTGAAGCGTCGCTTCCTTAAATTAATTTTCAAGACAGAGTTTTGCTCTGACTGGGGGAAGAGAAGCGTTGCTTCGTCTCCCGCCTCGGGATTTGAACAAAAGTTCGCTCTGATTAGGGTGAACCGCCGTGACGACTTTTGGAAGTCGAGGAGGCATTTGATGCCTATAAATAGGACCTTTGGTCTCCTCCAGATATTTATCATCTTCCAGATTTCCATCTTCGAAGACTTCGGAGCTTTTCCCCTTTTTAAGAACCCCGTTGCTTTGTTTCCCCTTTTTTTTAAATTTTCTAGAAAACAACTTCTTTAGGTAGAATTGATTAACCAGCGGAGCTTTCGTTTGGGGGATTTCATCCTTGAACATAGTCTTGCTCCTCAGGCATTTAGTCCTTTATGTACGTTGTCGCTTTTCCATTGCTGATCTTTGTGTAATATTTCCTCCAGGTATAATGGCGGCGGTGCACCTATACAGTTTGCACGAGTTCATTACTTACGACGATATCCGCGCTCAGGGTCGTCAACAGAACCAAGAGTTTACGGACACTGAATGTGCAGAAGTCATGGGTCGTCTGAACGCAAGCGGTGGTTGGCTATTGCCTCGTCGTTCGGCCCTTTTGAAAGTCGTGTTGGGAGCCATATGGAGAGCACTTCCGGATCTTCATGAGGCCTTACCGCTTGACGCACTGGATGATGCCGAAGACAAGGTGCATTCGGTGCACCTAACAGGGCTGATCTCAAAGACACGGCGGAACAGCCTCGTCGACATCCTACACCAAGTCTTCCAGCAGACGACGATCATTGCCGCTTATCGAAGGCCAGGGGGGCTTGCCGATGATATTGACACAGAGGAGCGTGAAAGACTGCGCGTAAGAATAATTAGAAAGGCCAGAAGAACTCTGAATGGCCTTACTTTTGATTTCCTCAATCCGTGCCCCGGATCTGAGGTTATACCGTTGTAATAATTTGAATAATGTTTCTTATTCATTATTCTTATGTTTGTAAAAATTCTTAGCGGTATGAATGGAAACCCTTCCCCTTTTTATTTTATTTCGGCTTGTCTTATTCCTTGTCTTGTGTCTCCTGCTTGTGCATAAATGAATGCGATACGAACTCCCGATCAAGTGTAGATCAGATATTCTTTCTGTCATCTTCTTTTTTGTCAGCAGGCTGTCTTAATAACCATGGTTGGTGGATATCCAAAACAAGTATTCCGGCTTCCTTAGGAAATAGCGATGGCTTAGGCCGCAGGTTCAGATCTGCCGCCTAAGACTTTTCAATTCTATAAGCCGTGAGGGTCTCATAGAAGCTTTTCTCCCTACGGGTCGAGAGGATCCCATAAGTGGATTTTCTCCTTAGGAATCGTGAGGATTCCTAAGTGAGGTTTCCTCTTATAAGTCGTAAGGATCTTATAAGAGAATTTTTCCCTCTTACGAGTCGAGAGGACCCATAAATGGTTGTTTCCCTCTTCGTCGAAACTCGACTTTGGAGAGTGGAACCCGTGAATAGTATGCAAGAGACCAGTTTGGATTGACTTGTAGGGTCCCATTGCTCAAAAAGCAAGCTTTTCAATCCTTGTTGTCTAAGACCTCTTCTTACAAATTGAGACGAATCGGGGATCTGTTTGCAGTTGTAGCGGAACAGTTGACATGAGTTAGGAAGCTCTCGTCACGGAGTGTTTGTATCCGTGAGTCGAAGAGTTTGCTAGGGATTATTTGTTTCCCAAGCGCCAAGGATTATTTGTTTCCTTGGGGTTTGAAACGAGTCGAGGGTTCCCACAGGGGCTCTGGTAGCTCTGCGGGTCGACGCGGATCAGGAAGCTCTCGTCAAGGAGTGTTTGTATCCGTGAGTCGAGGAATTTTGCTAGGGATTATTTGTTTCCCCAGCGCCAAGGATTATTTGTTTCCTTGGGGTTTGAAACGAGTCGAGGATTCCTACGGAGGCACTGGTGGCTCTGTGGGTCGACGCGGATCAGAAGGCTCTCGTCAAGGAGTGTTTGTATCCGTGAGTCGAGGAATTTTGCCAGGGATTATTTGTTTCCCAAGCGCCAAGGATTATTTGTTTCCTTGGGGTTTGAAACGAGTCGAGGGTTCCCACGGAGGCTCTGGTGGCTCTGCGGGTCGACGCGGATCAGGAAGCTCTCGTCAAGGAGTGTTTGTATCCGTGAGTCGAGGAGTTTGCTGGGATTATTTGTTTCCCAAGGGCCAAGGAGTATTTGTTTCCTTGGGGTTTGAAGCGAGTCGAGGGTTCCTACGGAGGCACTGGTGGCTCTGCGGGTCGACGCGGATCAGGAAGCTCTCGTCAATGAGTGTTTGTATCCGTAAGTCGAGGAGTTTGCAAAGGATTATTTGTTTCCCAAGCGCCAAGGATTATTTGTTTCCTTGGGGTTTGAAACGAGTCGATGGTTCCCACGGAGGCTCTGGTAGCTCTGCGAGTCGACGCGGATCAGGAAGCTCTCGTCAAGGAGTGTTTGTATCCGTGAGTCGAGGAGTTTTGCTGAAGTTACTGGCTTCTTCGGTTGAAATGAACCGTCGGGGTTTGGGGTTCGTCGTCTGACGGCGTCCGCTGGGAAAGTATGGTTCATTCTTTGTTTACGCCCTTAGATTGTATACAGGGATCGATGTGATCTTAACTGTAGGGCTGAAGTTTTATCATTTCTTCTTTTTATTTTATTTTATTTCCGCGATGCGCTATCATTTCAGCTTTTATATCGCGAAAGTCGCGACTGCCCAATCATTTCGGCTATTTTTCGCGGTGCCCAATCATTTCGGCTATTTGTTTTTTTTTTTTTACTCGTTGCTTTTTATTACGAGTTGCCCAATCATTTCGTCTATTTATCATGCATGAGCGGCCTACTGGCTTTCGCCATAAACCTGAAATTAGACACCGATTTCGGCATCAGCACCGCTGCAACTGGGATATTACCAGGAGCGAATCATCGTTTGCCTCTGTCGTTTGTCGAACAAAGGAGGCTTAGCGACCAGGGTTAGGGTCCTATCGGCTAAGGCTTTTGACTTCATGAGCCGTAAGGGTCTCGTGAAGGTATTTCTCCCTACAAGTCGTGGGGATCTTGTAGGTGTATTTTCTCCTTAGGAGTCGTGAGGGTCCCTAAGTGTTTGTTTCTCTGTAAGTCGTAAGGATCCTACAGGAGGGCTTTCTCCTTGTAAGTCGAGAGGATTTACAAGGGTTGTTTACCATGCAAACATATCCCTAGTTTCAGATGGGACTTAGTTAGGGAAATGTTTATTCGCGCCCGTGGATTGTATACAAGGGTCGATATTGAACCACTTGTAGGGCAATATTGGAAGTTTGTGGGGGTTTGCTTAAGCACAGGTTTAGGTCTCTGTGACTTAAGACTTTCAAATCCTATGAGCCGTGAGGGTCTCATAAGAGAGTTCTCCTTACGAGTCGTGAGGATCTCGCAAGTGTATTTTCTCCTTAGGAATCGTGGGGATCCCTAAGTGTGTTGCTCTTTGTGAGTCGTAAGGATCTCACGCAGGTAGTTTCTCCTTACAAGGTCGAGAGGACTCTATAAGGGTTCTTTAACGAAGTTGCGCCCTTTCGGGTTTTCACAAACATTCGCCGGTAGTCCTGCTGTTTTTACTCACAGAGCCCTTTCGGGTTTTCATCCATGCCTATTTTGCTTATGGACATACCGTTTTTCTTTCTTTTTATTTTCTTTTTCCCTTTTTTTTACGAGGTCGCGCCCTTTCGGCTTTTCACGAACACTCGCCGGCAGCCCTGCTGTTTTTACTCACGGAGCCCTTTCGGGTTTTCATCCGTGCCCTTTTTGCTTATGGACATACCGTTTTTATTTTATCTTATTTTTATATGTTTTTTTTTATATCTTGTTAGCCTAAAAGATGCTGCGGTAGTAGTTTAAGGACGTTTCGGTCCGTTATTAGTTTAAGGACATTTCGGTCCGTCGTTAGTTTAAGGACGTTTCGGTCCGCAATTAAGAGGCTGGCTACTGCTTGTAAAGCTTGAGCTTAAGAAGATAGCGAGCGGACATAGTCGTCGTCATCCATCATTGACCTAGGCTGTGGTTCATTAAGCGTAGTATTTCTTTAGGAAGCGACCGTTTGTTGGTCTGAAAGGCCTTTCACCGTGCATGTCCATGAGTAGGTAGGCCCCACCCTGGTAGACCTTATCTATGATGTACGGGCCTTCATAGTTTGGCTCGAATTTTCCTCGCTTGGCGTGATTGGGGATCATAGGCCTTTTGACCACCACTAGCACGAGTTCGCCTTGGCGAAATGTCCTCGGTCGGGTCAGTCTCTCATATGAGCGCGTCATCTTTGCTTTATAAGCTTCCAGATTTTGTTGCGCTATGAGCCAGGTTTCATCAAGAGCATCCAGCTCTTCAAATCGTAGGTGAGCATTTTCTTCATCCGTCAGCTCGTAGTGAACTGCCACTCGCAGAGAGGGCAATTCTATCTCAAGGGGGAGTACTGCTTCCGTACCGAACACCAACGCGTATGGCGTTGTGTTTGTGGCTGTCCTGAACGTAGTTCGATACGCCTAAAGAGCCTCTTGCAATCTTTCGTGCCAATCTTTCTTATTTTGTGACACCGTTTTCTTCATGATCTTCGTCAAGGTCTTGTTGAAGGCCTCAGCTAGACCGTTAGCTCGAGGATTATAAACTGAGGAATATCTCCAGTATATATTGTGCTGCTGTGCGAAGCGGCTAATTTTATGACTTCGGTAGGCTGGCCCATTATCAGAGATGATCCTTCTCGGGGTTCCAAACCGGTATATGACATGCGTTTTGAAGAAATGGAGGATGTTCTCCATCTTCACTTCCCTCAACGGTACCGCCTCTGCCCATTTGGAGAAGTAATCAGTGGTCGCCAAGATGAAACGATGTCCCTTGGACGATGCTGGTTCGATGGGGCCGACTATGTCAGTTCCCCACATTTCGAATGGCCAACTAGCCACTGTTGGATGCAGTGGATTGGGATGCTGATGGATGAAGTCCCCATGAATTTGGCATGAATGACATTGCCTCGCGTATTCCAAGCAATCCTGCATCATCGTGGGCCAGTAGTAGCCCATTCGTTTTATCTTCAACTTCATCTTTGGGCCCGCTTGGTGAGAACCGCAGAGTCCGTCGTGAACTTCCTGGACGGCCCTTTTTGCTTCGTCAGGTCCTAAGCATCTCAGCCATAGAGAATCAAATGACCTCTTGTACAGGGTATCATTGACGAAAGCGAACGACAGAGCTCGTTTCATGAGTTGATGTCTTGTGGATGCTTCTTCAGGCATTCGGTGGGACTTGAAGTAATCTATGAAGACTTCTCTCCAATCCTCGGCATTTTTCCAATCTTTTACTTGCAGGGTCGTCTGCTTACTCGCTCCCTTTTCTTCGGATGATTCCGGAGATATTTCTACTGGGGCAAGCACTCGACGGCTTTGTACCACGATTCTAACGTCATCGAGGTTCTCGTCAGCCAGTTCTTTAGCAAGTTTGGCCAACGCGTCTGCTTTGCTGTTTTCCGCGCGCGGTATGCTTTCCAAAGTATAGGAGGGAATTTGGGTTAGCAGTTGTTGCACTTTTTCACCGTATTTTACCAATTCTGGTTTGCATGTTTGGTAATCGCCGTTCACTTGACTGACGACTAGCTGAGAGTCCCCATATATGAGGAGGCTTTCAATTCCTATGTCAATGGCGATCTCGAGGCCTGCTATCAAAGCTTCATATTCAGCTTCATTATTCGTTCTCGGCTCTGTTAAGGAGAAGGCGAAGCGCATTATTCCTCCTTGTGGAGTCACAAAGATGAGTCCTACCCCCGATTTGATCATTGGCGTACTTTGTTTGTGCTTTTTCATGGAAGATACTCCATCGAAATAAAGCTCCCAACGGGTGTCACCACTGTCGATTGCGTCAAACGCATGTCTGTCTGGCAAATCGCAATTTAAGGGAGAATCGGCAGGTATGGGATGCTCAGCAAGGAAGTCGGCGATGGCCTGGCCTTTTACTGCCCTGAGAGGTTGATATGTTATCGAAAATTCCATCAAGAGCAGGGCCCATTTAGCGAGTCGCCCTGTCAATATGGCTTTTGACATTAGATATTTTAGAGGGTCCACTTTTGAAATAAGACGGACTTCGTGCGCCAACGCATAGTGCATAAGCTTTGTTATTGCGAAGATCAACGCCAGGCAGTGTTTTTCAATGGGAGAGTAGTTGCTTTCTGCCCCCAGCAGAACTCGACTTAAGTAGTAGAGTGCTCTTTCTTTCCCTTGATCGTTCTCTTGTACCCATAATGCGCCTAAGGAACCTTCGAGGGCGGTTGTATAAAGAATGAGAGGCTTCCCCTTAACCGGAGCAGCCAACACCGGCGGATTCTGCAGGTATTGCGTGATCCATCCAGTGCGCCTTGGCATTTTTGATCCCACACGAATGGGGCTCCTTTCTTCATCAGGTGACTATAAGGACGGCACTTTCCTGAAAGGTTGGCTATAAATCGCCGTATATACGCGAGCTTCCCTTGGAGAGATCGCAGCTGTTTGAGAGTCCTTGGCGGAGGCATTTCCATGATCGCCTTGATCTTTGATGGATCTATCTCAATACCTCGGTGCCGGACGATGAATCCCAGGAATTTGCCCGAGGAAACTCCGAATGCACACTTAAGCGGGTTCATCTTCAAGTTGTATTGTCGAAGGCGTTGAAACACGGTCTTCAAATGCTCGAGGTGTTCTTCGTATGATCTGCTTTTAACCACGAGATCGTCGATATAGCATTCGACGATTTCGTGTATAAGGTCGTCGAAGATCTTTGTCATGGCCCTCTGATAAGTAGCACCGGCGTTCTTCAAACCGAAGGGCATTACTTTATAACAAAATATACCAAGAGGGGTCCTGAAGGTTGTGTGCTTCTGGTCTTCTGGATGCATTTTTATTTGATTATACCCTGACGAGCCGTCCATGAAGGAGAAAACCTCATGAGTGGATGTATTGTCTATCATTAGTTCAGTTACTGGCACTGGAAAATCATCCTTCGGACAGGCTTTATTAAGATCCCGGAAGTCTACGCATATGCGCACTGTCCCATTTTTCTTCATCACTGGGACGATGTTAGCGATCCATTCAGGGTACTGAACTTCCTGGATGAAGCCAGAGTCGATTAACTTTTTTACTTCGGTATTTATGCTCATCTCAAACTCGAGTCGCATTCTTCTCGGCGCCTGTTTAACTGGTTTGACGTTTGGGGATATTGCTAGTCTATGTACAGCGACTTCTGGATCTAGTCCTGGCATCTCGGAATAGTTCCATGCGAAACAATCTTTATGCTGCACAAGGACGTCTTTTAATGCAGCCACCCTCTCTTCAGACAGCAGCTCGCTGACGAATGTCGGTCACGGATCATTTACCGTCCCCAACTCGATTTTCCTGAGGTTATCTGCGGTAGTATGTATTCCATCCTCCAGTTCTTTTGGAGCTGGGGGAAATTCTGAGATTATCTCATTGCTGTTGTTTTCAAAGCACCGAGGAAGGTTGTTCATGTCCTCAGACTCTTCTTTTAATATTGTTATCACGTGGCAAGTGCAAATTTTCTGCCAATCCCAATGTGGAGTTGGTTCTATCCTTGTGTTTTCGGGTTCGTGCTTGTGCGGCGGCGTTACCCTCCAGTTGTCTGACAACGCGAATTTGCCGAGCTGATATTGATCTTCAACCCAATTCTTGAAGGTGAAGCAATCATCAAGAGGGTGTCCCATTGCTCGATGGTAAAAGCAATAATTTGGATTGAACATCTCGCCTGCGTGCTCGGGGTGCTTGGACTCTGGCAACGTAAGCATTTGATGTTTTAGAGCGAGATCGAATATCTTCCTTGTTTTGTTCCGAGGAAATGAGTATGCTCGACCCATTTTCTTCCTGAGGGCTAAGTCAATAACGCTCGATTCCCGGATACGTGGTTTCTTAGCTCTGCTTTGTGGTTGTCGAGTGCCTTTTCCGCCCTTTGACTCATTTCTGCCTCCGCGTCGAGCCCTTTTTGTATCAGGTTGACAAGGGGCAGCATCTTCGTTCTTTACTGCCTGTTGAAGGAGACGCTGTGTCTTGGCTTTCTCATAGATTGCCATTTCACGATCGTGATCATCTCGGGCTTTTTGACTCGCATCCCTTATAAGTTTGCTCATCTGGTCTTCAGACGATGGACTGGGCGGTTTTGTATCAGGAACTTTTGCTGGTTCAGGATTAGCGTCTTCCCATTGAGCGTCCGACTCTTCATCGAAGTCATACATGACATAACAGCTGTTTACTAGCTCCCGTTTCTTTGACCGGATGTACCCAAGCCCTTTTGTTTCTATTCTCCCGTTAGGCAGTTTGCATTGAGTCCCGGGAACGTTCCAGACCTTGTCATAGAATTTGGATTTCTAACGGTCTGTGTGAGGGATATCCCCTGGCGTTTCAGCAGTTTCTTCAAACCTCCGGTATAATATCTGGGAAGACGGATAGGCTGAAGCCTGTCAAGCGTGGGATCCGCGCCATGCCAAATTTCTTTTTCCACCTTGTTTTCTTCAGAACGGTAGAATAGGATTGCTTTCTCGCCTTTTCGTCCGGGAGGGATATAGAATGTCTGCAATTCTTCTACGCCGTTGGTGTCGAGTGAATCCAGTTCTTTGTAATGTTCAAGCGGCACCATGGTTATCTGCAGACTTCGCTCTTCATCAGCGGAAACCCGTATTGGAGGCCGAGCAGGGAATATAGCATAAACTTCATCCTCTGAATCACTGCCGAAGATCAATGAAGGAACGGATGGTCCCGGCCTGGTGTGTTGGGGCGGACCCGAATAAATTATATCCTCTTCTTCCTCGGTATCACTACCGAAGACAGGGATGGTTGAGTTAGTTTTGTTCTCCGGTTTGTGACACCTTTCCGTGTCTTCGAAACTCGGTAAGAAGTATTTGGCATCTTCATACTTGCGAACTTCGTTCACGGAAAACGGATTCAACTCTCCCACCACAGTGTACTCGAGGCCATCCTTAGAATACTTCATGCACTGATGCTGTGTAGAAGGGATGATATTGTACTCGTGTAGCCATGGTCGGCCAAGGAGAGCATTGTAGCACGTCTTGGCGTCTATAACATGGAATTTGATGTCTGTGACGAGCAACCCGAAGCGTAGCGTCAATATCACAGATCCAAGAGTCATTGAGGATTGGGAGTCGAAACCGGATATAGTGATCTTGTCTCGGGCGAGGTGTTGGACATTCATGCAAATCTCCTTTAACACTCGCACATTGAGTAAATTGACAGACGATCCGTTATCGACCAAGATTTTACCTATCTTTATGTCATGGCAGTACCCTGAGACATAAAGGGGATGATTGTGTTCGCACGTCCCGAGGAGAAGGTCTTCATCACCAAAAGCAACGTCGGCTGTGTGCACCTCTTCCAATTCATCCTTCATCTTTCGTTCGGCCAGGAAAGCTTGGAATTGGTCCGGATCTTGTAGGGCCTTAACCAAAGAATCCCTCGTCTCTTTTGATAGTAATAGGGCATCGAGAATGCTGAGTTGTGAGGGTAGCTTTCTCAGATGCGCCAAGACATTGTAATCCACTTTATTCCTTTTTGGCGGGTTCTCGGCGTTTAGCTCTTCCAGAACTTGGTCATCTAAGACGATGTCTTCAGAGAGCTTTTCTTTCCCTTTATCTTTTCTATTCGATGGTCCGAGGTTCTTTTCAGGCAGTGTCCGATTCTGCAGCCTGATATTTTCGCAAGCCTTCGGTTCTTCTTCTTTTCCCGAAGTGGATTCTTTGAAGAGGGGGCCAAGTTCTAGTTCCTCATCAGAGTCGCTCCCAAATGTAGGCACTTGTGACCCGGCAGTGTTAACCATATGACAATTGCCGGCAGTTCTTTCTAGCTCTTCGGTCGTGCTTCTTTGCTCTCGACGAATCTTACGCTTTTCCCGTTTAAAGCGTTGTTGATTAGCGACGTATCCTTGCCACCATCTATCGAAAGCCTTGCATTCTTGGGTGGGATGCGAGACCTTCTGATGATATAAGCAATAAGAGGGGTGTATTTCTACCACACCAGTCATTTTTCCTTCAGAGGATGGTAACTTCATGCCCATTGATATGGCCTTAGCAAACCTCTTCTTTATCTTGAATTGGCTTTTGTCGATAATGGAGGCGTTTTGCTCTAGCGGGATCATCTCAGCTTTTTCCTTAAATCGCCGGCGCTTGGCCCTCTCGAATATAGCCGTCTCGCGTTCTCGATCAGCTTTACTTTTCAATCGAGCTTCATTAAGAAACGCGCCAATCATTTCGATTGATAACTCCGGAACCCTTCACTCAGTATCTGCCCCCAGCGTTTTAGTGCCAGAAGTCCCTTCATCGTTCGTGGTCGAATGGGATATCATATGACAGCTCGCCACATATCCCTCGGATTCATCCGATGAACTTTCTTCTTCATCTTCTTTTTGAAAGACGTGATCAAGGAAATCTTGAAGCGTAATGGGAGTCCACGCCTTTTGGTTATATTCATCCAGCGCGTCGATTTGCTTTTGTAAGTCTGTGCGCTTGTCGCCAGGCTTCACGGGCTTCTTAGATTTCTTCTTCTTCCTTTTCGAAGATTTTGACGGCTGGCTATGAACGCTTGAACTACTACCATCGGTCTTCGGAGTCGGTCGTGGCTTCAACATCCTCTCAATAACCTGCGGTTCTAAGGGGTTCTTCCACTTGACCGCTGGACAGGTCTGAAGATCATTTAGCATTCTCCTCGTTTTGGCTGATAATACAACCTCCCAGGGAGCTTCCTCAATGACGGAGCATGTTGCCCCCAGCGTATTTGTCCCCTTAGAGGTGTGGGGTTGCGGAGGATTCACCTTCCATTTGTCAGATAGCGCAAATTTGCCCTGACGGTACTGGTTCTCAAGCCAATTCTTGAAAACGTAGCAATCCTCGATGGGATGGCCTAGCACTCGATGGTAAGGGCAGTAATTGGGCTCGTTGACGTCATTCAGTTACAATGGACGCTTTGGATCTGGAAGATTTATGAGTCTGTTGTGCAACGCCAGATCGAATAGCCTCCTCGTTTTATCGCGGGGGAAGGAGTAAGGACGTCCCATCCTGTCCTCAAGGGGTACGTATGGGCGCGTATTGTTTGGACGAGCAACCGGCTTTGAGTCGCTCGGTTGTTGTTGGGCATTAGCGACAATGATCGCTTTTCCCTTTCCTTTATCGTTTCGGGAGTCCGGCTTTGGGAGAGGGGGTTTATGGCCCATCTAGTCCATCTGCGCTAGTTTGTCGATCAAAGCCTGGAAAGTAGTCGGCTTGAAGAACATCATAAACTGCGAGATGGTTGCCTGTAGATCAAGGGTTCCAACAAACATTCCCACCGCTGGAGCTTCTTCTATGCACTGTTCGCACTTTGACCATAGATTTCGCCACCGTATAGCATACTAAACCCATGTCTCGCCGGCTTTTACCCTGGCATTAATCAGTGCCGTCATCGGGGTACGCTCACTGGCACTTGCAAAACGTTGGGTGAAGAGTAGCTCCATCTCCGCAAAGGTTTTAATAGAGTCGTTGGGAAGCTCAGAATACCATTCGAATGCCGAGTCTGATAAGCTTCCAACAAACTGGCGAAGCAAAAGCTTGTCGTCGCCACCGGTATTACCGCAAAGAGCCCTGAACTGGGCCACATGTTGATGGGGATTGCCGGTCCCTTTGAAGACATGAAACTTGGGAATTGTGTAACCCGGCGGGTACTTGATTTGGTCATACCAGCCTGGATACGGTCGTCCCGTTTTTACGACGTGACCGGCTGCTTCGGCAGCGTGACGAACCTTTATTTGCTGGGCTATGTATTCGTCCAGATCGGTCTTAGAGATTGTATCCTCTTTAGCTGTTAATAGAGCCGGTGGCGGATTTGATGCCTCCCCCCTATCGTCTTCAAGAATGATCGGGAGATCTCCGGCAGGTGTATCTTGTTGAATCATCATGCCCACCATATCCTGGAATAGGAGGGCCATCCGTTGTATCTTGGCCGCTTGTTCAGCAGCCTCTCTATCTCTCTTTTCCAGTACTCGGCGAAGGAACTCGGCGTCGGTCTCTTCCTCCTGGCGCTCGTCTAAGGACGTCTCAGGGTTCTCCTTCGGCCCAGTGAGTGCAGCCATTGTGGTCATCATCTCCTGGAGCTTTTGTTGTTGCTCCTGAGCCTTGGTCACTGATCAGGTAAGCGGTCGGTGACCCGTAGCAGTACGACTTTCTTCCTTTCCAGAAGCCAAATAAACCGTATGAACAATTGTGCCCCCTGACTTGGGGCGTTCAGGTTCACTGCTTTTAAACTTTGCTGGTGACGCGGGAGCTTTCTCTGGCCTTTTTCTTTTGTGGACCATTGAGGTTGAAGGAGCCGTTGAAGTGGGCATCCTAGCATTTGTTGCCCCCTGCTGTTTAATGGGGCGGTTTTTGTCATTTTCCACCTTTGCCTTTTTCTGGCGACGAAAGTGGTCTGAGTCAATCACGGAGTCTTGAACCCTCCGCCAAACTTTATAAATTTTTGACGACAGCCGTTGAGAGGGCTGTTCCTGCTTTGCCTCCGGAGCTTTTTCCATAAGCGGAGGAGATCTTTTCAATGTAGCAATTGGAGAGTTCTTTCTCACCTTCCTCAGCAATTCAAAGCTGTTCCCAGTTGGAACAGCAGCGTTGACCTCCACCACTGGAGCAGGTGGGGTTAGCCCTGAGGGGGAGTTGTCCCCTGCTTTCCTCACTCGTCGCCAATGGCGACGTCGCGCACGACGAGCCGTTGGGACTAGTTCGGAAATCGAGATGGTTTCTTGTTGCCCCCTGTTTAAGTGTGGGGTAACTGCTGATGTCAGCCTATCGAAGACTGATGCCTTTTGACCAGCTGGGGGAGGAGTGGGAACCGTCAATCTTGTGAAGACCGACTCTCTGATGGGAGAAGCCGCTTTAACGACTTCCGGAGCAGCGACCGTTTCCCTCTTTGGGGCGGCCACTTTATAGTTCTGACCTAGCCTGGTGAAAACGGAGGCTGTCGGTTTAGTAGCGGGCGACCCGTTGACAGGGGTCGTGGTAGCAGTGAGCCGGTCGAAGACCGACTTTTTGTTCACTTCCGGTGCGGATATCGGCATAGAGAAGCTTGTAGGTGGGACCATGGTCCCGAAAAACAGGCCGGTGGTGGCCTGGGTCACTTGGCCTACCGGTAGAGTAAGGAAAGAAGCCGCATGGGGCCCATACGTCACCCCTCCTGGTGAAGTGGAGCGTCTGTTGCAGTGGCATTTCGAGCAGCTGCAGTTGGAGGCCATTGAATCTTGAGTTCTGCGCCAGACAAAAGACCAAATCTTAGCAACTTGAAATCCGAAGACAACCATTTAACAAACCGCGATTGGTTCGCGAAGACGACACACGAAGTGTGGAGTGGAAAGAGGAAAAGGTCCCACCGGGCGTGCCAGAATCTGTTCCCCTACGAAAGACGGCGCGACGCGAAGACGTCTTGCCTGAGATTCGGGGCAGATGCTATATGGTTTTATCTGTCCACCTCTCCGAAGATGCCGAGTTGATTTACGGCACCGTGTATCGGAGGTTTAGATGGATGCGGCCGATGTAGCAGACTTCGTCAGATTCCCCCTCAGGATGAGGGGTTTTTGATTGTGGGGACGCTCTTCCCTGCAGGCGCAAGCCCCTGCAGTTAATTACACTACCGCGTCGCGGTAACAACTTTCTCCTTCTCCAGAATTTCACTTCGTGTCGTGTGTGTTTGTTTTGTTTGTGGTTGCCCGTGGATTGTATACGGAGACTGAGTAATACCGTCGCCCGTAGGACGTGGATTAGTCCAAATCCGTGTTTACTTAGATTTGGGTTTGGTGTTTTTAGTTTAAGGATGCATTAGTCGCGTTGCGTCTAAGATCAACTTAAACGTTCGTTAAGGATACGTTAGTCTTGTTTTAGACTAAGATCCACTTAACGTAGTGATTAATTTAATGTATGGGCATCGGGACTCGTCACCTCTCTGACGTCGTTGAAGGATTACAACGACATGTATCAGAGGCGCTCGGAGATGTACCCTCGAACCGGAGTTGATTGGGCGTTTTATAATCCATGTGAATGTTTAAGGATACGTTAGCCGTGTTTAGGGCTAAGATCGACTTAGACGGGACCGTTTAGATCTGGCATAAGAGCATCCGGGCTCTATTGCGCCAGTTTAAGGACGTGGTGGTCCATTATTAGTTTAGGGACGTTTCGGTCCGATATTAGTTTAGGGACGTTTCGGTCCGATATTAGTTTGAGGACGTTTCGGTCCAACATTAGTTTAAGGACATTTCGGTCCATTATTACTTTAAGGACGTTTCGGTCCAACATTAGTTTAAGGACATTTCGGTCAATTATTAGTTTAAGGACGTTTCGGTCCAACATTAGTTTAAGGACATTTCGGTCCACGAGTTTAAGGACCCCGCAGTCCATATGGGTGTGTGGTCGTTGGGACCCGTCACCTCTTTGATGTCGTTGAGGAATTACAACGATAGATGTCAAAGGAGTTCGGAGATGTACCCTCGAACCGGACGTAAATTGATTTAGGAGAGCCATTTTGCTCAGTCAATTTAATTTAAAGACTTATGGCCACGATTGGGCTAAGTCCATTGCTTTTGCATTTCTTTTGCTTTTATTTGGGCTTTTCCCAAAAAGGATGCAGAGCATCAATTTTATTTGGGCCCAGCCCTTTTATTGCTTTGCAATTTATTCTGACCTGCTAGGTCTTTTGATTTGGGCCTGGCCCTTCAAGTAATGTATTGTACTTGTGCAAAGCACCAAGAATCTTTTTAGATTCAGGAAAAGAAGTGCAGAGCACTTTTTAGTTTCTTGATCTAAATTTAGATCAAAGAAAAGAAAAGAAAGAAATCTTTTCTTTCTTTCTGTTTCAGAGAACCAGAGGTTCATAGCAAGTGCAAGGCACTATTTTTATTATTTTTATTTATTTATTTATCTAAGAACCAGAGGTTCATAGCAAGTGCAAGGCATTATTTTCATTATTTTTATTTATTTATTTATCTAAGAACCAGAGGTTCATAGCAAGTGCAAGGCACTATTTTTATTATTTTTATTTATTTATTTATCTAAGAACCAGAGGTTCATAGCAAGTGCAAGGCACTATTTTCATTATTTTTATTTATTTATTTATCTAAGAACCAGAGGTTCATAGCAAGTGCAAGGCACTATTTTCATTATTTTTATTTATTTATTTATCTATTTAAGATCACTGATCTTGTTTTCTAGATCAATAATCCATTCTTTAAGATAATTTCCTCTTATCCCCAAGGTTTTTACCTTCTTTTTTGTGTTCTCCAGAAATTCTCAAGAGTTCTCTCTTTTTTTTTATTCAATTGTCTATATCCAATTGTCTCTCTATTTTGAAATGGGGTCTGGGGTCCTTTTTATAGTGCTCAAAGATCAGTTAAATTTGTTAAAAAGATCTTTTCTGAGTGATTCGGGGAATTTTCCCCACCGTTGGATCTTTGATCCAAAGGCCCCTGTCTTACAGAAGAAATCTTCTTGTTTTAACAAGAACAGAAAAGATTTCCTTAAATCTTCATTCTGTTGTTGCGCAACTCACCAGTGCGTGACACGTGTCGCGCAGTAAGGCGCTTGCGCAGCTGTGCTTGCGCAACTACGCAGACACGTGTCGCGCAGTCAATGCTTGCGCAACTGCGCAGCTGTGCTTGCGCAACTGCGCAGCTGTGCTTGCGCAACTGCGCAGACACGTGTCGCGCAGCCAAGCGCTTGCGCAACAACGCTTGCACACCTGCGCAGACACGTGTCGCGCAGCCGTGCGCTTGCGCAGTTGTGCTTGCGCAACTGCGCAGACACGTGTCGCGCAGCCGTGCGCTTGCGCAGTTGTGCTTGCGCAACTGCGCGGACACATGTCGCGCAACCGTGGTTGTGCTTGCGCAACTGCGCAGACACGTGTCGCGCTGCCGTGCGCTTGCACAGTTGTGCTTGCGCAACTGCGCAGACACGTGTCGCGCCGCCGTGCGCTTGCGCAGTTAAGTGTTACTTATGTTTTTAAAGAGCCTTGCTCTGATCGGACGTATCGCCTTGGGCGTTGTGCTGCCGTGTCAACTTCTGACACGTGGCGCATTGCGCGCAGCGCACGGGAACCGAAGCGTTGCTTCAAAATTTGAATTTTCAAAATTCAAACAGAGCCTTGCTCTGATTGGGGGAACACCTAACAGTGACAATGTATATACAGTCCGGTCCGTTCGTCTATGAGTATCGCATATCTGCCTAGGGGGCTAGTAACGTCAGACCCCCAATAGCAGTATAAGTCGTGTCGGAGTGTAGCCCAATAACACCCTAAGATACTACTGGAGTACCTACCAGTAAATCTCCTGCCACCGCCGTGGGCTTTGTGTAATGGCTCTCCTAGACACAGCACGATCTCGCCCCCAATACCGGGAGAGACGAATCCCCTGCCGATCCGCTCACGTGCCTCCATATGGCTCGGGACTGTACCCAAAAACTACCTGTTTGCACGACCCCTTTGAGCCGTGGTAGGGTAGAAATCAAAGCACAGTGGGAACTCACACGAGACAAATGACGACCTCAGGTCGATGAACTTGTTGGAGATAGTTCCCTCAGAGTCAATTATTGGATCACAGGCACGTGATTGCGATGATTGAGGGAGGACCTATCCCGGTAGGACAGTCTTACTCGAGATGATAGTATGCTATCTGGTTTACCTTTATCATCGTGCACTGCTTGAGGTGACCTGACATGTCGCTATTGCACGTTGATAGAGCCCCTAGGATTCTTGCTTGACTACCGGCAGTATGAGGACGATCATATACGTGGGAGCTGGTAGTCTATAAGCACATCCTTAAAAGGTCCCTAGTCGTAGGAGTTTCGAGACAGGGCATCGATACTCCAGAGTAGACTAGTGTATACAGTCGAGACCCCGACGAGGGGCGGTGGCCGGTCTCACAAGCCACTGGTGTCAGTTGGTTCACCTAAGATGTATACAGGTGCTCATTGGGTTATGAGTACACCGGACAGGACTCGCCGGGAACCTGCTAGTTGGTCTTATACCAGATGTCAGATAGCAGTTCCCAGGTGACATGTGTACAGGTTAGTTCATCGACCTAAGATCGTCATTTGTCTCGTGTGAGTTCCCACTGTGCTTTGATTACTACCCTACCACGGCTCAAAGGAGTCGTGCAAACAGGTTTTAGTTGGGTACAGTCCCGAGCCACATGGAGGCAGTGAGCGGATCTGCAGGGGTTCGTCTCTCCCGGTATTGGGGGTGAGGTCGCGCTGTGTCTAGGAGAGCCATTACACGAAGCCCTCGGCCGAGGCAAGGAGATTTACTGGTAGGTATTCCAGTAGTATCTCAGGGTGTTCTGGGCTACACTCCGACACGACTTGTACCGCTTTTGGGGGTCTGACTTTTACCAACCCCCTAGGCCCGCCATGCGATACTCATAGACGAACGGACCGGACTGTACGGATATTGTCACTGACAGGCTCAGTTGGGTGTCGGGGTGAGCTTCCTCATCGACGTCCCTTTTGGTCAATAGCTGGTGGCCCGTCACGTATTGGCTTATACCTCTGACGTGCTAGTGGTTAAATCCACAGCCATAGTATTGACGAGTCTTTAGAGTCCACCACACTTTCAGCTACTCAAGATTCGGGCGAAACGCTGTAGAGGCCGTATGGAGATATGGCAGGGTCCGATCAGATACGTGCGGTATTGCACGGATCAGGATCGGACAGCTTTGTACTAGTGGCCGTATGGTTATATGGCAGCGTTCGATCAGATACGTGCGGTATTGCACGGATCAGGATCGGACGGATATTACTAGCCGGCTTTGGTTTAAGTCGGTCCTAGTTTAGTACAGTGTAGATTTTGTCTCATTGCATTTGTATCCGGTCGGAATACAGATGCGGGTGTGTATGCACAGTATGGGGTTTTCCTGTAATTTATTACGGGACCAGTTTTCTGGAGTTGCCAGTTTGCATTCCGTTCCGGCCGGTTTTCCTTTGTTCTTTCCCGGCCGGACTTTTATGATGGATGGGGTTATTTGCAGTTTTGCAAATAACATTTTGTGGAGGGTTTATTTGTAAGATGATTTATTATGAAAGCATCTTTTGATACCTTTCCTATCATTTGCTTTTTGTTGATGAGAAAGGATTTGATTCTTGATTAGAAGTGATGTGAGGTTGTTATCATGATGTTTAGGATATAGTCACCACATGCTTTACCCTACACTCACCTCCCTTCTTGCTTGATATTACCTCCTCCACCATTCTCATTTGGATGATGAGTTTTTCATTAGAAAAGAGAGAAGAAGAAAAAGAAAAGAGAGAAAGAAAAAGAATGAGAGAGTTCATCTTAGTTTTGGGAGGAATTCTTCATCTCCTTCTTCTTCTTGTTTTGGAAAAATGAAAGCACCATTTTTCCTAATCTCATTCCTCCATCAAGGCAACTACAAACCCTAAAAAGAGACAAGCATCTTCTACACTACATTCTACAGCACATCTTGGGCATGTCGAGTTGCCGGCTTCATGCCCGAGTTGCCTCGGTATTGAGGCGGGAGCCCGTAAAAGAAGAAGGCGATGTGGTGCCCTTTCCGGCGAGGAGGCGACGATGTGGAGGCAACACTTTCCGCGGGAGATCGGGACGATGACGAGAAGACCGGAGGACTCGGATCACTCGGTATACTTCTCACCCTATCTCTTGTATGCTAGCATTAGGTTAATGGTAAACGATCCGGGTTTTCATTGTCCGCGGTAGCGCCGGTTTCCGAGTAAGGAAAATTTTTATTCCGCATTTTGGCCTCGAGCAAGAGGCCGGGGCGCTGCCGTGGCGCAACATGGTATCAGAGCCACGCCATTAACCTTACCTAGCTTGTTCTAATGTGTTTGCGTTTCCGATCGACCGAAATTTCCAAAAACCGTATTTTTCTAGCACATCAGTTTCTGTCGAAATTTTTTGGAGTCTAAAAATTTTTCAGGTCGTCTCAGAATGATGTGCAGGGAGTTCTAAAAAAACTGCAAAAATTTGGTGACACGACTCGTCCGTACGACCGCGGAAGGGCGGCCAAAACACCCTTTTGGCCGCGCTTCCGCCGCAGAATTGTGGGGTCGTGTGATTATTTTTTTGCAGTGGGCATATAGGCTGTAATTAGGGGTTTTGGAATATTAAAATTGGGCCCAGGTTTTCTGTGAGTGCTACAGTATTGGTTGGGGGCCCACTTGTTAATTGTTTGATCGATCGGATATTTTAAACACATTATTTCACAGTATTTACATTATATCTGCGACCGTGAATGTCACTCGATCGGTAAATCCGGTCTAACTGCTATAGCCCGGTTAGACGGATTTGCGAACGTGACTTTCACGTTGATGTTCTATGTTTATGCTGTGATGTTGCGGATCGGTCGTGGGGGATAGCCTGGATGCAATGCTAGTACAGTTTTGGTGTATTATGTACATTTGATATTGCGGGGCGAGCGTCCGACATGTGGACTGCCGTCACTGCCTGATTGTATTATTCTTTTGGGGCACGACCTGGTTGCGGTCGATGTACCCGGTATATGTATATTTTATTTTCTGTACTAGGATTACCCCGCGGAGGGGTGCACGGATAGCCGGGTTCTAGAGGGCAACGGGCCCGCATCTCATGGCATTGAGACGGAAAGGGCTTCACTCTAGGATTGGCGGGCTATTCGCCGCACTCGTAGGGGGTACAGGTTGACCCAGGAGGGGTGCCCAAGTTACCGGATTCCGTGAAGTGCTGGGTAGTCCATTCACGGAGCTGAAGGGGGCTGCCTCGCTTCAGGTTTTGGCGGGTGACTTGCCGCGCCCGTAGGGGTCTAGGATTTCATTGCACAGGCTATCCACACGACCAGGGGAACGTCGGGTTTCAGCAGCGGCTCTGTGAAACCCGGGGTTTCCAGATATCTGTATTGTTCTGTGATGCGGTACATTTCTGTGATGTTGCATTCTTATCACGCCTTGAGCGAATATAATATATTGGTATATATATTAGTAGATGTTGTATATGTTTTACATCCGCGCTAGTCCAGTCCCCGCTCTGTCGTTAGTTAGCTAACCTAACGGGTAATGACGGGACCCAGTGGCGAATGCGGATGGCATATACGTACGTCAGTATATTTTCGTTCTTTATTGGTGTGATCATTTGATGGGACTGCGTTGATTCGGATCAATGCAAGATAAACAAACCTATTCTGATGTTGTTGGAACATATTTCAAAAAGCTGTTATTGCAAGGACGTTCACTTTTGTTTTGCATCGTGGTATTCATTTAGAATATCCTGCTCCTCAGTCGACGAGGCAAGGGCCGAGATCCCTTCACCGGGAGTGACCCCTTGGACAGAAGTTTGCGTCAGGGCATTAACTTCACTATAGCCGATTACTTTTGCTTTGCATCGTGGTATTCAGTTGGAATATCCTGCACCTCATTCTACGGGGAAAGAGCCGAGATCCCTTCACCGGGAGTGACCTCTTTAGCAATGGCTTTCGTCACTATATTTTTATAAAAACTATGCAGTTCCTTCAACGATATCAAGTTCATTACGTTAAAGGTTTTTCGCCAAAAACCAGCCATAACCCTCCGTCATTTCTTACAAGTATTACTTGGTATTCGTGCTGCGTTTGTTGACTGTGTCAAGGCGTAGTGTGCGGTAGCTAAGTAGTGTTTGTTTGTAGCATATTAATGGGATTGGTTAGGACAGTCGGGCGGCCTTGTTGACTGTGTCAAGGGCTCGTACGGGTGGGTTTAATGCAATCCAGGATAATGACGGGTTGAACTTGACTAGGACTCTTTGATTTGTTGACTGTGTCAAGGTCACTTGGGTCCTAGGGGTAAAAATCACATCGAGAGTTTCAAAAGAACTGAAACTTGCCAGGCATGCGCATACCTTCTGGAGTGTGGTGACTTGAGTGGATTCCGTCAAGTTATCATGCGATGATAGTTGGATCCCGATTCCCACTGATGAGTTAGTTTACTCCTCGGGTGACCCCGACTAATTCTTCTTTCAGGTTTGGAGGAGAATTTGAGGTACAGTGGGAGGTTTCCAGATTAGATAGAGTGATAACCATTCTGATCTAGGTTAGAGTGCACGCTGAGTGTTTCTTTTCTCTCTCTTTGGCAGCGACCATTGACCCGACCCTGGACTTTGACTCAGTGACCAAGTTGACCGAACTTTCTTAACACTGGCTTTTGGATTGTCAGAGTTGCAGACCCCATTGCCACTCCTACTTTTACCCTTTTCTCCAGGACACCCCGTATTACTGCGAACGTCCACTTCCATTAGACAAAACCATCGTATGGTTAGATACGAACTCGAAGGAATTCGAGGATGGTTTCCGGTTCTGGAGAAAACGGATAGGATTATTCAGTTGTCTTTTCTCTTCACCTTCTCTCATTGCGAGTACTCCTTGGTTTAGGAGATAGTACACCTATTACGCAAATTGGATAGTCTTCTTCCAAACCTTAGGCTGGTGCCGAACGGTGGGCAATGAAGGAAACCAATTAGCATAACGATGGTGTGCAGAAGGTATTAAGATTAAGACAAAGCAAGGGATTAGTAGGAGGGCAAAGTAAATTGCGACTGATATTCACGACCAAACCAAGTATTTCTTCGCCAATCCTAAATCACCTTTGTATTTCTCCAGGACACTCCGTATCACTACGAAGATCCACAGTTTATTGGATACTCCATCGTATGGTTATATACGAACTCGAAAGGAACTTGTTCCAGTTCGGGGATGGATTCTGGTTCAGGAGAAATAGGAATAAAGTACATTCAGGTGTCTTTTATCTTCACCTTCTCTCGCATTGCGAGTGCTCCTGGGATTAGGACAGTACACCCTTTATGCTTTTTGGATAGTCTTCTTCCAAACCATAGGCTGGTGCCGAACGGTAGGGAAGGAAGAAAACCATTTGGCCTAAAGGGGTGTGCAGACTGTAATGACTAAAGACATATAAAGGGATTTGGACAGATGGCAAAGAGATATACGGTTACAGTTGTGAATCTGGACGATGGAAGAGGCATTACTAGGAATACCAGGATACCCCAACGAAACATTTCAATGTTTCAGTTTCACCGTGTACTGTTAATGGAAAACTGATTTCCCAGTTAGACACTTGCTCCAGGGTATGTATTTACCAGGTATGATTCTCACATCTGTATGGTTTTACAGATGCTGAGTGGGAGTAAGTTATTGGGAATAGGGTGATCATCCTCATTATATCGGGATTCGTTGTAATCGGTGATATTTGAGGAGATCATCTGGGCTGTTTGCCGGTCGGCAAATATTTGGTTTTGAATATCCGCTGTTGTGCACCAATTTCAAATTAATATATCTGTACGTCTATTTTCATAGAGTGAGATATACCTTTTGATATTATGTCGATGACATTTACCTATATCAGTGGATGGTTAGGTAAGGAGCATTAAACAGCGGTGTAATTCTTCTTAACCATAAGTACAGTTTTCAACCTACGACACACAGTGAAAGAGTTGTTAGACTCAGCGGACTTATACAGAGTATTGTATGTTGTCCAGTGTCCATTAGGACAGAGGGGTTGGTCCTCATACTATATTCTGTTTACTTTTAACTTCTCTAGTACTTAGACATGTGTTTCGTAGGAACACAGGGTCTAATTTTTGAGGAGTTATGGGTATTTGAATAGAGTAGAGAACCAGGTATAGCAAGTATCGGGATTCTTCAAAGTGATCGAAGATGTAGATACTTGTGTATGGTGTTCAGTAGATAGTAATGATTAAGAGAAATTGCTTCTCTTTCAGGTTACTCATAATTGGAAGCATTCCTAAGTTGAGTAACGCTGATCGGCCTCCTTCCATTTAGTTTACATGCACTGGAGATAGTTGCATGATTTGAATCTGGTTCAATTAAATCAGTGCCTCTGTTTCTATATTGGATATAGAACAGTTCATATCTTGACATTGTTAAGGTACGGGGAGTTGTCCGGCTTATGCTTAAAACCAGACACTGGACAACTCAAGGCACGTTTCTGTAATGGCTGTTTGTGGGTTGACCCAGGCTATGACGAGGGTTGACTTTCTACCATCTGGATGAACAATAGCAATATTGTTCTAGACTCGCCACATTTTAAAAGAAATGGATTTTTCAAAAACAGTAGTGGGAGTATGGTAGAACTGGAAGTGATTCCAGAACCACAAACGATTACCGAAGATTTGATAAGGAACCTAAAGATTCAATCTGATTTGACATTCCATTGGCCACTCCGCAGATACGGTGGGTAACTTCAGGCACCCGAGAGGTGCTCCGGTAGCCTCAAGGACGGTAGCAGGGAAGTTCTTGTTTACCCACACTTGCCATTGTTGTTGTTCCAGGCTGCGAGACCCGGCAGGAGGATGAGTATAGAATCGTTCTAAACTAGCTTTAGAAGTGCACGTCTATATGACTCTGCCAGAGGGTTGTCGTAGTCAGTGGGAGCAGCGGAAGCATTGGTGGACATCAGGCTTATGTCTATTTATAGACCAAAGCAGATGTAGCGGAGATAGATCATCTATTTCTGACCTGACAGTCACAGGTTTGACTTCATCAGAATAAGGGGTGGATCTGTTGAGAAGGTAGTAGGAAGTGATATTTCTATACTACGATCGGTTATACTATGGTCGTCACACAGTGGTTTCTCTACACAGGACTTGGATATTATATCAGACATACTGGTTACTAGATCTATGGTTTTAGATCTAGATTTGGGTGGTTTCCCAATCTGGGTACCTTGACAGCATTCTATGAGTATTTAGAATGGACGACTCCTGGCACGGTAGTGCACCTGCAGTTGATGGAGTCACCCTCTCTAAAGGTGTCTTATAGACTAAAGGGGAGAGGGATACTCATGATTGGCAGATCACTTGCTTAGGCAATTGAGTCAATCATGGGATGTCAAGTACCACACCAGGTGTTTTCTTGCACTAGATGCAATAAGTTGATATTGATCCAATCCTGGAGAAACAGTCGGAAGCAGTTTTAGAACATAAGTGGATGTTCTAGGGATATGATAACGACAGCCTCATTTGGGAGACAGTTATCATTCCAGGCTTCCAAGGTGACATGGACGAAAAGGAGGCTGTCAGAGTTATAGTTTTCCCTCTGACGAGGGGCAGTATTTTGGACAGGTGGTCCAAGGCAATACTGAGGGCGGCATGGCGCAGGATACTGATTGAGTTCAGTTATCGATACAGTCTAAGAAGTTTGGATTTGGAGTTCATTTATGAGCTAGGTCCCATCAGACATCCAGACGTTCCAAGACAGGTATTGCTCATTTCGGGAGATGGCTTTCTCCGCGAACTTGAGATATAGAGAGACATATAAAGAAACTTCTCTGCGGACCCACTCACTGAGGCTATTCCTCGAACGCAATAGTTTCGCAAACGAGCTTTGTGAGACTGACTAGTAGAGGAGTTGGTTGTTCGGTATCACACGGGCTGTGAGTATGCGGCATCGCAATAATTAGCCTTGAGTGCAACTGAGAGATTGTTGGAGATAGTGCCCTCAGAGTCAATTATTGGATCACAGGCACGTGATTGCGATGATTGAGGGAGGACCTATCCCGGTAGGACAGTCTTACTCGAGATGATAGTATGCTATCTGGTTTACCTTTATCATCGTGCACTGCTTGAGGTGACCTGACATGTCGCTATTGCACGTTGATAGAGCCCCTAGGATTCTTGCTTGACTACCGGCAGTATGAGGGCGATCATATACGTGGGAGCTGGTAGTCTATAAGCACATCCTTAAAAGGTCCCTAGTCGTAGGAGTTTCGAGACAGGGCATCGATACTCCAGAGTAGACTAGTGTATACAGTCGAGACCCCGACGAGGGGCGGTGGCCGGTCTCACAAGCCACTGGTGTCAGTTGGTTCACCTAAGATGTATACAGGTGCTCAATGGGTTATGAGTACACCGGACAGGACTCGCCGGGAACCTGCTAGTTGGTCTTATACCAGATGTCAGATAGCAGTTCCCAGGTGACATGTGTACAGGTTAGTTCATCGACCTAAGATCGTCATTTGTCTCGTGTGAGTTCCCACTGTGCTTTGATTACTACCCTACCACGGCTCAAAGGAGTCGTGCAAACAGGTATTAGTTGGGTACAGTCCCGAGCCACATGGAGGCAGTGAGCAGATCTGCAGGGGTTCGTCTCTCCCGGTATTGGGGGTGAGGTCGCGCTGTGTCTAGGAGAGCCATTACACGAAGCCCTCGGCCGAGGCAAGGAGATTTACTGGTAGGTATTCCAGTAGTATCTCAGGGTGTTCTGGGCTACACTCCGACACGACTTGTACCGCTTTTGGGGGTCTGACTTTTACCAACCCCCTAGGCCCGCCATGCGATACTCATAGACGAACGGACCGGACTGTACGAATATTGTCACTGACAGGCTCAGTTGGGTGTCAGGGTGAGCTTCCTCATCGACATCCCTTTTGGTCAATAGCTGGTGGCCCGTCACGTATTGGCTTATTGTAACGATCTAGAAATCGTTTTGTGCTTGTTTGTGCTTTTGGGTGAAATTCATCGGTATTGTCAGTCTTATACCGATTGCGATCAAACGGCCATATCGACTTACCAGCACCTAGTTTTGAGAAAATAAAGCTTGTGCGCATACTTTGAGAGTATATGGGACGTTTTGGTGCAATTTGAATTTTTCCCATTTTTAATGTTATTTTAATCCGGTTTGCACTTTTCTGGAAATCTTCTCTTTTCACTTTTCTTAAAAATTCTCTAAGTTAAACTTAACCCTCATCTTTTAGAGTGTGTGGCCTAGGTTTAAAGAGGAAAAAGAAAAGAAAAGAATTGAAAAGAATAGATTAGAAGATGCATGCATGTTTGACTTTGAATTTCTATGCATTAATTGTTGGAAATTGCATGGAAATTCCCTCTCTCTCTCTCCTCCCTCCACATGGCCGAGCCCTCTCCCTCTCATTTCTGCACTTGGCCATTTCTCATCTCATTCCATCACAATTTCTTCATAAATCCTCAAAATTCTTCACAAGTTATCACAAAATCATATTTTGTGCATGATTTCTCACTTGGATGTCTTGGTGTGTTCTTGAGCTTGGATCTTTGGCTTCCTTTGTGTAGGTATATTCTCTTACTGCTATTTTAAGTGTTTTTAGTGTAGTTAAGCTTTTTAAATTCTGTTTAGATTGTTAAATTAGGGTTTGATACGAAATATCGTATTTTGATATCGGTTTGTGGTTTTGATAACCTGCTTTGATCCGGGATGTCTACTGATGAATTCAACATAGTGAGAGTGTTGTACTAGGGGACCTGGAGCACCACCACCAAGACGAGCCCCATGGCGCCGGCCACGGCCGGCGAGAGCAAGAAGAGGGGCCGGCGACGCCGGCCAGAGAGTGGAGTTAGGGTTTGGGGTTTTGTCTGTAGGTGTCTGCTAGGGTTTGGGTTCCTCTGGTCTTGTTGAAATTGTTTAGTTTTCACAGTAGCAAAATCTGGGATCAATTGTGCAGTTTCTAGTGTTTCGTGTTCGTGCGATACGTGTTACGACACGCGTCGTGCCGTTTTAGTGGTTTCGCTCTTAAGTTGTTTTCGTCGTGTCGCTACTCTCGTTAGCCACGATACGAACACTTAAGAGGTGTTTGTGTGTTGTTGTGTCGGTTAGATATAGCTAGTTCGTATTTCGTAGCTATTATTGATATATGTATATTGTTGTTGTCTATGTGTTGCAGGTTCGCAGACGAGGACTACGGACACTGCCACAGGGGGATTCAGGTGGTAGATTCATCTAGCTTGGAGTGTGGGTGAGTAGATTTAACATCTACAGGGGAATCGCCCGCATGGCGTTATGCGTCTGGGCTAGAAACCTTTACCTTTGTCGTATATTCTATATCATGTTTAGAATTGCGCATATACCTGACTGCTTAGTGATAGTTGTGATTTGATTAGTATCCTTAGGACACTGCACTATTATTGACGGCTCAGATTGCGAGAGCACTGATTGGATGCCACACACACCGTCAATAATTGCCATGTCATACACGACCATATTTTAGAAATGCTATTGTATGGTTAGGAACATTGTGACTTTGATACATATTTTCTTATCGCTATACTTAGACTTGACATGCTAGTTCCTGTTTACCTATAGGATGCTGTACCTTTAGTGCTAGGTACATATACACCTAGGGACATGGATACAGGTGTACTTACATTCCATACTTTACCTATATCTGATAGGTATATTACATCATGACATTGATATTTCCATACATATGTATACCTGATAGGTATATCACATCAGCATACAGGCAGGTTTACATGTATTGCATACCTATATCTGATAGGTATACTACATCATCACAGAGATCCAGGTGTACTTGTATTTCATACTTATACCTGATAGGTATATTACATCATCATATTGGCAGGTGTTCTCGTATTGCATACTTATTTATACCTGATAGGTATATCATATCATCATATAGGTAGATACTTATATTACTGCTTTACGATTCATGTATTCATTTATTATCTGGTGAATGCTATGCTTTACATTTATACGCTTTCATTACAGCTTCATATTGCGTATACATTATTCATGGATTATCGCATTGTTATATGGATTTTTCATGATGTTTTCTGGATTTGGGGACCGTGGTAGTTCATGAAATTATGCATACATGAAGACCCGGTTTTCCTTGAGATGATATTATAGCATCCACCATGAGATTTATCGGTGCAGATATATATATCCTATGCGAGGAGGCGTTGAGAGCCGCATGAGGATACATGGTGGGGCCCGGAGGTACCCCGAAGCTAGAATGTTGTCGGAGTGAGCCGATGTCGCACTGAGGCGATGAGGCCTAGGGGAGCCATACTTTCCGGTGACATTACCAGAGACTCGGCGGATATCAGGGGGATACCGTTGGGAGTCATGTGCGTATCGATACGTCGAGAGGCGAGGGGCAGACAGAGGCACTCGAGCTCTCGTGATAGCGTATGATACGTACTTATCAGTTTTTCTGTGTCGATGCTTGACACATTGGTTTTTATGATATTCCTAAATACTCTTGTATATATAACAGGGGATTGAGCCGCTGTTATATATGCCTTTACACCAATATTAGTGGAATGGGACGCTAATATATGTGTACTGCCCTCATCATATTTATATATGTCATTATATTTAGGATGTTAGAACTGTGCTGGAGATTTGACTTGAGATTCATGAGATTCATTGGGATTGGATGATGATATCGTACACACTAGAGATGTGAGATCCACTTAGTGGTACATATGATATATTGTGATATATACTGAGATTGTACAGACGAGATATGTGAGATCCACTAGCTGTTGTACATGTGATATAGGTGAGAGATACCTGATATTGTACAGACGAGATATGTGGGATCCACTAGCTGTTGTACATGTGATATAGGTGAGAGATACCTGATATTGTACAGACGAGATATGTGGGATCCACTAGCTGTTGTACATGAGATATATGGGAGATATACAGATATTGTACATACTAGAGATGTGAGATCTACTTGACTTGTACATTCGACACTTATGTGAGATACATTTGATATTGTGTAGTTGAGAAGATGTGACATTTAGACGATATGAGAGCGGATTTGGTGATTGATTGAGGATTTGGGATTTGACTTGTCTTATTGGATTGTGATCCTACCACGATGTCAGGATTCCGTGGAAATGACATATTTCACTCCATACCTCATCATTATATACTTGTGCACTATTTACTTGTATTAGGAGTACCTGTGAAAGTACATTCCTGAGAGTTGCACATTTACTTTCTCATATCCCCAGAGCATGATTATTGCATACTGTTGTCACATTATTATTGCAGGACATATTGGTGGTACTTGATAGTGTACTTTTCATTATTACGTACTCATGACATGCTATTATCATTGAAATGGACATATATACTAGATTCATGCTGTACGTTCATTCCCGCGATTACCTGCATATGTTATTTACTATTCACGAGTTGGCAACTCACCCCCGTTGTGCCACAGGTTTTGCTGGAGTTTCCCAAAGTAGTCAAGGCAAGCTATTCAGCTTTTCAGCTATACACCATCTTTCATCTTTTGGGTTGCGGATACCACTTCGCCTGCTAGTGTGCAGTTTTGCCAGGTGGGTTTTGTGGGTATTCAGAGAGTGTATTGTATATTCGTTGTATATTGTACTCTCCATCTACTAGCAGTTATTGTGACTTAGAGACTTGGTGAGGACGGATTTGTATATATTGTGGATTTTATACAGTTCCTTTTCTTTTGTCTCTGATTTCTTCGCTACGGCGTCGTATATCTGTTGTGGTATTGTTTTCCGCCGTTGGGCGTGGATTTTGCTCCCGTTTGGGATGCTTTATATTATATCTATGTTGTACCCTTTTTAGGGGCTTGTTTTATAAAGGAGGTGCTGCCAAAATTTTACAGAAAATGTGGACTATTTTAAAGAATTTGGGTTGTGATTTCAAATGTTTCCAAAACTTATTATTATCTTTTCCGTATTTTTATGGTTTAGATTTCTGGGTTTTGGCTTTCTTTTACTGCGTTACGTCTGGAGGCGTTGCGTAGTATTAGGGCCATCACGTACCATTTTTGGGTCGTGACAAAGTTGGTATCAGAGCGTGGTTTTTACCTTTCGGAGTGTAGGATGACCTGGTATGATGGAGTAGGTAACCTAAGCGGAGTAACGTACTGTGGGTATGTCTGCAGCATACTTACGATGCAGTATTTCGCCTAAAGTGCCTAAGTACAATTTCTTGAGATTCCTTCCTTGATGATTCATATCCTTGAGATTCGATTTCCTTGTTCTTATCGAATCCTATCTCTATTTATAGTCTTGCCATTGATGACTACGGGGACTCAGAGTGATGCAGCGAGAGCCGAGGTCAGGGTTAGCTCGGGTGAGACGAGCACTGACCAGGAGGGCACTCGTGTTGCACAGTTGCAGATGGATCAGCCTTCGACTGATCAGCTAGCTAGGCTTGTGACAGAGATGCAGGATTTGCGCCAGACGATGAGATCATTAGTTGATGCCATTCGAGCGCAGCGACAGGAGGTTGTCACCCCAGTTGGACAGTTGTTCCTTGGGATCAGCGTGCAGCAGTCTGTTACTTATGTAGTACCAGCGGATGTAGCTCCAGTTGACGAGACACGTATTCCAGAGACTTTGCGAGTTCCAGGACAGTGGAGGACCCGTGCAGGTGTGCCAGTCCAGGGACAGAGGTTCAGTCGTCGTGACAGGTTTCGTGCACGGCATGGGAGTACTAGAGGTGTGAGACGAGGACAGTCGTCTAGCTCTTATTCCCAGGATGGTCAGCAGTTTTCTTCCGGATGTTATCGGTGCGGGAGTTTGGATCATCGGGTTAGAGTTTGTACTGAGCCACGTAGATGCGAGACAGCTATACCGCAGAGTGGAGGATTTCAGCCAGTTGTGGGTAGGAGGCAGACACGAGGGTTTGTTTCTACTCAACCGGACGCCCGGACGTCCAATGCAGATGTGTCAGGTATCCTTGTTCATGTTGATGTACTTGTTGGTTTTTCGCACTTTGTGCCGTGGTTGGGACGAGGATCGTGTTAGCTAGATCAGCCGTTTTGTTGTGTTAACTTCTGGCAACGATTCTTTTGGTTGCGCGACACGTATTTCAGTCGTATGCCAGTTGGTGAGGAGATTTTGCCGTCATTGGATCCTTCTAGAGATGTTGGATTTGACGTTCTCCTGGGCATGGATTGGTTAGTTACGTGTTAGGCGTCTGTGGACTACCGTGTGGAAACAGTCAGGATTTGTTTTCCCGGCGAGTCAGTTCTTGTTGTGCAGGTGGATAGTTGTGCCGCCTCTCACAGCTTGAATTCAGCCTTGTTCGCTAGTCAGCTTTGGAGGAGATGTCGTGGATTCTTGGCGTTCATTCGAGATACCGGAGCCACATTGGGATTGTTGGGCTGGGTAGTTATCGTGCAAGAGTTTTCCGACGACATTCCAGAAGAGTTAGCGAAATTCAGGGAGCTTAAGGATCTGCTGCAGAGTTGTTTGTTGGGAGGTTTGTGTGTCTGAGTGTTTCGCTTGTGGGAGTCCTATTTCTGTTCGTTCAGGAGGATGACGACAGTTTGCGGTTGTGGATTGATGGATCGTCAATTGAACCGGCTTATGGTGCGGCTAGGTATCTGTTACCTTGTTTTGATGATTTCTTCGATCAGCTCCAGAGTGCGAGACTTTTCTAAGTTTGTTTGGGATCTGGTTATCATAGTTGCGGGTTCGGAGTGATGGCATTCCGAATACTGTTTTTGTGCGTGCTACGGGCAGTTTGTGTGTTGGTAGTGTCGTTGGACTTGCCAATGCCCTAGCAGCATTTGTGGATATGATGTACCAGATTTCTTCAGGCCGTTCCTCGACCAGTTATTGTTGTGTTTTGACGACATTCTGGTTTATTCTTTGTGTCTTGAGGAACAGGAGCAGCTTTTGAGAATTTGTTTTGCAGACATTGGTAGAGCCAGTTGTTGCTAGATTCTCGGAGTGTTCCTTCAGGCTTGTTTGTGTTGACTCCTAGGTCTTGTAGTTACGGGAGACGGTTTCGTATGGTTCCGAGGGAGATCGTGACCGTACAGCTTAGACCCAGACTTGTGTTCGGACAGAGGTCCTTTGATTTTGGGTTTAGCAGGTTTTTGCCGCCGTTTCATGCAGGATTACTAGAGTATTGTTGCACCGTTGACTGTAAAGACCTAGAAAGGAGGTTCTTTTCTGTGAACTGAGGCATGTGTGCAGAGTTCTCAGCAGTTGGAGATTCAGTTAGCAATTGCATCAGTTCTTGCTTTTGATTCGGAGACCTTGATTTGTGACAAGGTTGTGCTAAGTTAGGGATGCGTTTGATGTACCTGATGATTATCGGGTAGAGACGTGAAATCCTAGAATAAGCACATCAGTCAATTCTCTGTGTTCATTCAAGTTCCGCCAGCTTTGACGTGACTTGTGAGATAGTTACGGGTGGACAGGAATGTAAAGAGAAATTTCAGGTTTCGTTTCAGGGTGTTTGTTTGGTTTGTTATTTGCGGCAGTTGGGATCGTCACTCGCCATTGTAGGATACTTCTGGATAGCTGTTATCAGGAGACATTTCAATTGGCAACTTTTAGGTGTAGTCAGGTAGTGTCGATCACCAGTCTGTTTCTCTGACTCAGCATAGTAGGATTTTTGGACCTCAGCTTGTCTAGAGACTTCGGAGATGTTCTAGTTGGTCTCTTGAGATCCTTTATGTGAGTTAGTTTTCGTTGCTTTAATTTGGCACTTCCGCCCAGATTATAGATTATTCACCCCGTTTTCATGATGTTGATTTTTGGCAAATACCTTCATGACTTTTTCACATGATTCAGCACAGACCATTAGAGTGGACTCGATCTTTTCGTTCACCGACAGCCATGTGTGTAAATGGTTTGGCAGGTGAAGAAACCTCGGTCAAGGGTCTTGCCATCTGTGAAGAGTTTTCTTGGACGTAGCTGTATAGTGAGGGGATCACTTGGGAAGCTGCGAGTGAGATTTGGGAGTTTTTGTACTCTTCTCTTTGAAGGTATGCTTGGTGAAATTTTAAATTCGGGGACGAATTTTTATAAGGGGGGGAGATTGTAACGATCTAGAAATCGTTTTGTGCTTGTTTGTGCTTTTGGGTGAAATTCATCGGTATTGTCAGTCTTATACCGATTGCGATCAAACGGCCATATCGACTTACCAGCACCTAGTTTTGAGAAAATAAAGCTTGTGCGCATACTTTGAGAGTATATGGGACGTTTTGGTGCAATTTGAATTTTTCCCATTTTTAATGTTATTTTAATCCGGTTTGCACTTTTCTGGAAATCTTCTCTTTTCACTTTTCTTAAAAATTCTCTAAGTTAAACTTAACCCTCATCTTTTAGAGTGTGTGGCCTAGGTTTAAAGAGGAAAAAGAAAAGAAAAGAATTGAAAAGAATAGATTAGAAGATGCATGCATGTTTGACTTTGAATTTCTATGCATTAATTGTTGGAAATTGCATGGAAATTCCCTCTCTCTCTCTCCTCCCTCCACATGGCCGAGCCCTCTCCCTCTCATTTCTGCACTTGGCCATTTCTCATCTCATTCCATCACAATTTCTTCATAAATCCTCAAAATTCTTCACAAGTTATCACAAAATCATATTTTGTGCATGATTTCTCACTTGGATGTCTTGGTGTGTTCTTGAGCTTGGATCTTTGGCTTCCTTTGTGTAGGTATATTCTCTTACTGCTATTTTAAGTGTTTTTAGTGTAGTTAAGCTTTTTAAATTCTGTTTAGATTGTTAAATTAGGGTTTGATACGAAATATCGTATTTTGATATCGGTTTGTGGTTTTGATAACCTGCTTTGATCCGGGATGTCTACTGATGAATTCAACATAGTGAGAGTGTTGTACTAGGGGACCTGGAGCACCACCACCAAGACGAGCCCCATGGCGCCGGCCACGGCCGGCGAGAGCAAGAAGAGGGGTCGGCGACGCCGGCCAGAGAGTGGAGTTAGGGTTTGGGGTTTTGTCTGTAGGTGTCTGCTAGGGTTTGGGTTCCTCTGGTCTTGTTGAAATTGTTTAGTTTTCACAGTAGCAAAATCTGGGATCAATTGTGCAGTTTCTAGTGTTTCGTGTTCGTGCGATACGTGTTACGACACGCGTCGTGCCGTTTTAGTGGTTTCGCTCTTAAGTTGTTTTCGTCGTGTCGCTACTCTCGTTAGCCACGATACGAACACTTAAGAGGTGTTTGTGTGTTGTTGTGTCGGTTAGATATAGCTAGTTCGTATTTCGTAGCTATTATTGATATATGTATATTGTTGTTGTCTATGTGTTGCAGGTTCGCAGACGAGGACTACGGACACTGCCACAGGGGGATTCAGGTGGTAGATTCATCTAGCTTGGAGTGTGGGTGAGTAGATTTAACATCTACAGGGGAATCGCCCGCATGGCGTTATGCGTCTGGGCTAGAAACCTTTACCTTTGTCGTATATTCTATATCATGTTTAGAATTGCGCATATACCTGACTGCTTAGTGATAGTTGTGATTTGATTAGTATCCTTAGGACACTGCACTATTATTGACGGCTCAGATTGCGAGAGCACTGATTGGATGCCACACACACCGTCAATAATTGCCATGTCATACACGACCATATTTTAGAAATGCTATTGTATGGTTAGGAACATTGTGACTTTGATACATATTTTCTTATCGCTATACTTAGACTTGACATGCTAGTTCCTGTTTACCTATAGGATGCTGTACCTTTAGTGCTAGGTACATATACACCTAGGGACATGGATACAGGTGTACTTACATTCCATACTTTACCTATATCTGATAGGTATATTACATCATGACATTGATATTTCCATACATATGTATACCTGATAGGTATATCACATCAGCATACAGGCAGGTTTACATGTATTGCATACCTATATCTGATAGGTATACTACATCATCACAGAGATCCAGGTGTACTTGTATTTCATACTTATACCTGATAGGTATATTACATCATCATATTGGCAGGTGTTCTCGTATTGCATACTTATTTATACCTGATAGGTATATCATATCATCATATAGGTAGATACTTATATTACTGCTTTACGATTCATGTATTCATTTATTATCTGGTGAATGCTATGCTTTACATTTATACGCTTTCATTACAGCTTCATATTGCGTATACATTATTCATGGATTATCGCATTGTTATATGGATTTTTCATGATGTTTTCTGGATTTGGGGACCGTGGTAGTTCATGAAATTATGCATACATGAAGACCCGGTTTTCCTTGAGATGATATTATAGCATCCACCATGAGATTTATCGGTGCAGATATATATATCCTATGCGAGGAGGCGTTGAGAGCCGCATGAGGATACATGGTGGGGCCCGGAGGTACCCCGAAGCTAGAATGTTGTCGGAGTGAGCCGATGTCGCACTGAGGCGATGAGGCCTAGGGGAGCCATACTTTCCGGTGACATTACCAGAGACTCGGCGGATATCAGGGGGATACCGTTGGGAGTCATGTGCGTATCGATACGTCGAGAGGCGAGGGGCAGACAGAGGCACTCGAGCTCTCGTGATAGCGTATGATACGTACTTATCAGTTTTTCTGTGTCGATGCTTGACACATTGGTTTTTATGATATTCCTAAATACTCTTGTATATATAACAGGGGATTGAGCCGCTGTTATATATGCCTTTACACCAATATTAGTGGAATGGGACGCTAATATATGTGTACTGCCCTCATCATATTTATATATGTCATTATATTTAGGATGTTAGAACTGTGCTGGAGATTTGACTTGAGATTCATGAGATTCATTGGGATTGGATGATGATATCGTACACACTAGAGATGTGAGATCCACTTAGTGGTACATATGATATATTGTGATATATACTGAGATTGTACAGACGAGATATGTGAGATCCACTAGCTGTTGTACATGTGATATAGGTGAGAGATACCTGATATTGTACAGACGAGATATGTGGGATCCACTAGCTGTTGTACATGTGATATAGGTGAGAGATACCTGATATTGTACAGACGAGATATGTGGGATCCACTAGCTGTTGTACATGAGATATATGGGAGATATACAGATATTGTACATACTAGAGATGTGAGATCTACTTGACTTGTACATTCGACACTTATGTGAGATACATTTGATATTGTGTAGTTGAGAAGATGTGACATTTAGACGATATGAGAGCGGATTTGGTGATTGATTGAGGATTTGGGATTTGACTTGTCTTATTGGATTGTGATCCTACCACGATGTCAGGATTCCGTGGAAATGACATATTTCACTCCATACCTCATCATTATATACTTGTGCACTATTTACTTGTATTAGGAGTACCTGTGAAAGTACATTCCTGAGAGTTGCACATTTACTTTCTCATATCCCCAGAGCATGATTATTGCATACTGTTGTCACATTATTATTGCAGGACATATTGGTGGTACTTGATAGTGTACTTTTCATTATTACGTACTCATGACATGCTATTATCATTGAAATGGACATATATACTAGATTCATGCTGTACGTTCATTCCCGCGATTACCTGCATATGTTATTTACTATTCACGAGTTGGCAACTCACCCCCGTTGTGCCACAGGTTTTGCTGGAGTTTCCCAAAGTAGTCAAGGCAAGCTATTCAGCTTTTCAGCTATACACCATCTTTCATCTTTTGGGTTGCGGATACCACTTCGCCTGCTAGTGTGCAGTTTTGCCAGGTGGGTTTTGTGGGTATTCAGAGAGTGTATTGTATATTCGTTGTATATTGTACTCTCCATCTACTAGCAGTTATTGTGACTTAGAGACTTGGTGAGGACGGATTTGTATATATTGTGGATTTTATACAGTTCCTTTTCTTTTGTCTCTGATTTCTTCGCTACGGCGTCGTATATCTGTTGTGGTATTGTTTTCCGCCGTTGGGCGTGGATTTTGCTCCCGTTTGGGATGCTTTATATTATATCTATGTTGTACCCTTTTTAGGGGCTTGTTTTATAAAGGAGGTGCTGCCAAAATTTTACAGAAAATGTGGACTATTTTAAAGAATTTGGGTTGTGATTTCAAATGTTTCCAAAACTTATTATTATCTTTTCCGTATTTTTATGGTTTAGATTTCTGGGTTTTGGCTTTCTTTTACTGCGTTACGTCTGGAGGCGTTGCGTAGTATTAGGGCCATCACGTACCATTTTTGGGTCGTGACACTTATACCTCTGACGTGCTAGTGGTTAAATCCACAGCCATAGTATTGACGAGTCTTTAGAGTCCACCACACTTTCAGCTACTCAAGATTCGGGCGAAACGCTGTAGAGGCCGTATGGAGATATGGCAGGGTCCGATCAGATACGTGTGGTATTGCACGGATCAGGATCGGACAGCTTTGTACTAGTGGCCGTATGGTTATATGGCAGCGTTCGATCAGATACGTGCGGTATTGCACGGATCAGGATCGGACGGATATTACTAGCCGGCTTTGGTTTAAGTCGGTCCTAGTTTAGTACAGTGTAGATTTTGTCTCATTGCATTTGTATCCGGTCGGAATACAGATGCGGGTGTGTATGCACAGTATGGGGTTTTCCTGTAATTTATTACGGGACCAGTTTTCTGGAGTTGCCAGTTTGCATTCCGTTCCGGCCGGTTTTCCTTTGTTCTTTCCCGGCCGGACTTTTATGATGGATGGGGTTATTTGCAGTTTTGCAAATAACATTTTGTGGAGGGTTTATTTGTAAGATGATTTATTATGAAAGCATCTTTTGATACCTTTCTTATCATTTGCTTTTTGTTGATGAGAAAGGATTTGATTGTTGATGAGAAGTGATGTGAGGTTGTTATCATGATGTTTAGGATATAGTCACCACTTGCTTTACCCTACACTCACCTCCCTTCTTGCTTGATATTACCTCCTCCACCATTCTCATTTGGATGATGAGTTTTTCATTAGAAAAGAGAGAAGAAGAAAAAGAAAAGAGAGAAAGAAAAAGAATGAGAGAGTTCATCTTAGTTTTGGGAGGAATTCTTCATCTCCTTCTTCTTCTTGTTTTGGAAAAATGAAAGCACCATTTTTCCTAATCCCATTCCTCCATCAAGGCAACTACAAACCCTAAAAAGAGACAAGCATCTTCTACACTACATTCTACAGCACATCTTGGGCATGTCGAGTTGCCGGCTTCATGCCCGAGTTGCCTCGGTATTGAGACGGGAGCCCGTAAAAGAAGAAGGCGATGTGGTGCCCTTTCCGACGAGGAGGCGACGATGTGGAGGCAACACTTTCCGCGGGAGATCGGGACGATGACGAGAAGACCGGAGGACTCGGATCACTCGGTATACTTCTCACCCTATCTCTTGTATGCTAGCATTAGGTTAATGGTAAACGATCCGGGTTTTCATTGTCCGCGGTAGCGCCGGTTTCCGAGTAAGGAAAATTTTTATTCCGCATTTTGGCCTCGAGCAAGAGGCTGGGGCGCTGCCGTGGCACAACAGAACTAACCTGTACACATATCACCATGGAACTGCTATCTGACGATATGTATAATACCAACTAGCAGGTTCCCGGCGAGTCCTGTCCGGTGTACTCATTACCCAATGAGCACCTGTATACATCTTAGGTGATCCAACTGACACCAGTGGCTTGTGAGACCTGCCACCACCCCTCGTCGGGGTCTCGACTGTACACACTAGTCTACTCCGGAGTATCGATGCCCTGTCTCGAAACTCCCACGACTAGGGACCACTGTCAAGGATATGCGTATAAACTACCCAACTCTCACGTATATGATCGCCATCATACTGTTGGTAGTAAAGCAAGATCCTAAGGGCTCTATCAAAGTGTAACATGTAATCAGTCACCTGAACATGTACATGACTGATAATGGAAAACCAGATAGCATACTATCATCTCGAGTAAGACTGTCCTACCGGTATAGATCCTCCGCAATCATTGCAATCACGTACCTGTGATCCAATAATTGTCTCTGAGGGCACTATCTCCAACATTCACTATTGCCGATTGCCTTTTGCTTTGCATCATGATATTCAGTTGGAATATCCTGCACCTCATTCTACGGGGCAAGAGCCGAGATCCCTTCACCGGGAGTGACCTCTTTAGCGAAGGTTTTCGCCACTATATTTTTATAAAAAGTTATGCAGTTCCTTCAACGATATCAAGTTCATTACGTTAAAAGTTTTCGCAAAAAACTAGATGTAGCCCTCCGTCATTTCTTACGGGTATTATTTAGTATTCGTGCTGCGTTTGTTGACTCCGTCAAGGCGTAGTGTACGGTAGCTAAGTGGTGCTTGTTTGTAGCATGGATATGGGATTGGTTAGGACAGTCGTGCGGCCTTGTTGACTCCGTCAAGGGTACGTATGGGTGGGTTTAATGCAATCCAGAAAATGACGGGTTGAACTTGACTAGGACTCTTTGATTTGTTGACTCCGTCAAGGTCACTTGGGTCCCAGGGGTAAAAACACACATCGGGAGTTTCTAAAGAAACTGAAACTTGCGAGGCATGCGCATACCTTCTAGAGTGTGGTGACGTGAGTGGATTCCGTCACGTTATCATGCGAAGATAGTTGGATACCGATTCTCACTGATGAGATCGTTTAGTCCTCGGGTGATCCTGATTAATTCTTCTTTCAGGTTTGGAGGAGAATTTGATGTTACAGTGGGAGGTTTCCTGATTAGATAAAGTGATAACCATTCTGATCTAGGTTATAGTGCACGCTGAGTGTTTCTTTTCTCTCTCTCTTTGGCAGCGACCATGGCCCGACCCTTGACTATGACTCAGTGACCAAGTTGACTGAACCTTCTTAAAACACTGGCATTTGGATTGTCAGAGTTGCATACCTCATTGCCCTCCTACTTTTACCCTTTTCTCCAGGACACCCCGTATTATTACGAACATCCACTTCCATTGGATAAAACCATCGTATGGTTATATACGAACTCGAAGGAATTTATTCGAGGATGGTTTCTGGTTCTGGAGAAAACGGATAGGACTATTCAGTTGTCTTTTCCTTTTACCTTCTCTCAGGTTGCGAGTGTTCCTTGGATTAGGATGGTACACCTATTACGCAAATTGGATAGTTTTCTTCCAAACCTTAGGCAGGTGCCGAACGGTGGGGAATGAGGAATACCAATTAGCCTAACGATGGTGTACAGAAGGTATTAAGTAAAGACAAATGAAGGGATTAGAAGGAGGGCAAAGTAAATTGCGACTGCTATTCACGACCAAACCAAGTATTTCATTACCACTCCCACTTCACCTTTGTATTTCTCCAGGACACTCTGTATCACTACGAAGATCCACAGTTATTTGGATACTCCATCGTATGGTTATATACGAACTCGAAAGGAACTTGTTCCAGTTCGGGGATGGATTCTGGTTCAGGAGAAATAGGAATAAGGTTTATTCGGTTGTCTTTTATCTTCATCTTCTCTCGCATTGCGAGTGCTCCTAGGATTAGGACAGTACACTCATTATGCTTATTGGATAGTCTTCTTCCAAAACATAGGCTGGTGCCGAACGGTAGGGAAGGAAGAAAACCATTTAGCCTTAGAGTGTGTACAGAAGGTGATGACTTAAGACATATGAAGGGATTTTGAGAGATGGCAAAGAAATATACGGTTACAATTGTGAATCTGGATAATGGAAGAGGCATTACTAGGAATACCCGGATACTCCTACGAAACATTTCCATGTTTCAGTTTCACTGTGTATTGTTAAAAAAAACTGATTTCCCAATTAGTCCTTGCTCTAGGGTATGTATTTACCAGGTATGATTCTCACATCTGTATGGTTTTACAGATGATGAGTGAGAGTAAGTTGTTGGGAATTAGGTGATTGTCCTTATTATATCGGGATTCGTTGTAATTGGTGATATTTGAGGAAATCGCCTGGGTATTTTGCCGAACGACAAATATTTGGTTTCAAATATCCGTTGTTATGCACCAATTTCAAATTGATATATCTGTACGTCTATTTTTATAGAATGAGATATAACTTTTTGAAATTATGTCTATGACATTTACCTATATCAGTTGATGGTTAGGTAAGGAGCATTAAACAGCGGTGTAATTCTTCTTAACCATAAGTACAGTTTTGACCTACGACACACAGGGAATGAGTTATTAGACTCAAGGGACTTATACAGAGTATTGTATGTTGTCCAGTGTCCATTTGGACAGAGGGGTTGGTCCTCGTACTATATTCGGTTTACTTATGACTTATCTAGTTCTTAGACAAGTGTTTCGTAGAAACACAAGGTCTGAGTTTTGAGAAGTTATAGGTATATGAATAAAGTAGAGAACCAGGTATTGCAAGTATCAGGATTCTTCAAGGTGATCGAAGATGTAGATACTTGTGTAAGGTATTCAGTTGATAGTAATGGTTAAAAGAATTTGCTTCTCTTTCAAGTTACTCATATCTGGATGTACTCCTAAGTTGAGTAATGTTGATCGGCCTCTCTCCATTTAGTTGACATGCACTGGAGACAGCTGCATGATTTGAATCTGGTTCCAATTAAATCAGTGCCTTTGTTTCTATATTGGATATAGAATAGTTCATATCTTAACGATGTTAAGGTACGGGGAGTTGTCCAGCTTATGCTTAAAACCAGACTCTGGATAACTCATGGCACGTTTCTGTAATGGCAGTTTGTGGGTTGACCCGGACTATGACGAGGGTTGATTTTCTACCATCTGGAAGATCAATAGTCATATTGTTCTTGACTCGCCACAGTTTTAATAAAAATGGATATTTTCAGAAAACAGTAGTGGGAGTATGGTAGAACTGGAAGTGATTCCTGAACTGCAAACGATTACTGAAAATTTGATAAGAACCTAAAAATTCAATCTGGTTTGACATTCCATTGGCCACTCCACAAATATGGTGGGTAACCTCAGGCACCCGAGAGGTACTCCGGTAGCCTCAAGGATGGTGGCAGGGAGGCTCTTGTTTACCCAGACTTGCCATTGCTATTGTTCAAGACTGTGAGACCCGGCAGGAGGATGAATATAGCGTCATTCTGAACTGGCTTTAGAAGTGCACGTGTATATGACTCTGCCAGAGGGTTGTCGTAGTCAGTGGGAGCAGCGGAAGCATAGTGGACAAGTAGCTTATGTCTATTTATAGACTAAAGCAGATATATCGGAGATAGATCATATATTTCTGATGTGGCAGTCATAGGTTTGACTTCATCAAAATAGGGGATAGATCTGTTAAGAAGGTAGTAGGGTGTGATGTCCTGGTATTTAGATGACATACACAGAGTAGGAAGAGGAATTCCTATACTACGGTCGGTTATACTTTGGTTGTCACACAGTGGTTTCTCCACATAGGACTTGGATATTATATCAGATATTCTGGTCACTAGATCTATGGTTTTTGATCTAGATTTGGGTAGTTTCCTAATTTGGGTACTTAGACGGCATTCTAAAGGCATTTTAGAATGGACGACTCCTGGCACGGTAATGTACCTGCAGGTAATAGAGTCACCCTGTCTAAAGGTGTCTTACAGACTAAAGGGTAGAGGGATGCGCATGATTGGCAGATCACTTGCTTAGGCAATTGAGTCAATCATGAGATGTCAAGTACCACACCAGATGTTGTTTTTGCACGGGATGCAATAAGTTGATATTAATCCAATCCTGGAGAAACATACGGAAACAGTTTTAGAACATAAATGGATGTTCTAAGGAAATGATAACGGCATCCTCTTTCGGGAGACAGTTATCAATCCAGGCTTCCAAGGTGGCCTGGATGACAGAGTGACTGTCAGAGTTATAGTTTTCCCTCTGACGAGGGGAAGTATTTTGGACAGGTGGCTCAAGCGAATACTGAGGGAGGCATGGCGCAGGATACTGATTAAGTTCAGTTGACGATACAGTCTAAGAAGTTTGGATTTGGAGTTCATTTATGAGCTAGATCCCATCAGATATCCAGACACATTCTAAGACAGGAATTGCTCATTTCGGGAGATGTCTTTCTCCGCGAACTTGAGATAAAGAGAGACATAGAAAGAAACATCAGAGCGGATCCACTCACTGAGGTTGTTCCTCGAACGCAATAGTTTCGCAAACGAGCTTTGTGAGACTGATTAGTAGAGGAGTTGGGTGTTCGGTATCACACGAGCTGTGAGTATGCGACATCGCAATAATTAGCCTTGAGTTCAAATGGGAGATTGTTGGATATAGTGCCCTCAGAGTCAATTATTGGATCACAGGCACGTGATTGCAATGATTGAGGGAGGACCTATACCGGTAGGACAGTCTTACTCTAGATGATAGTATGTTATCTGGTTTATCTTTATCATCGTGTACTGCTTCAGGTTGAAAGGTTCCTAGGCACTCTTGTGAAGGTTCATAAGGCATCAAACATGCCCGGATAAAAATTTAGACGTGCCGAACAACCCAAAGCCGGGATCTTTGCTAGATTATTAGGGTTTAACATGCAAGATGATAACTTTTATCTAAGTGTGAGGGATTACAACCTTTGTAGTCCGCTCCTTCGCCTCACAAGCTCCGAGTAGAAGTCCCTTTGCCGTGATCCACGATCTCCCGGACTCATGAGAGGCTTCACGACTCGAACGATCCATGCTAGCTTGAAGTGTTCCAAATCACCGATGATCTACGTCGAAGTTGCAAAGACTCAAGCTTTCTCACTTTAAAGAGATGAACACACAAATCTCATGGGCTAGATGAGATGAGGATGAGAGATTAGTATTTTTGCTTTCTTTTTAAATCATTTTCCCATATTTATTCATCACAAAAGGAATTTCAAGTGAGCTTTTCAAGAGAGAAGAAGATGATAATGGAAAATAATAATAATCATAATAATCCTTTTCTGATGAATAGAAAGAAAGTATATGATTGATGTATAAACCATGATCAAGGATGAGTGGCTAATAATGTGTAGAGAAATAACTAGAGTTAGGGTTTGGTTTGGTTAGGAAATGTGTCATCACAAAATATCTTAACAATGACAAAAGAAAATGCTTCTAGAAGGTGCATGAAGCATCTAACCCTAATCAAACCCTAACCTCATTTAATCATCCTTAAACATGTTTAACAATAAATCATATCATGTCACAATAATATATATCACATATATATTATATATTTGCAACAAAAGAAAATAATACAATTAACATATATCGCATATATATCAATGTATCATCCAGTGAGAAAATGAAATAATAAAGAGAGCCAATATTAGATAATGTAATACAATATATCATATATATTATTATACATTAAATAATCGAATCAACACTTGATTTGATGATCCGGCTATATCGAATATTACCGACTAATATATCATGTACCGATTCATCGAATCAACACTTGATCCGATGTCTCAGTTCATATCTAAATATCGCGAGAATATAATACGGTATCTCATATCGCATTATCCTCGGTCCTGCACATATCACATATGTGCCTCTACTCCATTTTGCCTGAGCTAAGAAACCTCTGGGTAGGACTCTAAAGAATCGTCAATACGCCGGTAGCAGGTGATGATCATATCAAACACCCACAAGCTGCAAGCGGTCAGCTAAACGTAACAGCCACCCAGGTATTGAGCGATCAGAAGATCAACAAGCTAGCCTGTGCGTTCTCCTGTGAATCCAATCAGTAACACTCCCGTATAGTCCGGTCTGTTCGTCTGATATGTCGCATATCAAGTCTAGGGGTGGTATACGTCAGACCCCAGTAACCGATAAGTCGTGTCGATGTGTGGCTCATAACGGGTCGAGAAACTATTAGTAACACTTACCAGTAAATCTCTATATCAGCCCTGGCCAGGGACTTCCAGTTATAGCCAATCGAACACAGCACAACATCAACTCCCTATACCGGGAGAGACGAATCCCCTCCTATCGCTCATTGCCTCCATGTGATTCGGGACTGTACCCAAAAGCCACCATTTTGCACGCCCTCTTGGACGTGGTAAGGTGGAAATCAAAGCACAGTGGGAATCACACAAGACTCTATGACGATCTCGGGTCTACAGACTACCCTGTACCAGTGTCACCGGAGAACTGCCATCTGACGTATGGTATATCACCATCTGGGAGTTCTCGGCGAGTCCGTCCAGTGTACCCAGTCTCCACTGAGCACCTGTACACCATCTCTGATGTCAAACACCGATGGATGTGGGATCATCCATCGCCCATCATATGGGTCAAGATGCGTATACGCTAGTCTACTCTGGTGTATCGATGCCCTGTCTCGATATACCCTCGACTAGGAACAGTTATAGGATGTACTCATCGACTACCAAGGCCCCACTAGTATGATCTCATCATAGTCCCAGTAGTCGAGTACAGATCCTAAGGGCTTTATCAACATGTGAGAGTAAAACAGTAAACCAATACAAGTCAACATGTTAAGATAAAGTGAAACCAAATAGCATACTATCATGACGAGCAAGAAAGTCATCTCTATATATATCCAAGCATCCATTATAATATACATCATATGTACAACAATGGCCTCTAGGGCATATACATAACTAACAATCTCCCACTTGCACTAAGGCCAGCTGCTGTAGTATCTCATACCTAGCATCCCGAATAATCTCTCAAACTGTATCTGGGGAATAGCCTTCGTGAATGGATCCGCAGTGTTGTCTTTCGTATCTACTCTCCTGACCTCGATCTCCCGGCGATCAACTATCTCCCTGATCAGGTGATACCGCCTCAGAATATGTCTGGACTTTTGATGGGACCTGGGTTCCTTGGCTAACGCCACATCTCCATTGTTATCGCAATACAGAGGTATTGGATGCTCAATGGATGGAACCACACCAAGTTCACTAATGAACTTCTTGATCCAGACAGCCTCTTTGGCAGCATCGTTGGCAGCGATGTATTCAGCCTCCATCGTCGAGTCTGCAACGGTATCCTGTTTGGAACTCTTCCAACATACCGCCCCTCCATTGAGGGTAAAGACAAAAGCCGAATGCGACTTAGAGTCGTCCTTATCACTTCAGAAGCTGGAATCGGTAAAGGACTCCACCTGGAGTTCTCCGTTACCATACACCAAGAACATCTCCTTAGTCCTTCGTAAGTACTTAAGAATGTTCTTCACTGCTGTCCAATGACTCTCTCCAGGATCTGCTTGATACCGACTCACTACACTTAGTGAGTATGCTACATCGGGTCTGGTACATAGCATCGCATACATGATAGAGCCTACTGCCGTAACATAGGGTATCCCTTGCATGCGAGCTCTCTCCAAATCAGTCTTGGGAGACATCTCTTTGGAGAGAGTGAGTCCAGAGATCGTGGGTTGGTTCCCACGCTTGGATTCTTCCATACTAAACCTCTTTAGTATGGTTTCAATGTACCTGGATTGGGACAATCCCAGTATCCGTTTAGATCTATCTCTATAGATCATGATTCCCAATACGCAGGAGGCATCACGTAGATCTTTCATTGAGAATCTCTGTGATAAGAAGAGCTTGACTGATTGCAGCATAGGAATATCATTTCCTATCAAGAGTATGTCATCCACGTACAATACGAGGAAGACAACCTTACCCTCTGCTACCTTCTTATAGATACAAGGTTCATCTATTTTTTGATGATGTCAAACTCTTTGACTACAACATCGAAACAGATGTTCCAACTCCGCGATGCTAGCTTTAACCCATAAATGGATTTAAGCAGCTTGCACACCTTTCCGCTGCTCCCACTATCTACGAAGCCCTCTGGCTGAGTCATGTACACGCTCTCTTCTAAATCACCGTTTAGAAAGGCGGTCTTAACATCCATTTGCCAGATTTCGTAGTCATGGTATGCAGCAATGGCAAGTAAGATCCGGATGGACTTAAGCATAGCCACTGGAGAAAAGGTTTCGTCATAATCCACACCTGGTCGTTGACGAAAACCCTTTGCTACAAGTCTAGCTTTGAAAGTCTCAACTTTTCCATCTACACCAAATTTCCTTTTAAAAATCCACTTGCTCCCAATGGGTTTCACCCCTTCAGGAGCATTTTCCAAAATCCATACTTTATTGGTGTACATGGATTCCATCTCAGATCGCATTGCATCCAGCCATTTCACAGAGTCACCACTCGTGATGGCCTGCTCGAAACTAGTAGGGTCATCATCATCCATGATGCAATCCTCGCTTCCACCATCAATGAGAAAACCGTAGTATCTCTCAGGTGGACGAGAAACCGTACTAGATCGGCGGAGAGGCTGGGGTTCGTCGGGTACTACCGAATCCTCTAGTTCTACTAAATCATCTGTTGTAGTTTGTTCTGCTGGAACTTCTTCCAGTTCTACCTCAGAGCCACTAATTTCTTTTTCAAGAAATTCCTTTTCTAAAAAGGTGGCATGCCGAGAAACAAACACCTTTTGTTCTTCGGTGTGGTAGAAGATATACCCGCGCGAATGTTTGGGATATCCAATAAACTTGCACAGAATAGACCTTGCGCCGAGTTTGTCCGGATTTTGTGTTTTCACATATGCCAGACAACCCCATATCCTAACACAATTAAGATATGGTCTCTTTCCTTTCCATATCTCATATGGAGTGGTTGGCACAGATTTGGTAGGAACCATATTCAATAGGTCTGCAGCTGTCTCCAGTGCATACCCCCAGAAGGAAATAGGTAACTCAGCTGTACTCATCACCGAGCGCACCATATCTAATAGGGTGCGATTTCTTCGTTCCGATACACCGTTGTGCTGTGGTGTATAAGGAGGAGTAAGCTGAGAGAGAATCCCATTCTCTTTTAGATAATCTAGGAACTCATTACTTAAGTATTCACCTCCTCGATCAGATCGAAGAATCTTAATACTTTTGCCCGTTTGATTCTCTACTTCGTGCTTATATTCTCTGAATTTCTCAAAAGCTTCAGACTTGTGTTTTATCAGGAACACATATCTGAATCTTGAGAGATCGTCAGTGAATGTAATGAAGTAGGAAGAACCGTTCCTGGCATGCGTAGACATGGGACCACATACATCACTATGTACCAGTCCTAAGAGTTCGGTAACTCTTTCTCCGTGTCCACTAAACGGAGCTTTGGTCATTTTTCCTTTGAGACATGAATGGAAAGTATCATAAGATGATAATTCGAACGGATTCAAATAACCATCTTTATGTAACTTAGCTAGTCGTGTCGCATTGATATGACCAAGTCTACAATGCCACAAGAAGGATTCGTTCATTTCTGAACTTTTCCTCTTGTGTGTGTTTTGTATATTCAGGACTGTATTCTGGTTTAGAATGAATATACCATTATGTAACGAGCCTGATGCAATCAACTTTTGATCTAGGAATATGTTCATAACATTATCCTTTACTACAAAATTATATCCTTCTTTACTTAATAAAGAAACTGATATAATGTTGCACATCATATTCGGTATATAATAGCACTCATTTAGAATCAGTGTATCACCACTTGGTAATACTAGGTGATATTCGCCAACTGCTTTGGCTGCAACATTTGCACCGTTCCCTACTTGAACGGAATGATCACCTTTTCCCAGTTCTCTACCTTTACGTAGCCCATGTAACTGTTTACATATGTGGGATCCTGATCCGGTATCTAATACCCAGGACGTAGGGTGAACTGAGAAACAGTTCTCAATAACTAACACACCCGAAGAAGATGCATCAACATGCATGTTCTTTTGGGCGGCGTGAGAATCCAGATATTCTCCTATTTCCTGTTCAGTCTTATAACTCTTATAAGAAAGAACGGGTCCAACGTTCCCTTGCTCAGTACAATAATCGGGTTCAGTCAATACATCCATATTATTATCTTGATTATGGCCTGACATGGTCGCCACCTGGAGAGAGAGAGAAGAAAAACACTTTAGCGTATGCTCTTGCAAGATTAGATTGGTTATTATCTTATCTAATCAGGATGTCTCCCACTGGTTTTATCAAATCTACCTTAAAACCCTAAAAGGTAAGATTAGCCGGGATTAATTACACCCTATAATTTCGTCAATCTTTCAGCCAGATCAGTGTCGGTACTTTGAAGGAGGTTCCCCGTGCTTTCGCACGGACCTAATTAAAGTAAACCTCGTTTTCCGAGAGGCGTAACCCCGTTAACACTTTTCTAGACACCTACTTGAATGACTAATTGTCCTGTGTAAAACTCTCCTAGGAGTAACACTTACTCGCAGTGGGTATCGGGATCCAACTATCTCATAGGAGGTATGCAATCTCATTGCAAATTTCAACACTTGAAATTCCCGATAATATTTTGCCCCTAGCGTTCTTTGACCTTGACGCAGGCCAACAAACCATAAAGCGCTAGTCAAGTTCAACCCGTCATTTCTTGATTGAATTAAACCCACCCGCACGACCCTTGACGCAGGCCAAAAAAGTCGCACGACTACCCTAATCCAATCTGCATCATATGCACAAACAGATAAATACTAGTTAGCTACCGCAGACCACGTCTTGACGCAGGCCAACAAACGTAGCACGAATACTAAATAATATCTATCTGAAATGACGGAGGGCTACGCAGGTTTTTCAGAAAACCCCGAGCGTAATGAACTTGATATCGTTGTAGAATCATGTGTTTTTGAAAAGGAGTGTTTTTGAGGCTTTTTCTTAGTTTTGCTAAAGGGGTCACTCTCGGTGAAGGGATCGTCGGCCCTTTCCTCATCGAATAAGGTGCAGGATATATCATATATACCGCTGTGCAAAGCAAAACACTAAAAGCATTCAAAAGACAAACCGCGTTTTGTAGCATCTGCCAGTTTCGCTAAAGAGGTCATGCACGGTGAAGGGATCGTCGGCTCTTTCCCCATCGAATAAGGTGCAGGATATATCATATATATCACTGTGCAAAGAAAAACTGTAGCTACCCTTTTTATAAAGTTTTGATTCTACAACATCTTTAGGTTTCTTTTCCTTTTATTAATCTCATTAATATATATCCCATCAGCTTATGCTTCCTAAGCATCACAGAAGAAACGAAAGCAGTAAAATTTATATATCAGCATATATATATAGTATAAGCATTCGTCTCAGGCAATAATATGATCTCATCACAGAACATTGCAGCAGAAGAACATATATGAAATATTGGATATACTAGGACGTCCGTGTTTTCAATACGAGCCTGTATAAAACACGGATTCCACGGTCGTTACGAATAGCCAAACCCATATCCCAAGACCCCTACGAGAGCGGCAAGTAACACTGCCAATTCTAGGGTTAGGAGACCCGGTCTCGACTCCTCGAGATGGCCTCCCACTGGACCCTAGAACCCGGTTACTTGTGCTCCCCTCCTTGGGTCTACCTAATGCGGAAAAGTAAATAATATACACTGGTGACATCAACCTCAACCTTGAAGTGCCCTAAATAAAAGAATATTACATTACAAATGAATTTTACATGAATGAAAATAAAAACCCTCATCTCACATAAAACCCCCGGCTATTCAGAACGCGACGATCCAATATAACATATCACAGCAACACATAATATCTCATATCATCAACGTAAGTAAATATGCGCATCCCAATTGTCGTTGACATATAGCAACGAAACCGGTGATATCACATATTACACTTACGGTCACAGAAAAGAAAGTGTAAAACTACAACATTTGGAATCCACGATCACTTTAGACATCGTAAATCCGAAATATCACATACTTCGCATTGCATGCCTAACTCTATGAATTCCACATATTGTATCACATTCCAGATAAATAGACAGTATTAAACTTTCCGAACAGATAATCAAATACCCAAAATTTCCCAAAGTGCTCAACTCTTGAGCGGAGTTCAAATAATCCCAGAATATGTCAAAGTACCAGTGATCCAGCCGTAGAAGGGTCAAGCCAACGCCTCACATGTGGCACGCCGTACTGCCCCAAACACGAAGGTTCAAAAGGCAGTTCAAGGCGGTCACATAATCGAGTTAAGGTTTGTTGTCTTCTAGAGGGTCCACCGCTTAACTTGTACAATTTTTCCGAAAGATTTAAACCCGAAAAAAATTCAACACTTGAAAGTTTGCCGTACCGGGAAACAGTGAGTTAATGATATCCGTTCAAATAGTTTAACAGTTTCTAAATATCCGGAAAGAAATACGAATTTAAAATTTCCGATCGAGTCCACGATTACAAAAGAAACCCCAGAATACTCAACACTTGAGTCAGAATAAAAATACCCATAAAATATATCTCACAGAAATATTAATTACTGTGTAAATATTATTCCCTGATCTCTTCATAGTGCCGCGGTTCCGCGGCCCAAGCAAGCTAAGGCCGCGGTTCCGCGGCGCTTTGTACGGATCAGAGGATAATTTTTCTACCGTAATTCTTATATTTTCCTGTAGTATTTTTCAGGTATTTTTAATTCAGAAAAATCCCAAATTTTAAAAAATTTCCAAAGAGGGGGTATATTTTGTCGGTTCGGGTTCGATCGGACTTTTAACTTCGTAAACACATCGCCTAATACTCTAGCTAGGCTCTGATACCACTGAAAGGTTCCTAGGCACTCTTGTGAAGGTTCATAAGGCATCAAACATGCCCGGATAAAACTTTAGACGTGCCGAACAACCCAAAGCCGGGATCTATGCTAGATTATTAGGGTTTAACATGCAAGATGATAACTTTTATCTAAGTGTGAGGGATTACAACCTTTGTAGTCCGCTCCTTCGCGTCACAAGCTCCGAGTAGAAGTCCCTTTACCGCGATCCACGATCTCCCGGACACATGAGAGGCTCCACGACTCAAACGATCCATGCTAGCTTGAAGTGTTCCAAATCTCCGATGATCTACGTCGAAGTTGCAAAGACTCAAGCTTTCTCACTCTAAAGAGATGAACACACTAATCTCATGGGCTAGATGAGATGAGGATGAGAGAGTAGTATTTTTGCTTTCTTTTTAAATCATTTTCCCATATTTATTCATCACAAAAGGAATTTCAATTGATCTTTTCAAGAGAGAAGAAGATGATAATGGAAAATGATAATAATCATAATAATCCTTTTGTGATGAATAGAAAGAAAGTATATGATTGATGTATAAACCATGGTCAAGGATGAGTGGCTAATAATGTGTAGAGAAATAACTAGAGTTAGGGTTTGGTTTGGTTAGGAAATGTGTCATCACAAAATATCTTAACAATGACAAAAGAAAATGCTTCTAGAAGGTGCATGAAGCATCTAACCCTAATCAAACCCTAACCTCATTTAATCATCCTTAAACATGTTTAATAATAAATCATATCATGTCACAATAATATATATCACATATATATTATATATTTGCAACAAAAGAAAATAATACAATTAACATATATCGCATATATATCAATGTATCATCCAGTAAGAAAATGAAATAATAAAGAGAGCCAATATTAGATAATGTAATACAATATATCATATATATTATTATACATTAAATCATCGAATCAACATTTGATTTGATGATCCGGCTATATCGAATATTACCGACTAATATATCATGTACCGATTCATCGAATCAACACTTGATCCGATGTTTCAGTTCATATCTAAATATCGCGAGAATATAATACGGTATCTCATATCGCATTATCCTCGGTCCTGCATATATCACATATGTGCCTCTACTCCGTTTTGCCTGAGCCAAGAAACCTCTGTGTAGGACTCTAAAGAATCGTCAATACGCCGGTAGCAGGTGATGATCATATCAAACACCCACAAGCTGCAAGCGGTCAGCTAAACGTAACAACCACCCAGGTATTGAACGATCAGAAGATCAACAACCTAGCCTATGCGTTCTCCTGTGAATCCAATCAGTAACACTCCCGTACAGTCCAGTCTGTTCGTCTGATATGTCGCATATCAAGTCTAGGGGTGGTATACGTCAGACCGCAGTAACCGATAAGTCGTGTCGATGTGTGGCTCATAACGGGTCGAGAAACTACTAGTAACACTTACCAGTAAATCTCTATATCAGCCCTGGCCAGGGACTTTCAGTTATAGCCAATCGAACACAGCACAACATCAACTCCCTATACCGGGAGAGACGAATCCCCTCCTATCGCTCATTGCCTCCATGTGATTCGGGACTGTACCCAAAAGCCACCGTTTTGCGCGCCCTCTTGGACGTGGTAAGGTGGAAATCAAAGCACAGTGGGAATCACACAAGACTCTATGACGATCTCGGGTCTACAGACTACCCTGTACCAGTGTCACAGGAGAACTGCCATCTGACATGTGGTATATCACCATCTGGGAGTTCTCGGCGAGTCCGTCCAGTGTACCCAGTCTCCACTGAGCACCCGTACACCATCTCTGATGTCAAACACCGATGGATGTGGGATCATCCATCGCCCATCATATGGGTCAAGATGCGTATACGCTAGTCTGCTCTAGTGTATCGATGCCCTGTCTCGATATACCCTCGACTAGGAACAGTTATAGGATGTGCTCATCGAATACCAAGGCCCCACTAGTATGATCTCATCATAGTCCCAGTAGTCGAGTACAGATCCTAAGGGCTTTATCAACATGTGAGAGTAAAACAGTAAACCAATACAAGTCAACATGTTAAGATAAAGTGAAACCAAATAGAATACTATCATGACGAGCAACAAAGTCATCTCTATATATATCCAAGCATCCATTATAATATACATCATATGTACAACAATGGCCTCTAGGGCATATACATAACTAACACAGGTGACCTTACAGGTCACTATTGCACGTTGATAGAGCCCTTAGAATTCTTGCTTGATGGCCAGCAGTATGATGGCGATCATATACGTGGGAGCTGGGGTTTATAAGCACATCCTTAAAAGGTCCCTAGTCGTGGGAGTTTTCGAGATAGGGCATCGATACTCCAGAGTAGACTAGTGTATATAGTCGAGACCCCGACGAGGGGCGGTGGCTGGTCTCACAAGCCACTGGTGTCAGTTGGTTCACCTAAGATGTGTACATGTGCTCATTAGGTTATGAGTACACCGGACAGGACTCGCCGGGAACATGCTAGTTGGGATTATACCATACGTCAGATAGCAGTTCCCTGGTGACATGTGTGCAGGTTAGTTCATCGACCTAAGATCGTCATTTGTCTCGTGTGAGTTCCCACTGTACTTTGATTACTACCCTACCACGGCTCAAAGGAGTCGTGCAAACAGGTTTTAGTTGGGTACAGTCCTGAGCCACATGGTGGAAGTGAGCGGATCTGCAGGGGTTTCGTCTCTCTCGGTATTGGGGGTGAGATCGCGCTGTGTCTAGGAGAGATGTTACACAAAGCCCTCGGCCGAGGCAGGAGATTTACTGGTAGGTATTCCAGTAGTATCTCAGGGTGTTCTGGGCAACACTCCGAAACGACTTGTACCGCTTTTGGGGGTCTGACTTTTACCAACCCCCTAGGCCCGCCATGCGATGCTCATAGACGAACGGACCGGACTGTACGGATATTGTCACTGACAGGCTCAGTAGGGTGTCAGGATGAGTTCGCTCATCGACCTCCCTTTTGGTCAATACCTGGTAGCTCGTTACGTACGGCTAATACCTCTGACGTGCTAGTGGTTAAATCCACAGCCAAAGTGTTGACGAGTCTTTAGAGTCCCCCACAGACAGTTTCTCAAGTTTCGGGCGAAACGCTGTAGAGGCCGTATGGAGATATGGCAGGCTTCGATCTTATACGTGCGGTATTGCATGGATCAAGATCGGACGGATAATACTAGCGGGCTTTGGTTTAAGCCGGATCCTAGTATTGTACAGTGTAGATTTTGTCTCATTGCATTTGTATTCGGTCGGAATACAAATGCGGGTATGTATATACAGTCGCGGGGTTTTCCTGTAATTTATTACGGGATCAGTTTTCTGAAGTTGCCAGTTTGAAATCCGTTTCGGCCAGTTTTCCTTTGTTCCTTCACGGCCGGATTTTTGTGATGGAAGGGCTAATTTGCATATTTGCAAATTAGCAATTGTGGAGGATTTATTTGTAAATGGAGGATTATGATGGGTATAGCATCTTTTGATTCCCTTTTATTCATCATGGTTTGCTTTATGAGATTGGATTTGTATAAGACATTGAAGTGATATAATTTCATGATTATCATCACACCTTTTCTTATCCTCACCTCACATTTTCTTGTGCTCACTTTCCTTCACTCTCTCCCTCCCTAATTATGGCCGGCCACATTCTTGTGGGGATGGGAGATGATTTCATTTTTTTGGGTGTGGGGAAATTTTTGTTCTCATTTTTGCTTACACAAAAATCCTAAGCTCATTTCCATTGTTCATTTTCTCCATCACCAAGGCAACTTCATACCCGCTTGAGGCAAACCGATTCTACACTTAGTCTACAGCATTCTTGGGCACGTCGGCTTGCCAACTTCATGCGCGAGTTGCCTCGGTCCAGAGGTGGGAGCCCGTAAAATGAATCGACGATGTGGTGCCCTTTCCGACGAGGAGATGAAGACCGGAGATTCCGCGAGGAGATCGGGATGGAGGTCGAAGACCGAAGGACGCGGATCGCTCGGTATAGCATTATATCCCTTCTCTTGATAGCTAGGTATAGGTTAATGGTTCGATCCGGATTTTTAGGATGCGGTAGTGCCGGTTTTCTAGTTGTGAAAAAAATTTCGTTTCCGCATTTTGGCCTCGGATAGACGGCCGGGGCGCTACCGTAGTCCTACAGCTGGGGTCTATAAGCACATCCTTAAAAGGTCCCTAGTCGTGGGAGTTTCAAAACTGGGCATCGATACTCCATTAGTAGACTAGTGTATACAGTCGAGACCCCGACGAGGGGCGGTGGCCGGTCTCACAAGCCATTGGTGTCAGTTGGATCACCTAAGATGTATAAAGGTGCTCATTGGGTTATGAGTACACCGGACAGGACTCGCCAGGAACATGCTAGTTGGTATTATACCTGACGTCAGATAGCAGTTCCCTAGTGACATGTGTACAGGTTAGTTCATCGACCTGATATCGTCATTTGTCTTGTGTGAGTTCCCACTGTGCTTTGATTACTACCCTACCACGGCTCAAAGGAGTTATGCAAACAGGTTTTATTTGGGGACAGTCCCGAGCCACATGGAGGCAGTGAGCGGATCGGCAGGGGTTTCGTCTCTCTCGGTATTGGGGGTGAGGTCGCGCTGTGTCTAGGAGAGCCATTACACGAAGTCCTTGGCCAAGGAAGGAGATTTACTGGTAGGTATTCCGGTAGTATCTCAAGGTATTCTGGGCTACACTCCAACACGACTTGTACCGCTTTTGGGGGTCTGACTTTTACTAACCCCCTAGGCCCGACATGCGATGCTCATAGCCGAACAGACCGGACTGTACAGATATTGTCGCTGACAGGCACAGTAGGGTGTCAGGATGAGTTCGCTCATCGACCTCCCTTTTGGTCAATACCTGGTAGCCCGTTACGTACGGCTAGTACCTCTGACGTGCTAGTGGTTAAATCCACAGCCAAACTATTGACGAGTCTTTAGAGTCCCCCACAGACTATTTCTCAAGTTTCGGGCGAAACGTTGTAGAGGCCGTATGATATATGGCAGGGTCCGATCATATACGTGCAGTAGTGCACAGATCATGATCGGGCGGATCATACTAGTGGGCTTTGGTTTAAGCCGGATCCTAGTATTAGATTTGTTGGATTACTTTAGTCTCATCGCATTCGCATTCAGTCGGAATGCGGATGCAGGTATGTATATACAGGTGAGGGGTATCCTTGTGATTCGTCACGAGTTTACTTTAGATGTTGTCGTATCTTTTTATTGTTGTAAACATTTGGGTTAATGTTTACAAATGGAAATTATGAGCTAGAAATCATCATGAGGTGCATTTATTGTGACACATGCAACCTAGTGACTCATGGTCTCTTTTATTGTGCATGTCACATTTTGTGATGGATTTGTAAGTTGAAATGAGAGGAAGAGAGAGAAGGGCAGCCATGATAAGGTTAGCTCTTGTATTATTTTCACAATCACTCTCTTATTTTATCATACAACACACAAGAAAGAAAAGCCTCCTCTTCTTCTTCTTCCTCTAGCTCACAATCTCCATTGATGGCTTCACCTTCAACCTCCATCCATACAATGGATGCAAGAGACAATGTTATCACACACATTCTCTACATCGCCTTAGACACGTCGGCTAGCGAACTTCGTGCCCGAGTTTCTTCGGATGAAGCGGGAGCCTGTAAAAAGACTCGAAGATGTGGTACCCTTCAGACGAGAAGACCGGAGATCGGAGATGCCGCGATGAGCTTGGGTTGGTGGCCAAAGACCGAAGGACACAGATCGATCGGTATTGCTTTTCTAACCCTTCTCTAGTTTGCTAGTTATAGGTTAATGGTTTGATCCGGATTTAAAGTATACGATAGCGCCGGTTTCAAGTTTTGAAAAAGTTTTCGTTTCCGCATTTTGGCCTCGGACAGACGGCTGGGGCGCTACCGTAGACTTACATAAAGCCTATAAGTAACACTTACTGTAAAGTCCGGTCTCTTCGTCTGATATGTCGCATATCGAGTCTGGGGATGGAAACGTTAGACCCCATTAACCTGATAAGTCATGCCGATGTTTGGCTCATAACAATTCGAGAAACTACTGATAACACTTACCAGTAAATCTTATCAGCCCTGGCCAGGGACTTGCTATTATAGCCAATCGAGCATAGCACAACATCGACTTCCTATACCGGGAGAGACAAAACCCTTCCTATCGCTCACTGCCTCCATGTGACTCGGGACTATACCCAAAATCCACTTATTTGCATGACTCCTTTGAGCCATGGTAGGGAGGAAATCAAAGTATTGTGGGAACCACACAAGTCACTATGACGATCTTGGGTCTACAGACTAACTTGTACCAGTGTCACCAGAGAACTACTATCTGACGATGGGTATAGTACCATCTTGGAGTTCTCGGTGAGTCATGTTCGGTGTACCCATTCTCTAATGAGCACCTGTGAATAATCTCTGATGTCAAACACCAATGACTATGGGATCAACCATCACCCCATACAGGGTCAAGAAACGTACACACCAGTCTACTCTAAAATATCGATGCCCTGTCTCGATACTCTCTCGACTAGGAACTATTAAAGGATGTACTTGTGAACCACCCTGGCCCCACAAGTATGATCTGCATCATAGTCCTGGTGGTCAAGTACATATCCTAAGGGCTTTATCAGCATGTATCAAAAAGACAGTATAATAGCTATACATGTTAAGATAAAGAGCAACCAGATAGCATACTATCATGTCGAGCAAGAAAGTCCTCTCTATATATGTCCAAGCATCCACTATAATATACAATAATGTACGATAATGGCCTCTAGGGCATACATATAACTAACAGATACGTGCATGGGTCCGATTAAGTACGTGTATTGGCTAAACGTACTTTAGTCGGACATTTGATAAACTGGCCAGCGGTTTAAACTGGATTATTAAATCAAGTTTTGATTTAATAATATACATATATATTTTGATATATATATGTGTGTGTGTGTGTGTGTGTGTGTGTGTGTTAGTTATATGTATGCCCTAGAGGCCATTACTATACATGAGTATATTGTAGTGGATGTTTGGACATATATAGGGAAGACTTTCTTGCTCGACATGATAGTATGCTATCTGGTTACTCTTTATCTTAACAAGTACACTGATTGTCTCTCTGTTACATATTGGTAAAGCCCTTAGGATTTGTACTTGACTACCTGGATTATGATGAAGATCATACTAGTGGGACAAAGGTAATCGGTAAATACATCCTTCAATGTCCCTAGTCGTGGGTGTATCGAGACGGGGCATCGATATACCAGAGTAGACTAGCGTATAGCTTCTTGACCCATGTAGATGGGCGATGGATGATCCCATATCCATCGGTTTTTGACATCAGAGATGATATACGGGTGCTCAGTGGAGACTGGGTACACTGGACGGACTCGCCGAGAACTCCCAGATGGTATTATACCCCACGTCAGATGGCAGTTCTCTGGTGACACTGGTACAGGTTAGTCTGTCGACCCGAGATCGTCGTAGAGTCTTGTGTGATTCCCACTGTGCTTTGATTTCCACCTTACAACGTTCAAGAGAACGTGCAAAACGGTGATTTTTGGGTACAGTCCCGAGTCATATGGAGGCAATGAGCGATAGGAGAGGATTCGTCTCTCCCGGTATTGGGAGTTGATGTTGCGTTGTGCTCGATTAGCTATAACATGAATTCCCTGGCCAGGGTTGATTCTGAGATTTACTGGTAAGTGTTACCAGTAGTTTCTCGACATGTTATGAGCCTCACATCGGCATGACTTAGCGAGTTACTGGGGTCTGACGTTTACCAACCCTAGACGAGATATGCGACATATCAGACGAAGTGACCGGACTGTACGGTAGTGTTACTGTCAAGTTTTTGCAGGAGTTAGAGCGTGCTTGCTTGATGATCTTCTGATCGTTCAATACCCGGGTAGCCGTTACGTCCAGCTAGTACCGCTGACGGCTTATGGGTGCTTGATGTGATCATCACCTACTTTCGGCGTATTGACGAGTCTTTAGAGTCCTACATAGAGGTTTTACTGGCTCAGGCAAAACGAAGTAGGAGCATATATGTGATATGTGCGGGACTGAGAATAATGCGAGTATGTGATACCGTATTCTATTCTCGCGATATTTGTATCGGACGGTTATATGTGATATAGCCGGGTTATCGAATCAAGTCTTGTTTCGATAAGTTGGTACATTTAATATTAGTCAATTATATGTGATATAGCCGGATTATTAAAATCAAGTATTGATTTGATAATTTAGTGTATATTTGATATATTAATTTACATTAACTAATATTAGCTCACTTAAGGATTTATTATTCTCACATGTGCACACTCAATATATATGTGATATATATTAATGGTGTTTTATTTTGTATCATGGTTGTCGATACACACTACATGGGTGTATGAGACTTACACCATACTAATTATAATGTTGGGTTTTAAATATTTATAGTAAATCCAAATTAGTGCATAATTAGTCACATGCATGAAGCTTCATAAAGCTTGTGGATGCTTTGACTAAGTCCACTAGTTTTGTTTTACTTAAGATATTTATTAACCTAACCATTATAATTTAGCCATGGTTATGTCTCTACATGAGTTAGTATATGATACAAACTCACCCATGGTTCTTTCTCTCACTTCATTAGTTCATTCTCATTTCTTTTGCTAATCTTCTTCTTCCTTGAGCAAAAGCTTGCTAGGGTTTTCTAAAGAGAGAAAATATTATGAGAAAAATAAAACTAAAGTGAGCCCACTTCCTACTTCATCATCCTCTACTAAATTAGCACTTTAGTATAGGGTGTTAGCTTCACTAATCACTCAATTAGTGAAGTAGTAGCTTGAGTTAGTGTCTCCTCGACGTAGATCATCTTCGGCCTCGAAGACTTCAAACAAGATCGTTTTTTCACCTTGAGATGCCATGGAAGAGTCTGGGACTTGGATCGCAGTGAAGGGACTTCAACTCGGAGCTTTAGAAGCGAAGGACCGGTCTACAAAGGTTGTATTCCATAAACACTTAGATGTAAAGTAGTTTACTTTGTGTTTCGTATGATTCTCTAGTTATCGATTCTAGTTTAGGGTTCTTTAAAACGACAAAATTTTGAAAATGGCATGGACGATAACTTCCAAACACTTGCTGTCGTTCATAGGAACCCTAAGTGGTATCAGAGCCTAGCTAGAGAATTAGACGGATTTTGTTAGATCACGGAACCGAAACAACTCCGAAACTTGACGCATCAAAACCAAGTTTCTGTCGAATTTTAAATGAGCTCTAAAAGTTTTTCAAACAAGTGCAGAATCATATTTGAGTGATTATAGGAACATGGAAGAAAATTGGGACCTTATGCTCGGATTTGGACCGAGCACATAGGTGATTTTTCCGAGGTGGCCGGCCCCAGTGTGGCTTTTTGGTCCCAAATTTTTTTTCATGTTCTGTGCTCTAGGTTTTAGTGTTTCAGGTGTTGTTTGATTTTTCTATGTTTTCATGTGATGATTAACATACTGCAAAGGCAACTCGGAGTGTTTCGTAGTCATAATTCTAACTGTTTTTGGGTTACTTTAGATGGTGTTAAAAAGTTCGATCGGATATCAAATACCCGCTATAACCCTTGCCGGAAAATTTTCCAGGTGTTGGATTTTTTCCGTAGTTAAAAAGAATTCAAACATCATGCAAGTTATGCGATGGACCCTCTAGAAGAACAAAACCTTAACTCGATTATGTGACCGTCAGAATCGCCACTAAACCATCAGGTTTGTGGTGGTTCAGCGGTGCCACATGTGAGGCGTTGGTTGACCTTCCTACGGCTGGTCCATTGGTACTGTGGCATGTGCTGAATAATTTTTAACTATGCTCAAGTGTTGAGCTTTTTGGATAATTGTGGGTTTTGTTGATTCGATCAAAATGTTTAACATCGTTTAGTTTTTCTGCGACCATAAGTGTAATATATGGTGTATCGCCGGTTTCGTTGCTATATGTCAACAATAATCGGGATACGCATATTTATTTATGTTGATGACATGTGATGTTATGTGTTGCTGTATATGTTATATTGGATCGTCGTATTTTGAATAGCCGGGGGGTTTTATGTGAGATGGGAGTTTTTATTTTCATTCATGTAAAATTCAATGTATGTAATATTCTTTTATTGGGGTACTTCCGGATTGAGGAAGATGTCACCATTGTTGTATATTATTTACTTTTCCGCATGAGGATAGACCCAAAGAGGGGAGCACAAGTAACCGGGTTCTAGAGTCCAGTGAGAGACCAATTCGAGGAGTCGAGTCCAGGTCTCCTAACTCTAGAATTGGTAGGGTTGCTTTTTACTCTCGTAGGGGTCTAGGGATGTGGGTTTGGTTATTCGTCCGACCGTGGAATCCGTGTTTTATATAGGCTCAAAATAAAATACGGACCTCCTAGTATATCTAATATTTCATATGTTTCTTCTGCTGCTCTGTGATGTGATCACTGTGGATTCTGAGACAAATGGATATACATTATATATGAGATATATAGTAGACGTTGCTTATGTTTTGCACCCCCGCTAGTCCTGTCCCAGTATGCCGTTAGTTAAGTAACCTAACGGTGCATAACGGGACACTGTGACAAATGCGGATGGCATAAGCGTACGTTGTATTTTCGTTTCATTTTCTGTGATGCTTAGGAAGCTTAAATGATAGGAATTCATTAATATGATTAATGAAAGAAAAGAAACCTAAAAGATATTGTAGAATCAAAATTTTCAAAAAGAGTAGCTACAGTTCTTGCTTTGCATAGTAATATATATGATATATCCCTCACCTTATTCAATAAGGAAAGAGCCGAGATCCCTTCACCGGGAGTGACCTCTTTAGAAAACCGGCAGATGCTACAACACTCAGCTTGTCTTTTGATTGCTTTTTGAGTTTTTGCTTTGCATAGTGATATATGTGATATATCCCGCACCTTATTCGATGAGGAAAGAGCTGAGATCCCTTCACCGGGAGTGACCTCTTTAGCGAAACTAATGATCTCCTAAAAAACACTCCTTTTCAAAATTCACTCGATTCTACAACGATATCAAGTTCATTACGCAAAAGGTTTTCTTAAAAACCTGTCATAGCCCTCTGTCATTTCAGATAAGTACTTCATAGTATTCGCGCAACGTTTGTTGGCTTTCGTCAAGGCGTAGTGTGCGGTAGCTATTTATGCTTATATGCAAAAGCATATGATGCGATTGAGTTAGGGTAGTCGTGCGACTTTGTTGGCTTTCGTTAAGGGTCATGCGGGTGGGTTTAATTCAATCAAGAAATGTACGGATTGAACTTGACTAGCAGCCTATGGTTTGTTGTCTTTCGTCAAGCTCATAGGATGCTAGGGACAAAATATTATCGAGGATTTCAAGTGTTGAAATTTGCAATGAGATTGCATACCTTCTATGAGATAGTTGGATCCCGATACCCACTGCGAGTAAGAGTTACTCCTGAGAGAGTTTTACACATTACAATTAGCCAATCAAGTAGGTGTCTAGAAAGGTGTCAACGGGGTTACGCCCCTGGGAAAACGAGGTTTAGTTTAATTAGGTCCGTATGAAAGCACGTGGAACCTCCCTCAAAGTACCGGCACTGGCCTGGCTGAAAGATTGGCGAAATTGTAGGGTGAAATTAATCCCGGATAGTCTTTCCTTTTAGGGTTTGGAGGAAGATTTGATAAAAACAGTGGTAGCCATCCTAATTAGATAAAATAATAACCAATCTGATTTTGCAAGAGTATACGCTGAGTGTTTTGTTCTCTCTCTCTCTCCAAGTAGCGACCATGTCACGCCTTAATCAAGATAATAATATGGATGTATTGACCGAACCCGCTTGTTATACTGAGCTGGGGAACGTTGGTCCCGCTCCAACTTATAATTGTTATAAGACCGAGCAGGAAATAGGGGAATACCAGAATTCCCGTTCCACCCAAACGAAGAAAGTGCATGATGATGCATCTTCTTCGAGTGTGTTCATTACCGGGAACTATTTTTCAGTATCCTCTACGTCCTGGGTATGTGATACAGGATCAGGATCCCACATATGTAATCTGTTACATAGGCTACAGATAGGTAGAGAACTGAGAACGGGTGATAAAGTTTCAAGAATTGGAAACGATGCAATTGTTGCAGCCAAGATGTTGGCAGTTATCACCCTGTATTCCCAATACATTGATTCTGAATGAATGTTATTAGATACCGAACCTGATATACAACATTATATCGATCTCTTTATTTAGTAAAGAAGGATATAATTTTGTATTGTTGGATAATGTTTTGAACATTTCCTATATCAAGAGTTGATCGGTTCAGGCATGTTATCTAAAAGCATATACGTTCTAAATCAAACTATAGTTCTCAATGTACAGAACACACACAAGAGGAAGAGTTCAGAAATGAATGAATCCTTCATGAGGCATTGTAGACTAGGTCATATCAATGCGACCCGACTAGCTAAGTTACATTAAGATGCATATTTAAATCAGTTTGAATTTACATCTTATGAAACTTGCCAATCATGTCACAAAGATAAAATGATCATAGCTCCGTTTACTAGAAACAGAGAAAGAGTTAATGAACTCTTGGGATTGATACATGATGTATGAAGGTCCCCTATATACACAAGCTAGAGCTGGTTCTTTGTACTTTATTACATTCAATGATGATCTCTCAAGATTCAGACATATGTTCCTGTTGAAACACAAGTCGGAAAATTTTGAGAAATTCAATGAATTTATCAGAAGTATAAAACCAAAACGGGTATAAGTACTATGTCATGTGATGTAATCAGGGAGGAGAATACTTGAGCACGGAATTCCTGGACTATTCTAAAGGAGAATGAGATTTTCTCTCAGCATTACTCCTCCGTATACACCACAGCACAACGGTGTATCGGGGCGGAGCAATCGCACCCTATTAGATATGGTGCGCTCTATGATGAGTACTACTGAATTGCTTATTTCCTTTTGGGGTTATGCACTTATGAAGCTGCATACCTATTGAATTGGGTTCCAACCAAATCAGGTGCCTACTACTCCATATGAGATATGGTATGGGAAAAGCCTATGTCTTAAGTGAGTTAAGATTTGGGGTTGTCCGGCTTATGTCAAAAGCAAAATCCGGACAAGCTCGAGGCAAGGTCAGTTTTGTGAAAGTTTGTTGGATATCCCAAGCATTCGCAAGGGAATATCTTCTACCACACCGAGGAACAAAAAGTATTTTATTTCTCGACATGCCACCTTTTTAAAAAGGAAATTTATTTTGGAAAGAAATTTATGGTCATGAGGTAGAGCTGGAAGCAGTTCCAGCTATATAAACTACAGCTGACAATTTGGTAGAACCGGAGGATTCGATAGCTCCCGACAAACCTCAGCCTCTCCGCCGATCTGGTAGGGTTCATCATCCGCCTGAGAGATACTTCGGGTTTCTCAATGACAGTGGGAGCGAGGATTGTATCATGTGATGATGACCCGACTAGTTTCGAGCACGCCATCAAGAGTGGGGACTCTGTAAGAATGGCTGGATGTTAAGCGATCTGAGATGGAATCCATATACACCAACAAAGTATGGACTTTGATTGCTATATCTGAAGGGTTAAATCCCCACCAGGAGCAAGTATATCTTGAGAAGATTACTTGTTGTACATGAAAAAGTTGTTCAAAGCTAGACATGTTGCAAAAGGTTCTCATCATTGACCAAGTGTGGATAATGATGAAACCTTTTCTCCAGTTGTTATGCTTAAGTCCATCCGGATCCTACTTGCCATTGCTACATATCATGACTACGATATCCGGCGGTTGGGTGTCATGACTGCTTTCTAAATAATGATTTAGAAGAGAACATTTTTAAGTACACAGCCAGAGGGCTTCGTAGACAGTGGGAGCAGCGGAAACGTGTGTAAGTTGCTTTACAGGTTAAAGCAGGAATCGCGGAGTTGGAACATCTGTTTTGATGTAGTAGTCAAAGTGTTTAATTTCATCAAAATGGTAGATAAACCTTGTATATACAAAAAGGTAGTAGAGAGTATTTTGGTTTTCCTCGTATTGTACTGGATGACATACTCTTGATAGGGAAGGTGTTTCCTATGCTACGCTCGGTCAATCTCCTCTTATCATAAGGATTCTCCATATATGATCAAGTTAATACCACCTAAATCCTGAGTTTTGGATCTATGAGGCAGATCTAAGTGGATGTTAGGATTCTCACTAGGTGTAGTGAGATGGTATCAATCGATTCTGGGGAGAATCACTAGATAGCTTCCAGGGTAGTAAGGTCGACTGAATGTCAGTGACAGGCATTGACTTTACCCTCAGTGGAGGGACGGTATGTTGGAAAAGTTCCAAGCTAGATACCGTGGCAAACTAGACGATAAAGGCTAGATACATCACTACCTAAGATGCTACCAAAGAGGAAGTCTGGGTGTATATTAGTTCATGTGATGAACTTCGTTCCTACCATTGTGTGACAATGGAGTTGTGGCTTAGGCATAGGAACCCCCGTCCCATGAGTGATCCATACATATTCTAAGGCAGTATCACATGATCATGGAGATGGTTGATCACCAGGGGATCGAGGTTAGGAGAGAAAACTCAGAGGAAAACACGGCGGATCCACTCACAAAGGCCTTTTCCCAGAGAGAGACTTTTATGGGATGGTTGAGTATGAGATACTACAACCACTTCTATATGATGGCCCTAGTGCAAGTGGGAGATTGTGTAAGTCCACGTTGCCCACCCCGGTACTTACGGTGAGGCGGAAAACGGAATAAAAATCAAATTTTTATCAACTTAGGCAACATGGACTAGACAAAGAAGGATCTTTGCTAAACAAAAACAAGCTAAAGCTAACTAGAAACTAGCTAAGGGTAGAAATGGTTATACCTAGGGCTTTATGTCCTTCTCTCCTTGCTCCTTGGAGTAGTAGAAAGATGTGACCTTTGTCGTCTTCTCACGTCGAAGAAGGATCCACCCGAAAGCCTCAACCTTTGGCTTCAACTCCAAGCTAGAAGTAACTAGGGTGCAAGAAGTGCTAATCCTTGAACCCTAGATGAAAGTAGAGATTATCAAGAAGAGGTTTTTCTCAAGATCAAGTGTTTCTCAACACATGAGAGGGGAGAGCTTGAGGGAGAGGAAGAACAAGAGAGAGAAAGTGAATGATAGAATGAGAGAATAATAACCATTCTCACATATATGTGTGAATTATTTTAATTAGATAATTAGTGAGATAATTGTCATGGCTTAATCAAGACATGACCATTATCATTTCATTTTTAATGCAAATTGTAAGGATCAAAGAGCATCTTCCAAATGAAATGATGATGGTTAAAGTGTCAACAAGGTCAACAAGTCAAGATAGGTCAAATGGTCAACAACCATAACCATGCACAATTATTAAACTAATATCAATTAACTATAATTCACACACATAAGCATTAGGGTTAATAAAATGACAATGGTCATTAACCCTAATCAAAGTCCTCTCCCTCTGTCTCAAACAACTGTGCATACGCACCCGTATTCGTGATCCGAGGAACACGAATACAATGAGATAAAACCAATCCCAAATCATATACTAGGATCCGGCTTAAACCAAAGCCCGCTAGTATAAGTTGCCCGAACAGCAAACGTGCACAAGTGCGCGGATGCGAACGAACCCTGTCGCAAAACCATGCGACCTCTACTCATTTTGCCTAAAGGCGAATAGCTCTCTGTGTGGGACTCTAAAGACTCGACACTACGCTGGCAGTGGGTTTAACCACAGACCGCAAGCGGCACTAGCTGTACGTAACGGTCCCCAGGTAGATGTCGATAAGAAGACTGACGAGGTGAACCCCATCTGAACTCCTACTGAGCCTGTATATGACAGTCTCCGTACAGTCCGGTCTGTTCGTCTGATACATCGCATGGCGGGCCTAGGGGGCGGTGAACGTCAGTCCCCTAATAGCGGTATAAGTCATGTCGGAGTGTAGCCCAGAACACCCTGAGATAACACTGGAAACCTACCAGCATATCTCGCTTGCCCTGGCCAGGGACTACTCGTGTAATGGCTCTCCTGGACACTGCACGATGTCAACCCCCAATACCGGGAGAGACGAAACCTGTCTAACCGTCACTGCCTCCAAGTGCTTCATGACTGCACCCAAAAACTACCTGTTTGCACGACTCCTTTGAGCCGTGGTAGGGTAGCAATCAAAGTGCAGTGGGAACACACTCGAGGCGAAGTGACAGTGTCAAGTCAGCGGACTAAGCTGTACTCATGTCACCTGGGAACTGATAACTGACGATAGGTATAATACCAACCAACAGTTCCCGACGAGTCCTGTCCAGCGTACTCGTAACCTAAAGAGCACCCGTATACTATCTCAAGTACGACGTACTGACGGCTGTGGGACAGACCGTCTCCCACACTGGGATGAGAAGCGCATACGCTAGTCTACTCCGGAGTATCGATGCCCTGTTTCGATAGTCCAACGACCAGGGACCTGTATATGGATGTGCTTGTAGATTACCCAGCTCCCACGAGTGCGAGCGCCATCACAACGTTGGTAATCAAGCAAAGATCCTAAAGGCTCTACTAATATGTATATCAGCGATATGCTAAAAGAAACACATGCACATATTGAAGTAGAGACAAACCAAGTAGCATACTACCATTTCGAGCAAGATTGTATATACAACTGTGAATATCCCAAGCTTCCATCAAGTAATATACAAACTAGTATGACACAGTAATGGACTCTAGGGCATATACACTAACAATCTCCCACTTGCACTAAGGCCATGTACTGGCGTATCGAAGACCTATCATCTCGATCAGCCGCTCGAACTGAGTCTGGGGCAAGGCCTTGGTGAATGGATCTGCTGTGTTATCTTCTGAAGCAACCCTCCGGACCTCGATCTCCTGGCGATCCACGATCTCCCTGATCAGGTGATACCACCTTAAGATGTGTCTCGATTTCTGATGGGACCTGGGTTCCTTCGCTAAAGCTATAGCCCCATTGTTGTCGCAATACAGAGGTATTGGGTCAACAATGGACAGAACCACCTGAAGTTCTTTCAAGAACTTCCTCATCCAGACAGCTTCTTTTGCGGCATCAGATGCAGCGATGTATTCCGCTTCCATAGTCGAGTCCGCAACGGTTTCCTGTTTGGAACTCTTCCAACACACCGCCCCTCCATTGAGGGTGAAGACAAAACCCGACATGGACTTGGAATCATCCTTGTCACTCTGGAAGCTGGAGTCAGCAAAGGCCTCAATCTGCAGGTCTTTTCCGCCATACACCAAGAACATCACCTTAGTCCTTCTTAGGTACTTGAGAATGTTCTTTACTTCTATCCAATGTTTCTCTCCAGGGTTTGACTGATATCTGCTTACTACACTCAGTGCATAAGCTACATCCGGTCTGGTACACAACATCGCATACATTATAGAGCCTACCGCAGAAGTGTAGGGTATAATAGATATGCGATCCCTTTCCAAATCAGTCTTGGGAGACATCTCTTTGGAGAGGGTGATCCCGTGACAAGCCGGTAGATTACCGTGCTTGGAATCTTCCATACTGAATCTCTTCAGTATGGTGTCGATGTACCTGGACTGTGAAAGTCCTAATATCCTCTTGGATCTGTCACGGTAGATACGGATACCCAGAATGTATGAGGCATCACCCAGGTCTTTCATGGAGAACCTGTGTGACAAGAACCCCTTGACAGATTGTAGCATAGGAATGTCATTTCCTATTAAGAGAATGTCATCCACGTATAAAACGAGGAATACTACAGTTCTCGCTACAAATCTACAATAGATGCATGGTTCATCTGGATTTTTGATAAAGCCAAATTCCTTGACCGTCTCATCAAAACAGATGTTCCAACTCCGCGATGCCTGCTTTAGTCCATAAATGGACTTGAGCAACTTGCACACCTTTCCGCTGCTCCCACTCTGAATGAAACCCTCTGGCTGGTCCATATAGACACACTCCTCTAAATGACCATTTAGAAAGCTGTCTTTACGTCCATCTGCCAAATCTCATAATCGTGGAAGGCAGCAATGGCAAGAAGGATCTGAATGGATTTCAGCATAGCTACTGGAGAAAAGGTTTCGTCATAGTCCAAACCAGGTCGCTGACGAAAACCCTTTGCAACCAGTCTAGCTTTATAGGTCTCAACCTGTCCATCTACACCAATCTTCCTTTTGAAGATCCACTTGCATCCTATGGGTTTTACCCCATCTGGAGCAATGTCCAACGTCCATACTTTGTTGGTGTACATGGACTCCATCTCGGTCCGCATTGCATCCAGCCATTTTACTGAGTCGACGCTCTGAATGGCTTGCTGGAAGCTAGTAGGTTCATCACAATCTATGATGCAATCCTCTCTATCCCCGTCAATGAGAAAACCGTAGTATCTCTCGGGCGGATGAGACTGCCTACTACTCCTGCGGAGTGGCGTGGGAATGTCCTGATCTTTTGAACCCTCTGGTTCAACCTAGCTTTCAGTAATAGCTCGTGGTTCTGGAATTTCTTCCAGTTCTATTGCGCTCCCACTTAGTTCTTTTTCTATAAACTGGTGTTCTAGAAAGTGGGCATGGCGAGAAACAAAGACCTTTTGTTCATCTTCGCAATAGAAGTAATATCCCTTGGAGCTCTTTGGATATCCCACAAACTTGCACTGTACCGAGCGTGCCTCGAGCTTGTCCGCATGCTGCTTTTTTACAAAAGCTGGACATCCCCATGTCTTAATGTGATTAAGATAGGGTCTCTTCCCACACCACATCTGATATGGTGTTGTAGGCACAGTCTTAGTTAGAACTCGGTTCAAAAGGTATGCAGCTGATTCTAGCGCATATCTCCAGAACGATCGCGGCAACTCAGCGTTACTCATCATGAACCGTACCATATCCAATAGGGTTCAGTTCCGTCTCTCCGATACACCGTTATGTTGCGGAGTGTATGAAGGAGTAAGCTGAGAGAGAATTCCATTCTCTTTTAAGTAACCCAGGAACTCGGCACTCAAGTATTCACCACCTCGATCAGATCTCAGTGCCTTGATACTTTTGCCTGTTTGTTTTTCTACTTCATTCTTATATTCCTGGAATTTTTCAAAAGCCTCGGATTTATGTTTCATTAAGAAGATATAACCGTCCCTTGAAAAGTCATCCGTAAAAGTAATGAAGTAAGAATAACCGCTTCGCGCATGTGTAGACATTGGACCGCACACGTCGCTGTGCACGAGTCCCAAGAGCTCGCTCGCTCTTTCTCCGTGTCCAGTGAACGGAGTCTTTGTCATCTTTCCTTTGAGACAGGATTGACAAGTTGCATACGATTGATATTCGAACGGATCCAAATATCCTTCTGCATGTAACTTAGTCAACCTTCTCTCATTGATGTGACCCAGTCTACAATGCCATAAGAAAGTTTTATTTATTTCTGGAGACTTTCTTTTGTGTGTATTCTGGACATTGAAAATCTGTGGTTGGTTTAATACGTATATACCGTTGTTCAATGTACCTGACCCAATCAAAACTTGATTAAGGTGAATGTTCACTACATTACTTACAAATGCAAATTCATAACCTTCTTTAGATAATAAAGATACAGAAATGATATTACAGGTTGCATTTGGTACATAATAACAACTACGCAAAACCAAAAAATGTCCATCCGACAATCCCAGGTGATAGTCCCCCACGGCCTCAGCATCCATGCTAGCACCGTTTGCAACTCTGAGGGTCATGTCACCTGCCTTCAAAACACTACGCTTTCTCAACGCCTGCAAAGAATTACAGAGATGAGATCCTGATCCGGTATCCAATACCCAGAATGTAGAGTTTATTGATAGACAGTTTTCAATAACATACACACCTGAAGCTGAAGCCGCAACTCGCTTCAAATCCTGTGTTCTGGCCTTCCAAGCCTTGCAATCCTGTTTCCAGTGACCACTTTTGTGACAATAGAAGCATTCTTCCTTCCCCACCAGCTTTCCTGCTATCTTTGTTGCTTTTCCTTTTCCCTTCGTATCCACTTTACTGACACCGCCTCTTGGTTTGGCGGGGGCTTTCTTCTTCTTACCCTTGGCTTTCGCCCTGGATCTAGAAGAGGAAGATCCTCCTACAAACAAAGTGGATGTTTCCCTACCTTTCTGTAGGGTGCCCTCAGCACTCCTCAACATGTTCAGAAGTTCGGAAAGTTCAACCTCCTTTCCTTGCATGTTGAAGTTAAGGATAAACTGGGCGTAAGTGGAAGGAAGGGACTGGAGAATCAAATCAGTATAGAGTTCATTCTCCAACGTAGTCCCAAGGTCCGCGAGCTCCTCAATGTAGCCAATCATCTTAAGCACGTGTTCCGCTACCGATGATCCGACGGCTAATCTTGCCGAAAATAGCTTCTTCGACACTTCGTATCTTGCGATACAAGACTGCTCTCCATACAGTTCTTTTGTATGGAGAAATATGGACTCTAGGTCCATATTCTCGTGCCTCCTCTGATGTTCGTTGTCCATCGAGGCAAGTACGAGGCATTTGGCCTTCGCGCAATCTATCTCCCATGTCTTACGGATTTCCTTATCCGCGACGCTGGAGGTGGGACCTGGGACAGGGGGAGCTTTGGTGGTAAGGACATACCCCAACTTGTCGTACGTGATTGCTATCTTGACATTCCTGAGCCAATCTTTGTAGTTTGGCCCTGTCAATATGTTTTTATCTAGTAATAACTTAAGTCCGTTCATGTTGAATGGTCGCAACAATTAGGAGAGAGAAAAGAAACACTTTAGCATGATGCTCTTGCAAGTTTAGAGTGGTTTTTAGTTTGTCTAAACTGGATAGCTCCTACTGTCTCTCGAATCCCTTCTCAAACCGTAAAGAAAGGATTAGTCAGGATCAATCTCACCGTACAATACTTTCTTAACCGTTCAGCCAGGCCAGTGTCGGTACTTCGAGGGAGGTTTTCCAACACTTTCGCGAAGTTTCTTAATTTAATAACCTCTTTTCCCTGGGGGCGTAGCCTCGCTAACACCTACTAAGTTTATAGCATTGATCGTTAAGTGAGAGTTTTCCCGAGGAGTAGCATATACTCACAGTAGGATCGGGATCCAAATATCATCGCGTGATAAAACCGAAGGAATCCTACCAGAATTATCACACTCCAAATGGTATGCAGCGCTAGCAAGATTCAGTACTTATGAAACTCCCGATGTGGATTTTTGCCCCATGCTCTTATGACCTTGACTTTGGCCAAAATATCATAAGTCACATGTCAAGTTCTACCCGTCATTCTCCTGGTTAATTTGGACCCACCCGTACCTACCCTTGACTTTGGCCAAAATGGCAGCACGACTGTCCCAAAACAACGCATCTATCTATGCTGCACATGAATACCCAATAGCTACCAATCACTATGCCTTGACTTTGGCCAAAATACATAGCTTGAATACTTTTTGACCATTCATGTGGAATGACGGAGGGCTACGAAAGGTTTTGGCGAAACCGTGAACGTAGTGAACTTGATATAATCGATGGAACGAGATAGCTTTTAAAAGGAGTGCTTCAAGCTCCGCGTTTAAAAGTTTAGTTTTGAAAAGAACCGAGTGGTTTTCAAAGTGTTCCAATCGACTTTTACTTGGTTTATTTTCTTGCATTAGTTCTTTTAATGCGTCCCATCATTTAATCCTACTATTGCAGAAAACAACCAAAATATGACGTACGCTTATGCCATTCGCAATCGCCACGGGGCCCCGTCATCACCCGTTAGGTTACTTAACTAACGACAGAGCGGGGGCTAGGCTAGCACGGCTGTAAAACATAAGCAACGCCTAAATAGTTATCATATATAAGTATATAGCAATGATAAACATTACAGATCACAGATGAATACATTGGATATACTAGGAATCCGCAATCCGTTCAAGCCTGCAACGAAAAGCGGATTACACGGTCGCGGTGAATAGCCAATACCCCATCCAAGACCCCTACGGGTGCGGCAAACTACCCGTCAAGTACCCGAAGCGAAGCAACCTCCCTCAACACCGTGAGTAGGCCACTCGGCACTTCGAGATACCCGGTAGTTTGTGCACCCCCTCCATGGGTCTATCCTAGGAGCAAAAACAGTAAAAAGAATTATACAATGACGGCTACAACCCCGACCCGGTTGTGCGGCCATACAAATAATATTACATCAATTTACATATTACAATGAATGAAAGAAAAGGCAACACTCATCTCACATCCACCCCGGCTATTCACCCGCGACAATCCAACCCATTCATATACACATACCATCATCAAACACAGATCATAGATATGTATAACCCCGACTAATCGACATATAGCGATTAGCCAACGTTCAATACATATAAACATCACAGATATAACCCTTATAGTCAAAGTGTAGTGAAGTTCGAAAAAAAATACGGATTTATAGGCCCTCAAAAACAAATTTCTATTCTGGAAAATCTGGGCACATATAAACCATCTTAAAAATCCTAAAACCAAGCCAGAAAGACACTGCACCAAAATCGATCCAGAGCCGAGCCAAGACGGCCGCGGTAGCGCGGCAATAGCTTGCTATTGCCACGGAACCGCGGCTCTTTGGTCGAATCTCTGGATCGTTTTTGGTGGCTTTCTTCATAAAACCCTGAGATGATTTTTGGAGTATGATTTATTTTGTTTTGAACAAAAAAATTTTTAACAGAAACATAGGGTTTTGAAAACTCGGTTTTTCGATTTTTCCGATTCGAACTTCCATACACTTTACTACCTAGCTAGTTTATGTTTAGTTAGGCTCTGATACCACTGTAAGTCCACGTTGCCCACCCCTGTACTTACGGGGAGGCGGAAAATGGAATAAAAATCAAATTTTTATCAACTTAGGCAACATGGACTAGACAAAGAAGGATCTTTGCTAAACAAAAACAAGCTAAAGCTAACTAGAAACTAGCTAAGGGTAGAAATGGTTATACCTAGGGCTTTATGTCCTTCTCTCCTTGCTCCTTGGAGTAGTAGAAAGATGTCACCTTTGTCGTCTTCACACGTCGAAGAAGGATCCACCCGAAAGCCTCAACCTTGTAAGTCTACGCTAGCGCCCCGGCCGTCTACAGACGCCAAATGCGTAACAAAAATTTTTAACTGGCACTATCATACACTTTAACCCGGATCTTCCATTATTGCTAAACTAACAAACTGTAAAGAGTGTAGAAAGGTTATACCGAACGATCCGAGTCCTTCGTTCTTTAACCATCATCCCACGCTCTGTTGCGGCTGCTCCGATCTCATCGATCTCCGATCTGCTCGTCGAGGTGGCACCACGTCGACGATTCTTTAAACGGGCTCCCGCCTCTGACTCGAGGCAACTCGGTCGTCAAGTTTGCTAAAAGAGATGACCAAGAATGATGTAGAGAATGAGTAGATGACTTTGTCTCACTTCGTCCAAAGCCGTGGACGATCGGTTAATGAAGTTGCCGATGGAAATGAAATGGAACAAGAAATGAACTATGAAATTTCCATGCATCCAAAACTTTAGTCTTTTCTTTTTAGCAACCATAATTTTCTCAAGTGAGAGAGTGGAGGAGGGGAGAGAGGGCCGACCACTATATAGCAAAGAGGGAGGTGAGTGTAGGAGAGGGGAGAGTAACCTTAAGCAAATATCATATGTGAACACAAAAATAAATATCTTAAGGAAAACAAAACCTCATTGAAATCAAAGCATGAGTCATTAACCTTGTCACCAAATTCTAGAACCTTCTAGAAGCATGACTCACCCTCATCCAAGAAAAGATAAATCCGTCTTTAACCGAATGTTAAAAGACGGCTGATAGAAAACTGGAAACTGGCAACTTCCAAAAGTGATCCTGAAACAACTTTCAGGACAACCCCGAAACTGTATAAATATACCCGCATTTGTATTACGACCGAATACAAATGCAACTGAGACAAAGATATTATATCTACTCAATATAATACTCGGATCCGGCTTAAACCAAAGCCGACCAGTATTATCTGCCCGAAAAATAGCACGTGCGTAAACGCACGTGCATTTTCCGAACCCTGCCATAATATCATACGGCCTCTACAACGTTTCGCCCGAACTTGGGAAACTGTCTGTGGGGGACTCTAATGACTCGTCAGTACCCTGGCAGTGGGTTTAACCATAAACCGTCAGCGGCACTAGCAATGCGTAACGGCTGCCCATGGACTGACCTCAAGGGAGGCTGATGAGAGAACTCATCCAGAAACCCTACTGAGTCTAACAGTGACAATGTATATACAGTCCGGTCCGTTCGTCTATGAGTATCGCATATCTTCCTAGGGGGCTAGTAACGTCAGACCCCCAATAGCAGTATAAGTCGTGTCGGAGTGAAGCCCAATAACACCATGAGATACTACTGGAGTACCTACCAGTAAATCTCTTGCCATGGCCATGGACTTTGTGTAATGGCTCTCCTAGACACAGTACGACCTCGCCCCCAATACCGGGAGAGACGAATCCCCTGCCGATCCGCTCACGTGCCTCCATATGGCTCAGGACTGTACCCAAAAGCTATCTGTTTGCACGACTCCTTTGAGCCGTGGTAGGGTAGAAATCAAAGCACAGTGGGAACTCACACGAGACAAATGAAGACCTCAGGTCGATGAACTAACCTGTACACATGTCACCAGGGAACTGCTATCTGACGATAGATATAGTACTAACTAGCAGATTCCCGGCGAGTCCTGTCCGGTGTACTCATAACCCAATGAGCACCTGTATACATCTTAGGTGATCCAACTTACACCAGTGGCTTGTGAGACCGGCCACCGCCCCTCGTCGGGGTCTCGACTGTACACACTAGTCTACTCCGGAGTATCGATGCCCTGTCTCGAAACTCCCACGACTAAGGACCACAATTAAGGATATGCATATAAACCACCTAACTCTCACGTATATGATCGCCATCATACTGTTGGTGGTAAAGCAAGATCCTAAGGGCTCTATCAAAGTGTAACATGTAATCAGTCACCTGAACATGTACACGACTGATAAAGGCAAACCAGATAGCATACTATCATCTTGAGTAAGACTGTCCTACCGGTATAGGTCCTCCGCAATCATTGGAATCACGTACCTGCGATCCAATAATTGACTATGAGGGCACTATCACCAACAATCTCCCACTTGCACTCAAGGCTAATTATTGCGATGTCGACTACTCACAGCCCGTGTGAAACCGAACATCCAACTCCTCTACTAATCAGTTTCACAAAGCCCGTTTGTAAAACTATTGTGTTCGAGAAATAGCCTCAGTGAGTGGATCCGCATAGAAGTTTCTTTCTATATCTCTCTAAATCTCAAGTTCGCGGAGAAAGCTATCTCCCGAATTGAGTAATACCTGTCTTAGAATATGTCTGGATATCTGATGGGACCTTGTTCATAAATGAACTCCAAATCCAAACTTCTTAGACTGTATCGATCACTGAACCTAATCAGTATCCGGCACCATGCCACCCACAGTATCCTCTTGAACCACCTGTCCATAATACTGTCCCTCTTCGTCAGAGGGAAAAACTATAACTCTGACAATCACTCTGTCAACCATGTCACCTTTAAAGCTTGGAATGATAACCGTCTCCCGAAGGAGGCTGCCGTCATCAAATCCGTAGAACATGTACTCATGTTCTAAAACTGCTTCCTTATGTTTCTCCAGGATTGGATTAATACAAACTTATTGCATCTAGTGCAAAAACAACATCTGGTGTGGTACTTGACATCTCATGATTGACTCAATTTCCTAACCAAGTGATCTGCCAATCATGCCCATCCCTCTCCCCATTAGTCTATACGACACCTTTAGAGAGGGTGACTCCATCACCTGCAGGTACACCACCATGCTATGAGTCATCTATTCTAAAAACCATTAGAATACTGTCAAAGTACCCACATTGGGAAACTACCCAAATCTAGATCTAAAACTATAGATCTAGAAACCAGAATGTCAAATATTATATCCATATCCTGTCTGGAGAAACAACTGTGTGACGACCACAGTGCAACCGATCGTAGTATAGGAATTTTACTTCCTACTCTGTGTATGTCATCCATATACCATGACATCACACCCTACTACCTTCTTAACATATCCATCCCCTATTCTGATTGAAGTCAAACCTATGACTGTCACATCAAAATTAGATGATCTATCTCCGCTATAACTGCTTAAGTCTATAAATAGACATAAGCTTCTTGCCCACTATGCTTCTGCTGCTCCCACTGACTACGACAACCCTCCTACCGGGCCTCATAACCTGGAACAACAGTAGTGTCTGGGTAGATAAGGACCTCCCTGTCACCGTCCTTGAGGCTACCGAAGTACCTCTCGGGTGTCTGAGGTTACCCACCATATCTGCGGAGTGGCTATTGGAATGTCAAACCTGATTGAATATATAGGTCCTATTAAATTTTCCGTAATCGTTCGCGGTTCTGGAATCACTTCCAGTTCTAACATACTCCCACTACTGTTTTCTGAAAAAGTCCATTTTACTAAAACTGTGGCGAGTCAAGAACAATATCACTATTGATCTTCCAAATGGTAGAATATCAACCCTCGTCATAGCCAGGGTCAACCCACAAACAGCCATTACAGAAACGTGCCCTGAGTTATCCAGAGTCTGGTTTTAAGCATAAGCTGGACAACTCCCCGCACCTTAACATCTTTTAAGGTACGAACTATTCTATATCCAATACAGAAACTTTGGCACTTATTTAATTGGAACCATGTTCAAATCATGCAGCTGTCTCCAGTGCATATCATCTTTAATGGAAAGAGGCTAATCAGTATTACTCAACTTAGGTATCCATCCAATTATGAGTGACCTGAAAGAGAAACACGTTTCTCAAAACCATCACTATCATCTGAATACCAATCACAAGAATCTATATCTTCGATCTCTTTGAAGAATCCCGATACTTGTGATACCTGGTTCTCTACTTTATTCTTATACCCACAACTTCTCAAAACTTAGACCTTGTATTTCTACGAAACACTTGTCTAAATACTAGAGAAGTTATAAGTAAACAGAACATAGTACGAGGACCTACCCCTTTGTCCTGATGGACACTGGACAACATACAATACTCTGTATAAGTCCGTTGAGTTAAACAACTCAAAACCTGTGCGTCGTAGGTCAAAAACTGTACCCTGGCGATTTCCTCAAATAACACCAATTACAACGAATTCCGATATAATGAGGATAATCACCTAATTCCCAATAACTTACTCCCACTCATCATCTGTAAAACCATACAGATATGAGAATGAAACCTGGTAAATACATACCCTTGGAGTAAGTATCTAATCGGGAAAACAGTTTTTCCTTTAACAATGCACTAAAACATGAAAATGTTTCGTAGGGGTATCCTGGTATTCATAGTAATGCCTCTTCCATAATCCAATTCATGACTTCAACCGTATATTTTATTGCCATCTCTCCAAATCCCTTTATTTGTCTTTAGTCGTTACCTTCTATACACCATCGTTAGGCTAAATGGTTTTCTTCCTTCCCTACCGTTCGGCACCAGCCTATGGTTTGGAAGAAGACTATCCAGTAAGCATAATAGGTGTACCCTCCTAAACCAAGGAGTACTCGTATCTTGAGAGAAGGTGATGATAAAAGACAACTGAATAATACCTTATTCCTTTAAAGGTGAAATAGGAGTGGCGATGAAGTACGCGGTTTTGGTCGTGAATGATATCAGTCGCAATTTACTTTGCCCTCTTTCTAATCCCTTTATTTTGTTTTTACATATTACCTTCTGCACACCCTACTTAGGCTAATTGGTTTTCTTCATTCCCTACCTTTCGGCACCAGCCTATGGTTTGAAACAAGACTATCCAATAAGCGTAATTGGTGTACTCTCCTAAACCAAGGAGCTCTTGCAACCTGAGAGAAGGTGATAATAAAAGACAACTGAATAAACCAATTCTATTTCTCCTGAACATGGATCCATCCTCGAAGAAGTCCCTTCGAGTTCGTATATAACCATACGATGGATCTATCCAATGGAAGTGGATATCCGTAGTAATACGGGTGTTCTGAGAAATTCAAAGGGTAAAAGAAGGAGTGGCAATGACTTATGCAACATAGACAATCCAAAAGCCAGTATTTTAAGAAGGTTCGGTCAACCTGGTCACTGAGTCATAGTCTAGGGTCGGTCAAAGGTCGCTGCCAAAGAGAGAGAGAAAAGAAACACTCTGCGTGCACTCTAACCTAGATCAGAATGGTCATCACTTTATCTAATCCGGAAACCTCCCACTGTCCTGTCAAATTCTCCTCCAAACCTAAAGAAGAATCAATCGGGATCACCCGAAGAGTAAACCAACTCATCAGTGGGAATCGGGATCCAACTCTCATCGCATGATAACGTGATGGAATGCATCCACGTTACTCTTACTCCAGAAGGTATGCGCATACTTGGCAAGTTTCAGTTTCTTTAGAAACTCCCGATACGATTTTTGCCCCATGCTCTTATAACCTTGGCTTTGGTCAAAATGTCATAAGCCACATGCCAAGTTCTACCCGTCACTATCTTGTCAATTTGAACCCACCCGCACATGCCCCTGACTTTGGCAAATCGGCAGAACGACTGTCCCAAACTAACTCATCTATTTATGCAACAATTGAATACCCAGCAGCTACCAAACACTATGCCTTAACTTTGGCTAAAATGCATAGCTTGAATACTACTGAATCCTCAAAAGAAGTGACGGAGGGCTACGGCTGGTTTTTGGCGAAAAACCTTTAACGTAGTGAACTTGATATCGCTGAAGGAACCTGATAGCTTTTGTCACGACCCGAGAATTCGACTCGTGACCGGCACTTAACCACGCAACGTCTACAGGCGCAACGCGGCTAAGTAAGCCGAACCCAGAAATCAAAACCAATAAATATAGAGTGATTTAAAACGTTTATAAAAACAATGGTACATATCTGAAAAACTTCCATTTATTTAGTAGAAATCCCTTTTAAGTTCAGAAGTTATGAGTTTTATAATCTTGGTACATTTCCCCTTTTTTTTTTTAAAACATCAGCCCCGAAAGTCGGGTAAAAGTAGGGTATGGCGGAAATAACAAGTGACATGAATAAAGCATCATAATGAGATATACGACGCCGTAGCGAAGAAAACACAGTAAAACAAGGACAACATCATAAAAGGTGAGACTGCATAAAGTAAAGTCGGCTCACATGCGAGCTCGACACCTGAATATAAAACCATACATGTCGTCCTCACAACTGTCTCTAAGTCAATACCGAAAGGTAGATGGAGAATACTAGATACATCAATATACAACTGAAAGATAACAGATACCGTACAAAACCCACCTAAACAGCAAAAGGGCTAACTCTGCTCAAAAGAGGTATCTGTGCCAAAAGATGAAGTAACAGCCAGCCGTGACTACTCCCAAGGGCAACCTGCAAACACTGTGGCACAATGGGGGTGAGTTGCCAACTCGTGAATAGAGATAACATATAAAGGTAATCGCAAGCATGCACATGTAGCGTGGCTGTACTAATGCCAGCAGATAATATCAATGCGATGTGGCAGTATGCATAATAATAATGCCAGTCCTCTATCAGGTGATATACTACAGGGTGAGATGTGATAATGAATGCTGAGCATGGGGATATAGTATCTACATGAAGTATCGGGGTGGACTACATAAGTATGTATGCACCACAAGTCCCAACATCTCAAACGCCGGTACTCCATCGGCCCTCATATCCTGTATATCCCTGAAAATCCCGAGTGCCCAACATCGGCACCCAAATATCATAAATACTCGTGTCTAGCATCGACATGCAAAACATCCTGTATCGGCCTCCGTCAATCCGGGTCAGCCTCTCTCACGTATATACCGGGAATCCGTCAGTCCGGGTCATCCCTCTCTCAATATATATATCGGGCATCCGTCAGTCCGGGTCAGCCCTCAATCAATCCATCGGGCATCCGTCAGTCCGGGTCAGCCCTCTATCAATCCATCGGGCATCCGTCAGTCCGGGTCAGCCCTATATCAATCCATCGGGCATCCGTCAGTCCGGGTCAGCCCTATATCAATCCATGCCTCAAGCACCGAGAAAACACGGGGCGACGCCCCAAATTATCATATCAAGGGAACCGGGTTTTTAAATGGTTCTTATTTGAAAAGGCCACGGTTCCCAAATCCATAAATCATATGAAATCTCAACAATAATACAAGTAACTGCGATGTGATAGGTGCATCAATGTGTATATCAAGTCATGTCACATGAGAATGAACTACAATGCAATGATCCACTGTGATATAGGTATCAAGTCTAGATGAGTTACAACAATATACAATAGTATGATCATGGCAGTTCTATCAGTTCTAAGCAATATGTATATATGTATAGCAGGGAATGCAATATGCAATGACAGTCTATGGGATGTATGAAACATAAAATAACAAAGTCCTATCAGCCCTGACGCATAACGCCATGCGGGCGATATCCCCGTAGATGTGAAATCTACTCACCGTGTCTCGCGCTAGGTGTATCCAACCACTTGCTTGCCCTTCTTCGCAGCGTCCGTCTCACTGGCCTGCGAACCTAAAATCACAACACATTTTACACATATAAGTTTAATTCGCCAAGAACGCGATATCACGGTCAAACTAGAAACTCGTGTCGCAAACCAATCGCGCGTGTGCGCGATACGCTAAAACGCGTGTGTGTACTGAACCAAGAACCACCCCGACACGCTACGATGCGTAGCACGCACCAGATCTACAGCAACGTGCATGTCGCACTAAACACACACACCCCAACATAGGGAAACAACTCCCAGATTTTTACCTGGAAGAAATCCCACAAAATCAACAAGACCAAACACTGAAAAATACACCCAGAAACCACCCTGCACAAAACGAGCCAAAATGGGGGAAGGGAGGCCGGCGTCGCCGGCCAAACCGTGCCTGTCGCCGGCCCAACCCCGGTGGAATGGGCTCGAACTTCACTCAAATCTCTGAAAAAGCCTGCCTAACATTCTGAAGTTGTTTCAAACACTCAAAAACTCACGCAGTAAAAGCAGATCACTGAAATCCTAAAATCTGCACAAAAACGACATTTTGCATCGAATCGTGAAATTGGTGGTATTTTAGCGTAATAGGGGTTGGACTAGGTTGCTGTGGCCTCAACAACTTACTAAGGACCTACTGAAACCACAACTCACTTCATTTGCACAAGAATCTCACAAATTACCCCATATCACACTAAAATGCACTAAAACCCGATATCCGAAGCAAAACTACACAAACTACGCTAACTAGGGGATAAGGTAGGAAGTATACCTCACTCTCGACCCTAGGGAGTTGCAGGAAGAAGAAGAAGTGAAGAGAAGTCGCTGCACTGGGATCCGGGGCTGCTGCTACTGCTCACTGCCTCTGCTGCTGCTGTTTGTGCTTGCTACTGCTGCTGTTGTTGCTGTTTCTGGAGCTGCTGCTGGGGCTGAAGGTAAGTGTGTGTGTGAGTGTGTTGGTATGTTGTGTATGTGAGAGTGTGAGAGCTTGAGAAAAAAACCAAAAGAAATGAGAGGCCACCCCAATCATCACACACAAAAGTCACCCCTCACTCTCTCACCTCATTAATGCAAGCATGGCCTAGCCATGATGCCCTCATCTCTCTCTCTCACACAAGTCAACACTTAACCCTAAAATTCAAATTAAAGTTACTTTTAGTTAACTAATTAATTAAACTTACTTATAACCCAAAAGAATTAATCCCACAATTAACCCACCATGGTTAAAATTATGGTATTTTCTTCATTTAAAAACCCTAGTTACATGCACATGTTTGTGCAAGCCTAATAAAATTTTGGAAAAATATATATTAAATTAGGAAAAATATATAAAACCCAATTTAGTAAACTTTTTATTAAAAACCATTACTTAATTATAATTATTCACTAACCCTTATCCTAAGGTGTTACAATCTCTCCCCCTTAAAGAAATTCGTCCCCGAATTTCAAAAATCTAACTAAGGTTATCTTCAAAAAGATGGGGATACGTCTTCATCATCTCGCTTTCGGTCTCCCAAGTGACCTCTTCACGGTTCTGACCACGCCAAAGTACTTTAACTGATGGAATCTCCTTCGATCTCAATTTCTTCACTTGTCGATCCAAGATCATCACCGGGTGCTCTGCATAGGAAAGATCGCTCTCAAGCTGGATCGCCGGATGCTGAATCGCATGCGAAGGATCATGTAGATATCTGCGGAGCATCAAGACATGGAATACGGGGTGCACGTCTGGAAAGCTGGGCGGAAGGGCTAACCGGTAAGCTACTGCACCAACACGCTCGAGGATCTCGAAGGGGCCCACATACCTGGGGCTAAGCTTCCCTTTCTTCCCAAACCTCATCACACCTTTCATTGGGGAGACCCTCAAGAAAACATGATCACCAACAGAAAACTCAAGTCTGCGTCGTCGACGGTCTGTATAAGCCTTCTGCCTACTCTGCGCTGCTCTCATCCTGTCACGAATCAACTGGATCTTCGCTGCCGTCTCCTCAACGATCTGTGGGCCTAAGATACTGCTCTCACTGAGCTCTGTCCAACAAGTAGGCGACCTGCATCTCCTCCCATAAAGAGCCTCAAATGGTGCCATCTGAATAGTCTCCTGGTAGCTGTTATTGTAGGAGAACTCTACTAAGGGCAAATGATGATCCCAGCTACCTCCAAAATCTAGTACACAAGCTCTGAGCATGTCCTCGAGAGTCTGAATGGTCCGCTCTGACTGTCCGTCGGTCTGCGGATGAAAAGCCGTGCTGAAACTCAAGCGAGTGCCCAAAGCCTCCTGAAGCCTCTGCCATAGTCTACTAGTAAACTGGGTGCCTCTGTCGGACACAATGCACGTCGGGACTCCGTGTAGTCGCACTATCTCGTCAATGTAGATCTGGGCATACTGAGTAAATCCGAAAGTCGTCTTCACCGGTAGGAAGTGAGCCGCTTTCGTCAAACGATCCACGATCACCCAGATGGAGTCATACCCCCTACTAGTCCTGGGTAGACCCACCACGAAGTCCATCGAAATCTGTTCCCATTTCCACTCCGGAATGGGTAACGGCTGTAGCTCTCCCGCGGGCCTCTGGTGCTCAGCCTTGACTTGCTGACAAGTCAGGCATTTCGATACAAAATCTGCAATGTCCCTCTTCATCCCATCCCACCAGTAAACATCTCTCATATCATGATACATCTTGGTGGAACCAGGATGGACGCTATATACCGATCGATGTGCCTCCTCAAGAATCTCGCGCCTCAGTCCCTCAGTATCTGGTACGCACAGTCTGACTCCAAACCGTAGGACCCCCTGATCATCGATCACGAACTCGGAAAATCTGCCCTGTCCAATCTGTGCCATGATCTCTGAACATCGGTCATCACTGAGCTGTGCCTCACGTATACGATCGATCAACTGTGGGCGTGCACGGACATGCGCTATCTGTCCCCCAATCGGCGTGAACTCGAACTGTACTCGACTGTCGCATAATATCTGCCAATCTGCGGATGACTGCTCCTGCACTGCTCTCAAACAAGATAAACTACTCCCGGGCCTCCTGCTCAAAGCATCCGCTACCACATTTGCCTTTCCCGGGTGATATAAGATCTCGCAATCGTAATCTTTTACTAACTCCATCCATCGACGCTGCCGAAGGTTCAGGTCCCTGTAACGATCTAGAAATCGTTTTGTGTTTGTTTGTGTTTTTGGGTGAAATTCAGCGGTATTGTCAGTTTTATACCGATTGCGATCAAACGGCCATATCGACTTACCAGCACCTAGTTTTGAGAAAATAAAGCTTGTGCGCACACTTTGAGAGTATATGGGACGTTTTGGTGCAATTTGAATTTTTCCCATTTTTAATGTTATTTTAATCCGGTTTGCACTTTTCTAGAAATCTTCTCTTTTCTACTTTTCTAAAATTTTCTTAAGTTAAACTAAACCACAAAGTGTTTTGAGTGTGTGGCCTAGGATTAAAGGAGGAAAATAGAAAAGAAAAGAATTGAAAAGAAAGAATGAGAAGGTGCATGAATGTGTTAGGTTTGACTTTGCATTTAATTGCATTTATTGCATGAAATTGCAAGGAAATTCCCTCTCTCTCTCTCTCCCTCCACATGGCCGAGCCCTCTCCCTCTCATTTCTGCACTTGGCCAATTTCCTCTCATTTCTATCATAATTCTTTCACAATTCTTCACAAGTTCACACAAAAATACCATTTTCTTCAAGTTTTCTCATTTTCTTGGCTTGGAGCATGCTAGCTTGGGTTCTTTGTGTTCTTTTGGTATAGGTAAGTTTCTTTACTGCTTTTTAGTGTAACTTAGCTTATAGTTTCTGTTTAGAATGTTTAAATTAGGGTTTGATGTGTAATATCGTATTTTGGTGTCGGATTGTAGTTTCTAGGATCTGCTTTGACCCAGGTAGATTACTGATGAATTCAACATAGTGTGAGTGTTGTACTAGGGGACCTGGAGCACCACCACCAAGACGAGCCCCATGGCACCGGCCACGGCCGGCGAGAGCAAGAGGAGGGGCCGGCGACGCCGGCCATCTTGTGGAGTTAGGGTTTGGGGTTTTGTCCATAGGTGTCTGCTAGGGTTTGGGTTCCTCTGGTCTTGTTGAAATTGTTTAGTTTTCACAGTAGGAAAATCTGGGATCATATGTGCAGTTTCTAGTGTTATGTGTTCGTGCGATACGTGTTACGACACGCGTCGTGCCACTTTCGTAGTTTCGCTCTTAAGTTGTTTTCGTCGTGTCGCTACTTTCGTTAGCCACGATACGAACACTTGAGAGGTGTTTGTGTGTTGTTGTGTCGGTTAGATGTAGCTAGTTTGTATTCGTAGCGGTTATTGATATATGTATATTGTTGTTGTTATATGTTGCAGGTTCGCAGACGAGGACTACGGACACTGCCACAGGGGGATTCAGGTGGTAGACTTCTTCTAGCTTGGAATGTGGGTGAGTAGATTTAACATCTACAGGGGAATCGCCCGCATGGCGTTATGCGTCTGGGCTAGAAACCTTTACCTTTGTCGCATATTCTATATCATGTTTAGAATTGCGCATATACCTGACTGCTTAGTGATAGTTGTGATTGGATTAGTATCCTTAGGACACTGCACTATTATTGACGGCTCAGATTGCGAGAGCACTGATTTGATGCCACACACACCGTCAATAATTGCCATGTCATACACGACCATATTTTAGAAATGCTATTGTATGGTTAGGAACATTGTGACTTTGATACATATTTTCTTATCGCTATACTTAGACTTGACATGCTAGTTCCTGTTTACCTATAGGATGCTGTACCTTTAGTGCTAGGTACATATACACCTAGGGACATGGATACAGGTGTACTTACATTCCTTACATACTTATACCTGATAGGTATATCACATCAGCATACAGGCAGGTTTACATGTATTGCATACCTATACCTGATAGGTATATTACATCATCATATTGGCAGGTGTACTCGTATTTCATACTTATACCTGATAGGTATACTACATCATGACATTGATACTTCCATACCTTATTCATACTTGATAGGTATATCACATCAGCATACAGGCAGGTTTACATGTATTGCATACCTATACCTGATAGGTATATTACATCATCATATTGGCAGGTGTACTCGTATTTCATACTTATACCTGATAGGTATACTACATCATGACATTGATACTTCCATACCTTATTCATACTTGATAGGTATATCACATCAGTATACAGGCAGGTTTACATGTATTTCATATTTATACCTGATAGGTATATCACATCATCATGTTATAGGTAGATACCTATATTTCTGCTATACAGTTCATGTATTCATTTATATCTGGTGAATGCTATGCTATTCATTTATACGCTTTCATTACAGTTTCATATTGCGTATATTTATTCATGGATTATCGCATTGTTATATGGATTTTTCATGATGTTTTCTGGATTTGGGGACCGTGGTAGTTCATGAAATTATGCATACATGAAGACCCGGTTTTCCTTGAGATGATATTATAGCATCCACCATGAGATTTATCGGTGCGGATATATATATCCTATGCGAGGAGGCGTCGAGAGCCGCATGAGGATACATGGTGGGGCCCGGAGGTACCCCGAAGCTAGAATGTTGTCGGAGTGAGCCGATGTCGCACTGAGGCGATGAGGCCTAGGGGAGCCATACTTTCCGGTGACATTACCAGAGACTCGGCGGATATCAGGGGGATACCGTTGGGAGTCATGTGCGTATCGATACGTCGAGAGGCGAGGGGCAGACAGAGGCACTCGGGCTCTCGTGATAGCGTATGATACGTACTTATCAGTTTTCTGTGTCGATGCTTGACACATTGGTTTTTATGATATTCCTAAATACTCTTGTATATATAACAGGGGATTGAGCCGCTGTTATATATGCCTTTACACCAATATTAGTGGAATGGGACGCTAATATATGTGTACTGCCCTCATCATATTATATATGTCATTATATTTAGGATGTTAGAACTGTGCTAGAGATTGGACTTGAGACTCATGAGATTCATTGGGATTGGATGATGATATTGTACACACTAGAGATGTGAGATTCACTTAGTGGTGTACATATGATATATTATGAGATATGTGGGATCCACTAGCTGTTGTACATGTGATATAGGTGAGAGATACCTGATATTGTACAGACGAGATATGTGGGATCCACTAGCTGTTGTACATGTGATATAGGTGAGAGATACCTGATATTGTACAGACGAGATATGTGGGATCCACTAGCTGTTGTACATGAGATATATGGGAGATATACAGATATTGTACATACGAGAGATGTGGGATTCACTTACTATTGTACACGAGATATAGGTGAGATATACCTGATACTGTACATACGAGAGATGTGAGATCCACCTACTGTTGTACATTGAGATATGGGACATATACTGTTAGTATACATATTAGATATGCGAGATATACTTGAGGTGTATATTCGACACTTATGCGAGACATATTTGATATTGAGTAGTTTGAGGAGATGTGACACTTAGGCGATATGAGAGCGGATTTGGTGATTGATTGAGGATTGGGATATTGATTTGTCTAGATGGATTGTGATCCTACCACGATGTCAGGATGCCGTGGATTTGACATATTTCACTCCATACCTCATCATTATATACTTGTGCACTGTGTTATGTATTAGGAGTACCTGTGAGCGTACCTTCCTGAGAGTTGCACATTTACTTTCTCATATCCCCAGAGCATGATTATTGCATACTGTTGTCACATTATTATTGCAGGATATATTGGTGGTACTTGAGAGTGTACTTTCCATTATTACGTACTCATGACTATTATTATCACTGGAATGGACTTATATTAGATTCATGCTGTACGTTCATTCTCGCGATTACCTGCATATGTTATTTACTATTCACGAGTTGGCAACTCACCCCCGTTGTGCCACAGGTTTTGCTGGAGTTTCCCCAAAGTAGTCAAGGCAAGCTATTCAGCTTTTCAGCTTCACACTCATCTATCATCTTTTGGGTTGCGGAGGCCACTTCGCCTGTTAGTGTGCAGTTTTGCCAGGTGGGTTTATGTGGTTATCTCAGAGATTGTATTGTATATTCGTTGTATATTGTACTCTCCATCTACTAGCAGTTGTTGTGACTTAGAGACTTGGTGAGGACGAGTTTGTATATATTGTGGAGTTGTGGATTTTATACAGTTCCTTTTCTTTTGTCTCTTATTTCTTCGCTACGGCGTCGTATATCTGTTGTGGTATTGTTTTCCGCCGTTGGGCGTGGATTTTGATCCCGTTTGGGATGATTTACTATATATTCATGTTGTACCCTTTTTAGGGGCTTGTTTTATAAAGGAGGTGCTGCCAAAATTTTACAGAAAATGTGGACTATTTTAAAGAATTTGGGTTGTGATTTCAAATGTTTACAAAACTTTATATTATCTTTTCCGTATTTTTATGGTTTAGATTTCTGGGTTTTGGCTTTCTTTTACTGCGTTACGTCTGGAGGCGTTGCGTAGTATTAGGGCCTTCACGTACCATTTTTGGGTCGTGACAAAGTTGGTATCAGAGCGTGGTTTTTACCTTTCGGAGTGTAGGATGACCTGGTATGATGGAGTAGGTAACCTAAGCGGAGTAATGTACTGTGGGTATGTCTGCAGCATACTTACGATGCAGTATTTCGCCTAAAGTGCCTAAGTACAATTTCTTGAGATTCCTTCCTTGATGATTCATATCCTTGAGATTCGATTTCCTTGTTCTTATCGAATCCTATCTCTATTTATAGTCTTGCCATTGATGACTACGGGGACTCAGTGTGTTGCAGCGAGAGCCGAGGTCAGGGTTAGCTCGGGTGAGACGAGCACTGACCAGGAGGGCACTCGTATTGCACAGTTGCAGATGGATCAGCTTTCGACTGATCAGATAGCTAGGCTTGTGACAGAGATGCAGGATTTGCGCCAGACGATGAGATCATTAGTTGATGCCATTAGAGCGCAGCAACAGGAGTTTGTCACCCCAGTTGGACAGTTGTTCCTTGGGATCAGCGTGCAGCAGTCTGTTACTTACGTAGCACCAGCGGATGTAGCCTCAGCTGACGAGACACGTGTTCCAGAGACTTTACGAGTTCCAGGACAGTGGAGGACCCGTACAGGTGTGCCCGTCCAGGGACAGAGGTTCAGTCGTCGTGATAGGTTTCGTGCACGGCATGGGAGTAGCAGAGGTGTGAGACGAGGACAGTCGTCTAGCTCTTATTCCCAGGATGGTCAGCAGTTTTCTTCCGGATGTTATAGATGCGGGAGTTTGGATCATCGGGTTAGAGTTTGTACTGAGCCACGCAGTAGCGAGACAGCTATACCGCAGAGTGGAGGATATCAGCCAGTTGTGGGTAGGAGGCAGACACGAGGGTTTGTTTCTACTCAACCGGACGCCCGGACGTCCAGTGGAGATTTGTCAGGTATCCTTGTTCATGTTCGTTGTTGTACTTGTTGGTTTTTCGCACTTTGTGCCGTGATTGGGACGAGGATCTTGTTAGCTAGATCAGCCGTTTTGTTGTGTTAACTTCTGTCAGCGATTCTTTTGTTGCGCGACACGTATTTCAGTCGTATGCCAGTTGGTGAGGAGATTTTGTCGTCATTGGTTCCTTCTGGAGATGTTGGATTTGACGTTCTCCTGGGCATGGATTGGTTAGCTACGTGTTAGGCGTCTGTGGACTACCGTGTGGAAACAGTCAGGATTTGTTTTCCCGGCAAGTCAATTCTTGTTGTGCAGGTGGATAATTGTGCCGCCTTTCACAGCTTGAATTCAGCCTTTTTCGCTAGTCAGCTTTGGAGGAGATGTCGTGGATTCTTGGCGTTCATTCGAGATACCGGAGCCACATTGGGATTGTTGGACTGGGTACTTTTCGTGCAAGAGTTTTCCGACGACATTCCAGAAGAGTTAGCGAAATTCAGGGAGCTTAAGGATCTGCTGCAGAGTTGTTTGTTGGGAGGTTTGTGTGCCCGTGTGTTTCGCTTTTGGGAGCCCTAATTCTGTTCGTTCAGGAGGATGACGACAGTTTGCGGTTGTGGATTGATGGATCGTCAATTGAACCGGCTTACGGTGCGGTTAGGTATCTGTTACCTTGATTGGACGATTTCTTCGATCAGCTCCAGAGTGCGAGACTTTTTCTAAGTTTGTTGGGATCCGGTCATCATTGTTGCGGATTCGGAGTGATGGCATTCCGAATTTTGCTTTTGTGCGTGCTACGGGCAGTTGTGTTTTGGTAGTGTCGTTGGACTTGCCAATGCCCTAGCAGCATTTGTGGATATGATGTACCAGATTTCTTCAGGCCGTTCCTCGACCAGTTATTGTTGAGTTTTGACGACATTCTGGTCAATACTTTGTGTCTTGAGGAACAGGAGCAGCTTTTGAGAATGGGTTTTGCAGACATTGGTAGAGCCCAGTGGTTTGCTAGATTCTCGGAGTGTTCCTTCAGGCTTGTTTGTGTTGACTCCTAGGTCTTGTAGTTACGGGAGACGGTTTCGTATGGTTCCGAGGGAGATCGTGACCGTACAGCTTAGACCCAGACTTATGTACGGACAGAGGTCCTTTGATGTTGGGTTTAGCAGGTTTTTACCGCCGTTTCGTGCAAGATTACCAGAGTATTGTTGCACCGTTAACTGTAAAGACCTAGAAAGGAGGTTCTTTTTCTTGAACTGAGGCATGTGTGCAGAGTTCTCAGCAGTTGGAGATTCGGCTGGCAATTGCATCAGTTCTTTGCTTTTGATTCGGAGACCTTGATTTGTGACAAGGTTGTGCTAAGTTAGGGATGCGTTTGTGTACCTGATGATTATCGGGTAGAGACGTGAAATCCTAGAGAAAGCACATCAGTCAATTCTCTATGTTCATTCAGGTTCCACCAGCTTTGACGTGACTTGTGAGATAGTTATGGGTGGACAGGAATGTAAAGAGAAATTTCAGGTTTCGTCTCAAGGTGTTGGTTTGGTTTGTTGTTGCGGCAGTTGGGATCGTCACTCGCCATTGTTAGGATACTTCTGGATAGCTGTTATCAGGAGATATTTCAATTGGCAACCTTTAGGTGTAGTCAGGTAGTGTCGATCACCAGTCTGTTTTTCTGACTCAGCGTAGTAGGATTTTTGGACCTCAGCTTGTCTAGAGACTTCGGAGATGTTCAAGTTGGTCTTTTGAGATCCTTTATGTGAGTTAGTTTTCGTTGCTTTAATTTGGCACTTCCGCCCAGATTATAGATTATTCACCCCGTTTCCATGGTGTTGAAATTTGGCAAATACCTTCATGACTTTTTCACATGATTCAGTACAGACCATTAGTGTGGACTCGATCTTTTCGTTCACAGCAGCCATGTGTGTTAATGGTTCGGCAGGTGAAGAAACTTCGGTCAAAGGTCTTACCATCTGTGGAGAGTTTTCTTGGACGTAGCTGTTTAGTGAGGGGATCACTTGGGAAGCTGCGAGCGAGATTTGGGAGTTTTGTACTCTTCTCTTTGAAGGTATGCTTGGTGAATTTTAAATTCGGGGACGAATTTTTATAAGGGGGGGAGATTGTAACGATCTAGAAATCGTTTTGTGTTTGTTTGTGTTTTTGGGTGAAATTCAGCGGTATTGTCAGTTTTATACCGATTGCGATCAAACGGCCATATCGACTTACCAGCACCTAGTTTTGAGAAAATAAAGCTTGTGCGCACACTTTGAGAGTATATGGGACGTTTTGGTGCAATTTGAATTTTTCCCATTTTTAATGTTATTTTAATCCGGTTTGCACTTTTCTAGAAATCTTCTCTTTTCTACTTTTCTAAAATTTTCTTAAGTTAAACTAAACCACAAAGTGTTTTGAGTGTGTGGCCTAGGATTAAAGGAGGAAAATAGAAAAGAAAAGAATTGAAAAGAAAGAATGAGAAGGTGCATGAATGTGTTAGGTTTGACTTTGCATTTAATTGCATTTATTGCATGAAATTGCAAGGAAATTCCCTCTCTCTCTCTCTCCCTCCACATGGCCGAGCCCTCTCCCTCTCATTTCTGCACTTGGCCAATTTCCTCTCATTTCTATCATAATTCTTTCACAATTCTTCACAAGTTCACACAAAAATACCATTTTCTTCAAGTTTTCTCATTTTCTTGGCTTGGAGCATGCTAGCTTGGGTTCTTTGTGTTCTTTTGGTATAGGTAAGTTTCTTTACTGCTTTTTAGTGTAACTTAGCTTATAGTTTCTGTTTAGAATGTTTAAATTAGGGTTTGATGTGTAATATCGTATTTTGGTGTCGGATTGTAGTTTCTAGGATCTGCTTTGACCCAGGTAGATTACTGATGAATTCAACATAGTGTGAGTGTTGTACTAGGGGACCTGGAGCACCACCACCAAGACGAGCCCCATGGCACCGGCCACGGCCGGCGAGAGCAAGAGGAGGGGCCGGCGACGCCGGCCATCTTGTGGAGTTAGGGTTTGGGGTTTTGTCCATAGGTGTCTGCTAGGGTTTGGGTTCCTCTGGTCTTGTTGAAATTGTTTAGTTTTCACAGTAGGAAAATCTGGGATCATATGTGCAGTTTCTAGTGTTATGTGTTCGTGCGATACGTGTTACGACACGCGTCGTGCCACTTTCGTAGTTTCGCTCTTAAGTTGTTTTCGTCGTGTCGCTACTTTCGTTAGCCACGATACGAACACTTGAGAGGTGTTTGTGTGTTGTTGTGTCGGTTAGATGTAGCTAGTTTGTATTCGTAGCGGTTATTGATATATGTATATTGTTGTTGTTATATGTTGCAGGTTCGCAGACGAGGACTACGGACACTGCCACAGGGGGATTCAGGTGGTAGACTTCTTCTAGCTTGGAATGTGGGTGAGTAGATTTAACATCTACAGGGGAATCGCCCGCATGGCGTTATGCGTCTGGGCTAGAAACCTTTACCTTTGTCGCATATTCTATATCATGTTTAGAATTGCGCATATACCTGACTGCTTAGTGATAGTTGTGATTGGATTAGTATCCTTAGGACACTGCACTATTATTGACGGCTCAGATTGCGAGAGCACTGATTTGATGCCACACACACCGTCAATAATTGCCATGTCATACACGACCATATTTTAGAAATGCTATTGTATGGTTAGGAACATTGTGACTTTGATACATATTTTCTTATCGCTATACTTAGACTTGACATGCTAGTTCCTGTTTACCTATAGGATGCTGTACCTTTAGTGCTAGGTACATATACACCTAGGGACATGGATACAGGTGTACTTACATTCCTTACATACTTATACCTGATAGGTATATCACATCAGCATACAGGCAGGTTTACATGTATTGCATACCTATACCTGATAGGTATATTACATCATCATATTGGCAGGTGTACTCGTATTTCATACTTATACCTGATAGGTATACTACATCATGACATTGATACTTCCATACCTTATTCATACTTGATAGGTATATCACATCAGCATACAGGCAGGTTTACATGTATTGCATACCTATACCTGATAGGTATATTACATCATCATATTGGCAGGTGTACTCGTATTTCATACTTATACCTGATAGGTATACTACATCATGACATTGATACTTCCATACCTTATTCATACTTGATAGGTATATCACATCAGTATACAGGCAGGTTTACATGTATTTCATATTTATACCTGATAGGTATATCACATCATCATGTTATAGGTAGATACCTATATTTCTGCTATACAGTTCATGTATTCATTTATATCTGGTGAATGCTATGCTATTCATTTATACGCTTTCATTACAGTTTCATATTGCGTATATTTATTCATGGATTATCGCATTGTTATATGGATTTTTCATGATGTTTTCTGGATTTGGGGACCGTGGTAGTTCATGAAATTATGCATACATGAAGACCCGGTTTTCCTTGAGATGATATTATAGCATCCACCATGAGATTTATCGGTGCGGATATATATATCCTATGCGAGGAGGCGTCGAGAGCCGCATGAGGATACATGGTGGGGCCCGGAGGTACCCCGAAGCTAGAATGTTGTCGGAGTGAGCCGATGTCGCACTGAGGCGATGAGGCCTAGGGGAGCCATACTTTCCGGTGACATTACCAGAGACTCGGCGGATATCAGGGGGATACCGTTGGGAGTCATGTGCGTATCGATACGTCGAGAGGCGAGGGGCAGACAGAGGCACTCGGGCTCTCGTGATAGCGTATGATACGTACTTATCAGTTTTCTGTGTCGATGCTTGACACATTGGTTTTTATGATATTCCTAAATACTCTTGTATATATAACAGGGGATTGAGCCGCTGTTATATATGCCTTTACACCAATATTAGTGGAATGGGACGCTAATATATGTGTACTGCCCTCATCATATTATATATGTCATTATATTTAGGATGTTAGAACTGTGCTAGAGATTGGACTTGAGACTCATGAGATTCATTGGGATTGGATGATGATATTGTACACACTAGAGATGTGAGATTCACTTAGTGGTGTACATATGATATATTATGAGATATGTGGGATCCACTAGCTGTTGTACATGTGATATAGGTGAGAGATACCTGATATTGTACAGACGAGATATGTGGGATCCACTAGCTGTTGTACATGTGATATAGGTGAGAGATACCTGATATTGTACAGACGAGATATGTGGGATCCACTAGCTGTTGTACATGAGATATATGGGAGATATACAGATATTGTACATACGAGAGATGTGGGATTCACTTACTATTGTACACGAGATATAGGTGAGATATACCTGATACTGTACATACGAGAGATGTGAGATCCACCTACTGTTGTACATTGAGATATGGGACATATACTGTTAGTATACATATTAGATATGCGAGATATACTTGAGGTGTATATTCGACACTTATGCGAGACATATTTGATATTGAGTAGTTTGAGGAGATGTGACACTTAGGCGATATGAGAGCGGATTTGGTGATTGATTGAGGATTGGGATATTGATTTGTCTAGATGGATTGTGATCCTACCACGATGTCAGGATGCCGTGGATTTGACATATTTCACTCCATACCTCATCATTATATACTTGTGCACTGTGTTATGTATTAGGAGTACCTGTGAGCGTACCTTCCTGAGAGTTGCACATTTACTTTCTCATATCCCCAGAGCATGATTATTGCATACTGTTGTCACATTATTATTGCAGGATATATTGGTGGTACTTGAGAGTGTACTTTCCATTATTACGTACTCATGACTATTATTATCACTGGAATGGACTTATATTAGATTCATGCTGTACGTTCATTCTCGCGATTACCTGCATATGTTATTTACTATTCACGAGTTGGCAACTCACCCCCGTTGTGCCACAGGTTTTGCTGGAGTTTCCCCAAAGTAGTCAAGGCAAGCTATTCAGCTTTTCAGCTTCACACTCATCTATCATCTTTTGGGTTGCGGAGGCCACTTCGCCTGTTAGTGTGCAGTTTTGCCAGGTGGGTTTATGTGGTTATCTCAGAGATTGTATTGTATATTCGTTGTATATTGTACTCTCCATCTACTAGCAGTTGTTGTGACTTAGAGACTTGGTGAGGACGAGTTTGTATATATTGTGGAGTTGTGGATTTTATACAGTTCCTTTTCTTTTGTCTCTTATTTCTTCGCTACGGCGTCGTATATCTGTTGTGGTATTGTTTTCCGCCGTTGGGCGTGGATTTTGATCCCGTTTGGGATGATTTACTATATATTCATGTTGTACCCTTTTTAGGGGCTTGTTTTATAAAGGAGGTGCTGCCAAAATTTTACAGAAAATGTGGACTATTTTAAAGAATTTGGGTTGTGATTTCAAATGTTTACAAAACTTTATATTATCTTTTCCGTATTTTTATGGTTTAGATTTCTGGGTTTTGGCTTTCTTTTACTGCGTTACGTCTGGAGGCGTTGCGTAGTATTAGGGCCTTCACGTACCATTTTTGGGTCGTGACAGTCCCGCTGCTGGAATATGTATTTCAGACTCTTGTGATCCGTAAATATCTGGCACGACTCGCCGTATAGGTAGTGTCGCCAGATCTTAAGTGCGAAGACCACTGCTGCCATCTCCAAATCATGAGTGGGGTAGTTCTGCTCGTGCTTCTTCAATTGTCGCGAGGCATACGCGATCACCCTATCATGCTGCATCAGAACGCATCCCAATCCCACTCGAGAAGCATCACAAAAGACCACAAATCCGCCCGATCCGGAAGGTAAGGATAACACCGGTGCCGTCGTCAGCCGTGTCCGTAACTGCTGAAAACTGTGCTCGCACTCCTCCGTCCAATCGAAGGGAACTCCTTTCCGGGTCAACCCGGTCAACGGTGTAGCAATACGTGAGAAGTCCTGCACAAAACGCCTGTAATAACCGGCCAATCCCAAAAAGCTGCGAATCTCCGTCACCGATGTGGGTCTGGGCCAACGCTGAACGGCCTCGATCTTCCTCGGGTCAACACATATACCGTCTCGTGAAATCACGTGACCCAGGAAGTCCACGCTGTCTAACCAAAAAGCACACTTGGAGAATTTCGCATAGAGCTGGTGCTCCCTCAATGTCTGCAATGTAACCCGCAGGTGCTGCTCGTGCTCCTCACTACTCCGGGAATACACCAAGATATCGTCAATGAAGACTATAATGAACAGATCCAAATAAGGCCGAAAAATACGGTTCATCAAATCCATGAAGGCTGCTGGCGCATTGGTGAGTCCGAACGACATCACCAAAAACTCGTAATGGCCGTAACGCGTACGGAAGGCTGTCCGAGGAATGTCCTCTTGTCGAACCCGCAGCTGATGATAGCCCGATCTTAAATCGATCCTCGAAAAGTACCCTGCCCCCTGAAGCTGGTCGAACAAATCGTCGATACGCGGCAAAGGATACCTGTTCCGCACTGTCACCCTGTTCAGCTGGCGGTAGTCGATACAAAGACGTAAGCTGCCGTCTTTCTTCCTGACGAACAGGACTGGAGCACCCCAAGGAGAAACACTGGGTCGAATAAGTCCCTTGTCCAGCAAATCCTGTAACCGACCCTTCAACTCACGAAGTTCCGCTGGGGCCATCCGATAGGGCGGTATAGAAATAGGCCCCGAACCAGGAACCAAATCAATACAGAAAGAAATGTCGCGCTCGGGCGGCAACCCAGGAAGCTCGTCAGGGAACACATCAGGAAACTCGCTAACAACCGGAACCTGATCCAATGGAACCTCTGTAGCGCGAGCATCGCGAACATAAGCGAGAAATCCCTGACATCCCTTCCTCAAAAGCTGTCCAGCGCGAAAAGAAGAAATCACACTGTGAGGGGCGGCACTACGGTCCCCCAACACAACAAAAACCGACTCGCCGGGGAAACAGAATCTAACTGTCTTCTCGCGGCAGTCCACAGAAGCATAGCACGTGGCTAACCAATCCATGCCCAAAAGAACGTCGAAGTCCAACATCTCCAGAAGGATCAAGTCGACAGGCAACTCTCTCTCGCCAATACAGACGATACAGGATCGGAACACGTGCCTAGCAACAAACGACTCTCCCACAGGAGTAGTCACCACAAGCGGCTGATCAAGTAAGCCGGACTCTCTACCCAAACTCGGCACAAAGTGCGTGGATACGTACGAGTGTGTGGATCCGGGGTCGAACAGTACATGTGCGTCAACTGAACATACAGGGAGGATACCTGAAACCACTGCATTGGACGCCTGTGCGTCCTGATGTGTCAAAGCAAAAACCCTCGCCTGTCCACCACCTGTGACTGGCTGCCCTCTGCCTCGGTCACCTCGCCCTCTCTGAGCAACTCCTCCACGCCCACGACCTCGCTGTGTATGAGTCTGGCGCGGAGCAACGGTAGGTACGATAGGCAACGCCCTCTGGGGTGGAGAAAGTGGTAATGTAACATGCGGTGCTGTCGCCTCTGTCCGGGGTAACTCAGGACAATCCCGTACACGGTGGTAAGAACTCCCACATCGAAAACATCCCGACGACGGCCGCTGACCATCCTGGGAATAAGAACTGAATAACCGGCCCCGCCCTGAATCTCTGCTGCCTGCAATACGTCTATCACGGCGCCGAAAAGGCTGTCTCTGTGCTAAAGTATCCGCACGGGCTCTCTTCGGCTCTGGGAGTGCCGAAGTCTCAACAAGGTGCTCCTCGACCACTAGGGCTGCGTCTACCGCTGCTGCGTAGGTCTCGTAGTGCTGCGCGCTGATCGCGAGGAACACTAGTGAAATCAAGCCTCGAACAAATCTCCGGACTCGCAACTCCTCGGTGGCCACTAAATGTGGGGCGTAGACTGCTAGCTCTGTAAACAGTACGTCATACTCTGCCACTGTCATCCCTGGCGTCTGGCGCAAAGACTCAAACCTGCGTGCTCGGGCATCTCTAACACTCCGGGGAAGGAAACGGGCTAGAAATATGGTCACGAACTCCGTCCAGGTCATAGGAGGAAGACCTGCTGCTCTGCCCTTCTCCACTGAATCACACCATTTCTGCGCAAGACCTTCCAGGCGAAAGCTCGCGAACTCGACCCATCTCGCATCTGCACATCTGAGGGAACGGCATATCCTGGCCATCCTGTCTATGAAAGACTGTGGGTCCTCGGCTGTATCGGTGCCTGTGAATACTGGAGGCTTCAGCCTCATGAACTCTGATAGCGATACTGTAATCACCTCCGTGGCTGCAGGGGCAACTGGCTGTGCGGTAGGTACCATAGCGGTCTCTGGAACTGGTGGAGCTACCTCTGGTCGCTGCGCTCGAAGCGTCTCAACAAGAGATCCTATCATCTGGCGCATCTCCTGCATGCTAGATCCCACCGCCTGGCGCATCTCCTGCATACCAGCCCCTAGCGTGGCGATCTGCTCAGTCACGGCAGGAACAGCCTGCTCGGGTACAACGGGTGCACTGCCCGGATCAGTCCTCGTCTCGGACGAGTCAACACGAATCTCGGCCCTCGCGGCCGCTCTCTGTGCCCTCGTAGTCTTAGGCGGCATATTGGCTGAAAGAAAAATTTGGATTCGATAAGAACACGGAAATCGAATCACAAGAACATAAGGAGGAATCAAATCAACAAGTCCTAAGGTTGCGTAAGCGGAGTATCGTGTCGTGAGTATGCCGCGGAACATACGCACGCTACGCTACCCTGCTGCAGCTACCTACTCCATCATACCAGGGTCATCCTACACTCCGAAGGTAAAACCTACGCTTTGATACCAACTTTGTCACGACCCGAGAATTCGACTCGTGACCGGCACTTAACCACGCAACGTCTACAGGCGCAACGCGGCTAAGTAAGCCGAACCCAGAAATCAAAACCAATAAATATAGAGTGATTTAAAACGTTTATAAAAACAATGGTACATATCTGAAAAACTTCCATTTATTTAGTAGAAATCCCTTTTAAGTTCAGAAGTTATGAGTTTTATAATCTTGGTACATTTCCCCTTTTTTTTTTTTTAAAACATCAGCCCCGAAAGTCGGGTAAAAGTAGGGTATGGCGGAAATAACAAGTGACATGAATAAAGCATCATAATGAGATATACGACGCCGTAGCGAAGAAAACATAGTAAAACAAGGACAACATCATAAAAGGTGAGACTGCATAAAGTAAAGTCGGCTCACATGCGAGCTCGACACCTGAATATAAAACCATACATGTCGTCCTCACAACTATCTCTAAGTCAATACCGAAAGGTAGATGGAGAATACTAGATACATCAATATACAACTGAAAGATAACAGATACCGTACAAAACCCACCTAAACAGCAAAAGGGCTAACTCTGCTCAAAAGAGGTATCTGTGCCAAAAGATGAAGTAACAGCCAGCCGTGACTACTCCCAAGGGCAACCTGCAAACACTGTGGCACAACGGGGGTGAGTTGCCAACTCGTGAATAGAGATAACATATAAAGGTAATCGCAAGCATGCACATGTAGCGTGGCTCTACTAATGCCAGCAGATAATATCAATGCGATGTGGCAGTATGCATAATAATAATGCCAGTCCTCTATCAGGTGATATACTACAGGTTGAGATGTGATAATGAATGCTGAGCATGGGGATATAGTATCTACATGAAGTATCGGGGTGGACTACATAAGTATGTATGCACCACAAGTCCCAACATCTCAAACGCCGGTACTCCATCGGCCCTCATATCCTGTATATCCCTGAAAATCCCGAGTGCCCAACATCGGCACCCAAATATCATAAATACTCGTGTCTAGCATCGACACGCAAAACATCCTGTATCGGCCTCCGTCAATCCGGGTCAGCCTCTCTCACATATATACCGGGAATCCGTCAGTCCGGGTCATCCCTCTCTCAATATATATATCGGGCATCCGTCAGTCCGGGTCAGCCCTCAATCAATCCATCGGGCATCCGTCAGTCCGGGTCAGCCCTCTATCAATCCATCGGGCATCCGTCAGTCCGGGTCAGCCCTCTATCAATCCATCGGGCATCCGTCAGTCCGGGTCAGCCCTATATCAATCCATCGGGCATCCGTCAGTCCGGGTCAGCCCTATATCAATCCATCGGGCATCCGTCAGTCCGGGTCAGCCCTATATCAATCCATGCCTCAAGCACCGAGAAAACACGGGGCGACGCCCCAAATTATCATATCAAGGGAACCGGGTTTTTAAATGGTTCTTATTTGAAAAGGCCACGGTTCCCAAATCCATAAATCATATGAAATCTCAACAATAATACAAGTAACTGCGATGTGATAGGTGCATCAATGTGTATATCAAGTCATGTCACATGAGAATGAACTACAATGCAATGATCCACTGTGATATAGGTATCAAGTCTAGATGAGTTACAACAATATACAATAGTATGATCATGGCAGTTCTATCAGTTCTAAGCAATATGTATATATGTATAGCAGGGAATGCAATATGCAATGACAGTCTATGGGATGTATGAAACATAAAATAACAAAGTCCTATCAGCCCTGACGCATAACGCCATGCGGGCGATATCCCCGTAGATGTGAAATCTACTCACCGTGTCTCGCGCTAGGTGTATCCAACCACTTGCTTGCCCTTCTTCGCAGCGTCCGTCTCACTGGCCTGCGAACCTAAAATCACAACACATTTTACACATATAAGTTTAATTCGCCAAGAACGCGATATCACGGTCAAACTAGAAACTCGTGTCGCAAACCAATCGCACGTGTGCGCGATACGCTAAAACGCGTGTGTGTACTGAACCAAGAACTACCCCGACACGCTACGATGCGTAGCACGCACCAGATCTACAGCAACGTGCATGTCGCACTAAACACACACACCCCAACATAGGGAAACAACTCCCAGATTTTTACCTGGAAGAAATCCCACAAAATCAACAACACCAAACACTGAAAAATACACCCAGAAACCACCCTGCACAAAACGAGCCAAAATGGGGGAAGGGAGGCCGGCGTCGCCGGCCAAACCGTGCCTGTCGCCGGCCCAACCCCGGTGGAATGGGCTTGAACTTCACTCAAATCTCTGAAAAAGCCTGCCTAACATTCTGAAGTTGTTTCAAACACTCAAAAACTCAAGCAGTAAAAGCAGATCACTGAAATCCTAAAATCTGCACAAAAACGACATTTTGCATCGAATCGTGAAATTGGTGGTATTTTAGCGTAATAGGGGTTGGACTAGGTTGCTGTGGCCTCAACAACTTACTAAGGACCTACTGAAACCACAACTCACTTCATTTGCACAAGAATCTCACAAATTACCCCATATCACACTAAAATGCACTAAAACCCGATATCCGAAGCAAAACTACACAAACTACGCTAACTAGGGGATAAGGTAGGAAGTATACCTCACTCTCGACCCTAGGGAGTTGCAGGAAGAAGAAGAAGTGAAGAGAAGTCGCTGCACTGGGATCCGGGGCTGCTGCTACTGCTCACTGCCTCTGCTGCTGCTGTTTGTGCTTGCTACTGCTGCTGTTGTTGCTGTTTCTGGAGCTGCTGCTGGGGCTGAAGGTAAGTGTGTGTGTGAGTGTGTTGGTATGTTGTGTATGTGAGAGTGTGAGAGCTTGAGAAAAAAACCAAAAGAAATGAGAGGCTACCCCAATCATCACACACAAAAGTCACCCCTTACTCTCTCACCTCATTAATGCAAGCATGGCCTAGCCATGATGCCCTCATCTCTCTCTCTCACACAAGTCAACACTTAACCCTAAAATTCAAATTAAAGTTACTTTTAGTTAACTAATTAATTAAACTTACTTATAACCCAAAAGAATTAATCCCACAATTAACCCACCATGGTTAAAATTATGGTATTTTCTTCATTTAAAAACCCTAGTTACATGCACATGTTTGTGCAAGCCTAATAAAATTTTGGAAAAATATATATTAAATTAGGAAAAATATATAAAACCCAATTTAGTAAACTTTTTATTAAAAAACATTACTTAATTATAATTATTCACTAACCCTTATCCTAAGGTGTTACAGCTTTTTAAAATATAGTGGCGAAAACCTTTTGCTAAAGAGGTCACTCCCGGTAAAGGGATCTCGGCTCTTTCCTCGTGGAATGAGGTGCAGGATATTCCACTGAATACCGCTATGCAAAGCAACTTGTAATCGACTATAGTGAAGTTATTACCCTGACGCAAACTTCTGCCCAAGGGGTCAGTCCCGGTGAAGGGATATCAGCCCTTGCCCCGTCGAATGAGGTGCAGGATATTCCACTGAATACCGCTATGCATAACAAAAGAAAACGTCTTTGCAATAACACCTTTTAAATTTGTTCCAACAACTGTAAACAGGTTTGTTTTCCTTTGCATTGATCAGAATCAACGCAGTCCCATCAATTAATCACACCAGAAAAGAACGAAAATAAAATGTACGTATATGCCATCCGCATTCGTCACTGGGTCCCGTCATCACCCGTTAGGTTACTTAACCAACGACAGAGCGGGGACTGGACTAGCGCGGGTGTAAAACATATACAACATCTAATAGTATACAAACCAATATACAATAATCGCTCCAGGCGTGATAGTATGCAACATTACAGAAAAGTAATAAGCATTACAGAACAATACAGATATCTGGGATCCCCGGGTTTCACAGAGCCGCTGCTAAAACCCGACGTTCCCCTGTCGTGTGGATAGCCTGTGCAATGAAACCTAAACCCCTACGGGTGCGGCAAGTTACCCGCCAAAACCTGAAGCGAGGCAGCCCCCTACAGCATAGTGAATGGACCACCCAGCACTTCACGGAATCCGGTAATCTTGGGCACCCCTCCTTGGGTCAACCTGTACCCCCTACGAGTGCAGCGAATAGTCTGCCAATTCTAGAGTGGGACCCCTCTGCCTCTCAAAAGCCATGAGATGCGGACCCGTTGCCCCCAGAACTCGGCTATCCGTGCACTCCGTCGCGGGGCAAAAACCTAGTACAGTAATGGAAAAATAGTACAACAGGTACATCGACCGCAACCTGGTCGTGTCCCAAAGGAATATTATACAACAGGCAGTGACGGCAGTCCATATGTTGGTCGCTCGCCCCGCAATATCAAATGTACAAATAAACTCAAACTGTACTACCATTGCACACTTCTATCCACCATGACAAATCCGCAACATTACAGCACAACACAGAACATCAACGCGAATGTCACGTTCGCAAACCCGTCTAAAAGAACTATAGCAATCAGACGCGGTTTACCGATCAAATGACATTCCCGGTCGGAGATATAATGTAAGCACTGTAAACTAACATGTTTAAATTTCGATCGACTAAATATCACAAAGTGGGCCCCACGAACATCTGGTGAACAGTAACAAAATCTGGGCCCAAAAGATATATACCAAAAACCGCAATTTCCAGAGGAGAACATACTGTTAAAATTTGGGAGCATGATCTCACCAAGTGGCTGCGGATGCGCGGCCAAACCATGGGTTTGGCCGCGATTCCGCGGTGGTTTGGTGGAATCGCATGCCAAAATTTGGTCAGTGTTCTACTAATACCCTGCTGAATTTTCTGTGATATGTAAAATTAATTTTGGAACCCTTTTAAAATCGACAGAAACTCAGAACTTGGATTTAGCAGTTTTTGATTTCCGGTTCGATCGATATTTTAAACACGTTAGCACAAGTTAGTATAGCAAAATGGTGAGGCTCTGATACCACTGTAAGTCTACGCTAGCGCCCCGGCCGTCTACAGACGCCAAATGCGGAACAAAAACTTTTTAACTGGCGCTATCATACACTTTAACCCGGATCTTCCATTATTGCTAAACTAACAAACTGTAAAGAGTGTAGAAAGGTTATACCGAACGATCCGAGTCCTTCGTTCTTTAACCATCATCCCACGCTCCGTTGCCGCTGCTCCGATCTCATCGATCTCCGATCTGCTCGTCGAGGTGGCACCACGTCGACGATTCTTTAAACAGGCTCCCGCCTCTGACTCGAGGCAACTCGGTCGTCAAGTTTGCTAAAAGAGATGACCAAGAATGATGTAGAGAATGAGTAGATGACTTTGTCTCACTTCGTCCAAAGCCGTGGACGATCGGTTAATGAAGTTGCCGATGGAAATGAAATGGAACAAGAAATGAACTATGAAATTTCCATGCATCCAAAACTTTAGTCTTTTCTTTTTAGCAACCATAATTTTCTCAAGTGAGAGAGTGGAGGAGGGGAGAGAGGGCCGGCCACTATATAGCAAAGTGGGAGTGTAAGTCTACGCTAGCGCCCCGGCAGTCTACAGACGCCAAATGCGGAACAAAAACTTTTAAACTGGCGCTATCGTATACTTTAACCCGGATCTGCCATTATTGCTAAACTAACATACTGTAAAGAGTGTAGGAAGGTTATACCGAACGATCCGAGTCCTTCGTTCTTCAACCATCATCCCACGCTCCGTTGCGGCTGCTCCGATCTCGTCGATCTCCGATCTCCTCGTCGAGGTGGCACCACATGATCGGTTCTTTAAACGGGCTCCCGCCTCTGACTCGAGGCAACTCGATCGTCAAGTTTGCTAAAAGAGACGACCAAGAATGATGTAGAGAATGAGTAGATGACTTTGTCTCACTTCGTCCAAGTCCGTGGACGATCGGTTAATGAAGTTGCCGTGGAAATCGGGTGATGGAATGAAATGAACTGTGAATTCCATACACCCCAAAACTATCATATCTTTTCTAACCGATGAAATCAACAACCATGAGAGAGAGAGGAGGGGGCCGGCCTCTTATAAAGAGAGAGGGGGTGACCGTAGGAGAGGGGGGGTGACCTTAAGTAAATATCATGTGTGAACACAAAACAAATATCTTGCATAAAGATCTTAAGCTAAACAAGAAATGGTTGATATCAAAGCATGAGTCACGCGACACCTCACCCAATCTAGAACCTTCTAGAAGCACGACTCACTCTCATCCAAGAAAAGATAAATCCGCCTTTAACCAAATGTTAAAAGACGGCTGATAGAAAACTGGAAACTGGCAACTTCCAAAAGTGATCCTGAAACGACTTTCAGGAAAACCCCGAAACTGTATAAATATACCCGCATTTATATTACGACCGAATATAAATGCAACTGAGAAAAAGATATTATACCTACTCAATATAATACTCGGATCCGGCTTAAACCAAAGCCGACCAGTATCATCTGCCCGAAAAATAACACGTGCGTAAACGCACGTGCATTTTCCGAACCCTGCCATAAAACCATACGGCCTCTACAACGTTTCGCCCGAACTTGGGAAACTGTCTGTGGGGGACTCTAATGACTCGTCAGCACCCTGGCAGTGGGTTTAACCACAAACCGTCAGCGGCACTAGCAATGCGTAACGGCTGCCCATGGACTGACCTCAAGGGATGCCGATGAGCGCACTCATCCGGAAAACCCTACTGAGCCTAACAGTGACAATGTATATACAGTCCGGTCCGTTCGTCAATGAGTATCGCATATCCGCCTAGGGGGCTAGTAACGTCAGACCCCCAATAGCAGTATAAGTCATGTCGGAGTGAAGCCCAATACACCCTGAGATACTACTGGAGTACCTACCAGTAAATCTCCTACCATGGCCATGGATTTGTGTAATGGCTCTCCTAGACACAGCACGATCTCGCCCCCAATACCGGGAGAGATGAATCCCCAGCCGATCAGCTCACGTGCCTCCATATGGCTCGGGACTGTACCCAAAAGCTACCTGTTTGCACGATTCCTTTGAGCCGTGGTAGGGTAGAAATCAAAGCACAGTGGGAACTCACACGAGACAAATGACGACCTCAGGTCGATGAACTAACCTGTACACATGTCACCAGGGAACTGCTATCCGACGATAGGTATAGTACTAACTAGCAGATTCCCGGCGAGTCCTGTCCGGTGTACTCATAACCCAATGAGCACCTGTATACATCTTAGGTGATCCAACAGACACCAGTGGCTTGTGAGACCGGCCACCGCCCCTCATCGGGGTCTCGACTGTACACACTAGTCTACTCCGGAGTATCGATGCCCTGTCTCGAAACTCCCACGACTAGGGACCACAATTAAGGATATGCATATAAACTACCCAACTCTCACGTATATGATCGCCATCATACTGTTGGTAGTAAAGCAAGATCCTAAGGGCTCTATCAAAGTGTAACATGCAATCAGTCACCTGAACATGTACACGACTGATAAAGGCAAACCAGATAGCATACTATCATCTCGAGTAAGACTGTCCTACCGGGATAGTGTAAGTCCACGTTGCCACCCCCGGTTCTTACGGGGAGGCGGAAACGGTATAAAAATCAAATTTTTAGTGCGAGAGGCAACATGGACTATGCAAGGTCGGGATCGTTACCTAAACTAAAACTAGCAACCTAGCTAAAGAAGTTTAGCTACTCGGATGAAGATGGTTATACCTAGACTTGAACTCATTCGTCTTAAAACTTTGTAGAGGTTGATGGTTCTCCTTTGTCGCCTTCTCCCGTCGAAGATGGATCCACCTCGAAGGCTTGACCTTTGGGCTCTTTCTCGTACTTGGAGTGAACTAGAATCGCCGGCTTGCTAGACCCTTGATCCTAGAGTGAGTAGAGAGTGTCTAGGGTTTGCTTTTCTTTTTCAAGAGAAGGATTCTCAACTCATGAGAAGGTTTCTCTTGACTAGAGGAAGAAGAAGATGAAGTGAAGAGAGAGAGTGAGAATGATAGAATGAGCCTTTTTTTTCCTTTTGCAACCATAACAAAAGAAAAAAGAATAATCAAAAAATAATAATAATCAAAATGAAAAAGGTTTGATGGATAGTTTAGAATGACTAATATCATTACAAGCATTAAATGAATAAAGCAAGAATGAAAAAGCATCTTGCATTTGTAATGATGGTAGTCAAATGTTCAACCATGGTCAACAAGTCAACCATGGTCAACAAGTCAACAAAAACTAACCATGACACAATTTCATTTTATTATATATTATTAAATGATATAATACAAATCCATTAGGGTTTGGAAAAAGACGACTGTCAACTGTGCATACGCACCCGTTCCGAAACCCTAATGGAAATCATCTTCCTCCTCCTCAAATAACTGTGCATACACACCTGCATTCTTGTTCCGAGGAACATGAATACTGAAAGACAAAAGCAACCCCAAATACTATACCAGTATCTGGCTCAAACCAGAGCCCGCTGGTAATATCTGTCCGGACTCCAAACATGCACAAGTGCGCGGATGAGAACGAACCCTGTCGCAAAACCATGCGACCTCTACTCTGTTTTGCCCATAGGCGAATACCCTCTGTGTGGGACTCTAAAGACTCGACACTACGCTGGCAGTGGGTTTAACCACAGACCGCAAGCGGCACTAGCTGTGCGTAACGGTCCCCAGGTAGATGTCGACAAGAAGGCTGACGAGGTGAAACCCCATCTGTACTCCTACTGAGTCTGAATGTGACAGTCTCCGTACAGTCCGGTCTGTTCGTCTGATACATCGCATGGCGGGCCTAGGGGGCGGTAAACGTCAGTCCCCCAATAGCGGTACAAGTCGTGCCGGAGCGAAGCCCAAAACACCCTGAGATAACACTGGAAACCTACCAGTATATCTCGTTTGCCCTGGCCAGGGACTACTTGTGTAATGGCTCTCCTAGACACAGCGCGATGTCAACCCCCAATACCGGGAGAGACGAATCCTGTCTAACCGTCACTTCCTCCAAGTGCTTCGGGACTGCACCCAACCACCACCTGTTTGCACGACTCCTTTGAGCCGTGGTAGGGTAGTGATCAAAGTCCAGTGGGAACACACTCGAGGCGAAGTGCCAGTGTCAAGTCAGCGGACTAAGCTGTACTCATGTTACCTGGGAACTGATGACTGACGATAGGTATAATACCAACCTGTCAGTTCCCGACGAGTCCTGTCCAGTGTACTCGTAACCCAACGAGCACCCGTATACTATCTCCAGTACGACGTACTGATGGCTGTGGGACAGACCATCTCCCACACTGGGATGAGAAGCGCATACGCTAGTCTACTCCGGAGTATCGATGCCCTGTCTCGATAGTCCTGCGACTAGGGACCTGTATAAGGATGTGATTATAGATTACCCAGCCCCCACTAGTGTGACTGCCATCACAACGCTGGTAATCAAGCAAAGATCCTAAGGGCTCTACTAATGCGTATAAGTGATATAGTAAAATAAACACAAGTACACATTGAAGTAGAGACAAACCAAGTAGCATACTACTATTTTGAGCAAGATTGTATATACAAGGTGAATATCCCAAGCATCCATTAAGTAATATACAAACTAGTATGATACAGTAATGGCCTCTAGGGCATATACACTAACAGATAGGTCCTCCGCAATCATTGCAATCACGTACCTGCGATCCAATAATTGACTATGAGGGCACTATCTCCAACAATCTCCCACTTGCACTCAAAGCTAATATTGCGATGTCGACTACTCACAGCCCGTGTGAAACCGAACATCCAACTCCTCTACTAATCAGTTTCACAAAGCCCGTTTGTAAAACTATTGTGTTCGAGAAATAGCCTCGGTGAGTGGATCCGCTTAGAAGTTTCTTTCTGTATCTCTCTTAATCTCAAGTTCGCGGAGAAAGCCATCTCCCGAATTGAGTAGTACCTGTCTTAGAATATGTCTGGATATCTGATGGGACCTTAGTTCATAAATGAACTCCATATCCAAACTTCTTAGACTGTATGGATCACTGAACCTAATCAGTATCCGGCACCATGCCACCCACAGTATCCTCTGGAACCACCTATCCATAATACTGTCCCTCGTCAGAGGGAAAACTAAAACTCTGACAATCACTCTGTCATCCATGTCACCTTTGAAGCCTGGAATGATAACCGTCTCCCGAAAGAGGCTGCCGTTATCAAATCCGTAGAACATGTACCAATGTTCTAAAACTGCTTCCCTATGTTTCTCCAGGATTGGATTAATACAAACTTATTGCATCTAGTGCAAAAACAACATCTGGTGTGGTACTTGACATCTCATGATAGACTCAATTGCCTAAGCAAGTGATCTGTCAATCATGCACATCCCTCTCCCCTTTAGTCTATACGACACCTTTAGAGAGGGTGACTCCATCACCTGCAGGTACACCACCATGCTAGGAGTCAACTATTCCAAAAACCATTAGAATATCTGTCAAAGTACCCACATTGGGAAACTACCCAAATCCAGATCTAAAACCATAGATCTAGAAACCAGAATGTCAAATATTATATCCATATCCTGTTTGGAGAAACAACTGTGTGACGACCACAGTACAACCGATCGTAGTATAGGAATTTTACTTCCTACTCTGTGTATGTCATCCAGATACCATGACATCACACCCTACTACCTTCTTAACAGATCCATCCCCTATTCTGATTGAAGTCAAAAACCATGACTGTCACATCAAAATTAGATGATCTATCTCCGCTATAACTGCTCAAGTCTATAAATAGACATAAGCTACTTGCCCACCTAGCTTCCGTTGCTCCCACTGACTACGACAACCCTCCTACCGGGTCTCATAGCCTGTAACAACAGTAGTGTCAAGTCTGGGTAGATAAGAACCTCCCTGTCACCGTCTCTGAGGCTACCGAAGTACCTCTCGGGCATCTGAGGTTACCCACCATACCTGCGGAGTGGCTATTGGAATGTCAAACCTGTTTGAATATATAGGTCCTATTAAATTTTCCGTAATCGTTCGCGGTTCTGGAATCACTTCCAGTTCTACCATACTCCCACTACTGTTTTCTGAAAAAGATCCATTTTTTACTAAAACTGTGGTGAGTCAAGAACAATATTACTATTGATCTTCCAAATGGTAGAATATCAACCCTCGTCATAACCAGGGTCAACCCACAAAACAGCCATTACAGAAACGTGCCCTGAGTTATCCAGTGTCTGGTTTTAATCATAAGCTGGACAACTCCCCGTACCTTAATTTCTTTTAAGGTACGAACTATTCTATATCCAATATAGAAACTTTGGCACTTATTTAATTGGAACCATATTCAATCCATGCATCTGTCTCCAGTGCATATCAACTTAATGGAAAGAGCCTAATCAGCATTACTCAACTTAGGAATCCATCCAATTATGAGTAACCTGAAAGAGAAACACGTTTCTCAAAACCATCACTATCATCTGAATACCAATCACAAGAATCTACATCTTCGATCTCTTTGAAGAATCCCGATACTTGTGATACCCGGTTCTCTACTTTATTCTTATACCCACAACTTCTCAAAACTTAGACCTTGTATTTCTACGAAACACTCGTCTAAATACTAGAGAAGTTATAAGTAAATAGAACATAGTACTAGGACCTACCCCTTTGTCCTGATGGACACTTGGACAACATACAATACTCTGTATAAGTCCGCTGAGTTAAACAACTCAAAACCTGTGCGTTGTAGGTGGAAAACTGTACCCTGGCGATTTCCTCAAATATCACCAATTACAACGAATTCCGATATAATGAGGATGATCACCTAATTCCCAATATCTTACTCCCACTCATCATCTGTAAAACCATACAGATATGAGAATGAAACCTGGTAAATACATACCCTTGGAGTAAGTGTCTAATCGGGAAAACAGTTTTTCCTTTAACAATGCACTGAAACATGAAAATGTTTCGTAGGGGTATCCTGGTATTCATAGTAATGCCTCTTCCATAATCCAATTCATGACTTCAACCGTATATTTTATTGCCATCTCTCCAAATCCCTTTTATTTGTCTTTAGTCGTTACCTTCTGTACACCATCGTTAGGCTAACTGGTTTTCTTCCTTCCCTACCGTTCGGCACCAGCCTATGGTTTGGAAGAAGACTATCCAGTAAGCATAATAGGTGTACCCTCCTAAACCAAGGAGTACTCGCATCTCGAGAGAAGGTGACGATAAAAGACAACTGAATAATAACTTATTCTTTTTAAAGGTGAAATATGAGCGGCGATGAAGTACGCGGTTTTGGTCGTGAATGATATCAGTCGCAATTTACTTTGCCCTCTTTCTAATCCCTTTATTTTGTCTTTACATATTACCTTCTGCACACCCTACTTAGGCTAATTGGTTTTCTTCCTTCCCTACCTTTCGGCACCAGCCTATGGTTTGGAATAAGACTATCCAATAAGCGTAATAGGTGTACTCTCCTAAACCAAGGAGCTCTCGCAACCTGAGAGAATGTGATAATAAAAGACAACTGAATAAACCAATTCTATTTCTCCTGAACCTGGATCCATCCTCGAAGAAGTCCCTTCGAGTTCGTATATAACCATACGATGGCTCTATCCAATGGAAGTGGATATCCGTAATAATACGGGTGTTCTGAGAAATTCAAAGGGTAGAAGAAGGAGTGGCAATGACTTATGCAACTCAGACAATCCAAAAGCCAGTATTTTAAGAAGGTTCGGTCAACCTGGTCACTTAGTCATAGTCTAGGGTCGGTCAAAGGTCGCTGCCAAAGAGAGAGAGAGAAAAGAAACACTCTGCGTGCACTCTAACCTAGATCAGAATGGTCATCATTTTATCTAATCCGGAAACCTCCCACTGTCCTGTCAAATTCTCCTCCAAACCTAAAGAAGAATCAATCGGGATCACCCGAAGAGTAAACCAACTCATCAGTGGGAATCAGGATCCAACTCTCATCGCATGATAACGTGATGGAATGCATCTACGTTACTCATACTCCAGAAGGTATGCGCATACTCGGCAAGTTTCAGTTTCTTTAGAAACTCCTGATATAGTTTTTGCCCCATGCTCTTATGATCGTGACTAAGGGCCACCCCACCATAAGTCACATGTCAAGTTCTTCCCATCATTATCTTGTTAATTTGAACCCACCCGTACTCGCCCTTGACTAAGGGCCAACAAGGCTGTACGACTGTCCCAAACCAACTCATCTATCTATGCAACATGTGAACACCCCAGCAGCTACCAATCACTATGTCCTAGCTAAGGGCTAGACCAACATAGCTTGAATACTACTGACCATCCATATGAAATGACGGAGGGCTACGGCTGGTTTTTGGCGAAAAACCTTTAGCGTAGTGAACTTGATATCGCTGAAGGAACCTGATAGCTTTTTTAAAATATAGTGGCGAAAACCTTTTGCTAAAGAGGTCACTCCCGGTAAAGGGATCTCGGCTCTTTCCTCGTGGAATGAGGTGCAGGATATTCCACTGAATACCGCTATGCAAAGCAACATGTAATCGACTATAGTGAAGTGATTACTCTGACGCAAACTTCTGCCCAAGGGGTCAGTCCCGGTGAAGGGATATCGGCCCTTGCCCCGTCGAATGAGGTGCAGGATATTCCACTGAATACCGCTATGCATAACAAAAGGAAACGTCTTTGCAATAACACTTTTTAAATTGTTCCAACAACTGAAACAGGTTTGTTTTTACTTTGCATTGATCAGAATCAACGCAGTCCCATCAATTAATCACACCAGAAAAGAACGAAAATAAAATGTACGTATATGCCATCCGCATTCGTCACTGGGTCCCGTCATCACCCATTAGGTTACTTAACTAACGACAGAGCGGGGACTGGACTAGTGCGGGTGTAAAACATATACAACATCTAATAGTATATAAACCAATATACAATAATCGCTCCAGGCGTGATAGTATGCAACATTACAGAAAAGTAATAAGCATCACAGAACAATACAGATAATCTGGGATCCCCTAGTTTCACAGAGCCGCTGCTGAAACTCGACGTTCCCCTGTCGTGTGGATAGCCTGTGCAATGAAACCTACACCCCTACGGGTGCGGCAAGTTACCCGCCAAAACCTGAAGCGAGGTAGTCCCCACAGCATAGTGAATGGAACAACCGGCACTTCACGGAATCCGGTAAATTGAGCACCCCTCCTTGGGCCAACCTGTACCCCCTACGAGTGCGGCGAATAGTCTGCCAATTCTGAAGTGGGGTCCCTCTGCCTCTCAAAGCCATGAGATGCGGACCCGTTGCTTTCCCGAACCCGGCTATCCGTGCACTCCGTCGCGGGGTAAAACCTAGTACAGTAATGAAAAATAGTACAATAGGTACATCGACCGCAACCTGGTCATGCCCCAAAAAGAATATTATACAACAGGCAGTGACGGCTGTCCACAAGTTGGACGCTCGCCCCGCAATATCAAATGTACAAATAAACACAAACTGTACTACCATTGCACACTGCTATCCACCACGACAAATCCGCAACATCACAGCACAACACAGAACATCAACGCGAATGTCACGTTCGCAAACCCGTCTAAAAGAACTATAGCAATCGGACGCGGTTTACCGATCAAATGACATTCCCGGTCAGAGATATAATGTAAGCACTGTAAACTAACATGTTTAAATTTCGATCGACCAAATATCAAGAAGTGGGCCCCACGCAAATCTGTAGAACAGTAATAAAACCTGGGCCCAAACTGTATTTACCAAAAACCCCAAAATCCAACCAAGAACCCACAGACAAAATTTGGGAGCACGTGCTCCTCACGTGGCCGCGGATGCGCGGCCAATACAATAGGGTTGGCCGCGCTTCCGCGCCTCCATGGAGAGATCATGAGCCCAAATTTTGTCGTGATTCTTAGAAAAGCCTGCATGGATTTTTAAGACATGTAGAAATCAATTTTTACACTGTTTAAAATTAACAGAACTGTCGAGCTAGGATTTTGTGTTTTTCGATTTTCGGTCGGATCGATGTTTTAAACGCGTTAGCACAAGTTAGAATAGCAAAATGGTGAGGCTCTGATACCATTGTAAGTCTACGCTAGCGCCCCGGCAGTCTACAGACGCCAAATGCGGAACAAAAACTTTTAAACTGGAGCTATCGTATACTTTAACCCGGATCTGCCATTATTGCTAAACTAACATACTGTAAAGAGTGTAGGAAGGTTATACCGAACGATCCGAGTCCTTCGTTCTTCAACCATCATCCCACGCTCCGTTGCGGCTGCTCCGATCTCGTCGATCTCCGATCTCCTCGTCGAGGTGGCACCACATGATCGGTTCTTTAAACGGGCTCCCGCCTCTGACTCGAGGCAACTCGATCGTCAAGTTTGCTAAAAGAGACGACCAAGAATGATGTAGAGAATGAGTAGATGACTTTGTCTCACTTCGTCCAAGTCCGTGGACGATCGGTTAATGAAGTTGCCGTGGAAATCGGGTGATGGAATGAAATGAACTGTGAATTCCATACACCCCAAAACTATCATATCTTTTCTAACCGATGAAATCAACAACCATGAAAAAGAGAGGAGGGGGCCAGCCTCTTATAAAGAAAGAGGGGGTGACCATAGGAGAGGGGGGTAACCTTAAGTAAATATCATGTGTGAACACAAAACAAATATCTTGCATAAAGATCTTAAGCTAAACAAGAAATGGTTGATATCAAAGCATGAGTCACGCGACACCTCACCCAATCTAGAACCTTCTAGAACCTTCTAGAAGCACGACTCACTCTCATCCAAGAAAAGATAAATCCGCCTTTAACCAAATGTTAAAAGACGGCTGATAGAAAACTGGAAACTGGCAACTTCCAAAAGTGATCCTGAAACGACTTTCAGGAAAACCCCGAAACTGTATTAATATACCCGCATTTATATTACGACCGAATATAAATGCAACTGAGACAAAGATATTATACCTACTCAATATAATACTCGGATCCGGCTTAAACCAAAGCCGACCAGTATCATCTGCCCGAAAAATAACACGTGCGTAATCGCACGTGCATTTTCCGAACCCTGCCATAAAACCATACGGCCTCTACAACGTTTCGCCCGAACTTGGGAAACTGTCTGTGGGGGACTCTAATGACTCGTCAGCACCCTGGCAGTGGGTTTAACCACAAACCGTCAGCGGCACTAGCAATGCGTAACGGCTGCCCATGGACTGACCTCAAGGGATGCCGATGAGCGCACTCATCCGGAAAACCCTACTGAGCCTAACAGTGACAATGTATATACAGTCCGGTCCGTTCGTCAAAGAGTATCGCATATCCTCCTAGGGGGCTAGTAACGTCAGACCCCCAATAGCAGTATAAGTCATGTCGGAGTGAAGCCCAATACACCCTGAGATACTACTGGAGTACCTACCAGTAAATCTCCTACCATGGCCATGGATTTGTGTAATGGCTCTCCTAGACACAGCATGATCACGCCCCCAATACTGGGAGAGACGAATCCCCTGCCGATCAGCTCACGTGCCTCCATATGGCTCAGGACTGTACCCAAAAGCTACCTGTTTGCACGAGTCCTTTGAGCCGTGGTAGGGTAGAAATCAAAGCACAGTGGGAACTCACACGAGACAAATGACGACCTCAGGTCGATGAACTAACCTGTACACATGTCACCAGGGAACTGCTATCCGACGATAGGTATAGTACTAACTAGCAGATTCCCGGCGAGTCCTGTCCGGTGTACTCATAACCCAATGAGCACCTGTATACATCTTAGGTGATCCAACTGACACCAGTGGCTTGTGAGACCGGCCACCGCCCCTCGTCGGGGTCTCGACTGTACACACTAGTCTACTCCGGAGTATCGATGTCCTGTCTCGAAACTCCCACGACTAGGGACCACAATTAAGGATATGCATATAAACTACCCAACTCTCACGTATATGATCGCCATCATACTGTTGGTAGTAAAGCAAGATCCTAAGGGCTCTATCAAAGTGTAACATGCAATCAGTCACCTGAACATGTACACGACTGATAAAGGCAAACCAGATAGCATACTATCATCTCGAGTAAGACTGTCCTACCGGGATAGGTCCTCCGCAATCATTGCAATAACGTACCTGCGATCCAATAATTGACTATGAGGGCACTATCTCCAACAGGGAGGTGAGTGTAGGAGAGGGGAGAGTAACCTTAAGCAAATATCATATGTGAACACAAAAATAAATATCTTAAGGAAAACAAAACCTCATTGAAATCAAAGCATGAGTCATTAACCTTGTCACCAAATTCTAGAACCTTCTAGAAGCATGACTCACCCTCATCCAAGAAAAGATAAATCCGTCTTTAACCGAATGTTAAAAGACGGCTGATAGAAAACTGGAAACTGGCAACTTCCAAAAGTGATCCTGAAACGACTTTCAGGACAACCCCGAAACTGTATAAATATACCCGCATTTGTATTACGACCGAATACAAATGCAACTGAGACAAAGATATTATATCTACTCAATATAATACTCGGATCCGGCTTAAACCAAAGCCGACCGTATTATCTGCCCGAAAAATAGCACGTGCGTAAACGCACGTGCATTTTCCGAACCCAGCCATAATACCATACGGCCTCTACAACGTTTCGCCCGAACTTGGGAAACTGTCTGTTGGGGACTCTAATGACTCGTCAGTACCCTGGCAGTGGATTTAACCACAAACCGTCAGCGGCACTAGCAATGCGTATATGATCGCCATCATACTGTTGGTGGTAAAGCAAGATCCTAAGGGCTCTATCAAAGTGTAACATATAATCAGTCACCTGAACATGTACACGACTGATAAAAGCAAACCAGATAGCATACTATCATCTTGAGTAAGACTGTCCTACCGGTATAGGTCCTCCGCAATCATTGCAATCACGTACCTGCGATCTAATAATTGACTATGAGGGCACTATCACCAACAAACCTTTGGCTTCAACTCCAAGCTAGAAGTAACTAGGGTGCAAGAAGTGCTAATCCTTGAACCCTAGATGAGAGTAGAGATTATCAAGAAGAGGTTTTTCTCAAGCTCAATTGTTTCTGAGCACATGAGAGGGGAGAGCTTGAGGGGGGAAGAACAAGAGAGAGAAAGTGAATGATAGAATGAGAGAATAATAACCATTCTCACATATATGTGTGAATTATTTTAATTAGATAATTAGTGAGATAATTGTCATGGCTTAATCAAGTCATGACCATTATCATTTCATTTTTAATGCAAATTGCAAGGATCAAAGAGCATCTTCCAAATGAAATGATGATGGTCAAAGTGTCAACAAGGTTAACAATTCAAAATAGGTCAAATGGTCAACAACCATAACCATGCACAATTATTAAACTAATATCAATTAACTATAATTCACACACATAAGCATTAGGGTTAATAAAATGACAATGGTCATTAACCCTAATCAAAGTCCTCTCCCTCTGTCTCAAACAACTATGCATACGCACCCGTATTCGTGATCCGAGGAACACGAATACAATGAGATAAAACCAATCCCAAATCATATACTAGGATCCGGCTTAAACCAAAGACCGCTAGTATAAGCTGTCCGGACAGCAAACGTGCACAAGTGCGCGGATGGGAACGAACCCTGTCGCAAAACCATGCGACCTCTACTCATTTTGCCTAAAGGCGAATAGCTCTCTGTGTGGGACTCTAAAGACTCGACACTACGCTGGCAGTGCGTTTAACCACAGACCGCAAGCGGCACTAGCTGTACGTAACAGTCCCTAGGTAGATGTCGATAAAATGACTGACGAGGTGAACCCCATCTGAACTCCTACTGAGCCTGTATGTGACAGTCTCCGTACAGTCCGGTCTGTTCGTCTGATACATCGCATGGCGGGCCTAGGGGGCGGTGAACGTCAGTCCCCTAATAGCGGTACAAGTCGTGTCGGAGTGTAGCCCAGAACACCCTGAGATAACACTGGAAACCTACCAGCATATCTCGCTTGCCCTGGCCAGGGACTACTCGTGTAATGGCTCTTCTGGACACTGCGCGATGTCAACCCCCAATACCGGGAGAGACGAATCATGTCTAACCGTCACTGCCTCCATGTGCTTCGGGACTGCACCCAAAAACTACCTGTTTGCATGACTCCTTTGAGCCGTGGTAGGGTAGCAATCAAAGTGCAGTGGGAACACACTCGAGGCGAAGTGACAGTGTCAAGTCAGTGGACTAAGCTGTACTCATGTCACCTGGGAACTGATAACTGACGATAGGTATAATACCAACCAACAGTTCCCGACGAGTCCTGTCCAGCGTACTCGTAACCTAACGAGCACCCGTATACTATCTTAAGTACGATGTACTGACGGCTGTGGGACAGACCGTCTCCCACACTGGGATGAGAAGCGCATACGCTAGTCTACTCCGGAGTATCGATGCCCTGTCTCGATAGTCCAACGACCAGGGACCTGTATAAGGATGTGCTTGTAGATTACCCAGCTCCCACAAGTGCAAGCGCCATCACAACGCTGGTAATCAAGCAAAGATCCTAAGGGCTCTACTAATATGTATATCAGCGATATGCTAAAAGAAACACATGCACATATTGAAGTAGAGACAAACCAAGTAGCATACTACTATTTCGAGCAAGATTGTATATACAACTGTGAATATCCCAAGCTTCCATCAAGTAATATACAAACTAGTATGATACAGTAATGGCCTCTATGGCATATACACTAACAGATTGTTAGTTATATGTATGCCCTAGAGGCCATTACTATACATGAGATGTATATTGTAGTGGATGCTTTGACATATATAGGGAGGACTTTCTTGCTCAACATGATAGTATGCTATATGGTTACTCTTTATTTTAACATGTACACTGATTTTCTCTCTGTTACATGTTGGTAAAGCCCTTAGGATATGTACTTGACTACCTGGATTATGATGCAGATCATACTAGTGGGACAAAGGTAGTCGGTAAGTACATCCTTCAATGTCCCTAGTCGTGGGTGTATCGAGACGGGGCATTGATATACCAGAGTAGACTAGCGTATAGCTTCTCGACCCATGTTGATGGGCGATGGATGATCCCATATCCATCGGTGTTTGACATCGAAGATGATATATGGATGCTCAGTGGAGACTGGGTACACTGGACGGACTCGCCGAGAACTTCCAGATGGTATTAGACCTCACGTCAGATGGCAGTTCTCTGGTGACACTGGTACAGGTTAGTCTGTCGACCCGAGATCGTCATAGAGTCTTGTGTGATTCCCACTATGCTTTGATTTCCACCTTACCACGTTCAAGAGAACGTACAAAACGGTGGTTTTTAGGTACAGTCCCGAGTCACATGGAGGCAATGAGCGATAGAAGGGGATTCGTCACTCCTGGTATTGGGAGTTGATGTTGCGCTGTGCTCGATTGACTATAACATGAAGTCCCTTGCCAGGGCTGATTCCGAGATTTACTGGTAAGTGTTACCAGTAGTTTCTCGACCTTTTATGAGCCTCACATCGGCATGACTTATTGAGTTACTGGGGTCTGACGTTTACCACCCCTAGACGAGTATGCGACATATCAGACGATGAGATCGGACTGTACGGTAGTGTTACTGTCAGGTTTTTGCAGGAGTTAGAGCGGGCTTGCTTGCTGATCTTCTGATCGTTCAATACTTGGGTAGTCGTTACGTCCACCTAGTACCGCTGACCGCTTGTGATCATCATCTACTGCCGGCGTATTGAAGAGTCTTTAGAGTCCTACATAGAGGTTTTACTGGCTCAGACAAAACGAAGTAGGAGCATATATGTGATATGTGCGGGACTGAGAATAATGCGAGTATGTGATACCGTATTCTGTTCTCGCGATATTTATATCAGACGGTTATATGTGATATAGCCGGGTTATCGAATCAAGTCTTGATTCGATAAGTTGGTACATTTAATATTGGTCGATTATATGTGATATAGCCAGATTATTAAATCAAGTGTTGATTTGATAATTTAGTGTATAATTGTATATTTGATATACTAATTTACATTAACTAATATTAGCTCACTTAAGCATTTATTATTCTCACATGTGCACACTTAATATATATGTGATATATATTAATGGTGTTTTATTTTGTATTATGGTTGTTGATACACACTACATGGATGTATGAGAATTACACTATACTAATTATAATGTTGGGTTTTAAATATTTATAGTAAATCTAAATTAGTGCATAATTAGTCACATGCATGAAGCTTCATGAAGCTTGTGGATGCTTTGACTAAGTCCGCTAGTTTTATTTTACTTAAGATATTTATTAACCTAACCATTATAATTTAGCCATGGTTATTTCTCTACATGAGTTAGTATATGATACAAACTCACCCATGGTTCTTTCTCTCACCTCATTAGTTCATTCTCATTTCTTTTGCCCATCTTCTTCTTCCTTAAGCAAAAGCTTGCTAAGGTTTTCTAAAGAGAGAAAATATTGTGAAAAAAATAAAACTAAAGTGAGCCCACTTCCGACTTCATAATCCTCTACTAGATTAGCAATTTAGTATAGGGTGTTAGCTTCACTAATCACTCAATTAGTGAAGTAGTAGCTTGAGTTAGTGTCTACTCGACGTAGATCATCTTCGGTCTCGAAAACTTCAAGCAAGATCGTTCTTTTCACCTTGAGAAGCCATGCAAGAGTCCGGGACTTAGATCGCAGCGAAGGGACTTCAACTTGGAGCTTTAGAAGCGAAGGACCGGTCTACAATGGTTGTATTCCGCAAACACTTAGATGTAAAGTAGTTTACTTTGTGTTTCGTATGATTCTCTAGTTATCGATTCTAGTTTAGGGTTCTTTAAAACGACAAAATTTTGAAAATGGCATGGACGATGCCTCCCGAAACCTTGATGTCGTTCATAGGAACCCTATATATATATATATATAGATAGATAGATAGATAGATTGTAGTATTATGTTCACTATTTATTTTCTCTCTTAACTATTCATATTTTTAAACGGATACGCGTATATGTAGATGATTCATATACCGGGGTTGTATTTCATATTCATACGGAATACTTTTAGAAGGAGGACAACTCATTATTGATTTTCTTTTTAGGAAATCAAACAATGAGGAGAAGAGTGATGTGTAAAGATAGGGATGGGTGAGAGGAATGGGCATGTAATTTTTTATTAAAAAATCATTTTCTAAAACTATTTGGACATGGCCCATTCTCTCACTTGGTTTTTTCCATTCTCACATTATCACTTTCTCTCTCCCCTCATCTCCTCCTTCTTTCTTCCTCTCATGTGTTGAGACCCAAAGAGGAAAAAAGAGAAAAATGGTTGTGATAATTCCTACATCTCTCATACTTTATTCCTACCATATATAGTGTGTCAGTTGTTTCCTCAAAGATCTCTTTGGAGCGAAGCTGAAGCTTAGATCGGATGCCCTCGGGTGGATTATCTTCGGCAAGGGAGATTGCTTCTCAAGCTCGTTCCCGACGGTCAAAGAGCTTAGATGGGGTCTTCCACGATTGGGTATACACGCTACAGATGTTGTATGCTCTCAAACTTGTAGTTAGCTATCTTTGTTTGTTTGCTAGTCTATTGTTTTGATTAATTTTTAGGTTGCAGTTTCTAGTGCTCGTATAAAAAAATTTGTTTTGTATTCCATCTTTTTTTTCGCTTCTGCTGCACGAGCGCTAGGAACCCAACACTCGGTACGTTGTCCCAAGCCCCAGAAGAAGGCTTTTAGCCCCTTTGACCCCCAGCCCGCCGATTGGGTAGCATGACCCCCGCCTGCTGATCGGGCAGCGGGACCCGTGTGAGGCCCTGTCACGACCCAAAATTTAGCACGTGACGGCCCTTAAACAACGTAACGTCTCCAGGCGTAACGTAATTCAAGTAAGCCAAAAACCCAGCAATCTAAACCATCAAAAGTAGTAAGTGATAATAATAATGTTAAAACTTTTGAAACCTTAAATACAATTTCTTTAAAGTTCAACTTTATTTACTTTAAAATTTTGGCAGCACCTCCTTTGTAAAACTAGCCCCAAAAAGGGTACATATAAAGATATAAGTAAAGCATCCCAAATGAGAGTGAAATCCACGCCCAAAGGCGGAAAACAACCACCACAACAGATATACGACGCCGTACCGAAGAAAAAGACGATATAAAGTGAACAGCATGAAAAACTCCAAGTCACAAAAAACAATATACAATATCGTCCTCACAACTCGTCTCTAAGTCAATACATGATAATGGTAGATGGAGAGTACTGGATACAACGAATATACAATGAGCAACATCGGATAACCGTAAAACCCACTTATAGCAAAACTGCCCACAATCAGCCGTAGAGGTATCCGCTGCAAAAGATGATACGATAGATGAAAGCCCTGCCTCTGACTGCTCTGAGGTACTACCTGTAAAACACTGTGGCACAACGGGGGTGAGTTGCCAACTCGTGAATAGTAAATAACATATGCAGATAATCACAAGTGTGCACGTACTGTGCGAATCTATCACATGCAAGCTGAGAGCAATAAATAGCAATATGTATATGCAACAGTCATGAAAGGTGCTCTATCAGGTGCTACTAATACATGAAGCAATGCATATCAAATAAATGTAGAGTACGGAATAAAACATGTCATCCTCATATCGGGCACATAGGCCCCTCACATCGGGCACATAGGCCCCTCACATATAATGAATAAGTATATTTGCATAGATCATTATGATGATATATTATGTAGGTGTACATATATAACAGCGTCCCATACCACTGATATATATATACGTATTTATACATATGTATATCAGCGTCCCATACCACTGATATATATACACAGGATTACAACATCCAGAAAATATCATATGAAAACCATATCACAATGCGAAATCCATGAAATATAATATATGCAACATGAAACAGTAATATGAGCATATGAAGGGAAAACCCGCTATTTAACTGCAACAAGTTATTATATATCATGCGGTTCCTAATTTCTCCAAATCCACACAACATTATATAAAGGTGAACATGTAGCTATAGCCAGGTATGCGTAACCATGTTGGTATATTAAGATATGTGTATCTACCTGTCAGTAATGATGTAATACCCTCCAGGTATATATGTAGCTATATCAAGGTATACGGGTGTACATGTAAGTATGTATGCAAGATGCATATGCAGCTATGTCTCATATGTGTATATACCTATCTCTAATGGTATAATACCATATAGGTATAAGGGTAGCTAACATGTAGGCATGGCAAGGCATATGTGTAAGCATATAGGTATACAGGTATGCTATATGTCATATACATAAAGGAATATGAATCAATGTCTCAATGTCTCTAACCAATACAATATCACAATGTATAGGTGTTGTGCGTGTCATGGCAATTATCGACGGTGTGTGTGTAGCATGCAATTAGTGCTCGTGAAACATAAACCGTCAATAATGGTGTTGTGTCTCATTAATACTAAGTCCATAACAATATGAAATGAGATATGCAACAAAGGTACACATGCACAATCAATGTCCATATACATAATAACCAATAGCCATGTCATTAATCTAGCCCAGACGCATAACACCATGCGGGCGATTCCCCTGTAGATGTTAAATCTACTCACAGATGATCCTGGCTAAGTAAAGCCAACTACTCGCTTCCCCTTCTTTGCAGCGTCTGAAGTCCCCGCCTGCGATCATAAATCACATAACAACAAAGCAAGTGTATATTAGAAATCAACCAATAACACGTACAACTACGTTTGACCGACGCATCAACTCCAAATATACTCTCAAGTGTTCGTCTAGTGGCTAACGCGCGTAGCGACACTACGAAACTAACCCAAGAGCAATAGATACACAAAGACACGAACCGTATCGGATAACGTAACGCGTGAAATCGAAACACAAGAAATAAGCAAAGTGATCCCAGATTTTGCTACACAGACAATTTGTGAAAGTTGCGCATACCACAAGACCACACACAACCCCAGAGACCCTACGCCAAAGACACAAACCCCCAGTCCCCACTCTGGCTGCAAATTGTGGCCAGAAGCAATTAATTTGCGGCCATGAAGGAAGGAAATGGTTCTAGGTTTCTATGGTAGGTTCTAGGTCACAACACTAGGTCACTGTGATGGGAACTTTTCCAACAAATACCTGGTTTGATAGCAGGTCATCCGAGACCCAAAACTACACTAAAAATACGATATTTACCCGAAACGAAACTTTACGCGTTCTAAACTGAACCTAACAAGCTACGCAATATTAAAAAAGCTTACTTAACAGAAAGAGATCATTACCTACTCCCACAAACTCAAAGATCCTAGATTTCCAAGCTCCAAGGCATCCAAGAGGCAAAACAAGACATTAGAAGTGATTTGAGTGAGATTTTGTGAAGATTAGTGAAGGTTTTGTTAGTTATATGTATGCCCTAGAGGCCATTGTTGTACATTGGATGTATATTGTAGTGGATGCTGGGACATATATAGGGAGGACTTTCTTGCTCGACATGATAGTATGCTATCTGGTTACTCTTTACCTTAACGTGTATACTGCTTGTCTCTCTGTTACATGTTGGTAAAGCCCTTAGGATGTGTACTTGACTACCTGGACTATGATGCGGATCATACTGGTGGGGACATGGTAGTCCATAAGTACATCCTTCAAACTCCCTAGTCGTGGGTGTATCGAGACGGGGCATCGATATACCAGAGTAGACTAGCGTGTCCCTTCTCGACCCATACATATGAGCGATGGATGATCCCATATCCATTGGTGTTTGACATCAGAGATGATATACGGGTGCTCAGTAGAGACTGGGTACACTGGACGGACTCGCCGAGAACTCCCAGATGGTATTATACCTTACGTCAGATGGCAGTTCTCTGGTGACACTGGTACAGAGTAGTCTGTTGACCCGAGATCGTCATAGAGTCTTGTGTGGTTCCCACTGTGCTTTGATTTCCATCTTACCACGTCCAAGAGGGCGTGCAAAACGGTGGTTTTTGGGTACAGTCCCGATTCACATGGAGGCAATGAGCGATAGGAGGGGATTCGTCTCTCCCGGTATAGGGGGTTGATGTTGCGCTGTGTTCGATTGGCTATAACAGGAAATCCCTGGCCAGGGTTGCTGAGATTTACTGGTAAGTGTTACCAGTAGTTTCTCGAATTGTTATAGACCTCATATCGACACGACTTATCGAGCTATTGGGGTCTGACGTTTACCACCCCTAGGCAAGATATGCGACATATCAGACGACGAGACCGGACTGTACGGTAGTGTTACTGGTTGGATTCACTGGAGTGTGAGCGGGCTTGCTCGTCGATCTTCTGATCGCTCAATACCCGGGTGGCCGTTACGTTTAGCAGACCGCTTGCGGCTTGTGGGTGCTTGATATGATCATCATCTGCTACCGGCGTATTGACGAGTCTTTAGAGTCCTACACAGAGGTTTCCTGGCTCAAGCAAAACGAAATAGGAGCGCATATGAGATATGTGCGGGACCGAGAATAATGCATGTATGTGATACCGTATTCTATTCTCGTGATGAATGTATCGATTGGTTGTATGCGATATAACCTAGTTATCGAATCAAGTATTGATTCGATAAGCCGATACATAGGATACTAGTCGTTTATATGCGATATGACCGGATCGATAAATCAAGTGTTGATTTAATGATTTAATGTATAATTATATATTTGATATATTACTTTGCATTAATTAGTATTGGTTCACTTTAAATGGATTTTCTCACTTGTTTGTGCACATTGTATATATGATATATTTTTTTGTGCACAAGATTGTATCATGTTTGATGATACATGCTAGTTTGGGTTTGTGTAAAGAATTAAACCATGGTTACTTAAGTGGTTAGGGTTTCATTTCCTTTTCTCATTTATTTATTTATTTATTCTTTATGGAAAATGAAAAGCATAAAGAGAAAAATGGTTGCCAACTTTGTTTGTATTATGAAGCTTCATGAAGCTTTGACTTAGTGACCATTTTGTCTCATACTTAACCCTAACCCTAGTCTATTCTCTACACTTGACCATGGTTACATTATGATAAGTATTCTTTTTATTTCCTTTTTGGAAAAGACTCATGAGATTATTCATCTTCTTCTTCTTCTTCATCACTTGAAGAAAGCTTACTTCATCAATGGTGATTGATGAAAAAGAGTGAGAAATCCAATTCTAAAGTGAACCCACTTCCTATTTCTTCATCCTCTACCTCTTGCCAAGTAGTATAGTGTAACGTTTTGAAAATCGTTTCGGTGAAATTTCGAAAAAAATCGGTAAAATAAGGGGGGTTTTCTGTAAAAAGTCAAAATATAAATATCTTATTATAAAAATTAAATATACATATTCTAGCTATGTAATTGCTATTATTTGGTGTTTATTGAGCCGCTGGTGAAATTTCAAATTTTCTGAAAAAATATTATTTTATTATTATTTTAAGCCGTCGCTAATACATTTTATTAGGGAAAATTACAAATTGGAATGAGTTGAAACAAATTTTGTGCATCATAAAACATTAAATAAAATTTTATCATGTGGTTTTTGGAACGAAATCATTTACCAAAACGGTTTAGAAATTATTGAAGAAAAAAGGCTTTTTTTAGCGTAAATGGATGTTTGGGGTATTGTATTTATCATTTTTCATCACCCCACACCCGTACCCACACCCACACACCCCCATTCACTTCTCCCCTTGGCTGAATTCAGCAGCCCCCTCTCTTGTCCCCACTTGGTTTGCAAAAGAAAAGAAAAGAAAAGAAAGAAAACAAAGGAAATGAAAGGAAATTGTAAAATGAGTTGGACCTTTGACTTTATGCCTTGATTTGGACTATTTTCCTCACCTCCCTCTCTCTTCTCTCCCCTCCTTTTTCAGCCGAGCCCCCCTTTGTGCAGTCCCAATTTTCCCCCTCTCTTTTCCTCATCAAAAAGTCTTCAAAATCCATCAAATTTCCATCAAAAATTAAACCAAAACTCAAATCTAACTCCTACCCATTTTTCATTAGCTATTCTTGCATGGATCTAGGGAGCAAGTTGGCATTTTAGAGGCTTTGAATTTCATGTTTGATCTCTTGATCATGAGGTATAAATTCTAACCTTTTCTTAAATTGTGTTAATTGTTTCATGTTAGCTTAATTAGGTTTTTTTAATTAGTTCTAGGTGCTTGAATTAAAATTCAAGAGAAGGGTTTTGAATTAATGATTAGAGTTTGTGATCAAGTGAGGTTTTTATCAATTGGTTATAGGTGTAATAAGGAGATTAACATGTGGTTGTATGCAAAATCTAAGTTAGTTGCTATTTACTAATTTGTTAATTTAAAATTGTGATAACTTTGCTAATTGCTAACTAGGTTTTTATAATTAGTCTAATAATTAGGTTTAAAAATCTAATTATGGTTTCATAGCATTATTAACATTATAATGAGTGGTTTAATACCTTAGGTTATGCAAATCTAAGCTTAATTCTTAAATCGAGAATTTTTTTGCTTGAAAATTGTTAAAATTGGATAATTTGTAAACTAGATTTTTGGGGTTTATGGAATTTAATGAGATTAAATTATGGGAATCATTTTTATGACTTATTTAAGATATTTAGTGAATATTGTGGCCTCTAGATTCGTCTATACATCGAGTTTTGTACAAAAACGGTGATTTGTGCTTGCTAGATTTTCGGGAAAAGGACTTTTTAAGTGAAATTGGGGTTTTCATGAATTTTAAGCTATTTTATATTATAATTAGTGCTTGTAATTGTACAAATTAGTGTGTTGGGATCTTTCTCGATGGTTTGGCGTTTGTACGCCGATATCGAGGGTTTTTGGGTCGATTTGTGAAGCAACCATAGGTTTTGACCTATGTGAGATTCGTGCGTCGTTTTGGTCATGAGGCGGATTTTAATGCGATATGGTGCGTTATGATATGTAGGTACCCCATGTGGACTTCGAGACGACAAGCAAGCGCATGGCAACGTCGGCACCGGCTAGCGAGGACCAGGTGAGTAGATTTATATCTACGGGGAGAAGTCGGGTGGATGGCGTATAGCACCCCCGCAGTCCGTGGTGATGTATACGGATGCGTATACACACCAACAATTTATGATATGTTGTTAGGATTTATTATTGATGATTTTATATGGATATTGGTGTTGGATTGGTGCATGGTTACGAAACCTTAGGTAGTGGGTGCACTACACTTACACATACACACATATACATACTTGCATACATTCCTTATTTCATATGTGCGTGTATGGGAATATATATTTATGTGTTCACATGGGTATGGGACTATGTGTTCATATACTGGATTTAAGGATAGTATTTGGAATTTGAGATGAGTCGATGAGATTGGGCTTGAGGCCAGGAGATCGGTGATGTGATTTGGTTCGTATTGAGATACGACATAATGTTTTAGCGGGTCTTCTGACGTAGTAATTCTTACACCCGCATGCATACATAGATGGCATCAATATTGTACTAGACGTAGGACATTATTCCGGATCATGATATTTGATAAAGAAGATACCAAATGAATAGTGTGATTGATGTGACTTTGACCCGTACCCAGATTTGGGGATGTCCTACGACGGATTTACGTACGAGCTATATATTGATGATTGATCCGCACTCTTGACTTGGGATGTCTGATTATAGATATGTTATCGGATATGATATTATTGAGGCGTGATCACCGACTAATATATATACAGGTATGTATATACATCGACTCAGATGTTAGGCGGTTTCCTTACCTGTAGTCCAGCTGGTTAGCTTAGCCCTTTAGATTAGTTATAGTTGCGTCTAGTTTTCAGCTTCCGCTCATTATTGCTGTTCGCTCTGCCTCGCATACTTATTTTGCTGCATATTCCATTATTGATATCATGCTGTTAGGACACCAGCACCATTACCGATGATGCGTATGTACCACGTACACCTACTTGCCGGCTCACACACATCTTCATCGGTAATTACCATGTCACGTACACTTTAGATGATATATTTGCTTGACTTAGCTTGTTAGCTAGTAGTTTTGACATGATATTAGTGTACTTCCCTTATATGCCATATTAGACATTGTAGTTATTACTTGTCGCTTCATGCATACTGTTATTCATTGTTATGCCGTATTCATGGATTCTCATGCTTATATTCATGGTTTTACATCCTATTGATGATTCGGATTTCCATGATATTTTCTGGATTTGGAGGAAAACCGCAAAACATATATAAACTGTTTTCTCTCTTTTAAAATAAAAAGTGCGGTTTTCCCATGATGTATGAGTCGTCCACCATGAGTTTGCTGATGGATTTCGAGACCCGATTCGAGGAGGCGGATGAACCGTTTCGGATACATGGTGGACCCGGTAAGGTACCCCGGGGCAAGAAGCGCGTGATGATGACGATGTGAGCCTGGCAGGGGAGCACTACCTACCGGTGATTTTACCCGACGCGTCGGATATCCGGAGGATACCGTCGTGGTCTTGAGATGGATGGTAGGGGCCGGTCTGGACTGACGGCGCCCTAGATATTGTGATTGAGACATTGAGATTTCGAGATATTGAGGTACAGAGACTGTGATACAGAGATATTGGGATTACGTTTTGTGCCGATGCTAGGCACTGTTTTATGTTGATTTCATTATGATACCTCATTTTAAAAATACAAAGGAAATCTCACTAAATTATGGAAACAGTTCTTCATTTACATGTATTCTGTTTTCATGCATTCATACCTCATTCATATGATATATTGCTACCTGAGGCACTGACACGGGCACATGAGATTACACTCGGGTTAGATATTTACCCTAGCCTTGTTATAGGCAGCATGTTATATACTTTTTTTAAGGATATATTATGATCGTATGACCTAGGATTGCGTCATACATGCGATTTCTGTGCGCAGATGTTTTTCTATTCACGAGTTGGCAACTCACCCCCGTTGTGCCCCAGTTTCTTGCAGGTTTGCCGTACAGGTTTCATTACGGCTTTGCGGGCTCAGTTTCATTCGGGTGACTTGCCAGTAGGTGGGTTTTTCTTGTATCGTACCCATCCTATTACCTTGTATAATATTATTCCGTTGTATCTAGTAAATTCCATCAACCAAACATGTATTTATTTTGAGATAGTGACCAGTGATGTTATTCCTTCGACCTTAGAGTCGCGCGTTATTTTTCTGCGGTTTTCTTGTGGATTTGAGTTTCCTTTTGAATTTTGATCCTCGCCGTTGGCGTTGTATATTATATTGCTTGTGTGGTTGTGACCGTCGATTGATGAAGAGCTAGCTCCCGCTTGGGGATGCCTTTTTATTGATTTCGTATACTATTCATGTTGTATCCCGTTTGGGGGCCAGTATTTACAAAGGAGACTCTGCCGAAATTTTCAGTAAAATTTTGATGTTTTAAAAAAAACCGCATAATTCGGCTTATGCTATTGAAACTACTTGCTTTAAGTTGGTTTTTCCTGCACTCTACTATTTTCTTGGTTTGGATCTCTTGGTTTTCGGTTTACTTAGATTACGTACGCCTCGAGACGTTCGTAGTTTAAGTGCCGGTCATGTTCCGTACTTTCGGGTCGTGACAAAGTTGGTATCAGAGCGTTAGGTTTTAACCTTCGGAGCGTAGGATGACCCTTGATTGATGGAATAGGTGACTAAAGTAGAGTGACGTACCGATGGTATGTTCCGCGGCATATTTACGACACGCCACTCCACTTATGAAGCCTTAGGATGTACATTTCCTTGTTCAGTATTATATTCCTTCCTGATCTAGCCTCATCGGTACCAGTTTGGTTTTGCTGCTACGGTTACGGGCAGGGAGAGCTACGGCTAGAGTTGCGGTCAGCACAAGCTCGTCACGAACGAGGACTGACCAGGGCGAAATTCCGGCGACACACGATTGCAGAGATGTGTCTTTTTACTGTGTTTCCGCGCCACGAGCGTTTGGCGGATCTCCTTTATGAGGTTACTCGGAGGTGCTGATCGACACTAGAGAATTGAGCCAATGATACAGGCCAGCCATATTTTGATGACCGTTGGTGTGTTGCTTACTCCTGATGATTGAGGCACGGTTCAGCATGCAGACGAGTGAGCCAGTTATTGCTGCGAACGACGAGATATCACCCCAGATGTTGGAGCTATTGCAGTATAAGTTGTACTAAGAGATGATAGAAGGTCGCTAGTCATCGAGGATGAATGACTAGGACATGTGGATCGTTCGCCTATCCCGATGCGAGGTCATCAGATAGATTGATTCCAGCTAGAGACGACTTCACGCGGAGACGTTGAGAGTCGACAGAGACGATCGAATGTCAGAAACCTATTATTCCAAGTTTAAAGTAGTCGGAAAGACATGCAGGCAATTCCATGGTCCCTCTAGAAGAATGAAACCCTAACTCGACATAATGACCGTGTGAAAGCCTTTGAACCTTCGGGTTTACGGCAGTTCTACGGCACCATTAGTGAGGCTTGGGTTTGCCTTTCTACGGCTGGACCACCGATGCTGTGGTATGTACTCGATACTATTAAACTGTGCCCAAGAGGTTGAGCTCTTGGGGGATTATGAGGTTTTGACGACTCGATCGGATGGCTCGACTTAATTCGGATGCTTGGTGGTGAGATGCATTCTTGGGAGACTCCAGATACGAGGATAGTTGTTGGAGCTCAGTCCATGCAGCCGCGACGAGACGAGTCCAAAGCAGACGACATTAGAGAAAAGTGGAGTAAGAGGTTCGCACCAGATCTAGATGAGATGACGTTCCACTCCGCCGACATCAGAGAGGCGATGCGCATGCCGAGGCATGGTACTTGGACTTACCTTCCAGAAGGAGTCGCGATGAGTATGCAGTCGTTCCAGTGCAAGATGCAGATATTGTTAGTTATATGTATGCCCTAGAGGCCATTACTGTACATTGGATGTATATTGTAGTGGATGCTGGGACATATTTAGGTAGGACTTTCTTGCTCGACATGATAGTACGCTATCTGGTTGTTCTTTATCTTAACATGTATACTTTCTGTCTCTCTGATTACATGTTGATAAAGCCCTTAGGATGTGTACTCGACTTCCAGGACTATGATGCAGATCATACTAGTGGGGCCTGGGTAGTCAATGAGTACATCCTTCATTGTTCCTAGTCGAGGGAATATCGAGACGGGGCATCGATATTCCAGTGTAGACTAGCGTATATCTTCTCGACCCATGCGATGGGCGATGGATGATCCCATATCCATTGGTGTTTGACATCGAAGATGGTATACGGGTGCTCAGTGAAGACTGGGTACACTGAACGGACTCGCCGAGAACTCCCAGATGGTATTATACCTCACGTCAGATGGCAGTTCTCTGGTGACACTGGTACAGCTTAGTCTGTTGACCCGAGATCGTCATAGAGTCTTGTGTGTCTCCCACTGTGCTTTGATTTCCACCCTACCACGGCTCTACTGAGTTGTGCAAACAGGTGGTTTTTGGGTACAGTCCCGATTCACATGGAGGCAATGAGCGATAGGAGGGGATTCGTCTCTCCCGGTATTGGGGGTTGATGTTGTGCTATGCTCGACTGGCCATAACAGGAAATCCCTGGCCAGGGTTGCAGTGATATACTGGTAAGAGTTATCAGTAGTTTCACGAATGTTATGGACCTTACGTCGGCATGACTTATCGAGCTATTGGGGTCTGACGTTTACCACCCCTAGACGAGATATGCGACATATCAGACGAACAGACCGGACTATACGGTAAGTGTTACTGGTTGGATTCACAGGAGAGTGAGCGGGCTTGCTCGTCGATCTTCTGATCGCTCAATACCCGGGTGGCCGCTACGTTTAGCAGACCGCTTAGTTTGTTTTTTCTTTAAAGCTTCTTGAAGCTTTGAACAAGTCAACCATTCTTGTTTCTTTTTTAACCCTAACCACTCATCTAAACCTTGGTTAAATCTCTACACTAAACCATGGTTGTTGACATGATAATTATCATATGGTTTTTTATTTTAAATAATAACTTATCATATCTTTTTCATCTTCTTCTTCAAGAGCTAGAAAAAGAAAAGCTTTCTAGTTCAATGGCAACTAGCCAAATCAAGTGAGAAATCCAAATCTAAAGTCTACCCACTTCCTATTTCTTCATCCTCTACTACTTGCCATGTACTAGAGTGTGTTGTCTTCACAAGTTTCTCGACTTGGCGAAGGCGGAGCTCGTTCTTGTGATGCCTCGACGTAGATCATCTTCGGCATCAAACCGAAGATCAAGCCCGCCCATTTCTTCGACGAAGCCGATACTTGAGTTCGGGGTTCGATTTGGACAGCGGAGGGAGATCATCGTAGAGCTTAGGAATTGGTGGACCGGATCTACAAAGGTTGTAGCCCCTTTCCTTTAGATACATTTCCGTTTACTTGCATACTTCGCCTAGATATCTAGTAAACGATCCGTATTAGGGTTTGTAGGCACCCGTAAAATTTGATTTGTGCATGTTTGATCACTTGTGAGACTTCACTAGAGTGCCTAGGAACCCTACAGTGGTATCAGAGCCTAGCTAGAGCCTTAGGCGAAGTCCCGACGAAATCAGAAGTCCGATCGACCCAAAACCCGACTTTGAAAATGCTCTCTGGACATTTCTGTAAAATGTGGTTTTTTCGAGATTAAAAATATTCAGAATAATCAGCAGGAAAATCTAAGACATACTGTAAAATTCGTAGTCCTGATTCCACAAAGGTGGCGCGGATCCGCGGCCCTACAGGAGGCTCATGCGGCGTATCCACGGCCTTTTTGTCGCTTTGTGCATCCCATTTTGCACAGTAACTCTTAGTTGTCTGTGCTGGTTTTCCTGGGGATTTTTAATAATTTTTCCAGAGTTGCATTTTCTGGGTTGTATTGGGAACTCAGGGTATCGATCGGATTATCAAATTTTGTCAGTGTGGCTTTTCCGGATAATCTTAGAATATGTTAAAAAGTTCGACCGGATATAAATACCCAATTTTTCCCCTGTCGGGAAATTTCCAAGTGTTGGATTTTTCCGTAGTTTAACGACATTCTAAGTAGTTCAAGTAACGCAATGGACCCTCTAGAAGACAACAAACATTAACTCGATTATGTGACCGTCTTGAACTGCCCTTTGAACCTTCGGGTTTGGGGCAGTACGGCGTGCCACATGTGAGGCGTTGGCTTGACCCTTCTACGGCTGGACCGTTGGTACTGAGGTACGAACTGAATGTTTTTTAGACTTGTTTCATGTGTTGATCTGTATCGGGAAAACCTGGGTGTTCGATTGTTCGATCGAAAAGTTTGACATTTTCTATTTATCCGGAATGTGATACAGTACTTGGAATTCGTAAAAAGTTATGAGATGACTTGATGAATGTTATAAACATAGCACTTTAGTCTCACTTGATAGGTTGCCACGGAATTTTGATATGATCAAAAGTCTGCCGCAATCACGTAGCGTACGCGGATACTCGCCGGGTAAACTTAATAGACAGCCTCGCCCCATAGCCCCGACCAAGTGACCGTAGGAGAACCCCATCGCCGAAAGCAACCGTTCGGGTGCTCGCGGTAGCGGTGTTCCGCCTTGGTGCACTTTGTCGACGGTATCGGGGGTGCGGCCGCCTACTAAAGTTTGCGACGAGCATTCGATCAGAATGTCGGGAATCCTGTTGAATTGTCCGACTCGATATTGAAAAGTGTTTTCGATTTTGAGACTAAAATGCGGGGTTTATAATTGTTAGGCATGCGATGTCTAAGGAATTCATTTGATTAGGCATGCGATGTCTAAAGAGGTTGCGGATTCCAACTGTTGTAGTTTTACACTTTCTTTTCTGTGACCGTAAGTGTAATATGTGATGTCGCCGTTTCGTTGCTATATGTCAATGACAATTGGGATGGACATATTTACTTACGTTGATGACATGTGATGTTATGTGTTGCTGGATATGTTATATTAGATCGTCGTGTTTGAATAGCCCGGGGTTTTTATGTGAGATTAGTGTTTTTCCATTTTCATTCATGTAAAAAACTTGTATGTAATATTCTTTTATTGGGGCACTTCCAGGTTGCGGAAGTTGTCACCGTTGATGTATATTATTTACTTTTCTGCACTAGGATAGACCCAAGGAGGGGGAGCACAAGTAACCGGGTTCTGGGGTCCAGTGGGAGACCAACTCGAGGAGTCGAGTCCGGGTCTCCTAACCCTAGAATTGGTAGGGTTGCTTGCCGCTCTCGTAGGGGTCTTGGGGTGTGGGATTGGATATTCATCACGACCGTGGAATCCGTGTTTTATACTGGCTCGTATTGAAAACACGGACGCCCTAGTATATCCAATATTTCATATGTTTCTTCTGCTGTGCTTTATCTGTGATGTGATCATGCGATGTTCTGTGCTCTGTTCAGATATTATAGTATATATGATATATTATATAGACGTTACTTATGTTTTACACCCGCGCTAGCCCTGCCCCGCTCTGCCGTTAGTTACCTAACCTAACGGTGCACGAGGGGACATCGAGGCGAATGCGGATGGCATAAGTGAACGTCATATTTATCTGTGATGTTTAGGTAATTTAAATGATGGGATATTCATTAATGAGATTAATGAAAGAAAATAAACCTAATTGATGTTGTGGAATCGAATTTCAAAATGAAAACAGGTAGCTACAGTTCTTGCTTTGCATCGCGGTGTTCCTTGTAGAACATCCTGCACCTTATTCGATAGGGAAAGGACCGAGATCCCTTCACCGGGAGTGACTCCTTTAGCAATAACTGGCAGATGCTACAACCCTCGGTTTGTCTTTGATCGCTTCTATAGTTTACGCTTTGCACAGTGATATATATGATATATCCCGCACCTCATTCGACGAGGAAAGGGCCGACGATCCCTTCACCGGGAGTGACCCCTTTAGCAAAACTAGAAAAGCTTCAAAAACTTTCCATTTAAAAACCATTTGATTCCGCAACGAGATCAAGTTCAAAGCGTTAAAGGTTTTCACAAAAACCAGCCGCAACCCTCCGTCATTTTAGGAAGTAGAGTACTTAGTATTCGTGCTGTGTTTGTTGACCATAGTCAAGGCACAGTGTACGGTAGCTAAGTGATGTCTTCCTACACCGCATATGATGCGATTAGTTAGGACAGTCGCGTGACTTTGTTGACCTTAGTTAAGGGTCATGTGGGTGGGTCTAATTAATCACGAAATGACGGGTAGAACTTGACTAGTACTTATGATTTGTTGACCATAGTTAAGGTCATAGGTGCTAGGGGTAAATACCTTAATCGGGAGTTTCAAGTGTTGGAACTTGCAATGAGATTGCATACCTTCTATATGATAGTCGGATCCCGATAACCACTGCGAGTAATTGTTACTCCTGGGAGAGTTTTGCACTTTGCAATTAGCCGATCAAGTAGGTGTCTAGAAAGGTGTCAACGGGGTTACGCCTCTAGGAAAACGAGGTTTACAGTAATTAGGTCCGTGCGAAAGCACGGGGAACCTCCCTCAAAGTACCGATACTGGCCTGGCTGAAAGATTGGCGAACTTGTAGAGTGTAATTAATCCAGGCTAGTCTTTCCTTTTAAGGTTTGAAGGAAGATTTGATAAAAACAGTGGGAGTCATCCTGATTAGATAAAATATAACCAATCTGATCTTGCAAGAGCGCACGCAGAGTGTTTTCTTCTCTCTCTCTCCAGGTAGCGACCATATCACGCCTTAATCAAGATAATAATACGGAATTTTGACCGAACCCACTTGTTATACTGAGCTGGGGAACGTTAGTCCCGCTCCAACTTATAATTGTTATAAGACAGAGCAGGAAATAGGGGAATACCAGAATTCCTATGCCGCCCAAACGAAGAAAGTGCATATGATGCATCTCCTTCGGGTGTGTTCATTACAAAGAACTGTTTCTCAGTATCCTCTGCATCCTGGGTATATGATACCGGATCAGGATCCCAGATATGTAAGCTGTTACATAGGGCTACAAAAAGGTAGAAAAACTGAGAACGGGTGATAAGTTTCATGAGACAGAAACCGGGGCAAGTGTTGCAGCCAAGTCTGTTGGTCACTGTCACCCTGTATTACCAATACATTGATTCTGAACAAATGCTATTAGATACCGAACCTGATATATAAAATCATATCAGTCTCTTTATTAATAAAGAAATGATATAATTTTGTATTGTTGGATAATGTTTTGAACATTTCCCATATCAAAAGTTGATCGGTTCAGGCACGTTATCTAAAAGCATTGACGTTCTAAATCAAACTACAGTTCCTTGTATACTAAACACACACAAGAGGAAGAGTTCAGAAATGAACGGATCCTTCTTGTGGTATTGTAGACTAGGTCACATCAATGCGACCCGACTGGCTGAAGTTACATTTTAGATGCATATTTAAATAAGTTTGAATTTACATCTTATGAAACTTGCCATTCATGTCACAAAGATCAGATGACCATAGCTCCGTCTACTGGAAACAGAGAAAGAGTTAGTAAACTCTTGGGACTGATACATGATGATGTATGTAAAGTCTCTTGTCTACACATGCCAGGACTGGTTCTTTATACTTCATTATATTCTCTGATAATCTCTCAAGATTCAGTCATATGTTCCTGTTGAAACATAAGTCCGAACCTTTTGAGGTATTCACAGAATATAAGTTAGAAGTAGAGAACCAATAACCGGGTATAAGTATTATGTCCTATGATGAGATCAGGAAGGAGAATACTTGTGCATGGCATTCCTGGACCATTCTAAAGGAGAATGAGATTCTCTCTCCGTACTACTCCTCTGAATACACCACAGCACAACGGTGTATCAGGGCGGATCAATTGCACAATATTAGATATGGTGTGCTCTATGATGAGTATTACTGAGTTACCTATTTCCTTTTTGGGGTTATGCACTTGAGAAGCTGCATACCTATTGAATTAGGTTTGAATCAAATCACTGCCTACCACTCCATATAAGATATGGTATGGGAAGAACCCATCTCTTAAGTAAGTTGAGATTTGGGGTTGTCCGGCCTATGTTTAAAGAAAAATCCGGACAAGATCGAGGCAGGATCAGTTCTGTAGAACTGGAAAGGTTCCAGCTATACAAAATTGAAGCTGATGATTTGACAGAACCATAAGATTCTATAGTTCCCGACGAACCTCAGCCTCTCCGCCGATCTAGTAGGGTTCCTCATCCGCCTGAGAGATACCTCGGTTTCTCGATGACAGTGGGAGCAAGGATTGCATCATGAGATGATGACCCAACCAGTTTCGAGCAGGCCATCGAGAGTAGGGACTCTGTAAGAATGGCTGGATGCTTAGTGATCTGAGATGGAATCCTTATACACCAACAAAGTATGGACTTTGGTTGCTATATCTGAAGGGTTAAATCCCCATCAGGAGCAAGTATATCTTGAGAAGATTACTTGGTGTAGATGGAAAAGTTGAGACTTTCAAAGCTAGACTTGTTAAAGGTTTTCGTCATCGACCAGGTGTGGATAATGATGAAACCTTTTTCCAGTAGTTATGCTTAAGTCTATCCAGATCCTCTTACCACGGCTGCATACCATGACTACGATATCTGGCGGTTGGGTGCCATGACTGTTTTTCTAAATACTGATTTAGAAGAGAACGTCTATAAGAACACAGCCAGAGGGCTTCATAAACAGTGGGAGCAGCGGAAACGTGTGCAGGTTGCTTTACATAATGAAGCAGGCATCGCGGAGTTGGAACGTCTGTTTTGATGTGATAGTCAAAGTGTTTGACTTCATCAAAATGGTAGACGAACCTTGTATTTACAAAAGGGTAGTAGAGAGTAAGGTGGTCATCTTCGTATTGTACGTAGACAACATACTCTTGATAGGAAAAGAGTTTCCTATACTACGATCGGTCAATCTCCTATTATCACTAGGATTCTCCAAATAGGATAAAGATGATACCTCCTAAATCCTGTGATTTGGACCTATGAGATAGATCTAAAGGGATATTAGGGTTCTCGCTAGGTATAGTGAGATTGTATCAATCGATCCTGGGGAGAATCACTGGAAGTGTTCCAGGGTGATAAAGACGACTGAATGTCAGCCACAGGCATTGTCTTTACCCTTAGTAAAGGGACGGTATATTGGAAGAGTTCCAAGCTAGATACCGTGGCAAACTAGACGATAAAGGCTGGTAACATCGCTATTAAAGATACTACCAAAGAGGCAGTTTGGGTGTATATTGGTTCATAAGATGAACTAGGTTCCTGCCATTGTATAACAATGGAAGTGTGGCTTCGGCCCTGGAACCCTGGTCCCATCAGTGACCCAGACATATTCTGAGGAAGCATCACCTGATCATGGAGAGAGTTGATCTCCGGGGTGATCGAGGTTAGGAGAGTAGACTCAGAGGACAACACGGCGGATCCACTCACGAAGGCCTTTTCCCAGAGAGAGACTCATATGGGATGGTTGAGTATTAGATACTGCGACCACTGCTACAGATGGCCCTAGTGCAAGTGGGAGATTGTTAGTTATATGTATGCCCTAGAGGCCATTACTGTACATTGGATGTATATTGTAGTGGATGCTGGGACATATATAGGTAGGACTTTCTTGCTCGACATGATAGTACGCTATCTGGTTGTTCTTTATCTTAACATGTATACTTTCTGTCTCTCTGATTACATGTTGATAAAGCCCCTAGGATGTGTACTCGACTTCCAGGACTATGATGCAGATCATACTAGTGGGGCCTGGGTAGTCAATGAGTACATCCTTCATTGTTCCTAGTCGAGGGAATATCGAGACGGGGCATCGATATTCCAGTGTAGACTAGCGTATATCTTCTCGACCCATGCGATGGGCGATGGATGATCCCATATCCATTGGTGTTTGACATCGAAGATGGTATACGAGTGCTCAGTGAAGACTGGGTACACTGAACGGACTCGCCGAGAACTCCCAAATGGTATTATACCTCACGTCAGATGGCAGTTCTCTGGTGACACTGGTACAGCTTAGTCTGTTGACCCGAGATCGTCATAGAGTCTTGTGTGTCTCCCACTGTGCTTTGATTTCCACCCTACCACGGCTCTACTGAGTTGTGCAAACAGGTGATTTTTGGGTACAGTCCCGATTCATATGGAGGCAATGAGCGATAGGAGGGGATTCGTCTCTCCCGGTATTGGGGGTTGATGTTGTGCTATGCTCGACTGGCCATAACAGGAAATCCCTGGCCAGGGTTGCAGTGATATACTGGTAAGAGTTATCAGTAGTTTCACGAATGTTATGGACCTTACGTCGGCATGACTTATCGAGCTATTGGGGTCTGACGTTTACCACCCCTAGGCGAGATATGCGACATATCAGACGAACAGACCGGACTATACGGTAAGTGTTACTGGTTGGATTCACAGGAGAGTGAGCGGGCTTGCTCGTCGATCTTCTGATCGCTCAATACCCGGGTGGCCGTTACGTTTAGCAGACCGCTTGCGGCTTGTGGGTGTTTGATATGATCATCATCTGCTGCCGGCGTATTGACGAGTCTTTAGAGTCCTACACAGAGGTTTCCTGGCTCAAGCGAAACGAAATAGGAGCGCATATGAGATATGTGCGGGACCGAGAATAATGCATGTATGTGATACCGTATTCTATTCTCGCGATGAATGTATCGAACGGTAATATGCGATATAACCTAGTTATCGAATCAAGGATTGATTCGATAAGCCGATACATATGATACTAGTCGGTTATATCCGATATGACCGGATCGTTAAATCAAGTGTTGATTTAATGATTTAGTGCATATTTATATATTTGATATATTACTTTGCATTAACTAGTATTGGTTCATTTTAAAAGGATTTTCTCACTTGAATTGTGCAAGTTGTATATGTGATATACTTTTGTGCACAAGATTGTATCATGTTTGATGATACTTTCTCTTTTGGGTTTGTGTAAAGATTAAACCATGTTTAGTGAATGGTTAGGGTTTCTTTTCTCTTATTTATTCATCCATTTATTATTGTTTTGGAAAAGATAAAGAGAAAAAGAAATGGTGGCTTAGTTTGTTTTTTCTTTAAAGCTTCTTGAAGCTTTGAACAAGTCAACCATTCTTGTTTCTTCTTTAACCCTAACCACTCATCTAAACCTTGGTTAAATCTCTACACTAAACCATGGTTGTTGACATGATAAGTATCATATGGTTTTTTATTTTAAATAATAACTTATCATATCTTTTTCATCTTCTTCTTCAAGAGCTAGAAAAAGAAAAGCTTTCTAGTTCAATGGCAACTAGCCAAATCAAGTGAGAAATCCAAATCTAAAGTCTACCCACTTCCTATTTCTTCATCCTATACTACTTGCCATGTACTAGAGTGTGTTGTCTTCACAAGTTTCTCGACTTGGCGAAGGCGGAGCTCGTTCTTGTGATGCCTCGACGTAGATCATCTTCGGCATCGAACCGACGATCAAGCCCGCCCATTTCTTCGACGAAGCCGATACTTGAGTTCGGGGTTCGATTTGGACAGCGGAGGGAGATCATCGTGGAGCTTAGGAATTGGCGGACCGGATCTACAATGGTTGTAGCCCCTTTCCTTTAGATACATTTCCGTTTACTTGCATACTTCGCCTAGATATCTAGTAAACGATCCGTATTAGGGTTTGTAGGCACCCGTAAAATTTGATTTGTGCATGTTTGATCACTTGTGAGACTTCACTAGAGTGCCTAGGAACCCTACAGATATAGGAAAGGACAATGACTTCCGGACAGTTGGCAGAGACGAGACATGGAAGAGACCGTGAGCAGGATTCCTTCCAGGACACTGCTGCAATGATACTTGCACCCAGGATCAGATGTGTCATGTACATTCAGAGGGCCAGAGGCCGAAGCCAGTGATATGCTGTTTTACGAGTGGTCGCGATGATTGACCGAGAGATGACCAGAGAAGTGGCAGAATGGGATCATCCCCGTTAGCACACCTGACAGGGCCGATGAGCCGATGGACCGAGAGATTGGTAATTCACAGTGAAGATCTTAATCCAGGAGTGGTCATTGTTATGCACACCAACAGGCCAGAGTTCATGATCATCGACGAGACGTCCCACTAGGGACCGTGACAGTTGGCCGAGATTCTTAGAGGATGCAATTGAGCGGTACTGTTCCGCCATTATTGATTTCGATGTTTTGGGTGATTTATTCGTATGATTTGATTTTGATGATTGAGGATTTACGATCTTTGCACAGTGTTGCACTTGATATCGTTTTCGTGCTTTAGTTTCACATGTTTGTGATTTTACGGTTTTAAACAGTTGAGTTGATTTTGTGCGTATGCACGCACGTGATTTGGTTCCTGCACTCTGTATAGTTTATATATGCTGGCAGTGCAGTGACATGTATTTTGTGCACTTGGATACACTGGATTTCGATTTCGAGGGTGATGCTCGACATTTGTTTTGTGCATTTTATGCACCGGATTGGGTTTTTAGCACCTGTTGGGCGCCTGTTACGAGATGCGATTTGGTGCACACCAGATGCACTAATTCGAGATTTTTCGTGCATGTCAGATGCACCTAATTTAGCTGTCAGGCACACATGTTGCCTACGACAGATGTTTCGTGCACACCCGATGCATTTAGATGTTGTTTCTGTGCGCATGTATGGCACATTCATGGATTTTGATTTCCGTGCGCACCAGACGCACGTAGCATTCATGTGCATATTTTGGGATTGATTTCGTATAGAGCAGTACGTTTTTATGATTTTGCTATGTGTTTTCGTACTGAGCAGGACTAGTCAGAGGACAGTATCTGAATATATTTTTGCATGCATTGATAGTTATTGAAGGGATTTCCAAAAAGCGAGCTATAGCCTCAGTATTTACCTATGTGTCTGATATGACACGAAATGTTTAAAATAAGGAGACCCTTCTAAATTGTTTCCAAAACGGAGGAACGTACATTTCAAAAAAAGGTATCTATGTATATAGTTATTTTCTTATGATAGACGTCCGCCACTGTGCAGTGTTATACGCATTGCACAGCGACTTAAAGAGATTTGGCATGCATTTCATTCAGATACTTACAGATATAGATTCGATATTTACATGTATAGTTTCGAGTTATGTCATATTGGTTTTGATTTGGATTTGGCATTGATGTCTTCTCCATGACTCCGATGATTGTGGGATGCTTGACGGAGTTTTGATTTGAGTTATATGCTCATTTTTCAAGCGCATGCGCTGCGCTACGATTTGTTTTATGTATTTACAATTTCGGAGCCCCGACGACTTGATTTGTTTTCTTAGATGTTTTAGTATTTGGGGGAGTTTGAATTTAAATTCGGGGACCGAATTTCTTTAAGGGGGGAATATTGTAACGTTTTGAAAATCGTTTCGGTGAAATTTCGAAAAAAATCGGTAAAATAAAGGGGGTTTTCTGTAAAAAGTCAAAACACAAATATCTTATTATAAAAAATAAATATACATATTCTAGCTATGTAATTGCTATTATTTGGTGTTTATTGAGCCGCTGGTGAAATTTCAAATTTTCTGAAAAAATATTATTTTATTATTATTTTAAGCCGTCACTAATACATTTTATTAGGGAAAATTACAAATTGGAATGAGTTGAAATAAATTTTGTGCATCATAAAACATTAAATAAAATTTTATCATGTGGTTTTTGGAACGAAATCATTTACCAAAACGGTTTAGAAATTATTGAAGAAAAAAGGCTTTTTTTAGCGTAAATGAATGTTTGGGGTATTGTATTTATCATTTTTCATCACCCCACACCCGTACCCACACCCACACACCCCCATTCACTTCTCCCCTTGGATGAATTCAGCAGCCCCCTCTCTTGTCCCCACTTGGTTTGCAAAAGAAAAGAAAAGAAAGAAAACAAAGGAAATGAAAGGAAATTGTAAAATGAGTTGGACCTTTGACTTTATGCCTTGATTTGGACTATTTTCCTCACCTCCCTCTCTCTTCTCTCCCCTCCATTTTCAGCCGAGCCCCCCTTTGTGCAGTCCCAATTTTCCCCCTCTCTTTTCCTCATCAAAAAGTCTTCAAAATCCATCAAATTTCCATCAAAAATTAAACCAAAACTCAAATCTAACTCCTACCCATTTTTCATTAGCTATTCTTGCATGGATCTAGGGAGCAAGTTGGAATTTTAGAGGCTTTGAATTTCATGTTTGATCTCTTGATCATGAGGTATAAATTCTAACCTTTTCTTAAATTGTGTTAATTGTTTCATGTTAGCTTAATTAGGTTTTTTTAATTAGTTCTAGGCGCTTGAATTAAAATTCAAGAGAAGGGTTTTGAATTAATGATTAGAGTTTGTGATCAAGTGAGGTTTTTATCAATTGGTTATGGGTGTAATGAGGAGATTAACATGTGGTTGTATGCAAAATCTAAGTTAGTTGCTATTTACTAATTTGTTAATTTAAAATTGTGATAACTTTGCTAATTGCTAACTAGGTTTTTATAATTAGTCTAATAATTAGGTTTAAAAATCTAATTATGGTTTCATAGCATTATTAACATTATAATGAGTGGTTTAATACCTTAGGTTATGCAAATCTAAGCTTAATTCTTAAATCGAGAATTTTTTTGCTTGAAAATTGTTAAAATTGGATAATTTGTAAACTAGGTTTTTGGGGTTTATGGAATTTAATGAGATTAAATTATGGTAATCATTTTTATGACTTATTTAAGATATTTAGTGAATATTGTGGCCTCTAGATTCGTCTATACATCGAGTTTTGTACAAAAACGGTGATTTGTGCTTGCTAGATTTTCGGGAAAATGACTTTTTAAGTGAAATTGGGGTTTTCGTGAATTTTAAGCTATTTTATATTATAATTAGTGCTTGTAATTGTACAAATTAGTGTGTTGGGAGCTTTCTCGATGGTTTGGCGATTGTACGCCGATATCGAGGGTTTTTGGGTCGATTTGTGAAGCAACCATAGGTTTTGACCTATGTGAGATTCGTGCGTCGTTTTGGTCATGAGGCGGATTTTAATGCGATATGGTACGTTATGATATGTAGGTACCCCATGTGGACTTCGAGACGACAAGCAAGCTCGTGGCGACGTCGGCACCGGCTAGCGAGGACCAGGTGAGTAGATTTATATCTACGGGGAGAAGTCGGGTGGATGGCGTATAGCACCCCCGCAGTCCGTGGTGATGTATACGGATGCGTATACACACCAACAATTTATGATATGTTGTTAGGATTTATTATTGATGATTTTATATGGATATTGGTGTTGGATTGGTGCATGGTTACGAAACCTTAGGTAGTGGGTGCACTACACTTACACATACACACATATACATACTTGCATACATTCCTTATTTCATATGTGCGTGTATGGGAATATATATTTATGTGTTCACATGGGTATGGGACTATGTGTTCATATACTGGATTTAAGGATAGTATTTGGAATTTGAGATGAGTCGATGAGATTGGGCTTGAGGCCAGGAGATCGGTGATGTGATTTGGTTCGTATTGAGATACGACATAATGTTTTAGCGGGTCTTCTGACGTAGTAATTCTTACACCCGCATGCATACATAGATGGCATCAATATTGTAATAGATGTAGGACATTATTCCGGATCATGATATTTGATAAAGAAGATACCAAATGAATAGTGTGATTGATGTGACTTTGACCCGTACCCAGATTTGGGGATGTCGTACGACGGATTTACGTACGAGCTATATATTGATGATTGATCCGCACTCTTGACTTGGGATGTCTGATTATAGATATGGTATCGGATATGATATTATTGAGGCGGGATCACCGACTAATATATATACAGGTATGTATATACATCAACTCAGATGTTAGGCGGTTTCCTTACCTGTAGTCCAGCTGGTTAGCTTAGCCCTTTAGATTAGTTATAGTTGCGTCTAGTTTTCAGCTTCCGCTTATTATTGCTGTTCGCTCTGCCTCGCATACTTATTTTGCTGCATATTCCATTATTGATATCAAGTTGTTAGGACACCAGCACCATTACCGATGATGCGTATGTACCACGTACACCTACTTGCCGGCTCACACACATCTTCATCGGTAATTGCCATGTCACGTACACTTTAGATGATATATTTTCTTGACTTAGCTTGTTAGCTAGTAGTTTTGACATGATATTAGTGTACTTCCCTTATATGCCATATTAGACATTGTAGTTATTACTTGTCGCTTCATGCATACTGTTATTCATTGTTATGCCGTATTCATGGATTCTCATGCTTATATTCATGGTTTTACATCCTATTGATGATTCGGATTTCCATGATATTTTCTGGATTTGGAGGAAAACCGCAAAACATATATAAACTGTTTTCTCTCTTTTAAAATAAAAAGTGCGGTTTTCCCATGATGTATGAGTCGTCCACCATGAGTTTGCTGATGGATTTCGAGACCCGATTCGAGGAGGCGGATGAACCGTTTTGGATACATGGTGGACCCGGTAAGGTACCCCGGGGCAAGAAGCGCGTGATGATGACGATGTGAGCCTGGCAGGGGAGCACTACCTACCGGTGATTTTACCCGACGCGTCGGATATCCGGAGGATACCGTCGTGGTCTTGAGATGGATGGTAGGGGCCGGTCTGGACTGACGGCGCCCTAGATATTGTGATTGAGACATTGAGATTTCGAGATATTGAGGTACAGAGACTGTGATACAGAGATATTGGGATTACGTTTTGTGCCGATGCTAGGCACTGTTTTATGTTGATTTCATTATGATACCTCATTTTAAAAATACAAAGGAAATCTCACTAAATTATGGAAACAGTTCTTCATTTACATGTATTCTGTTTTCATGCATTCATACCTCATTCATATGATATATTGCTACCTGAGGCACTGACACGGGCACATGAGATTACACTCGGGTTAGATATTTACCCTAGCCTTGTTATAGGCTGCATGTTATATACTTTTTTTGAGGATATATTATGATCGTATGACCTAGGATTGCGTCATACATGCGATTTCTGTGCGTAGATGTTTTTCTATTCACGAGTTGGCAACTCACCCCCGTTGTGCCCCAGTTTCTTGCAGGTTTGCCGTACAGGTTTCATTACGGCTTTGCGGGCTCAGTTTCATTCGGGTGACTTGCCAGTAGGTGGGTTTTTCTTGTATCGTACCCATCCTATTACCTTGTATAATATTATTCCGTTGTATCTAGTAAATTCCATCAACTAAACATGTATTTATTTTGAGATAGAGACCAGTGATGTTATTCCTTCGACCGTAGAGTCGCGCGTTATTTTTCTGCGGTTTTCTTGTGAATTTGAGTTTCCTTTTGAATTTTGATACTCGCCGTTGGCGTTGTATATTATATTGCTTGTGTGGTTGAGACCGTCGATTGATGAAAAGCTAGCTCCCGCTTGGGGATGCCTTTTTATTGATTTCGTATACTATTCATGTTGTATCCCGTTTGGGGGCCAGTATTTACAAAGGAGACTCTACCGAAATTTTCAGTAAAATTTTGATGTTTTAAAAAAAACGCATAATTCGGCTTATGCTATTGAAACTACTTGCTTTAAGTTGGTTTTTCCTGCACACTACTATTTTCTTGGTTTGGATCTCTTGGTTTTCGGTTTACTTAGATTACGTACGCCTCGAGACGTTCGTAGTTTAAGTGCCGGTCATGTTCCGTACTTTCGGGTCGTGACATATAGGGTGTTTCCTTCACAAGTTTTCATGGCTTGGTGAAAGTGGAGCTTGATCTAGTGATGCATCGACGTAGATCATCTTCGGCATGAAGCCGACGACCTTGCCCGCCCATTTCTCCGATGAAGCCGACACTTGATCCCGGGATTTCATTTGGACAGCGGAGAGGACTTCATCACGGAGCTATGGAGGTGGAGAACCGGATCTACAAAGGTTGTATTTCCGTTCACTTAGTTAATTTGTTAACTAGTTGCTTGATTCGCCTAAACTTCTAGCCAACGGTCCGTATTAGGGTTTCTCGACACCTCTAATTTTTGAAATTGGCATGGTTGATGCCTTGTGAGACCTCCTTGGTGTGCCTAGGAACCTTTCATTGGTATCAGAGCTTAGCTAGAGCCTTAGGCGAAGTCTAGACGATGTTTGAAACCCGATCGAACTCGAAACCCCATTTTTCCACGCTCTCTGGACTTTTTCTGAAAACGTGGATTTTTCCAAATTAAAAATTGCTAAAAAATTAAGCAGGGAATTCTAAGAATTACGATGCAAAACTTTTCGAGTGAAGCTTCCAGAGTGCGGCGGAACCGCGGCATAAGCCCTGCTTATGCGGCGGTTCCGCGGCCATATTATTAGATTGTCCTATAAGTTTTGTACAGTAATTCATGATTTCTGGTGCTGGATTTTCTGGGATTTTTTAATGTTTATTCAAGAGTTGAATTTTCTGGGGTTGTTTTGGGGATTCGGTGTTTCGATCGGAGTATCAGATTTTGTCTATGTGGCTTTCCGGATAATTTTTTAATATGTTAAAAAGTTCAACCGGATATAAATACCCAATTTTTCCCCTGTTGGGAAATTTCCAAGTGTTGGATTTTTCCGTGGTTTAAAGACGTTCTAAGTAGTGCAAGTAACTCGATGGACCCTCTAGAAGACAACAAACCTTAACTCGATTATGTGACCGTCTTGAACTGCCCTTTGAACCTTCGGGTTTGGGGCAGTACAGCGTGCCACATGTAAGGCGTTGGCTTGACCCTTCTACGGCTGGACCATTGGTACTGAGGCACGAACTGAATGTTTTTAGACTTGTTTCATGTGTTGATCTGTATCGGGAAAACTTGGGTGTTTGACTGTTCGATCGAAAAGTTTAACATTTTCTATTTATCCGGAATGTGATACAATAATTGGAATTCACAAGTTGTTATGAGATAACGGAATGAATATTATAAACATAGCAGTTTAGTCTCACTTGATCGGTTGCCACGAATTTTGATGTGATCAAAAGTCCGTCGCAATCACGTAGCGTACGCGGATACTCGCCGGGTAAACTTAATAGACAGCCTCACTTCATAGCCCCGACCAAGTGACTGTAGGAGAACCCCGTCGCCGAAAGCATCCGTTCGGGTGCTCCCGGTAGCGGTGTTCCGTCTTGGTGCACTTCGTCGACGGTATCGGGGGTGCGACCGTCTACTAAAGTTTGCGACGAGCATTCGATCAAAATTTCGGGAATCTTGTTGAATTGCCCGACTTGATATTGAAAAGAGTTTTCGATTTTGAGACTAAAATGCGAGGTTTATAATTGTTAGGCATGCGATGTCTAAGTAATTCATTTGGTCAGGCATGCAATGTCTGAGGTAGATGCGGATTCCAACTGTTGTAGTTTTACACTTTCTTTTCTGTGACCGTAAGTGTAATATGTGATATCGCCGGTTTCGTTGCTATATGTCAACGACAATTGGGATGCGCATATTTACTTACGTTGATGACATGTGATGTTATGTGTTGCTGGATATGTTATATTGGATCGTCGTGTATGAATAGCCGGGGGTTTTTATGTGAGATGAGTGTTTTTCATTTTCATTCATGTAAAAACTGTATATAATATTCTTTTATTGGGGCACTTCCAGGTTGCGGAAGATGTCACCGTTGATGTATATTATTTACTTTTCCGCATTAGGATAGACCCAAGGAGGGGAGCACAAGTAACCAGGTTCTGGGGTCCAGAGGGAGACCATCTCGAGGAGTCGAGTCCGGGTCTCCTAACCCTAGAATTGGTAAGGTTGCTTGCCGCTCTCGTAGGGGTCTAGGGGTGTGGGATTGGCTATTCATCACGACCGTGGAATCCGTGTTTTATACTGGCTCATATTGAAAACACGGATGTCCTAGTATATCCAATATTTCATATGATACTTCTGCTGCGATATCTGCGATGTGATCATGTGATGTTCTGTGATGGATACTGTATATAGTATATATGATATATTATATAGACGTTACTTATGTTTTACACCCGCGCTAGCCCTGCCCCGCTCTGTCAATAGTTACCTAACCTAACGGTGCACGAGGGGACATCGAGACGAATGCGGATGGCATAAGTGTACGTCGTATTTATCTGTGATGTTTAGGTACTTAAATGATGGGACTTCATTAATGAGATTAATGAAATAAAAGAAACCTAAAGATGTTGTAGAATCGAATTTCAAAATAAAACAGGTAGCTACAGTTCTTGCTTTGCACAGCGGTATATATGATATATCCTGCACCTTATTCGATGAGGAAAGGACCGAGATCCCTTCAACGGGAGTGACTCCTTTATCAATAACTGGCAGATGCTACACACTCGGTTTGTCTTTTGATTGCTTTTAAGTGTTTTTGCTTTGCACAGTGATATATATGATATATCCCGCACCTCATTCGACGAGGAAAGGACCGACGATCCCTTCACCGGGAGTGACTCCTTTAGCAAAACTAGAAAAGCCTCAAAAGCACTCCATTTCAAAATCATTTGATTCTACAACGATATCAAGTTCATTACGCAATAGGTTTTCAGAAAAACCTGTCGTAGCCCTCCGTCATTTCAGATAAGTTGTATATAGTATTCGTGCTGCATTTGTTGACTTTCGTCAAGGTGCAGTGTGCGGTAGCTATATGCTGCTTATCTGCCAGCATACGATGCGATTGGATTAGGGTAGTCGTGCGGCTTTGTTGGCTTTCGTCAAGGGTCGTGCGGGTGGGTTTAATTCAATCAAGAAATATACGGGTTGAACTTGACTAGCGTGCTATTGTTTGTTGGCTTTCGTCAAGGTCATAGCACGTTAGGGGCAAAATATTATCGGGAATTTCAAGTGTTGAAATTTGCAATGAGATTGCATACCTTCTATGAGATAGTTGGATCCCGATACCCGCTGCGAGTAAGTGTTACTCCTGGGAGAGTTTTATACATTACAATTAGCCGATCAAGTAGGTGTCTAGAAAGGTGTTAACGAGGTTGCGCCTCTGGGAAAATGAGGTTTACATTAATTAGGTTCGTACGAAAGCACGGGGGACCTCCCTCAATGTACCGACACTGGCCTGGCTGAAAGATTGGCGAACTTGTAGTGTGTAATTAATCCCGGCTAGTCTTTCCTTTTAGGGTTTGAAGGAAGATTTTATAAAAACAGTGGGAGCCATCCTGATTAGATAAAATAATAACCAATCTGATCTTGCAAGAGCGCACGCTGAGTGTTTTCTTCTCTCTCTCTCAAGGTAGCGACCATGTCACGCCTTAATCAAGATAATAATACGGATGAATTGACCGAACCCGCTTGTTATACTGAGCTGGGGAACGTTGGTCCCACTCCAACTTATAAATGTTATAAGACAGAGCAGGATATAGGGGAATACCAGATTTCCCGTGCCGCCCAAACGAAGAGAGTGCATGATGATGCATCATCTTCGGGTGTGTTCGTTACACAGAACTGTTTCTCAGTATCCTCTGAATCCTGGGTATATGATACCGGATCAGGATCCCAGATATGTAATATGTTACATAGGGCTACAAAAGGGTAGAAAAACTGAGATCGGGTGATAAGTTTCATGAGGCAGAAAACGGGGCAAGTATTGCAGCCAAGTCTGTTGGTCACTGTCACCCTGTATTGTAATACATTGATTCTGAATGAATGTCATTAGATACCGAACCTGATATACAAAATCATATCTGTCTCTTTATTAGTAAAGAAACGATAAAATTTTGTATTGTTGGATAATGTTTTGGACATTTCCTATATCAAAAGTTGATCGGTTCAGGCACGTTATCTAAAAACATTAATGTTCTAAATCAAACTACAGTTCTTAGTATACAGAACACACACAAGAGGAAGAGTTCAGATCTGAACGAATCCTTCTTGAGGCATTGTAGACTAGGTCATATCAATGCGACCTGACTAACTGAAGTTACATGTAGATGCATATTTAAATCAGTTTGAATTTACATCTTGTGAAACTTGTCAGTCATGTCACAGAGATAAGATGACCATAGCCCTGTTTATTGGAAACAGAGAAAGAGTTAATGAACTCTTGGGACTGATACATGTTGATGTATGTAAGTCCCCTGTCTACACATACCAAGACCGGTTCTTTGTACTTCATTACATTCTCTGATAATCTCTCAAGATTCAGACATATGTTCCTGTTGAAACACAAGTCCGAACCTTTTGAGATATTCACAGAATATAAGTTAGAAGTAGAGAACCAAAATACGGGTATAAGTATTATGTCCTTTGATGTGATCAGGGAGGAGAATACTTGAGCACGGAAATCCTGGACTATTCTAAAGGAGAATGAGATTCTCTCTCAGCATTACTCCTCCGTATACACCATTGCACGATGGTATGTCGGGGCGGAGCAGATACACCCTATATGATAAGGTGTGCTCTATGATGAGTACTACTGAGTTACCTTTTTCCTTAGGGGGTTATACACTTGAGAAGTTGCATACCTATTGAATAGGGTTCCAATCAAATCAGTTGCCTACCGCTTCATATATGATATGGAATGGGAAGAGCCCATGTCTTAAGTTAGGTAAGATTTGGGGTTGTCCGGCCTATGTCTAAAAGCAAAATCCGAACACGCTCGAGGCAAGGTCTGTTAAGTAGAACTGGAAAGGTTCCAGCTATACAAACTACAGCAGATGATTTGGTAGAACCAAAGGATTCAGTAGATGCCAACGAACCTCAGCCTCTCCGCCGATCTGGTAGGGTTCCTCACCTGCCTGAGAGATATTTCGGTTTCTCGATGACAGTGGGAGCGAGGATTGCATCATGAGATGATGACCCAACTGGCTTCGAGCTGGCCATCAGGAGTGAGACTCTGTAAGAATGGCTGGATGCTTAGTGATCTGAGATGGAATCCATGTACACCAACAAAATATGGACTTTGGTTGCTAAATCTGAAGGGTTAAATCCCCATCAGGAGCAAGTAAATCTTGAGAAGATTACTTGGTGTAGATGAAAAAGTTGAGACTTTCAAAGCTAGACTTGTTAAAGGTTTTCATCATCGACCAGGCGTGGATAATGATGAAACCTTTTCCAGTGCCTATGCTTAAGTCCATCCGGATCCTACTTGCCACGGCTACATACCATGACTACGATATCTGGTGGTTGGGTGTCATGACTGCTTTTCTAAATAATGTTTTGGAAAAGAGCGTCTATAAGTACACAGCCAGAGGGCCTCGTAGACAGTGGGAGCAGCGGAAACGTGTGCAAAATGCTTTATACGATAAAGAAGGCATCGCGGAGTTGGAACGTCTGTTTTGATGTGTTAGTCAAAGAGTTTGACATCATCAAAATGGTAGATGAACCTTGTATATACAAAAAGGTAGTAGGGAGTATGGTGGTGATCCTCGTAGAGTACGTGGATGACATACTCTTGATAAGAAAGGAGTTTCTTATGCTACGCTCGATCAATCTCCGTTTATCATAAAGATTCTCCGTGTAGGATCAGAATGATACCTCCTAAATCCTGAGTTTTGGATCTATGAGATAGATTTAATTGGATGTTAGGATTCTCACTAGTTGTAGTGAGATGGTATCAAATGATTCTGGGGAAAATCACTGGAAAGGTTCCAGGGTGATAAAGATGACTGAATGTCAGTCGCAGGCATTGTCTTTACCCTCAGTAAAGGGACGGTATGTTGGAAGAGTTCCAAGCTAGATACCGTGACATACTAGACGATAAAGGCAGGATACATCGCTACTTAAGATGCTACCAAAGAGGCTGTTTGGGTGTATATTAGTTCATGAGATGAACTACGTTCCTACCATTGTGAGACAATGGAGTTGTGGCTTATGCCAAGGAACGCCGGTCCCATCAGTGATCCAGACTTATTCTAAGACAGTATCACCTGATCATGGAGATGGTTGATCTCCAGGATGATCGAGGCAAGGAGAGCAGACTCAGAGGACAACACGGCGGATCCACTCACGAAGGCCTATTCCCAGAGAGAGACTTTTATGGGATGGTTGAGTATGAGATACTACAACCACTGCTATCAGATAGCCCTAGTGCAAGTGGGAGATTGTTAGTTATATGTATGCCCTAGAGGCCATTGCTGTACATTGGATGTATATTGTAGTGGATGCTCGGACATATATAGGGAGGACTTTCTTGCTCGACATGATAGTATGCTATCTGGTTACTCTTTACCTTAACGTGTATACTGCTTATCTCTCTGTTACATGTTGGTAAAGCCCTTAGGATGTGTACTTGACTACCTGGACTATGATGCGGATCATACTAGTGGGGACATGGTAGTCCATAAGTACATCCTTCAAACTCCCTAGTCGTGGGTGTATCGAGACGGGGCATCGATATACCAGAGTAGCTAGCGTGTACCTTCTCGACCCATACAGATGGGCGATGGATGATCCCATATCCATTGGTGTTTGACATCAGAGATGATATACGGGTGCTCAGTAGAGACTGGGTACACTGGACGGACTCGCCGAGAACTCCCAGATGGTATTATACCTTACGTCAGATGGCAGTTCTCTAGTAACACTGGTACAGAGTAGTCTGTTGACCCGAGATCGTCATAGAGTCTTGTGTGGTTCCCACTGTGCTTTGATTTCCATCTTACCATGTCCAAGAGGGCGTGCAAAACGGTGGTTTTTGGGTACAGTCCCGAGTCACATAGAGGCAATGAGCGATAGGAGGGGATTCGTCTCTCCCGGTATAGGGGGTTGATGTTGCGCTGTGTTCGATTGGCTATAACAGGAAATCCCTGGCCAGGGTTGCTGAGATTTACTGGTAAGTGTTACCAGTAGTTTCTCGAATTGTTATAGACCTCATATCGACACGACTTATCGAGCTATTGGGGTCTGACGTTTACCACCCCTAGGCAAGATATGTGACAAATCAGACGACGAGACCAGACTGTACGGTAGTGTTACTGGTTGGATTCACTGGAGTGTGAGCGGGCTTGCTCGTCGATCTTCTGATCGCTCAATACCCGGGTGGCCGTTACGTTTAGCAGACCACTTGCGGCTTGTGGGTGCTTGATATGATCATCATCTGCTACCGGCGTATTGACGAGTCTTTAGAGTCCTACACAGAGGTTTCCTGGCTCAAGCAAAACGAAATAGGAGCGCATATGAGATATGTGCGGGACCGAGAATAATGCATGTATGTGATACCGTATTCTATTCTCGTGATGAATGTATCGATTGGTTGTATGCGATATAACCTAGTTATCGAATCAAGTAATGATTCGATAAGCCGATACATAGGATACTAGTCGGTTATATGCGATATGACCGGATCGATAAATCAAGTGTTGATTTAATGATTTAATGTATAATTATATATTTGATATATTACTTTGCATTAACTAGTATTGGTTCACTTTAAATGGATTTTCTCACTTGTTTGTGCACATTGTATATATGATATATTTTTTTGTGCACAAGATTGTATCATGTTTGATGATACATGCTAGTTTGGGTTTGTGTAAAGAATTAAACCATGGTTACTTAAGTGGTTAGGGTTTCATTTCCTTTTCTCATTTATTTATTTATTTATTCTTTATGGAAAATGAAAAGCATAAAGAGAAAAATGGTTGCCAACTTTGTTTGTATTATGAAGCTTCATGAAGCTTTGACTTAGTGACCATTTTGTCTCATACTTAACCCTAACCATTCCACTTAACCCTAGTCTATTCTCTACACTTGACCATGGTTACATTATGATAAGTATTCTTTTTATTTCCTTTTTGGAAAAGACTCATGAGATTATTCATCTTCTTCTTCTTCTTCATCACTTGAAGAAAGCTTACTTCATCAATGGTGATTGATGAAAAAGAGTGAGAAATCCAATTCTAAAGTGAACCCACTTCCTATTTCTTCATCCTCTACCTCTTGCCAAGTAGTATAGTGTAACGTTTTGAAAATCGTTTCGGTGAAATTTCGAAAAAAATCGGTAAAATAAGGGGGGTTTTCTGTAAAAAGTCAAAATATAAATATCTTATTATAAAAATTAAATATACATATTCTAGCTATGTAATTGCTATTATTTGGTGTTTATTGAGCCGCTGGTGAAATTTCAAATTTTCTGAAAAAATATTATTTTATTATTATTTTAAGCCGTCGCTAATACATTTTATTAGGGAAAATTACAAATTGGAATGAGTTGAAACAAATTTTGTGCATCATAAAACATTAAATAAAATTTTATCATGTGGTTTTTGGAACGAAATCATTTACCAAAACGGTTTAGAAATTATTGAAGAAAAAAGGCTTTTTTTTAGCGTAAATGGATGTTTGGGGTATTGTATTTATCATTTTTCATCACCCCACACCCACACACCCCCATTCACTTCTCCCCTTGGCTGAATTCAGCAGCCCCCTCTCTTGTCCCCACTTGGTTTGCAAAAGAAAAGAAAAGAAAAGAAAGAAAACAAAGGAAATGAAAGGAAATTGTAAAATGAGTTGGACCTTTGACTTTATGCCTTGATTTGGACTATTTTCCTCACCTCCCTCTCTCTTCTCTCCCCTCCTTTTTCAGCCGAGCCCCCCTTTGTGCAGTCCCAATTTTCCCCCTCTCTTTTCCTCATCAAAAAGTCTTCAAAATCCATCAAATTTCCATCAAAAATTAAACCAAAACTCAAATCTAACTCCTACCCATTTTTCATTAGCTATTCTTGCATGGAGGGAGCAAGTTGGCATTTTAGAGGCTTTGAATTTCATGTTTGATCTCTTGATCATGAGGTATAAATTCTAACCTTTTCTTAAATTGTGTTAATTGTTTCATGTTAGCTTAATTAGGTTTTTTTAATTAGTTCTAAGTGCTTGAATTAAAATTCAAGAGAAGGGTTTTGAATTAATGATTAGAGTTTGTGATCAAGTGAGGTTTTTATCAATTGGTTATAGGTGTAATGAGGAGATTAACATGTGGTTGTATGCAAAATCTAAGTTAGTTGCTATTTACTAATTTGTTAATTTAAAATTGTGATAACTTTGCTAATTGCTAACTAGGTTTTTATAATTAGTCTAATAATTAGGTTTAAAAGTATAATTATGGTTTCATAGCATTATTAACATTATAATGAGTGGTTTAATACCTTAGGTTATGCAAATCTAAGCTTAATTCTTAAATCGAGAATTTTTTTGCTTGAAAATTGTTAAAATTGGATAATTTGTAAACTAGATTTTTGGGGTTTATGGAATTTAATGAGATTAAATTATGGGAATCATTTTTATGACTTATTTAAGATATTTAGTGAATATTGTGGCCTCTAGATTCGTCTATACATCGAGTTTTGTACAAAAACGGTGATTTGTGCTTGCTAGATTTTCGGGAAAATGACTTTTTAAGTGAAATTGGGGTTTTCATGAATTTTAAGCTATTTTATATTATAATTAGTGCATGTAATTGTACAAATTAGTGTGTTGGGATTTTTCTCGATGGTTTGGCGTTTGTACGCCGATATCGAGGGTTTTTGGGTCGATTTGTGAAGCAACCATAGGTTTTGACCTATGTGAGATTCGTGCGTCGTTTTGGTCATGAGGCGGATTTTAATGCGATATGGTGCGTTATGATATGTAGGTATCCCATGTGGACTTCGAGACGACAAGCAAGCGCGTGGCGACGTCGGCACCGGCTAGCGAGGACCAGGTGAGTAGATTTATATCTACGGGGAGAAGTCGGGTGGATGGCGTATAGCACCCCCGCAGTCCGTGGTGATGTATACGGATGCGTATACACACCAACAATTTATGATATGTTGTTAGGATTTATTATTGATGATTTTATATGGATATTGGTGTTGGATTGGTGCATGGTTACGAAACCTTAGGTAGTGGGTGCACTACACTTACACATACACACATATACATACTTGCATACATTCCTTATTTCATATGTGCGTGTATGGGAATATATATTTATGTGTTCACATGGGTATGGGACTATGTGTTCATATACTGGATTTAAGGATAGTATTTAGAATTTGAGATGAGTCGATGAGATTGGGCTTGAGGCCAGGAGATCGGTGATGTGATTTGGTTCGTATTGAGATACGACATAATGTTTTAGCGGGTCTTCTGACGTAGTAATTCTTACACCCGCATGCATACATAGATGGCATCAATATTGTACTAGACGTAGGACATTATTCCGGATCATGATATTTGATAAAGAAGATACCAAATGAATAGTGTGATTGATGTGACTTTGACCCGTACCCAGATTTGGGGATGTCGTACGACGGATTTACGTACGAGCTATATATTGATGATTGATCCGCACTCTTGACTTGGGATGTCTGATTATAGATATGTTATCGGATATGATATTATTGAGGCGGGATCACCGACTAATATATATACAGGTATGTATATACATCGACTCAGATGTTAGGCGGTTTCCTTACCTGTAGTCCAGCTGGTTAGCTTAGCCCTTTAGATTAGTTATAGTTGCGTCTAGTTTTCAGCTTCCGCTCATTATTGCTGTTCGCTCTGCCTCGCATACTTATTTTGCTGCATATTCCATTATTGATATCATGCTGTTAGGACACCAGCACCATTACCGATGATGCGTATGTACCGCGTACACCTACTTGCCGGCTCACACACATCTTCATCGGTAATTACCATGTCACGTACACTTTAGATGATATATTTGCTTGACTTAGCTTGTTAGCTAGTAGTTTTGACATGATATTAGTGTACTTCCCTTATATGCCATATTAGACATTGTAGTTATTACTTGTCGCTTCATGCATACTGTTATTCATTGTTATGCCGTATTCATGGATTCTCATGCTTATATTCATGGTTTTACATCCTATTGATGATTCGGATTTCCATGATATTTTCTGGATTTGGAGGAAAACCGCAAAACATATATAAACTGTTTTCTCTCTTTTAAAATAAAAAGTGCGGTTTTCCCATGATGTATGAGTCGTCCACCATGAGTTTGCTGATGGATTTCGAGACCCGATTCGAGGAGGCGGATGAACCGTTTCGGATACATGGTGGACCCGGTAAGGTACCCCGGGGCAAGAAGCGCGTGATGATGACGATGTGAGCCTGGCAGGGGAGCACTACCTACCGGTGATTTTACCCGACGCGTCGGATATCCGGAGGATACCGTCGTGGTCTTGAGATGGATGGTAGGGGCCGGTCTGGACTGACGGCGCCCTAGATATTGTGATTGAGACATTGAGATTTCGAGATATTGAGGTACAGAGACTGTGATACAGAGATATTGGGATTACGTTTTGTGCCGATGCTAGGCACTGTTTTATGTTGATTTCATTATGATACCTCATTTTAAAAATACAAAGGAAATCTCACTAAATTATGGAAACAATTCTTCATTTACATGTATTCTGTTTTCATGCATTCATACCTCATTCATATGATATATTGCTACCTGAGGCACTGACACGGGCACATGAGATTACACTCGGGTTAGATATTTACCCTAGCCTTGTTATAGGCAGCATGTTATATACTTTTTTTGAGGATATATTATGATCGTATGACCTAGGATTGCGTCATACATGCGATTTCTGTGCGTAGATGTTTTTCTATTCACGAGTTGGCAACTCACCCCCGTTGTGCCCCAGTTTCTTGCAGGTTTGCCGTACAGGTTTCATTACGGCTTTGCGGGCTCAGTTTCATTCGGGTGACTTGCCAGTAGGTGGGTTTTTCTTGTATCATACCCATCCTATTACCTTGTATAATATTATTCCGTTGTATCTAGTAAATTCCATCAACCAAACATGTATTTATTTTGAGATAGTGACCAGTGATGTTATTCCTTCGACCTTAGAGTCGCGCGTTATTTTTCTGCGGTTTTCTTGTGGATTTGAGTTTCCTTTTGAATTTTGATCCTCGCCGTTGGCGTTGTATATTATATTGCTTGTGTGGTTGTGACCGTCGATTGATGAAGAGCTAGCTCCCGCTTGGGGATGCCTTTTTATTGATTTCGTATACTATTCATGTTGTATCCCGTTTGGGGGCCAGTATTTACAAAGGAGACTCTGCCGAAATTTTCAGTAAAATTTTGATGTTTTAAAAAAAACCGCATAATTCGGCTTATGCTATTGAAACTACTTGCTTTAAGTTGGTTTTTCCTGCACTCTACTATTTTCTTGGTTTGGATCTCTTGGTTTTCGGTTTACTTAGATTACGTACGCCTCGAGACGTTCGTAGTTTAAGTGCCGGTCATGTTCCGTACTTTCGGGTCGTGACAAAGTTGGTATCAGAGCGTTAGGTTTTAACCTTCGGAGCGTAGGATGACCCTTGATTGATGGAATAGGTGACTAAAGTATAATGACGTACCGATGGTATGTTCCGCGGCATATTTACGACACGCCACTCCACTTATGAAGCCTTAGGATGTACATTTCCTTGTTCAGTATTATATTCCTTCCTGATCTAGCCTCATCGGTACCAGTTTGGTTTTGCTGCTACGGTTACGGGCAGGGAGAGCTACGGCTAGAGTTGCGGTCAGCACAAGCTCGTCACGAACGAGGACTGACCAGGGCGAAATTCCGGCGACACACGATTGCAGAGATGTGTCTTTTTACTGTGTTTCCGCGCCACGAGCGTTTGGCGGATCTCCTTTATGAGGTTACTCGGAGGTGCTGATCGACACTAGAGAATTGAGCCAATGATACAGGCCAGCCATATTTTGATGACCGTTGGTGTGTTGCTTACTCCTGATGATTGAGGCACGGTTCAGCATGCAGACGAGTGAGCCAGTTATTGCTGCGAACGACGAGATATCACCCCAGATGTTGGAGCTATTGCAGTATAAGTTGTACTAAGAGATGATAGAAGGTCGCTAGTCATCGAGGATGAATGACTAGGACATGTGGATCGTTCGCCTATCCCGATGCGAGGTCATCAGATAGATTGATTCCGGCTAGAGACGACTTCACGCGGAGACGTTGAGAGTCGACAGAGACGATCGAATGTCAGAAACCTATTATTCCAAGTTTAAAGTAGTCGGAAAGAAATGCATGCAATTCCATGGTCCCTCTAGAAGAATGAAACCCTAACTCGACATAATGACCGTGTGAAAGCCTTTGAACCTTCGGGTTTATGGCAGTTCTACGGCACCATTAGTGAGGCTTGGGTTTGCCCTTCTACGGCTGGACCACCGATGCTGTGGTATGTACTCGATACTATTAAACTGTGCCCAAGAGGTTGAGCTCTTGGGGGATTATGAGGTTTTGACGACTCGATCGGATGGCTCGACTTAATTCGGATGCTTGGTGGTGAGATGCATTCTTGGGAGACTCCAGATACGAGGATAGTCGTTGGAGCTCAGTCCATGCAGCCGCGACGAGACGAGTCCAAAGCAGACGATATTAGAGAAAAGTGGAGTAAGAGGTTCGCACCAGATCTAGATGAGATGACGTTCCACTCCGCCGACATCAGAGAGGCGATGCGCATGCCGAGGCATGGTACTTGGACTTACCTTCCAGAAGGAGTCGCGATGAGTATGCAGTCGTTCCAGTGCAAGATGCAGATATTGTTAGTTATATGTATGCCCTAGAGGCCATTACTGTACATTGGATGTATATTGTAGTGGATGCTGGGACATATTTAGGTAGGACTTTCTTGCTCGACATGATAGTACGCTATCTGGTTGTTCTTTATCTTAACATGTATACTTTCTGTCTCTCTGATTACATGTTGATAAAGCCCTTAGGATGTGTACTCGACTTCCAGGACTATGATGCAGATCATACTAGTGGGGCCTGGGTAGTCAATGAGTACATCCTTCATTGTTCCTAGTCGAGGGAATATCGAGACGGGGCATCGATATTCCAGTGTAGACTAGCGTATATCTTCTCGACCCATGCGATGGGCGATGGATGATCCCATATCCATTGGTGTTTGACATCGAAGATGGTATACGGGTGCTCAGTGAAGACTGGGTACACTGAACGGACTCGCCGAGAACTCCCAGATGGTATTATACCTCACGTCAGATGGCAGTTCTCTGGTGACACTGGTACAGCTTAGTCTGTTGACCCGAGATCGTCATAGAGTCTTGTGTGTCTCCCACTGTGCTTTGATTTCCACCCTACCACGGCTCTACTGAGTTGTGCAAACAGGTGGTTTTTGGGTACAGTCCCGATTCACATGGAGGCAATGAGCGATAGGAGGGGATTCGTCTCTCCCGGTATTGGGGGTTGATGTTGTGCTATGCTCGACTGGCCATAACAGGAAATCCCTAGCCAGGGTTGCAGTGATATACTGGTAAGAGTTATCAGTAGTTTCACGAATGTTATGGACCTTACGTCGGCATGACTTATCGAGCTATTGGGGTCTGACGTTTACCACCCCTAGGCGAGATATGCGACATATCAGACGAACAGACCGGACTATACGGTAAGTGTTACTGGTTGGATTCACAGGAGAATGAGCGGGCTTGCTCGTCGATCTTCTGATCGCTCAATACCCGGGTGGCCGCTACGTTTAGCAGACCGCTTGCGGCTTGTGGGTGTTTGATATGATCATCATCTGCTGCCGGCGTATTGACGAGTCTTTAGAGTCCTACACAGAGGTTTCCTGGCTCAAGCGAAACGAAATAGGAGCACATATGAGATATGTGCGGGACCGAGAATAATGCGTGTATGTGATACCGTATTCTATTCTCGCGATGAATGTATCGAACGGTTACATATGATACTAGTCGGTTATATCCGATATGACCGGATCGTTAAATCAAGTGTTGATTTAATGATTTAGTGCATATTTATATATTTGATATATTACTTTGCATTAACTAGTATTGGTTCACTTTAAAAGGATTTTCTCACTTGAATTGTGCAAGTTGTATATGTGATATACTTTTGTGCACAAGATTGTATCAAGTTTGATGATACTTGCTCTTTTGGGTTTGTGTAAAGATTAAACCATGTTTAGTGAATGGTTATGGTTTCTTTTCTCTTATTTATTTATCCATTTATTATTGTTTTGGAAAAGATAAAGAGAAAAAGAAATGGTGGCTTAGTTTGTTTTTTCTTTAAAGCTTCTTGAAGCTTTGAACAAGTCAACCATTCTTGTTTCTTTTTTAACCCTAACCACTCATCTAAACCTTGGTTAAATCTCTACACTAAACCATGGTTGTTGACATGATAATTATCATATGGTTTTTTATTTTAAATAATAACTTATCATATCTTTTTCATCTTCTTCTTCAAGAGCTAGAAAAAGAAAAGCTTTCTAGTTCAATGGCAACTAGCCAAATCAAGTGAGAAATCCAAATCTAAAGTCTACCCACTTCCTATTTCTTCATCCTCTACTACTTGCCATGTACTAGAGTGTGTTGTCTTCACAAGTTTCTCGACTTGGCGAAGGCGGAGCTCGTTCTTGTGATGCCTCGACGTAGATCATCTTCGGCATCAAACCGACGATCAAGCCCGCCCATTTCTTCGACGAAGCCGATACTTGAGTTCGGGGTTCGATTTGGACAGCGGAGGGAGATCATCGTAGAGCTTAGGAATTGGTGGACCGGATCTACAAAGGTTGTAGCCCCTTTCCTTTAGATACATTTCCGTTTACTTGCATACTTCGCCTAGATATCTAGTAAACGATCCGTATTAGGGTTTGTAGGCACCCGTAAAATTTGATTTGTGCATGTTTGATCACTTGTGAGACTTCACTAGAGTGCCTAGGAACCCTACAGTGGTATCAGAGCCTAGCTAGAGCCTTAGGCGAAGTCCCGACGAAATCAGAAGTCCGATCGACCCAAAACCCGACTTTGAAAATGCTCTCTGGACATTTCTGTAAAATGTGGTTTTTTCGAGATTAAAAATATTCAGAATAATCAGCAGGAAAATCTAAGACATACTGTAAAATTCGTAGTCCTGATTCCACAAAGGTGGCGCGGATCCGCGGCCCTACAGGAGGCTCATGCGGCGTATCCGCGGCCCTTTTGTCGCTTTGTGCATCCCATTTTGCACAGTAACTCTTAGTTGTCTGTGCTGGTTTTCCTGGGGATTTTTAATAATTTTTCCAGAGTTGCATTTTCTGGGTTGTATTGGGAACTCAGGGTATCGATCGGATTATCAAATTTTGTCAGTGTGGCTTTTCCGGATAATCTTAGAATATGTTAAAAAGTTCGACCGGATATAAATACCCAATTTTTCCCCTGTCAGGAAATTTCCAAGTGTTGGATTTTTCCGTAGTTTAACGACATTCTAAGTAGTGCAAGTAACGCAATGGACCCTCTAGATGACAACAAACATTAACTCGATTATGTGACCGTCTTGAACTGCCCTTTGAACCTTCGGGTTTGGGGCAGTACGGCGTGCCACATGTGAGGCGTTGGCTTGACCCTTCTACGGCTGGACCGTTGGTACTGAGGTACGAACTGAATGTTTTTTAGACTTGTTTCATGTGTTGATCTGTATCGGGAAAACCTGGGTGTTCGATTGTTCGATCGAAAAGTTTGACATTTTCTATTTATCCGGAATGTGATACAATACTTGGAATTCGTAAAAAGTTATGAGATGACTTGATGAATGTTATAAACATAGCACTTTAGTCTCACTTGATAGGTTGCCACGGAATTTTGATGTGATCAAAAGTCTGTCGCAATCACGTAGCGTACGCGGATACTCGCCGGGTAAACTTAATAGACAGCCTCGCCCCATAGCCCCGACCAAGTGACCGTAGGAGAACCCCATCGCCGAAAGCAACCGTTCGGGTGCTCGCGGTAGCGGTGTTTCGCCTTGGTGCACTTTGTCGACGGTATCGGGGGTGCGGCCGCCTACTAAAGTTTGCGACGAGCATTCGATCAGAATGTCGGGAATCCTGTTGAATTGTCCGACTCGATATTGAAAAGTGTTTTCGATTTTGAGACTAAAATGCGGGGTTTATAATTGTTAGGCATGCGATGTCTAAGGAATTCATTTGATTAGGCATGCGATGTCTAAAGAGGTTGCGGATTCCAACTGTTGTAGTTTTACACTTTCTTTTCTGTGACCGTAAGTGTAATATGTGATGTCGCCGGTTTCGTTGCTATATGTCAATGACAATTGGGATGGACATATTTACTTACGTTGATGACATGTGGTGTTATGTGTTGCTGGATATGTTATATTAGATCGTCGTGTTTGAATAGCCCGGGGTTTTTATGTGAGATGAGTGTTTTTCCATTTTCATTCATGTAAAAAACTTGTATGTAATATTCTTTTATTGGGGCACTTCCAGGTTGCGGAAGTTGTCACCGTTGATGTATATTATTTACTTTTCTGCACTAGGATAGACCCAAGGAGGGGAGCACAAGTAACCAGGTTCTGGGGTCCAGTGGGAGACCAACTCGAGGAGTCGAGTCCGGGTCTCCTAACCCTAGAATTGGTAGGGTTGCTTGCCGCTCTCGTAGGGGTCTTGGGGTGTGGGATTGGCTATTCATCACGACCGTGGAATCCGTGTTTTATACTGGCTCGTATTGAAAACACGGACGTCCTAGTATATCCAATATTTCATATGTTTCTTCTGCTGTGCTTTATCTGTGATGTGATCATGCGATGTTCTGTGCTCTGTTCAGATATTATAGTATATATGATATATTATATAGACGTTACTTATGTTTTACACCCGCGCTAGCCCTGCCCCGCTCTGCCGTTAGTTACCTAACCTAACGGTGCACGAGGGGACATCGAGGCGAATGCGGATGGCATAAGTGAACGTCATATTTATCTGTGATGTTTAGGTAATTTAAATGATGGGATATTCATTAATGAGATTAATGAAAGAAAATAAACCTAATTGATGTTGTGGAATCGAATTTCAAAATGAAAACAGGTAGCTACAGTTCTTGCTTTGCATCGCGGTGTTCCTTGTAGAACATCCTGCACCTTATTCGATAGGGAAAGGACCGAGATCCCTTCACCGGGAGTGACTCCTTTAGCAATAACTGGCAGATGCTACAACCCTCGGTTTGTCTTTGATCGCTTCTATAGTTTACGCTTTGCACAGTGATATATATGATATATCCCGCACCTCATTCGACGAGGAAGGGGCCGACGATCCCTTCACCGGGAGTGACCCCTTTAGCAAAACTAGAAAAGCTTCAAAAACTTTCCATTTAAAAACCATTTGATTCCGCAACGAGATCAAGTTCAAAGCGTTAAAGGTTTTCACAAAAACCAGCCGCAACCCTCCGTCATTTTAGGAAGTAGAGTACTTAGTATTCGTGCTGTGTTTGTTGACCATAGTCAAGGCACAGTGTACGGTAGCTAAGTGATGTCTTCCTACACCGCATATGATGCGATTAGTTAGGACAGTCGCGTGACTTTGTTGACCTTAGTTAAGGGTCATGTGGGTGGGTCTAATTAATCACGAAATGACGGGTAGAACTTGACTAGTACTTATGATTTGTTGACCATAATTAAGGTCATAGGTGCTAGGGGTAAAAACCTTAATCGGGAGTTTCAAGTGTTGGAACTTGCAATGAGATTGCATACCTTCTATATGATAGTCGGATCCCGATACCCACTGCGAGTAATTGTTACTCCTGGGAGAGTTTTGCACTTTGCAATTAGCCGATCAAGTAGGTGTCTAGAAAGGTGTCAACGGGGTTACGCCTCTGGGAAAACGAGGTTTACAGTAATTAGGTCCGTGCGAAAGCACGGGGAACCTCCCTCAAAGTACCGACACTGGCCTGGCTGAAAGATTGGCGAACTTGTAGAGTGTAATTAATCCCGGCTAGTCTTTCCTTTTAAGGTTTGAAGGAAGATTTGATAAAAACAGTGGGAGTCATCCTGATTAGATAAAATATAACCAATCTGATCTTGCAAGAGCGCACGCAGAGTGTTTTCTTCTCTCTCTCTCCAGGTAGCGACCATATCACGCCTTAATCAAGATAATAATACGGAATTTTGACCGAACCCACTTGTTATACTGAGCTAGGGAACCTTAGTCCCGCTCCAACTTATAATTGTTATAAGACAGAGCAGGAAATAGGGGAATACCAGAATTCCTATGCCGCCCAAACGAAGAAAGTGCATATGATGCATCTCCTTCGGGTGTGTTCATTACAAAGAACTGTTTCTCAGTATCCTCTGCATCCTGGGTATATGATACCGGATCAGGATCCCAGATATGTAAGCTGTTACATAGGGCTACAAAAAGGTAGAAAAACTGAGAACGGGTGATAAGTTTCATGAGACAGAAACCGGGGCAAGTGTTGCAGCCAAGTCTGTTGGTCACTGTCACCCTGTATTACCAATACATTGATTCTGAACAAATGCTATTAGATACCGAACCTGATATATAAAATCATATCAGTCTCTTTATTAATAAAGAAATGATATAATTTTGTATTGTTGGATAATGTTTTGAACATTTCCCATATCAAAAGTTGATCGGTTCAGGCACGTTATCTATAAGCATTGACGTTCTAAATCAAACTACAGTTCCTTGTATACTAAACACACACAAGAGGAAGAGTTCAGAAATGAACGGATCCTTCTTGTGGTATTGTAGACTAGGTCACATCAATGCGACCCGACTGGCTGAAGTTACATTTTAGATGCATATTTAAATCAGTTTGAATTTACATCTTATGAAACTTGCCAGTCATGCCACAAAGATCATATGACCATAGCTCCGTCTACTGGAAACAGAGAAAGGGTTAGTAAACTCTTGGGACTGATACATGATGATGTATGTAAAGTCTCCTGTCTACACATGCCAGGACTGGTTCTTTATACTTCATTATATTCTCTGATAATCTCTCAAGATTCAGTCATATGTTCCTGTTGAAACATAAGTCCGAACCTTTTGAGGTATTCACAGAATATAAGTTAGAAGTAGAGAACCAATAACCGGGTATAAGTATTATGTCCTATGATGAGATCAGGGAGGAGAATACTTGTGCATGGCATTCCTGGACCATTCTAAAGGAGAATGAGATTCTCTCTCCGTACTACTCCTCTGAATACACCACAGCACAACGGTGTATCAGGGCGGATCAATTGCACAATATTAGATATGGTGTGCTCTATGATGAGTATTACTGAGTTACCTATTTCCTTTTTGGGGTTATGCACTTGAGAAGCTGCATACCTATTGAATTAGGTTTGAATCAAATCACTGCCTACCACTCCATATAAGATATGGTATGGGAAGAACCCATCTCTTAAGTAAGTTGAGATTTGGGGTTGTCCGGCCTATGTTTAAAGAAAAATCCGGACAAGATCGAGGCAGGATCAGTTCTGTAGAACTGGAAAGGTTCCAGCTATACAAAATTGAAGCTGATGATTTGACAGAACCATAAGATTCTATAGTTCCCGACGAACCTCAGCCTCTCCGCCGATCTAGTAGGGTTCCTCATCCGCCTGAGAGATACCTCGGTTTCTCGATGACAGTGGGAGCTAGGATTGCATCATGAGATGATGACCCAACCAGTTTCGAGCAGGCCATCGAGAGTAGGGACTCTGTAAGAATGGCTGGATGCTTAGTGATCTGAGATGGAATCCTTATACACCAACAAAGTATGGACTTTGGTTGCTATATCTGAAGGGTTAAATCCCCATCAGGAGCAAGTATATCTTGAGAAGATTACTTGGTGTAGATGGAAAAGTTGAGACTTTCAAAGCTAGACTTGTTAAAGGTTTTCGTCATCGACCAGGTGTGGATAATGATGAAACCTTTTTCCAGTAGTTATGCTTAAGTCTATCCAGATCCTCTTACCACGGCTGCATACCATGACTACGATATCTGGCGGTTGGGTGCCATGACTGTTTTTCTAAATACTGATTTAGAAGAGAACGTCTATAAGAACACAGCCAGAGGGCTTCATAAACAGTGGGAGCAGCGGAAACGTGTGCAGGTTGCTTTACATAATGAAGCAGGCATCGCGGAGTTGGAACGTCTGTTTTGATGTGATAGTCAAAGTGTTTGACTTCATCAAAATGGTAGACGAACCTTGTATTTACAAAAGGGTAGTAGAGAGTAAGGTGGTCATCTTCGTATTGTACGTAGACAACATACTCTTGATAGGAAAAGAGTTTCCTATACTACGATCGGTCAATCTCCTATTATCACTAGGATTCTCCAAATAGGATAAAGATGATACCTCCTAAATCCTGAGATTTGGACCTATGAGATAGATCTAAAGGGATATTAGGGTTCTCGCTAGGTATAGTGAGATTGTATCAATCGATCCTGGGGAGAATCACTTGAAGTGTTCCAGGGTGATAAAGACGACTGAATGTCAGCCACAGGCATTGTCTTTACCCTTAGTAAAGGGACGGTATGTTGGAAAAGTTCCAAGCTAGATACCGTGGCAAACTAGACGATAAAGGCTGGTAACATCGCTATTAAAGATACTACCAAAGAGACAGTTTGGGTGTATATTGGTTCATAAGATGAACTAGGTTCCTGCCATTGTATGACAATGGAAGTGTGGCTTCGGCCCTGGAACCCTGGTCCCATCAGTGACCCAGACATATTCTGAGGAAGCATCACCTGATCATGGATATAGTTGATCTCCGGGGTGATCGAGGTTAGGAGAGTAGACTCAGAGGACAACACGGCGGATCCACTCACGAAGGCCTTTTCCCAGAGAGAGACTCATATGGGATGGTTGAGTATTAGATACTGCGACCACTGCTACAGATGGCCCTAGTGCAAGTGGGAGATTGTTAGTTATATGTATGCCCTAGAGGCCATTACTGTACATTGGATGTATATTGTAGTGGATGCTGGGACATATATAGGTAGGACTTTCTTGCTCGACATGATAGTACGCTATCTGGTTGTTCTTTATCTTAACATGTATACTTTCTGTCTCTCTGATTACATGTTGATAAAGCCCTTAGGATGTGTACTCGACTTCCAGGACTATGATGCAGATCATACTAGTGGGGCCTGGGTAGTCAATGAGTACATCCTTCATTGTTCCTAGTCGAGGGAATATCGAGACGGGGCATCGATATTCCAGTGTAGACTAGCGTATATCTTCTCCACCCATGCGATGGGCGATGGATGATCCCATATCCATTGGTGTTTGACATCGAAGATGGTATACGAGTGCTCAGTGAAGACTGGGTACACTGAACGGACTCGCCGAGAACTCCCAGATGGTATTATACCTCACGTCAGATGGCAGTTCTCTGGTGACACTGGTACAGCTTAGTCTGTTGACCCGAGATCGTCATAGAGTCTTGTGTGTCTCCCACTGTGCTTTGATTTCCACCCTACCACGGCTCTACTGAGTTGTGCAAACAGGTGGTTTTTGGGTACAGTCCCGATTCACATGGAGGCAATGAGCGATAGGAGGGGATTCGTCTCTCCCGGTATTGGGGGTTGATGTTGTGCTATGCTCGACTGGCCATAACAGGAAATCCCTGGCCAGGGTTGCAGTGATATACTGGTAAAAGTTATCAGTAGTTTCACGAATGTTATGGACCTTACGTCGGCATGACTTATCGAGCTATTGGGGTCTGACGTTTACCACCCCTAGGCGAGATATGCGACATATCAGACGAACAGACCGGACTATACGGTAAGTGTTACTGGTTGGATTCACAGGAGAGTGAGCGGGCTTGCTCGTCGATCTTCTAATCGCTCAATACCCGGGTGGCCGTTACGTTTAGCAGACCGCTTGCGGCTTGTGGTTGTTTGATATGATCATCATCTGCTGCCGGCGTATTGACGAGTCTTTAGAGTCCTACACAGAGGTTTCCTGGCTCAAGCGAAACGAAATAGGAGCGCATATGAGATATGTGCGGGACCGAGAATAATGCATGTATGTGATACCGTATTCTATTCTCGCGATGAATGTATCGAACGGTTATATGCGATATAACCTAGTTATCGAATCAAGGATTGATTCGATAAGCCGATACATATGATACTAGTCGGTTATATCCGATATGACCGGATCGTTAAATCAAGTGTTGATTTAATGATTTAGTGCATATTTATATATTTGATATATTACTTTGCATTAACTAGTATTGGTTCATTTTAAAAGGATTTTCTCACTTGAATTGTGCAAGTTGTATTTGTGATATACTTTTGTGCACAAGATTGTATCATGTTTGATGATACTTTCTCTTTTGGGTTTGTGTAAAGATTAAACCATGTTTAGTGAATGGTTAGGGTTTCTTTTCTCTTATTTATTCATCCATTTATTATTGTTTTGGAAAAGATAAAGAGAAAAAGAAATGGTGGCTTAGTTTGTTTTTTCTTTAAAGCTTCTTGAAGCTTTGAACAAGTCAACCATTCTTGTTTCTTCTTTAACCCTAACCACTCATCTAAACCTTGGTTAAATCTCTACACTAAACCATGGTTGTTGACATGATAAGTATCATATGGTTTTTTATTTTAAATAATAACTTATCATATCTTTTTCATCTTCTTCTTCAAGAGCTAGAAAAAGAAAAGCTTTCTAGTTCAATGGCAACTAGCCAAATCAAGTGAGAAATCCAAATCTAAAGTCTACCCACTTCCTATTTCTTCATCCTCTACTACTTGCCATGTACTAGAGTGTGTTGTCTTCACAAGTTTCTCGACTTGGCGAAGGCGGAGCTCGTTCTTGTGATGCCTCGACGTAGATCATCTTCGGCATCGAACCGACGATCAAGCCCGCCCATTTCTTCGACGAAGCCGATACTTGAGTTCGGGGTTCGATTTGGACAGCGGAGGGAGATCATCGTGGAGCTTAGGAATTGGTAGACTGGATCTACAATGGTTGTAGCCCCTTTCCTTTAGATACATTTCCGTTTACTTGCATACTTCGCCTAGATATCTAGTAAACAATCCGTATTAGGGTTTGTAGGCACCCGTAAAATTTGATTTGTGCATGTTTGATCACTTGTGAGACTTCACTAAAGTGCCTAGGAACCCTACAGATATAGGAAAGTGTAAGTCGATGTACTTCACCCCAGTACTTGTGGGGAGGCGGAATTTTCAAAACTTATCAAGTTTAAACAACGAACATCGACTAACCGCTTGAATCGAAGCTAAACTATAAATAACCGTATTCTAAAAGTTTCTTTTCACAAGTGATTAGGGATTATACCTAATGAAACTAGTCCTTCGTCTTTGTGTCCTCCTTTGTTCTCCTCAACCTTCTCTAGGTAGTAGACGATCCACCCGAGAGCGAAACTCCATGCTAAACCTCTAACTTGAGGTAACTAATCAACTTTGATTGCTAATCAAAGATGAAAGGATGATGTAGAGTAAAGGTTATGGATTGTTTAGTCTAACTAATCCTTTGATCTCAACACATGAGGATTAAGGATTAGGGTTTGAAGATGAGAGCTTGAGGAGAGAGAATGTGAGATAAGATTATGAGAGGAGAGAAAGTGTATCATAATATATTATGAAGCATTTCTTTTTAACAATAATGAATAATGGAAATGAATAAGCATGCTTCATAAAATATCTAGTGGTGATTCATTAGCATGAGTCATTAAGCAATAAATGTGCATTAATGAAATGAATGAATCACCACCATGACTCACTTTCTTATCCAAAAGAAACCTCCTTAGTCACATCTTCTAGAAGCTTCTCGAGTAATTACGAGAACGCCCCTCCGATCCGTAAAAAATACGGAAAAACTTTAGACTGTATAAATCCAATAACCGGATACCAGTAACTGGCTTAAACCAAAGCCGACTGGTAAAAACTGTCCGAAAGTCGTACGCGCGTAAACGCACGTATGCGTCCGAACCCTTTGTCGCAAAACCATGCAACCTCTATATCGTTTCGCCTGGAGTAGGAAACTCTCTGTGTGGGACTCTAGAGACTCGACTACTACGCTGGCAGTGGGTTTAACCACAGACCGCAAGCGGCACTAGCTGTACGTAACGGTCCCCAGGTAGTTGTCGATAAGAAGGCCGATGAGAAAACCCATCCGAACTCCTACTGAGTCTGATGTGACAATCTCCATACAGTCCGGTCCGTTCGTCCAAGACTATCGCATATCGGGCCTAGGGGGGCGGCAAGCGTCAGTCCCCTAATAGCGGTATAAGTCGTGTCGGAGTAAAGCCCATTACACCCTGAGAAACTGCTGGAACCTACCAGCAAATCTCGCTTGCCCTGGCCAGGGACTTTGCGTAATGGCTCTCTGACACAGCACGATATCTACTCCCAATACCGGGAGGGACGAATCCTGTCTAACCGCCACTGCCTCCAAGTGCTCGGGACTGCACCCAACTGCTACCTGTTTGCACGACTCCTTTGAGCCGTGGTAGGGTAGCAATCTAAGAACAGTGGGACACACTCGAGGCGAAGTAGCAGTGTCAAGTCTGCGGACTACGCTGTACTCATGTCACCTGGGAACTGTTCACTGACGACTGGTATCAAACCAACCAACAGTTCCCTGTGAGTCCTGTCCGGTGTACCCGTAACCTAACGAGCACCTGTATACTATCTCCAGTACGACGTACTGACGGCTGTGGGACAGACCATCTCCCCAACTGGGATGAGAAGCGTACACACCAGTCTACTCCGGAGTATCGATGCTCAGTCTCGATAATCCAACGACCAGGGACCTGAATAAGGATGTGCTTGTAGACTACCCAGCCCCCACTAGTGTGACTGCCATCACAACGCTGGTAGACAAGCAAGATCCTAAGAGCTCTATCAATACGTACACTCACATATTAAGATAGAAAAACCAAGTAGCATACTACCATGTTTAGCAAGACTGTTATATACATGTGAATATCCCAAGCTTCCATTAAGTAATATACAAGCTAGTATGATACAGTAATGGCCTTCTAGGGCATAAACACTAACAATCTCCCACTTGCACTAGGGCCATATACTGGCATATCGCAGACCAATGATCTCGAGCAGCCTCTCGAACTGAATCTGAGGAAGGGCCTTCGTGAATGGATCAGCAATGTTCTCTTCTGAAGCGACTCTCCGAACCTCGATCTCCTGACGATCAATGATCTCCCTGATCAGGTGATACCGCCTCAAGATGTGTCTGGACTTCTGATGGGACCTTGGTTCCTTCGCTAAAGCTATAGCTCCGTTGTTGTCGCAATACAGAGGTATTGGATCAACTATGGTAGGAACCACCTGAAGTTCTGTTAGGAACTTCTTCATCCAGACTGCTTCTTTTGCGGCATCGCAAGCAGCTATATACTCCGCTTCCATCGTCGAGTCAGCAACGGTGTCCTGCTTGGAGCTCTTCCAGCACACCGCCCCTCCATTGAGGGTAAAGACATAACCCGACATGGACTTGGAATCGTCCTTATCACTCTGGAAGCCGGAATCAGCAAAGGCCTCCAACCTGAGGTCTTTTCCGCCGTAAACCAAGAACATCTCCTTAGTCCTCCTCAGGTACTTGAGAATGTTCTTTACTGCTATCCAGTGTTTCTCCCCTGGGTCTGACTGATACCGGCTTACCACGCTCAGTGCATAAGCTACATCTGGTCTGGTACACAACATCGCATACATTATAGAGCCTACCGCAGAAGCGTAGGGTATAATAGACATGCGTTCCCTTTCCAAATCAGTCTTGGGAGACATCTCTTTGGAGAGGGTGATTCCGTGACAAGCCGGTAGATTACCGCGCTTAGAATCTTCCATACTGAATCTTTTCAGTACAGTGTCGATATACCTGGACTGCGAAAGTCCCAACATCCTCTTGGATCTATCACGATAGATCCGGATCCCCAGAATGTAAGAGGCATCACCCAGGTCTTTCATGGAGAACCTGTGTGACAAGAATCCTTTGACAGATTGTAGCATAGGAATGTCATTTCCTATCAATAGAATGTCATCCACGTACAAGACGAGGAATACGACACTTCTGGCCACGACTTTACTATATATGCACGGTTCATCTGGATTTTTGATAAAGTCATATTCTTTGACTGTCTCATCAAAACAGATGTTCCAACTCCGCGATGCCTGCTTTAGTCCATAAATAGACTTAAGCAGCTTGCATACTTTCCCGCTGCTCCCACTCTGATTGAAACCCTCTGGCTGATCCATATAGACGCTCTCTTCTAAATTTCCATTCAGAAAAGCCGTCTTTACGTCCATCTGCCAGATTTCATAATCATGGAAGGCAGCAATAGCAAGAAGGACCCGAATGGATTTGAGCATAGCCACTGGAGAAAAAGTTTCGTCATAGTCCAAACCAGGTCTTTGACGAAAACCCTTTGCAACAAGTCTAGCCTTATAGGTTTCCACCTGTCCATCTACACCAATCTTTTTCTTGAAGATCCATTTGCATCCTATGGGTTTTACCCCATCTGGAGCAAAGTCCAAAGTCCATACTTTGTTGGTGTACATGGACTCCATTTCGGTCCGCATTGCATCTAGCCATCGTACCGAGTCGCCGCTCTGGATGGCCTGCTGGAAGTCAGTAGGTTCATCATCATCTATGATGCAATCCTCTCTATCCCCGTCTATGAGAAAACCGTAGTATCTCTCAGGCGGACGAGACGGCCTACTACTCATGCGGAGGGGTGCGGGAATGTTCTGTTCTTCTTGAACCTCTGGTTCTACCAAACTTTCAGTAGCAGTTTGTGGTTCTGGAATTTCTTCCAGTTCTATTTCGCTCCCACTTGATTCCTTTTCTAAAATCTGATGTTCTAGAAAATGGGCATTACGAGAAACAAATACCTTCTGTTCCTCTGCGTAATAGAATAGATATCCCCTGGAGTGCTTTGGATATCCCACAAACAAACACTTTACTGATCGTGCCTCGAGCTTGTCCACATGCTGCTTTTTAACAAAAGCTGGACATCCCCAAATCTTTATATACTGTAGATGGGGTTTCTTCCCACTCCACATCTGATATGGAGTGGTAGGCACAGTCTTGGTAGGTACCATGTTCAAAAGATATGCCGCTGATTCTAGCGCATGTCCCCAGAAAGATCGCGGTAACTCAGTATTACTTATCATGGATCGTACCATATCCAATAGGGTTCGATTCCGTCTCTCCGATACACCATTATGCTGTGGAGTGTATGGAGGAGTAAGCTGAGAGAGAATTCCTTTCTCTTTTAGGTAACCTAGGAACTCGGCACTCAAGTATTCACCACCTCGATCAGATCTAAGTGTCTTAATACTTTTGCCGGTTTGGTTTTCTACTTCATTCTTATACTCCAGGAATTTCTCAAAAGCCTCGGATTTATGTTTCATCAGATAAATGAATCCGTATCTTGAGTAATCATCCGTGAAAGTAATGAAATAGGAATAACCACCTCTCGCATGTGTAGACATTGGACCACATACATCACTGTGTATGAGTCCTAAGAGCTCGCTCGCTCTTACTCCTTGTCCAGTAAATGGAGTCTTTGTCATCTTTCCTTTGAGACAAGATTGACAAGTGTCATAGGTTTGATATTCGAACGTGTCCAAATATCCTTCTCTATGCAACTTAGTCAACCTTCTCTCATTGATGTGACCCAGTCTACAATGCCATAAGAAAGCTTTATTTAAATCTGGAGACTTTCTTTTTAGTGTGTTCTGGACATTGAAAATTTGGAGTTGGTTTAACACATATATGCCGTTATTTAGAGTACCGGACCCAATCAAACCATGATTAAGGTGGATGTTGACAACATCTCTTACAAACGTGAAATCATAACCTTTATTTGATAACAAAGAAACAGATATGATATTACACGTTAAGCTGGGTACAAAATAACAGTTATGTAAAACCAAAATGTGTCCACTCGTCAATCCTAGGTGATAATCCCCGACGGACGCAGCTCCCACGCTAGCTCCGTTAGCAACCCTGAGGATCATATCACCTTCCTTCAGCACTCTACGGTTTCTTAGTGCCTGCAATGAATTGCAAATATGAGATCCTGATCCGGTATCCAATACCCAGGAAGCAGAGTTGATTGACAGACAATTCTCAATTACAAACACACCTGAAGTCGAAGCCACAGCTTGCTTCGGTTCCTGGTTCTTGGCGTTCCACGCCTTGCAATCCTTCTTCCAGTGCCCTTTCCTGTGACAATGGAAGCACTCATCCAGGCCAACTACCGGTGCTGTAAACTTTTTCTTTCCCTTCTTTCCCACCTTACTAACACCTCCTCTAGGTCTGGGTGCGGCCTTCTTCTTCCTTCCTTTGGCCCTAGCCTTGGACCCGGAAGAAGATGCACCGCCAACAAACATAGCGGGTGTTTCCCTTGCCTTCTGCAAGGTGCCCTCTGCACTCCTTAACATGTTCAGGAGTTCCGCAAGTTCAACTTCTTTTCCTTGAAGATTGAAGTTGAGGATAAACTGGGCGTAGGTGGGAGGAAGGGACTGGAGAACAAGGTCTGTATAGAGCTCATTATCCAAAGTCGTCCCAAGGTCTGCGAGCTCTTCTATATAGCCGATCATCTGTAGGACATGTTCACCTACCGATGACCCAACAGCCAACCTCGCTCGAAACAATTTCTTAGAGGTCTCGTATCTTGCTATACGAGATTGCTCTCCATAAAGTTCCTTAGTATGGAGAAATATGCCATCTAGGGACATATCCTCGTGCCTCCTCTGATGTTCATTGTTCATCGAGGCAAGCACGATGCACTTGGCTCTCGCGCAATCTAAATCCCAGGTTTTGCGGATTTCCTTATCCGCATTGCTGGATTTGGGACCAAGGACAGCAGGTGCTGTAGCGGTGAGGACGTACCCCAGTTTGTCATAGGTCAAAGCCATCTTGACATTCCGCAGCCAATCTTTATAGTTTGGCCCTGTCAGTATATTTTTCTCTAAAAGTAACTTAAGTCCAGTCATTTTCAGGGTCGCTGCAATTAGGAGAGAGAGAAGAAAACTCTTTAGCATGATGCTCTTGCAAGTTTAGAGTGGTTTTTAGTTTATCTAAACTGGATGGCTCCCACTATTTCTCGAATCCTTCCTCAAACCATAAAAGAAGAATTAGCCAAGACTATTCTCACCGTACAATACTTGCTTAACCGTTCAGCCAGGCTGGTGTCGATACTTCGAGGGAGGTTTTCCAACGCTTTCGCGAAGTTCCTTAATTAAATAACCTCTTTTCTCTGGGGGCGTAACCCCGCTGACACTTTTCTGGACACCTACTAGGTTTATAGCATTGATCGTTAAGTGACGAATATCCTGATAAGTAGCATATACTCACAGTAGGATCGGGATCCAAATATCATCGTATGATAATGTTGAAGGAATCCTACCAACATTCATCAAACTCCAAATGGTATGCATCTCTTTGCAAATTTCAGTTTCTTTAGAAATTCCCGATATAAGTTTTTGCCCCATGCTCTTATGACCTTGGCGTTAGGTCAAAATGTCATAAGTCACATGTCAAGTTCTACCCATCATTATCTTGTCAATTTGAACCCATCCGTATATATCCTTGACGTTCGGCCAAAATGATAATACGACTGTCCCAAACTAACTCATCTATCTATGCAACAAATGAATATCCAGCAGCTACCAAACACTATGCCTTGGCGTTAGGTCAAAATATATAGCTTGAATACTACTGAATACCCAGATGAAATGACGGAGGGCTACGAATGGTTTTGGCGAAACCGTGAACGTAGTGAACTTGATATAACCGAAGGAACCTGATAGCTTTTAAAAGGAGTGGTTAAGACTCCGCATTTAAAAATATCTGTTTTAAAAATAACCGAGTGGTTTCTTTTAAATTGTTCCAACGATTTAAACTTTGGTTTATTTTACTTTGCATTATAGATAATGCGTCCCATCATTAACCTATCATTGCAGAAAACAACGAAAATATAACGTCCTCTTATGCCATCCGCATTCGCCACGGGGTCCCGTCATCACCCGTTAGGTTACTTAACTAACGACAGAGCGGGGGCTGGGCTAGCGCGGGTGTAAAACATAAGTGACGTCTAAATAGCTATAATAAATATAGATATTTTACATTCGTCTGACGCAATGATATTCATTCCAGAACACAGATAAACAATATTGGATTTGCAAGCAATCTGTATTTCTTTTGAGCCTGCAAGAAAAGACAGATTACACAGTTGTGATGAATAGCCGTTTACCCCACCCTCGACCCCTATGGGTACGGTAAACTACCCACCCGGCAGTCTGTGTACCCCACCTTGGGTCAGTCCTAGGAGCAAAAACAGTAAAATGAAATAATACAACGGTGGCTACAACCGCAACCTGGAAGTGCCCCGCGAAAATAATATTACAACAAATTACATTTACAACAAATGAATTAATCAATAACCCATTGCTAACCCCGGCTATACACCACAACAGTCCAATACAGTTTATATGCACAAACAGATATAACCATTTCAGAAATGTGCACCCCCCTGCCAACCGACATACTAGCAGTTAGGGGAGGTTTACGAACACATTAAACAATCACAGATATAATCCAATACGCAAATACTGTACAATTCGATCGAATAAACAACATCAATATTGCTCCAAAATCTGCTCTGTTAAACAGTAACCTGAGCAATAATTAAATATTCCAGAAAACCCCAAATATCACAGAGAAGCAACAGAAGAAAAATCGGCCACTGACTCGCCAACTTGGCGGCGGAAGCGCGGCAACTCAGTGGTTTAGGCCGCGGTTCCACGGCGCGTTGGTCGATTCAGTCGACTGTTTTTCTTGGGTGTTCTACTAGTGTCATGTCAAGCTCTCTGAACTTACCTGAAAAATTTTCTGACATCGTTTTAAATTCGACAGAAACTTACATTTTTTAGGGTTTTCCGGTTTCGTTTTTCCGTTCGAAATTCATACAAATTTGCGATTAAGTTATTTAGTGTTTAGCGAGGCTCTGATACCACTGTAAGTCGATGTACTTCACCCCAGTACTTGTGGGGAGGCGGAATTTTCAAAACTTATCAAGTTTAAACAACGAACATCGACTAACCGCTTGAATCGAAGCTAAACTATAAATAACCGTATTCTAAAAGTTTCTTTTCACAAGTGATTAGGGATTATACCTAATGAAACTAGTCCTTCGTCTTTGTGTCCTCCTTTGTTCTCCTCAACCTTCTCTAGGTAGTAGACGATCCACCCGAGAGCGAAACTCCAAGCTAAACCTCTAACTTGAGGTAACTAATCAACTTTGATTGCTAATCAATGATGAAAGGATGATGTAGAGTAAAGGTTATGGATTGTTTAGTCTAACTAATCCTTTGATCTCAACACATGAGGATTAAGGATTAGGGTTTGAAGATGAGAGCTTGAGGAGAGAGAATGTGAGATAAGATTATGAGAGGAGAGAGAGTGTATCATAATATATTATGAAGCATTTCTTTTTAACAATAATGAATAATGGAAATGAATAAGCATGCTTCATAAAATATCTAGTGGTGATTCATTAGCATGAGTCATTAAGCAATAAATGTGCATTAATGAAATGAATGAATCACCACCATGACTCACTTTCTTATCCAAAAGAAACCTCCTTAGTCACATCTTCTAGAAGCTTCTCGAGTAATTACGAGAACGCCCCTCCGATCCGTAAAAAATACGGAAAAACTTTAGACTGTATAAATCCAATAACCGGATACCAGTAACTGGCTTAAACCAAAGCCGACTGGTAAAAACTGTCCGAAAGTCGTACGCGCGTAAACGCACGTATGCGTCCGAACCCTTTGTCGCAAAACCATGCAACCTCTATATCGTTTCGCCTGGAGTAGGAAACTCTCTGTGTGGGACTCTAGAGACTCGACTACTACGCTGGCAGTGGGTTTAACCACAGACCGCAAGCGGCACTAGCTGTACGTAACGGTCCCCAGGTAGTTGTCGATAAGAAGGCCGATGAGAAAACCCATCCGAACTCCTACTGAGTCTGATGTGACAATCTCCATACAGTCCGGTCCGTTCGTCCAAGACTATCGCATATCGGGCCTAGGGGGGCGGCAAGCGTCAGTCCCCTAATAGCGGTATAAGTCGTGTCGGAGTAAAGCCCATTACACCCTGAGAAACTGCTGGAACCTACCAGCAAATCTCGCTTGCCCTGGCCAGGGACTTTGCGTAATGGCTCTCTGACACAGCACGATATCTACTCCCAATACCGGGAGGGACGAATCCTGTCTAACCGCCACTGCCTCCAAGTGCTCGGGACTGCACCCAACTGCTACCTGTTTGCACGACTCCTTTGAGCCGTGGTAGGGTAGCAATCTAAGAACAGTGGGACACACTAGAGGCGAAGTAGCAGTGTCAAGTCTGCGGACTACGCTGTACTCATGTCACCTGGGAACTGTTCACTGACGACTGGTATCAAACCAACCAACAGTTCCCTGTGAGTCCTGTCCGGTGTACCCGTAACCTAACGAGCACCTGTATACTATCTCCAGTACGACGTACTGACGGCTGTGGGACAGACCATCTCCCCAACTGGGATGAGAAGCGTACACACCAGTCTACTCCGGAGTATCGATGCTCAGTCTCGATAATCCAACGACCAGGGACCTGAATAAGGATGTGCTTGTAGACTACCCAGCCCCCACTAGTGTGACTGCCATCACAACGCTGGTAGACAAGCAAGATCCTAAGAGCTCTATCAATACGTACACTCACATATTAAAATAGAAAAACCAAGTAGCATACTACCATGTTTAGCAAGACTGTTATATACATGTGAATATCCCAAGCTTCCATTAAGTAATATACAAGCTAGTATGATACAGTAATGGCCTTCTAGGGCATAAACACTAACAGAAAGGACAATGACTTCCGGACAGTTGGCAGAGACGAGACATGGAAGAGACCGTGAGCAGGATTCCTTCCAGGACACTGCTGCAATGATACTTGCACCCAGGATCAGATGTGTCATGTACATTCAGAGGGCCAGAGGCCGAAGCCAGTGATATGCTGTCTTACGAGTGGTCGCGATGATTGACCGAGAGATGACCAGAGAAGTGGCAGAATGGGATCATCCCCGTTAGCACACCTGACAGGGCCGATGAGCCGATGGACCGAGAGATTGGTAATTCACAGTGAAGATCTTAACCCAGGAGTGGTCATTGTTATGCACACCAACAGGCCAGAGTTCATGATCATCGACGAGACGTCCCACTAGGGACCGTGACAGTTGGCCGAGATTCTTAGAGGATGCACTTGAGCGGTACTGTTCCGCCATTATTGATTTCGATGTTTTGGGTGATTTATTCGTATGATTTGATTTTGATGATTGAGGATTTACGATCTTTGCACAGTGTTGCACTTGATATCGTTTTCGTGCTTTAGTTTCACATGTTTGTGATTTTACGGTTTTAAACAGTTGAGTTGATTTTGTGCGTATGCACGCACGTGATTTGGTTCCTGCACTCTGTATAGTTTATATATGCTGGCAGTGCAGTGACATGTATTTTGTGCACTTGGATACACTGGATTTCGATTTCGAGGGTGATGCTCGACATTTGTTTTGTGCATTTTATGCACCGGATTGGATTTTTAGCGCCTGTTGGGCGCCTGTTACGAGATGCGATTTGGTGCACACCAGATGCACTAATTCGAGATTTTTCGTGCATGTCAGATGCACCTGATTTTGCTGTCAGGCACACATGTTGCCTACGACAGATGTTTCGTGCACACCCGATGCATTTAGATGTTGTTTCTGTGCGCATGTATGGCACATTCATGGATTTTGATTTCCGTGCGCACCAGACGCACGTAGCATTCATGTGCATATTTTGGGATTGATTTCGTATAGAGCAGTACGTTTTTATGATTTTGCTATGTGTTTTCGTACTGAACAGGACTAGTCAGAGGACAGTATCTGAATATATTTTTGCATGCATTGATAGTTATTGAAGGGATTTCCAAAAAGCGAGCTATAGCCTCAGTATTTACCTACGTGTCTGATATGACACGAAATGTTTAAAACAAGGAGACCCTTCTAAATTGTTTCCAAAACGGCGGAACGTACATTTCAAAAAAAGGTATCTATGTATATAGTTATTTTCTTATGATAGACGTCCGCCACTGTGCAGTGTTATACGCATTGCACAGCGACTTAAAGAGATTTGGCATGCATTTCATTCAGATACTTACAGATATAGATTCGATATTTACATGTATAGTTTCGAGTTATGTTATATTGGTTTTGATTTGGATTTGGCATTGATGTCTTCTCCATGACTCCGATGATTGTGGGATGCTTGACGGAGTTTTGATTTGAGTTATATGCTCATTTTTCAAGCGCATGCGCTGCGCTACGATTTGTTTTATGTATTTACAATTTCGGAGCCCCGACGACTTGATGGGTTTTCTTAGATGTTTTAGTATTTGGGGGAGTTTGAATTTAAATTCGGGGACCGAATTTCTTTAAGGGGGGAATATTGTAACGTTTTGAAAATCGTTTCGGTGAAATTTCGAAAAAAATCGGTAAAATAAAGGGGGTTTTCTGTAAAAAGTCAAAACACAAATATCTTATTATAAAAATTAAATATACATATTCTAGCTATGTAATTGCTATTATTTGGTGTTTATTGAGCCGCTGGTGAAATTTCAAATTTTCTGAAAAAATATTATTTTATTATTATTTTAAGCCGTCACTAATACATTTTATTAGGGAAAATTACAAATTGGAATGAGTTGAAACAAATTTTGTGCATCATAAAACATTAAATAAAATTTTATCATGTGGTTTTTGGAACGAAATCATTTACCAAAACGGTTTAGAAATTATTGAAGAAAAAAGGCTTTTTTTTAGCGTAAATGGATGTTTGGGGTATTGTATTTATCATTTTTCATCACCCCACACCCGTACCCACACCCATACACCCCCATTCACTTCTCCCCTTGGCTGAATTCAGCAGCCCCCTCTCTTGTCCCCACTTGGTTTGCAAAAGAAAAGAAAAGAAAGAAAACAAAGGAAATGAAAGGAAATTGTAAAATGAGTTGGACCTTTGACTTTATGCCTTGATTTGGACTATTTTCCTCACCTCCCTCTCCATTCTCTCCCCTCCATTTTCAGCCGAGCCCCCCTTTGTGCAGTCCCAATTTTCCCCCTCTCTTTTCCTCATCAAAAAGTCTTCAAAATCCATCAAATTTCCATCAAAAATTAAACCAAAACTCAAATCTAACTCCTACCCATTTTTCATTAGCTATTCTTGCATGGATCTAGGGAGCAAGTTGGCATTTTAAAGGCTTTGAATTTCATGTTTGATCTCTTGAACATGAGGTATAAATTCTAACCTTTTCTTAAATTGTGTTAATTGTTTCATGTTAGCTTAATTAGGTTTTTTTAATTAGTTCTAGGTGCTTGAATTAAAATTCAAGAGAAGGGTTTTGAATTAATGATTAGAGTTTGTGATCAAGTGAGGTTTTTATCAATTGGTTATGGGTGTAATGAGGAGATTAACATGTGGTTGTATGCAAAATCTAAGTTAGTTGCTATTTACTAATTTGTTAATTTAAAATTGTGATAACTTTGCTAATTGCTAACTAGGTTTTTATAATTAGTCTAATAATTAGGTTTAAAAATCTAATTATGGTTTCATAGCATTATTAACATTATAATGAGTGGTTTAATACCTTAGGTTATGCAAATCTAAGCTTAATTCTTAAATCGAGAATTTTTTTGCTTGAAAATTGTTAAAATTGGATAATTTGTAAACTAGGTTTTTGGGGTTTATGGAATTTAATGAGATTAAATTATGGGAATCATTTTTATGACTTATTTAAGATATTTAGTGAATATTGTGGCCTCTAGATTCGTCTATACATCGAGTTTTGTACAAAAACGGTGATTTGTGCTTGCTAGCTTTTCGGGAAAATGACTTTTTAAGTGAAATTGGGGTTTTCGTGAATTTTAAGCTATTTTATATTATAATTAGTGCTTGTAATTGTACAAATTAGTGTGTTGGGAGCTTTCTCGATGGTTTGGCGTTTGTACGCCGATATCGTGGGTTTTTGGGTCGATTTGTGAAGCAACCATAGGTTTTGACCTATGTGAGATTCGTGCGTCGTTTTGGTCATGAGGCGGATTTTAATGCGATATGGTACGTTATGATATGTAGGTACCCCATGTGGACTTCGAGACGACAAGCAAGCGCGTGGCGACGTCGGCACCGGCTAGCGAGGACCAGGTGAGTAGATTTATATCTACGGGGAGAAGTCGGGTGGATGGCGTATAGCACCCCCGCAGTCCGTGGTGATGTATACGGATGCGTATACACACCAACAATTTATGATATGTTGTTAGGATTTATTATTGATGATTTTAGATGGATATTGGTGTTGGATTGGTGCATGGTTACGAAACCTTAGGTAGTGGGTGCACTACACTTACACATACACACATATACATACTTGCATACATTCCTTATTTCATATGTGCGTGTATGGGAATATATATTTATGTGTTCACATGGGTATGGGACTATGTGTTCATATACTGGATTTAAGGATAGTATTTGGAATTTTAGATGAGTCGATGAGATTGGGCTTGAGGCCAGGAGATCGGTGATGTGATTTGGTTCGTATTGAGATACGACATAATGTTTTAGCGGGTCTTCTGACGTAGTAATTCTTACACCCGCATGCATACATAGATGGCATCAATATTGTAATAGATGTAGGACATTATTCCGGATCATGATATTTGATAAAGAAGATACCAAATGAATAGTGTGATTGATGTGACTTTGACCCGTACCCAGATTTGGGGATGTCGTACAACGGATTTACGTACGAGCTATATATTGATGATTAATCCGCACTCTTGACTTGGGATGTCTGATTATAGATATGGTATCGGATATGATATTATTGAGGCGGGATCACCGACTAATATATATACAGGTATGTATATACATCGACTCAGATGTTAGGCGGTTTCCTTACCTGTAGTCCAGCTGGTTAGCTTAGCCCTTTAGATTAGTTATAGTTGCGTCTAGTTTTCAGCTTCCGCTTATTATTGTTGTTCGCTCTGCCTCGCATACTTATTTTGCTGCATATTCCATTATTGATATCAAGTTGTTAGGACACCAGCACCATTACCGATGATGCGTATGTACCACGTACACCTACTTGCCGGCTCACACACATCTTCATCGGTAATTGCCATGTCACGTACACTTTAGATGATATATTTTCTTGACTTAGCTTGTTAGCTAGTAGTTTTGACATGATATTAGTGTACTTCCCTTATATGCCATATTAGACATTGTAGTTATTACTTGTCGCTTCATGCATACTGTTATTCATTGTTATGCCGTATTCATGGATTCTCATGCTTATATTCATGGTTTTACATCCTATTGATGATTCGGATTTCCATGATATTTTCTGGATTTGGAGGAAAACCGCAAAACATATATAAACTGTTTTCTCTCTTTTAAAATAAAAAGTGCGGTTTTCCCATGATGTATGAGTCGTCCACCATGAGTTTGCTGATGGATTTCGAGACCCGATTCGAGGAGGCGGATGAACCGTTTCGGATACATGGTGGACCCGGTAAGGTACCCCGGGGCAAGAAGCGCGTGATGATGACGATGTGAGCCTGGCAGGGGAGCACTACCTACCGGTGATTTTACCCGACGCGTCGGATATCCGGAGGATACCGTCGTGGTCTTGAGATGGATGGTAGGGGCCGGTCTGGACTGACGGCGCCCTAGATATTGTGATTGAGACATTGAGATTTCGAGATATTGAGGCACAGAGACTGTGATACAGAGATATTGGGATTACGTTTTGTGCCGATGCTAGGCACTGTTTTATGTTGATTTCATTATGATACCTCATTTTAAAAATACAAAGGAAATCTCACTAAATTATGGAAACAGTTCTTCATTTACATGTATTCTGTTTTCATGCATTCATACCTCATTCATATGATATATTGCTACCTGAGGCACTGACACGGGCATATGAGATTACACTCGGGTTAGATATTTACCCTAGCCTTGTTATAGGCTGCATGTTATATACTTTTTTTGAGGATATATTATGATCGTATGACCTAGGATTGTGTCATACATGCGATTTCTGTGCGTAGATGTTTTTCTATTCACGAGTTGGCAACTCACCCCCGTTGTGCCCCAGTTTCTTGCAGGTTTGCCGTACAGGTTTCATTACGGCTTTGCGGGCTCAGTTTCATTCGGGTGACTTGCCAGTAGGTGGGTTTTTCTTGTATCGTACCCATCCTATTACCTTGTATAATATTATTCCGTTGTATCTAGTAAATTCCATCAACTAAACATGTATTTATTTTGAGATAGAGACCAGTGATGTTATTCCTTCGACCTTAGAGTCGCGCGTTATTTTTCTGCGGTTTTCTTGTGAATTTGAGTTTCCTTTTGAATTTTGATACTCGCCGTTGGCGTTGTATATTATATTGCTTGTGTGGTTGTGACCGTCGTTTGATGAAGAGCTAGCTCCCGCTTAGGGATGCCTTTTTATTGATTTCGTATACTATTCATGTTGTATCCCGTTTGGGGGCCAGTATTTACAAAGGAGACTCTGCCGAAATTTTCAGTAAAATTTTGATGTTTTAAAAAAACGCATAATTCGGCTTATGCTATTGAAACTACTTGCTTTAAGTTGGTTTTTCCTGCACACTACTATTTTCTTGGTTTGGATCTCTTGGTTTTCGGTTTACTTAGATTATGTACGCCTCGAGACGTTCGTAGTTTAAGTGCCGGTCATGTTCCGTACTTTCGGGTCGTGACATATAGGGTGTTTCCTTCACAAGTTTTCATGGCTTGGTGAAAGTGGAGCTTGATCTAGTGATGCATCGACGTAGATCATCTTCGGCATGAAGCCGACGACCTTGTCCGCCCATTTCTCCAATGAAGCCGACACTTGATCCCGGGATTTCATTTGGACAGCGGAGAGGACTTCATCACGGAGCTATGGAGGTGGAGAACCGGATCTACAAAGGTTGTATTTCCGTTCACTTAGTTAATTTGTTAACTAGTTGCTTGATTCGCCTAAACTTCTAGCCAACGGTCCGTATTAGGGTTTCTCGACACCTCTAATTTTTGAAATTGGCATGGTTGATGCCTTGTGAGACCTCCTTGGTGTGCCTAGGAACCTTTCATTGGTATCAGAGCCTAGCTAGAGCCTTAGGCGAAGTCTAGACGATGTTTGAAACCCGATCGAACTCGAAACCCCATTTTTCCACGCTCTCTGGACTTTTTCTGAAAACGTGGATTTTTCCAAATTAAAAATTGCTAAAAAATTCAGCAGGGAATTCTAAGAATTACGATGCAAAACTTTTCGAGTGAAGCTTCCAGAGTGCGGCGGAACCGCGGCATAAGCCCTGCTTATGCGGCGGTTCCGCGGCCATATTATTAGATTGTCCTATAAGTTTTGTACAGTAATTCATGATTTCTGGTGCTGGATTTTCTGGGATTTTTTAATGTTTATTCAAGAGTTGAATTTTCTGGGGTTGTTTTGGGGATTCAGTGTTTCGATCGGAGTATCAGATTTTGTCTATGTGGCTTTCCGGATAATTTTTGAATATGTTAAAAAGTTCAACCGGATATAAATACCCAATTTTTCCCCTGTCGGGAAATTTCCAAGTGTTGGATTTTTCCGTGGTTTAAAGACGTTCTAAGTAGTGCAAGTAACTCGATGGACCCTCTAGAAGACAACAAACCTTAACTCGATTATGTGACCGTCTTGAACTGCCCTTTGAACCTTCGGGTTTGGGGCAGTACAGCGTGCCACATGTGAGGCGTTGGCTTGACCCTTCTACGGCTGGACCATTGGTACTGAGGCACGAACTGAATGTTTTTAGACTTGTTTCATGTGTTGATCTGTATCGGGAAAACTTGGGTGTTTGACTGTTCGATCGAAAAGTTTAACATTTTCTATTTATCCGGAATGTGATACAATAATTGGAATTCACAAGTTGTTATGAGATAACGGAATGAATATTATAAACATAGCAGTTTAGTCTCACTTGATCGGTTGCCACGAATTTTGATGTGATCAAAAGTCCGTCGCAATCACGTAGCGTACGCGGATACTCGCCGGGTAAACTTAATAGACAGCCTCACTTCATAGTCCCGACCAAGTGACTGTAGGAGAACCCCGTCGCCGAAAGCATCCGTTCGGGTGCTCCCGGTAGCGGTGTTCCGTCTTGGTGCACTTCGTCGACGGTATCGGGGGTGCGACCGTCTACTAAAGTTTGCGACGAGCATTCGATCAAAATGTCGGGAATCTTGTTGAATTGCCCGACTTGATATTGAAAAGAGTTTTCGATTTTGAGACTAAAATGCGAGGTTTATAATTGTTAGGCATGCGATGTCTAAGTAATTCATTTGGTCAGGCATGCAATGTCTGAGGTAGTTGCGGATTCCAACTGTTGTAGTTTTACACTTTCTTTTCTGTGACCGTAAGTGTAATATGTGATATCGCCGGTTTCGTTGCTATATGTCAACGACAATTGGGATGCGCATATTTACTTACGTTGATGACATGTGATGTTATGTGTTGCTGGATATGTTATATTGGATCGTCGTGTATGAATAGCCGGGGGTTTTTATGTGAGATGAGTGTTTTTCATTTTCATTCATGTAAAAACTGTATATAATATTCTTTTATTGGGGCACTTCCAGGTTGCGGAAGATGTCACCGTTGATGTATATTATTTACTTTTCCGCATTAGGATAGACCCAAGGAGGGGAGCACAAGTAACCAGGTTCTGGGGTCCAGAGGGAGACCATCTCGAGGAGTCGAGTCCGGGTCTCCTAACCCTAGAATTGGTAAGGTTGCTTGCCGCTCTCGTAAGGGTCTAGGGGTGTGGGATTGGCTATTCATCACGACCGTGGAATCCGTGTTTTATACTGGCTCGTATTGAAAACACGGATGTCCTAGTATATCCAATATTTCATATGATACTTCTGCTGCGATATCTGTGATGTGATCATGTGATGTTCTGTGATGGATATTGTATATAGTATATATGATATATTATATAGACGTTACTTATGTTTTACACCCGCGCTAGCCCTGCCCCGCTCTGTCAATAGTTACCTAACCTAAAGGTGCACGAGGGGACATCGAGACGAATGCGGATGGCATAAGTGTACGTCGTATTTATCTGTGATGTTTAGGTACTTAAATGATGGGACTTCATTAATGAGATTAATGAAATAAAAGAAACCTAAAGATGTTGTAGAATCGAATTTCAAAATAAAACAGGTAGCTACAGTTCTTGCTTTGCACAGCGGTATATATGATATATCCTGCACCTTATTCGATGAGGAAAGGACCGAGATCCCTTCAACGGGAGTGACTCCTTTATCAATAACTGGCAGATGCTACACACTCGGTTTGTCTTTTGATTGCTTTTAAGTGTTTTTGCTTTGCACAGTGATATATATGATATATCCCGCACCTCATTCAACGAGGAAAGGACCGACGATCCCTTCACCGGGAGTGACTCCTTTAGCAAAACTAGAAAAGCCTCAAAAGCACTCCATTTCAAAATCATTTGATTCTACAACGATATCAAGTTCATTACGCAATAGGTTTTCAGAAAAACCTGTCGTAGCCCTCCGTCATTTCAGATAAGTTGTATATAGTATTCGTGCTGCATTTGTTGACTTTCGTCAAAGTGCAGTGTGCGGTAGCTATATGCTGCTTATCTGCCAGCATACGATGCGATTGGATTAGGGTAGTCGTGCGGCTTTGTTGGCTTTCGTCAAGGGTCGTGCGGGTGGGTTTAATTCAATCAAGAAATATACGGGTTGAACTTGACTAGCGTGCTATTGTTTGTTGGCTTTCGTCAAGGTCATAGCACGTTAGGGGCAAAATATTATCAGGAATTTCAAGTGTTGAAATTTGCAATGAGATTGCATACCTTCTATGAGATAGTTGGATCCCGATACCCGCTGCGAGTAAGTGATACTCCTGGGAGAGTTTTATACATTACAATTAGCCGATCAAGTAGGTGTCTAGAAAGGTGTTAACGAGGTTGCGCCTTTGGGAAAACGAGGTTTACATTAATTAGGTTCGTACGAAAGCACGGGGGACCTCCCTCAATGTACCGACACTGGACTGGCTGAAAGATTGGCGAACTTGTAGTGTGTAATTAATCCCGGCTAGTCTTTCCTTTTAGGGTTTGAAGGAAGATTTTATAAAAACAGTGGGAGCCATCCTGATTAGATAAAATAATAACCAATCTGATCTTGCAAGAGCGCACGCTGAGTGTTTTCTTCTCTCTCTCTCAAGGTAGCGACCATGTCACGCCTTAATCAAGATAATAATACGGATGAATTGACCGAACCCGCTTGTTATACTGAGCTGGGGAATGTTGGTCCCACTCCAACTTATAAATGTTATAAGACAGAGCAGGATATAGGGGAATACCAGATTTCCCGTGCCGCCCAAACGAAGAGAGTGCATGATGATGCATCATCTTCGGGTGTGTTCGTTACACAGAACTGTTTCTCAGTATCCTCTGAATCCTGGGTATATGATACCGGATCAGGATCCCAGATATGTAATCTGTTGCATAGGGCTACAAAAGGGTAGAAAAACTGAGATCGGGTGATAAGTTTCATGAGGCAGAAAACGGGGCAAGTATTGCAGCCAAGTCTGTTGGTCACTGTCACCCTGTATTGTAATACATTGATTCTGAATGAATGTCATTAGATACCGAACCTGATATACAAAATCATATCTGTCTCTTTATTAGTAAAGAAACGATAAAATTTTGTATTGTTGGATAATGTTTTGGACATTTCCTATATCAAAAGTTGATCGGTTCAGGCACGTTATCTAAAAACATTAATGTTCTAAATCAAACTACAGTTCTTAGTATACAGAACACACACAAGAGGAAGAGTTCAGATCTGAACGAATCCTTCTTGAGGCATTATAGACTAGGTCATATCAATGCGACCCGACTAACTGAAGTTACATGTAGATGCATATTTAAATCAGTTTGAATTTACATCTTATGAAACTTGCCAGTCATGTCACAGAGATAAGATGACCATAGCCCTGTTTATTGGAAACAGAGAAAGAGTTAATGAACTCTTGGGACTGATACATGTTGATGTATGTAAGTCCCCTGTCTACATATACCAAGACCGGTTCTTTGTACTTCATTACATTCTCTGATAATCTCTCAAGATTCAGACATATGTTCTTGTTGAAACACAAGTCCGAACCTTTTGAGATATTCACAGAATATAAGTTAGAAGTAGAGAACCAAAATACGGGTATAAGTATTATGTCCTTTGATGTGATCAGGGAGGAGAATACTTGAGCACGGAAATCCTGGACTATTCTAAAGGAGAATGAGATTCTCTCTCAGCATTACTCCTCCGTATACACCATTGCACGATGGTATGTCGGGGCGGAGCAGATACACCCTATATGATAAGGTGTGCTCTATGATGAGTACTACTGAGTTACCTTTTTCCTTAGGGGGTTATACACTTGAGAAGTTGCATACCTATTGAATAGGGTTCCAATCAAATCAGTTGCCTACCGCTTCATATGTGATATGGAATGGGAAGAGCCCATGTCTTAAGTTAGGTAAGATTTGGGGTTGTCCGGCCTATGTCTAAAAGCAAAATCCGGACACGCTCGAGGCAAGGTCTGTTAAGTAGAACTGGAAAGGTTCCAGCTATACAAACTACAGCAGATGATTTGGTAGAACCAAAGGATTCAGTAGATGCCAACGAACCTCAGCCTCTCCGCCGATCTGGTAGGGTTCCTCACCTGCCTGAGAGATATTTCGGTTTCTCGATGACAGTGGGAGCGAGGATTGCATCATGAGATGATGACCCAACTGGCTTCGAGCTGGCCATCAGGAGTGAGACTCTGTAAGAATGGCTGGATGCTTAGTGATCTGAGATGGAATCCATGTACACCAACAAAATATGGACTTTGGTTGCTAAATCTGAAGGGTTAAATCCCCATCAGGAGCAAGTAAATCTTGAGAAGATTACTTGGTGTAGATGGAAAAGTTGAGACTTTCAAAGCTAGACTTGTTAAAGGTTTTCATCATCGACCAGGCGTGGATAATGATGAAACCTTTTCCAGTGCCTATGCTTAAGTCCATCCGGATCCTACTTGCCACGGCTACATACCATGACTACGATATCTGGTGGTTGGGTGTCATGACTGCTTTTCTAAATAATGTTTTGGAAAAGAGCGTCTATAAGTACACAGCCAGAGGGCCTCGTAGACAGTGGGAGCAGCGGAAACGTGTGCAAGATGCTTTATACGATAAAGAAGGCATCGCGGAGTTGGAACTTCTGTTTTGATGTGTTAGTCAAAGAGTTTGACATCATCAAAATGGTAGATGAACCTTGTATATACAAAAAGGTAGTAGGGAGTATGGTGGTGATCCTCGTAGAGTACGTGGATGACATACTCTTGATAAGAAAGGAGTTTCTTATGCTACGCTCGATCAATCTCCGTTTATCATAAAGATTCTCCGTGTAGGATCAAAATGATACCTCCTAAATCCTGAGTTTTGGATCTATGAGATAGATTTAATTGGATGTTAGGATTCTCACTAGTTGTAGTGAGATGATATCAAACGATTCTGTGGAAAATCACTGGAAAGGTTCCAGGGTGATAAAGACGACTGAATGTCAGTCGCAGGCATTGTCTTTACCCTCAGTAAAGGGACGGTATGTTGGAAGAGTTCCAAGCTAGATACCGTGACATACTAGACGATAAAGGCAGGATACATCGCTACTTAAGATGCTACCAAAGAGGCTGTTTGGGTGTATATTAGTTCATGAGATGAACTACGTTCCTACCATTGTGAGACAATGGAGTTGTGGCTTATGCCAAGGAACGCCGGTCCCATCAGTGATCCAGACTTATTCTAAGGCAGTATCACCTGATCATGGAGATGGTTGATCTCCAGGATGATCGAGGCAAGGAGAGCAGACTCAGAGGACAACACGGCGGATCCACTCACGAAGGCCTATTCCCAGAGAGAGACTTTTATGGGATGGTTGAGTATGAGATACTACAACCACTGCTATCAGATGGCCCTAGTGCAAGTGGGAGATTGTTAGTTATATGTATGCCCTAGAGGCCATTGCTGTACATTGATGTATATTGTAGTGGATGCTGGGACATATATAGGGAGGACTTTCTTGCTCGACATGATAGTATGCTATCTGGTTACTCTTTACCTTAACGTGTATACTGCTTATCTCTCTGTTACATGTTGGTAAAGCCCTTAGGATGTGTACTTGACTACCTGGACTATGATGCGGATCATACTAGTGGGGACATGGTAGTCCATAAGTACATCCTTCAAACTCCCTAGTCGTGGGTGTATCGAGACGGGGCATCGATATACCAGAGTAGCTAGCGTGTACCTTCTCGACCCATACAGATGGGCGATGGATGATCCCATATCCATTGGTGTTTGACATCAGAGATGATATACGGGTGCTCAGTAGAGACTGGGTACACTGGACGGACTCGCCGAGAACTCCCAGATGGTATTATACCTTACGTCAGATGGCAGTTCTCTGGTAACACTGGTACAGAGTAGTCTGTTGACCCGAGATCGTCATAGAGTCTTGTGTGGTTCCCACTGTGCTTTGATTTCCATCTTACCATGTCCAAGAGGGCGTGCAAAACGGTGGTTTTTGGGTACAGTCCCGAGTCACATGGAGGCAATGAGCGATAGGAGGGGATTCGTCTCTCCCGGTATAGGGGGTTGATGTTGCGCTGTGTTCGATTGGCTATAACAGGAAATCCCTGGCCAGGGTTGCTGAGATTTACTGGTAAGTGTTACCAGTAGTTTCTCGAATTGTTATAGACCTCATATCGACACGACGTATCGAGCTATTGGGGTCTGACGTTTACCACCCCTAGGCAAGATATGTGACATATCAGACGACGAGACCAGACTGTACGGTAGTGTTACTGGTTGGATTCACTGGAGTGTGAGCGGGCTTGCTCGTCGATCTTCTGATCGCTCAATACCCGGGTGGCCGTTACATTTAGCAGACCACTTGCGGCTTGTGGGTGCTTGATATGATCATCATCTGCTACCGGCGTATTGACGAGTCTTTAGAGTCCTACACAGAGGTTTCCTGGCTCAAGCAAAACGAAATAGGAGCGCATATGAGATATGTGCGGGACCGAGAATAATGCGTGTATGTGATACCGTATTCTATTCTCGCGATGAATGTATCGATTGGTTGTATGCGATATAACCTAGTTATCGAATCAAGTATTGATTCGATAAGCCGATACATAGGATACTAGTAGGTTATATGCGATATGACCGGATCGATAAATCAAGTGTTGATTTAATGATTTAATGTATAATTATATATTTGATATATTACTTTGCATTAACTAGTATTGGTTCACTTTAAATGGATTTTCTCACTTGTTTGTCCACATTGTATATATGATATATTTTTTTGTGCACAAGATTGTATCATGTTTGATGATACATGCTAGTTTGGGTTTGTGTAAAGAATTAAACCATGGTTACTTAAGTGGTTAGGGTTTCATTTCCTTTTCTCATTTATTTATTTATTTATTCTTTATGGAAAATGAAAAGCATAAAGAGAAAAATGGTTGCTAACTTTGTTTGTATTATGAAGCTTCATGAAGCTTTGACTTAGTGACCATTTTGTCTCATGCTTAACCCTAGTCTATTCTCTACACATGACCATGGTTACATTATGATAAGTATTCTTTTTATTTCCTTTTTGGAAAAGACTCATGAGATTATTCATCTTCTTCTTCTTCTTCATCACTTGAAGAAAGCTTGCTTCATCAATGGTGATTGATGAAAAAGAGTGAGAAATCCAATTCTAAAGTGAACCCACTTCCTATTTCTTCATCCTCTACCTCTTGCCAAGTAGTATAGGGTGTTTCCTTCATATGTTTTCATGGCTTGGTGAAGGTGGAGCTTGATCTAGTGATGCCTCGACGTAGATCATCTTCGGCACGAAGCCGACGACCTTGCCCGCCCATTTCTCCGATGAAGCCGACGCTTGAGCCCGGGATTTCATTTGGACGGCGGAGAGGACTTCATCACGGAGCTATGGAGGTGGAGAACCGGATCTACAAAGGTTGTATTTCCGTTCACTTAGTTAATTTGTTAACTAGTTGCTTGATTCGCCTAAACTTCTAGCCAACGGTCCGTATTAGGGTTTCTCGGCACCTCTAATTTTTGAAATTGGCATGGTTGATACCTTGTGAGACCTCCTTGGTGTGCCTAGGAACCTTTCAGGTTTTGTGATGGATGAGCAAGTGTTCAGTTGAGGGAATGAGGATTGATGAAAGAATGAGAAAGAGATGAAGTGAGAGAGAATGAGAGAGGGTGTAAAGAAAAGAGAGAGAGAGGTGAGTGTAAGAGGGTGAGTGCACCAAGCATTAACTTCACATTAATGCAACCATTAATGCCCATCATGTCACCATGACACCTCCTCTCCAAAACAAAAACCCAAAGGAAATATCTCTCCCAAATATCAAGGGTTTAGGGTTAAGGTTAAAGCAAGGATTAGGATTAACTTAAAGTTGTCATGGTAACTAAACTAGATTAGCACAAATAAACCCTCACATTAACGTGCACACGTGCGTGCAAGCCATAACAAATAATAATAAAATATTAATTAAATGTTATAAAATGTGAGGAACCCCAATTGGTAAACTTTTTACCAAAAAAACCCACACTATCGCTTAATTAATACTAATCGAGATCTAAGGCGTTACAATCTCCCCCCTTAAAGAAAATTCGTCCCCGAATTTAAAAGTCTTACTATGCATACCTTCAAAGAGATGAGTGCAAAACTCCCAATCTCGCTCGCAGCCTCCCAAGTGATCTCCTCACTATACGGCTACGCCAAGGAAAACCGCCATAGATGGCAAGACTCATGACCGAAGTTTTCTCCACCTGCCGATCCACTAACACTATCGGCTGCCGGTGAACGAAAAGATCGCGTCCAAGCTAAACGGTCTGCTGCTAAATCATATGAAAAGGTCATGAAGGTATTTGCAAAGTATCGAAACAAGGAATACGGGGTGAATACTCTAAAATCTGGGCGGAAGTACCAAATTATAGGCAACGGTACTAACTCGCTCGATGATCTCAAAAGGACCTACAATCTGGCACTAAGTTTCCCAAAACTCAATATGCCATTTATCGGAAAAATCCGTAGGAATACATGATCTCCCACTGCGAACTCAAGTCTGCGACCACCACGATCGGCATAAGACTCTTGTCTACACTGGGCTGCTCTCATCCTGACCTGAATCAACTGGATCTTCTCCGAAGTCACTGGACTAGCTGGGGTTCAAAAATCCAGCTCTCGCGGAGTCAGTAAAACAGACCGGCGATCGACACAACCTACCACACAAGGCCTAAAAGTTGCCATCTGAAACGTCTCCTGAAAGCCATCATCGTAGGAGAACTCCATCAATGACAGGTGACGATCCTAACGCCAACAAACAACTAGTACGTATGCACAATCATATCCTCCGGAGTCTTCATAGTCCGCTCTGTCTGACTACCAGCCTACAGATGGAAAAGTGGAGCTAAAGCTCAACAGTACCCAAGGCTTCCTGAAGCTTCTGCCAATGACGGCTAGCGAACTGGATGCCTCTATCGGATACAACACATGAAGGAACTCCGTGCAAACGCACAAACTCACCGAAGAACAATAGAGCAAACTGAGCAAAACCAGACAACAATCACCCGAATGGAGTCATACCCTTGACTAGACCTGGGTAGACACCACAACGAAATTCATGGAGATCTGCTCCCATTCCCACTCCGGAACGGTTAAAGGTTGCAACTCTCCAGCCGATCTCAAATACTCAACCTTAGCTCGAAACAAGCCAGACACCTCGAAACGAAATCCAAAACTTCATTCTTCACCCCTGCCCACCCGTAACTAACTCACAAGTCACGTTACAGCTCGGTGGCACTTGGGTGAACACAGAAAGATGACTGATGTGCATGTTCTAGGACCTCGCGTCTCTACCTAATCAGTATTGGTACACGCAAATGCGTCCCTAAACATAGCACACCCTGGTCATAAATCAAGAACTATGAATCTTTACCCAGCCGAACATGCTCAAGAATCTTTGACAAACGAGCATCGGCGGGCTGTGCCTCACGAAACAATTAACTAAAAGTGTACGGGCGCGGACATGAGCAAGTTGTCCCCCAGTAAAGGCGAACTTAAACTGTACTCATCTGTCGCACAAGAACTGTAAATCTGCAGTAAACTGTCTCTGAACTGCGCACAACTGGAACAACTACCCCCGGGCCTATGACTCAAGCATCAGGTACCACAATCGTCTTGCCACAGGTAATGAAGGACCTCACAATCACAATTCTTCACAGACTCCATCCAACGGCGCTGTCTCAACAATCAAAACCCGCTGCAGGAAAATATACACTAAGCTCTGGTGGTCCGTGAAAATCTGACACGACTCTCCGTACGAGTAGTGTCCTCAAATCTCCAGCGCAAAACCATCGCGGCCATCTCCATATCATGAGTGGGATAATCCTGCTCGTACTTCATCCAACTGTCGGGAAGCATAAGCGAGAACTCTATCATGCTACATCAGTACACAATCGAGCCCCACTCGCGAAACATCACAATAAACGACAAATTCGCCCGATCCAGAATGCAAGGATAGAACTGGTGAAATCGTCAACCGAGTCTTCAACTGCTAAAAACTCAACACGCATGCCTCATTCCAAGAAAAGGAACTCCCTTCCTGGTCAACTTGTTCAACGGTGCAGCGAAACACAAGCAATCCTGCACGAAACGGTGGTAAAAACTGGCTAAGCCCAAAAAGCTGCGGACCTCTGTCCCTGAAAAAGTCTGGGCCAAAGCTGTACGGCCTCGATCTTCCTCGAGTCCATATGAACACCGTCTCCCGTAACCCCATAACCTAGGAGTTCAACACAATCAAGCCTGAAGGAACACTCCGAGAATCTAGCAAACAGCTGGTGCTCTCCCAATGTCTGCAAAGCAAATCTTCAAGTGCTACTCATATTCCTCACGACTCTTGGAAAAGACCAGAATGTCATCTATAACACAACAATCCACTGGTCGAGGAACGACCTGAAGAATCCGGTTCATCATATCCATGAATGCTGCTAGGGCATTGGTGAGTCCAACGACACCACCAAAACTCAAGCTGCCCATAGCGCGCACGAAAAGAAGTTTTCGGAATGTCATCACTCCGAACCCGCAACTAATGATGACCTGATCCCAAAACAAACTTAGAAAAATGTCCCGCACCCTGGAGCTGATCAAAGAAATCGTCAAGGCGGGGTAAAGGATACCTATCCGCACCGTAACTCGGTTCAATTGAAAATCAATCTGTATGGTTCCTAGGCACACCCATGAAGTTCTACAACTGATCAACCATGCCAAATTCAAAAATTTATGTGCCGAGAAACCCTATGCAAGATAGTTAACTAGAGGATAGGCGAAAACTAAACAAGTTAACAACTTAACTACAAGTGAAAGGGGTTACAACCTTTGTAGATCCGGTCCTCCACTTCGAAAGCTCCGTGTTGACGTCCCTCCGCTGCGGTCATCGAAATCCCGGACTCTAGCGATGGTTTCGTCGGAGAAATGATCGGGCTAGTTCGTTGACTTCGATGCCGAAGATGATCTACGTCGAGGCAACTCAAGCTCCATCTTCACTAAGTCATGAAACTTGTGAAGATAACACCCTATAAAACATGGCAAGTGGTAGAGGATGAAGAAATAGGAAGTGGGTTCACTTTGGATTTGTATTTCTCACTTGATTTCATCACTTGGAAATTTTCAAGAATGGTTTCTTCACTTGAAGAAGAAGATGAAGAAGAAGGAAAAAGAATTATCTTTAAAATAATAAATCAAGTGAATCTTATCATAATGCAACCATGGGTGAGGTTAACACATGTAGAGAACAAACTAGGGTTTAGGTGTAATGGTTAGGTTAAGGAAAAAACAAAATGGTTAAGACTTTCAAAGCTTCATGAAGCTTCAAGAATAAAACAAAGCAAGCCACCATTTTATTTATTGCCAAAAATAAATAAAGAAAATAAATAAAACAAATAAAATCTAACCATTAACCTTATCATGGTTTAAAGCATACACACACCCAAGTTTGCATGTACCATCAAACATGATACAAACTAGTGCACAAAAATATATCACATATACAACTTGTGCACATCAAGTGAGAAAATCAATCTTAAGTGAACAAATACTAGTTAATGTAAAGTAATATATCAAATATATAATTATTCATTAAATCATTAAATCAACACTTGATTTAATGATCCGGTCATACTGCATATAACCGACTAATATCTAGTGTATCAATGTATCGAATCAACACTTGATTCGGTAACCCGGCTATATCTTATATAACCGTCCGATGATACAAATCGCAAGAATAGAATTCAGTATCACATACTGGTATTATTCTCGGTCCCGCACATATCTCATATGCGCTCCTATTTCGTTTCGCTTGAGCCAGGAAACCTCTGTGTAGGACTCTAAAGACTCGTCAATACGCCGGCAGTAGGTGATGATCATATCAAACACCCACAAGCCGTAAGCGGTCTGCTAAACGTAACGGCCACCCGGGTATTGAGCGATCAGAAGATCAACGAGCAAGCCCGCTCATACTCCTATGAATCCAACCAGTAACACTTACCGTACAGTCCGGTCTGTTCGTCTGATATGTCGCATATCTCGCCTACGGGTGGTAAACGTCAGACCCCAATAGCTTGATAAGTCATGCCGATGTAAGGTCCATAACAAGGGTGAAACCACTGATAACTCTTACCAGTATATCACTGCAACCCTGGCCAGGGATTTCCAGTTATGGTCAGTCGAGCATAGCGCAACATCAACCCCCAATACCGGGAGAGATGAATCCCCTCCTATCGCTCATTGCCTCCATGTGAATCGGGACTGTACCCAAAAACCACCTGTTTGCACGACTCAGTAGAGCCATGATAGGGTGGAAATCAAAGCACAGTGGGAGACACACAAGACTCTATGACGATCTCGGGTCAATAGACTAAGCTGTACCAGTGTCACCAGAGAACTGCCATCTGACGTAAGGTATAATACCATCTGGGAGTTCTCGGCGAGTCCGTTCAGTGTACCGAGTCACCACTGAGCACCCGCATACCATCTCTGATGTCAAACACCAATGGATATAGGATCATCCATCGCCCATTACATGGGTCGAGAAGATATACGCTAGTCTACTCTGGAATATCGATGCCCCGTCTCGATATTCCCACGACTAGGAACATTGAAGGATGTACTCATGGACTACCCAGGCCCCACTAGTATGATCTACATCATAGTCCTGGAAGTCGAGTACACATCCTAAGGGCTTTATCAACATATAACAGAGAGACTGAAAGTATACATGTTAAGATAAAGAGCAACCAGATAGCGTACTATCATGTCGAGCAAGAAAGTTCTACCTATATACGTCCCAGCATCCACTACAATATACATCCAATGTACAGTAATGGCCTCTACGGCATACATATAACTAACAATCTCCCACTTGCACTAGGGCCATCTATATCAGTGGTTATAGTATCTAATACTCAACCATCCCATATAAGTCTCTCTCTGGGAAAAAGCCTTTGTGAGTGGATCCGCCGTGTTGTCCTCTGAGTCTACTCTCCTAACCTTGATCACCCTGGAGATCAACTATCTCCATGATCAGATGATGCTACCTCAGAATATGTCTGGGTCACTGATAGGACCAGGGTTCCTGGGCCAAATCCACACTTCCATTGTCACACAATGGTAGGAACCTAGTTCATCTCATGAACCAATATACACCCAAACTTCCTCTTTGGTAGTATCTTTAATAGCGATGTTACCAGCCTTTATCGTCTAGTTTTCCACAGTTTCTAGCTTGGAACTCTTCCAACATACCGTCCCTCTACTGAGGGTAAAGACAATGCCTGTGACTGATATTCAGTCGTCCTTATCACCCTGGAACTTTTCCAGTGATTCTCCCTAGGATCGATTGATACCATCTCACTAAACCTAGTGAGAAGCCTAACATCCATTTAGATATATCTCATAGATCCAAATCCCAGGATTTAGGAGGTATCACCTTTATCCTATTGGAGAATCCTTATGATAAGAGGAGATTGACCGTGTGTAGTATAGGAAACTCTTTTCCTATCAAGAGTACGTTGCCCACGTACAATACAAAGATGATTACCTTACTCTCTACTACCGTTTTGTATATACAAGGGTCATCTACTATTTTGATGAAGTCAAACACTTTGACTACCATATCAAAACAGACGTTCCGACTCCGTGATGCCTGCTTTATTCTGTAAAGCAACTTGTACATGTTTCCGCTGCTCCCACTGTTTACGAAGCCCTCTGGCTGTGTTCTTATAGACGTTCTCTTCTAAATTATTATTTAGAAAAGTAGTCATGGCACCCAACCACCAGATATCGTAGTCATGGTATGTAGCAATGGCAAGTAGGATCTGGATGGACTTAAGCATAGTCCCTGGAAAAAGGTTTCATCATTATCCACGCCTGGTCGATGACGAAAACCTTTAACAAGTCTAGCTTTGAAAGTCTCAACTTTTCTATCTACACCAAGTAATCTTCTCAAGATATAGTTGCTCCTGATGAGGATTTAACTCTTCAGATATAGCATCCAAAGTCCATACTTTGTTGGTGTACATGGATTCCATCTCAGTTCGCTAAGCTTCCAGCCATTCTTGCAGAGTCCCTACTCTCGATGGCCTGCTCGAAACTAGTTAGGTCATCATCTCATGATGCATTCCTCGCTCCCACTATCACCGAGAAACCGAAGTATCTCTCAGGCGGATGAGGAACCCTACCAGATCGGCGGAGTGGCTGAGGTTCGTCGGGAACTATTGAATCCTTTGGTTCTGTCAAATCATTAGCTGCAGTTTTGTATAGCTGGAACCTTTCCAATTCTACAGAACTGACCTTGTCTCGATCTTGTCCGGATTTTACTTTTGACATAGGCCGGACAATCCCAAATCTTAACTTACTTAAGAGATAGTCTCTTCCCATACCATATCTTATATGGAATGGTAGGCACTGATTTGATTCGAACCCAATTCAATAGGTATGCAGCTTTCTTAAGTGCACAACACCCTAAAAGAAACAGGTAACTCAGTAGTACTCATCATAGAGCGCACCATATCTTATAGGGTGCGATTGCTCCGCCCTGATACACCGTTGTGCTGTGGTATAATCATAGGAGTAACACCGAGAGAGAATCTCATTCTCCTTTAGAATAATCCAGGAATTCTATGCACAAGTATTCTCCTCCTTGATTTTATCATAGGACATAATACTTATACCCGTATTTTGGTTCTTTACTTCTAACTTATATTCTGTCAATATCTCAAAAGCTTCAGACCTATGTTTCAACAGGAACATATGGCTGAATCTTGTGAGATCATCAGAGAATGTAATGAAGTACAAAGAGCCGGTCCTGGCATGTGTAGACAGGGGACCTTACATACATCATCATGTATCAGTCCCAAGAGTTTACTAACTCTTTCTCTGTTTCCAATAAACAGAGCTATGGTCATCTAATCTTTACGACATGACTGGCAAGTTTCACAAGATGTAAATTCAAACTGATTTAAATATGCATCTAAAATGTAACTTAAGCCAGTCAGGTCACATTGATATGACCTAGCCTACAATACCTCAAGAAGAATTCATTCATTTCTGAACTCTTCCTCTTGTATGTGTTCTGTATACTAGGAACTGTAGTTTGATTTAGAACGTCAATGCTTTTAGATAACGTACCTGAACCGATCAACTTTTGAAATTTTCAAAACAATATTCAACAATACAAAATTATATCCTTTCTTTACTAATAAAGAGACTGATATGATTTTGTATATCAAGTTCGGTATCTAATAGCATTTGCTCAGAATCAATGTATTTATAATACAGGGTGACAGTGACCAACAGACTTGGCTGCAACACTTGCACCGTTTTCTGTCTCATGAAACTTATCACCCGTTCTCAGTTCTCTACCTATCTGTAGCCTATATAGCAGATTACATTTGCGGGATCCTGATCCGGTATCCAATACCTAGGACCTAGAGGATACTGAGAAACAGTTTTTTATAATGAACACACCCGAAGGAGATGCACCATATGCATTTTCTTCGTTTGGGTGACATAGGAATTTTGGTATTCCCCTATTTCCTGCTCGGTCTTATAACAATTATAAGTTGGAGTGCGACCAACGTTCCCCAGCTCAGTATAACAAGCGGGTTCGGTCAATACATCCATATTATTATCTTGATTAAGGCGTGATATGGTCGCTACCTGGAGAGAGAGAGAAGAAAACACTCTGCGTGCGCTCTTGCAAGATTAGATTGTTATATATTTTATCTAATCAGGATGGCTCCCACTGTTTTTTATCAAATGTTCCTTCAAACCCTAAAAGGAAAGACTAGCCGAGATTAATTACACTCTACAAGTTCGCCAATCTTTCAGCCATGCCAGTGTTGGTACTTTGAGGGAGGTTCCCCGTGCTTTCGCACAGACCTAATTAAAATAAACCTCATTTTCCCATGGGTGTAACCCCGTTGACACCTTTCTAGACACCTACTTGATCGGCTAATTATAAAGTGCAAAACTCTCCCAGGAGTAACAATTACTCGCAGTGGGTATCGGGATCCAACTATTATATAGAAGGTATGCAATCTCATTGCAAATTTCAACACTTGAAACTCCCGATAATAGTGTTTACCCCTAGCACCTATGACCTTGGATAAGTTCAACAAATCATAAGCACTAGTCAAGTTCTACCCGTCATTTCGTGATTAATTAGACCCACCCACATGACCCTTGGCTAAGGTCAACAAAGCCACATGACTGTCCTAACTAATCGCATCATATGCGGTGTAGGAAGACATCACTTAGCTACCGTACACTGTGCCTTGACTATGGTCAACAAACACAGCACGAATACTAAGTACTCTACATCCTAAAATGACGGAGGGTTGCGGATGGTTTTTAATAAAACCTTTAACGCTTTGAACTTGATCTCGTTGCGGAATCAAATGGTTTTTAAATGGAGTGTTTTTTAGGCTTTTCTAGTTTTGCTAAAGGGGTCACTCCCGGTGAAGGGATCGTCGGCCCTTTCCTCATCGAATAAGGTGCAGGATATATCATATATACCGCTGTGCAAAGCAAAAACTATAGAAGCAATCAAAAGACAAACCGAGGGTTGTAGCATCTGCTATTTATTGCTAAAGGGGTCACTCCCGGTGAAGGGATCTCGGCCCTTTCCTTATCGAATAATGTGCAGGATGTTCTACAAGGAACACCGCGATGCAAAGCAAGAACTATAGCTACCTGTTTTTGTTTTTGAAATTCGATTCCACAACATCTTTTAGGTTTATTTTCTTTCATTAATCTCATTAATGAATGTCCCATCATTTAATTCCACCTAAACATCACAGATAAATACAACGTACGCTTATGCCATCCGCATTCGCCTCGATGTCCCGTCTGCACCGTTAGGTTAGGTAACTAACGGCAGAGCGGAGCAGGGCTGGCGCGGGTGTAAAATGTAGGGTTCCTAGGCACTCTTGTGAAGGTTCATAAGGCATCAAACATGCCCGGATTAAATTTTAGACGTGCCGAACAACCCAAAGCCGGGATCTTTGCTAGATTATTAGGGTTTAACATGTAATAAGATAACTTTTATCTAAGTGTGAGGGATTACAACCTTTGTAGTCCGCTCCTTCACTTCACAAGCTCCGAGTAGAAGTCCCTTTGACGCGATCCACGATCTCCCGGACTCATGAGAGGCTCCACGACTCGAACGATCCATTCTAGCTTGTCGTAATCCAAATCTCCGATGATCTACCTTGAAGTTGCTTCGACTCAATCTTTCTCACTCAAAAGAGAAGAACACCCTAATCCCAAGGGCTAGATGAGATGAGGATGAGAGAGTAGTGATTTTGCTTTCTTTTTATATCATTTTCTCATATTTTATCATCACTTAAGAAAATCAAGCAAGCTTTTCTTTCAAGAGAGAAGAAGAAGATGATAATGGAAAAAGAATAATGATTATCTTTTTCTTTTGTGATGAATAGAAATATAAAACATATGATTGAATTATTAACCATGGTTAAGGATGATTGGATGAGAACAAGTAGAGAAACAACTAGGGTTAGGGTTTGGTTGAGTTAATAATGTGTCATCACAAAATATCCTAACCTTGACAAAAGAAATAGCTTCTAGAAGGAACTTGAAGCTACTAACCCTAATCAAACCCTAACCTCAATTAATCATCCTTAAACATGTTTAACAATTAATCATATCATGTCACAATAATATATATCACATATATATTATATATTTGCAACAAAAGAAAATAATACAATTAACATATATCGCATATATATCAATGTATCATCCCGCGAGAAAATGAAATAATAAAGTAAGCCAATATTAGTTAATATAATAATATATCATATATATTATTATATATTAAATCATCGAATCAACACTTGATCCGACGATCCGGCTATATCGAATATAACCGACTAATATATCATGTACCGATTTATCGAATCAACACTTGATCCGATGTCCCGGTTCATATCTAAATATCGCGAGAATATAATACGGTATCCCATATCGCATTATTCTCGTTCCTGCGCATATCACATATGTGCCACTACTCTGTTTCGCCTGAGCCAAGAAACCTCTGTGTAGGACTCTAAAGAATCGTCAATACGCCGGTAGCAGGTGATGATCATATCAAACACCCACAAGCTGCAAGCGGTCAGCTAAACGTAACAGCCACCCAGGTATTGAGCGATCAGAAGATCAACAAGCTAGCCTGTCCGTTCTCCTGTGAATCCGATCAGTAACACTCCCGTATAGTCCGGTCTGTTCGTCTGATATGTCGCATATCAAGTCTAGGGGTGGTATACGTCAGACCCCAGTAACCGATAAGTCGTGTCGATGTGTGGCTCATAACGGGTCGAGAAACTACTAGTAACACTTACCAGTAAATCTCTATATCAGCCCTGGCCAGGGACTTCCAGTTATAGCCAATCGAACACAGCACAACATCAACTCCCTATACCGGGAGAGACGAATCCCCTCCTATCGCTCATTGCCTCCATGTGATTCGGGACTGTACCCAAAAGCCACCGTTTTGCACGCCCTTTTGGACGTGGTAAGGTGGAAATCAAAGCACAGTGGGAATCACACAAGACTCCATGACGATCTCGGGTCTACAGACTACCCTGTACCTGTGTCACCGGAGAACTGCCATCTGACGTGTGGTATATCACCATCTGGGAGTTCTCGGTGAGTCCGTCCAGTGTACCCAGTCTCCACTGAGCACCCGTACACCGTCTCTGATGTCTAACACCGATGGATATGGGATCATCCATCGCCCATCATATGGGTCAAGATGTGTATACGCTAGTCTACTCTGGTGTATCGATGCCCTGTCTCGATATACCCTCGACTAGGAACAGTTATAGGATGTACTCATCGACTACCGCGGCCCCACTAGTATGATCTCATCATAGTCCCAGTAGTCGAGTACAGATCCTAAGGGCTTTATCAACATGTGAGAGTAAAACAGTAAACCAATACAAGTCAACATGTTAAGATAAAGTGAAACCAAATAGCATACTATCATGACGAGCAAGAAAGTCTTCTCTATATATAACCAAGCATCCATTATAATATACATCATATGTACAACAATGGCCTCTAGGGCATATACATAACTAACAATCTCCCACTTGCACTAAGGCCAGCTGCTGTAGTATCTCATACCTAGTATCCCGAATAATCTTTCAAACTGTATCTGGGGAATAGCCTTCGTGAATGGATCCGCAGTGTTGTCCTTCGTATCTACTCTCCTGACCTCGATCTCCCGGCGATCAACTATCTCCCTGATCAGGTGATACCGCCTCAGAATATGTCTGGACTTCTGATGGGACCTGGGTTCCTTGGCCAAAGCCACAGCTCCATTGTTATCGCAATACAGAGGTATTGGATGCTCAATGGATGGAACCACACCAAGTTCACTAATGAACTTCTTGATCCAGACAGCCTCTTTGGCAGCATCGTTGGCAGCGATGTATTCAGCCTCCATCGTTGAGTCTGCAACGGTATCCTGTTTGGAACTCTTCCAACATACCGCCCCTCCATTGAGGGTAAAGACAAAACCCGAATGCGACTTAGAGTCGTCCTTATCACTTTGGAAGCTGGAATCGGTAAAGGACTCCACCTGGAGTTCTCCATTACCATACACCAAGAACATCTCCTTAGTCCTTCGTAAGTACTTGAGAATGTTCTTTACAGCTGTCCAATGACTCTCTCCAGGATCTGCTTGATACCGACTCACTACACTTAGTGAGTATGCTACATCGGGTCTGGTACATAGCATCGTATACATGATAGAGCCTACTGCCGAAGCATAGGGTATCCCTTGTATGCGAGCTCTCTCCAAATCAGTCTTGGGAGACATCTCTTTGGAGAGAGTGAGTCCAGAGATCGTGGGTTGGTTCCCACGCTTGGATTCTTCCATACTAAACCTCTTTAGTATGGTGTCAATGTACCTAGATTGGGACAATCCCAGTATCCGTTTAGATCTATCTCTATAGATCATGATTCCCAATATGCAGGAGGCGTCACCTAGATCTTTCATTGAGAATCTCTGTGATAAGAAGAGCTTGACTGATTGCAGCAAAGGAATATCATTTCCTATCAAGAGTATGTCATCCACGTACAATATGAGGAAGACAACTTTACCCTCTGCTACCTTCTTATAGATACAAGGTTCATCTATATTTTTGATGAAGTCAAACTCTTTGACTACAACATCAAAACAGATGTTCCAACTCCGTGATGCTTGCTTTAACCCATAAATGGATTTAAGCAGCTTGCACACCTTTCCGCTGCTCCCACTATCTACGAAGCCCTCTGGCTGAGTCATGTACACGCTCTCTTCTAAATCACCGTTTAGAAAGGCGGTCTTAACATCCATTTGCCAGATTTCGTAGTCATGGTATGCAGCAATGGCAAGTAAGATCCGGATGGACTTAAGCATAGCCACTGGAGAAAAGGTTTCGTCATAGTCCATACCTGGTCTTTGACGAAAACATTTTGCTACAAGTCTAGCTTTGAAAGTCTCAACTTTTCCATCTACACCAAATTTCTTTTTAAAAATCCACTTGCTCCCAATGGGTTTTACCCCTTCAGGAGCATTTTCTAAAATCCACACTTTATTGGTGTACATGGATTCCATCTCAGATCGCATTGCATCCAGCCATTTCACAGAGTCACCACTCGTGATGGCCTGCTCGAAACTAGTGGGTTCATCATCATCCATGATGCAATCCTCGCTTCCACCATCAATGAGAAAACCGTAGTATCTCTCAGGTGGACGAGAAACCCTACTAGATCGGCGGAGAGGCTGGGGTTCGTCGGGTACTATTGAATCTTCTGGTTCCATCAAATCATCAGTTGCAGTTTGTGGTGCTGGAACCTCTTCCAGTTCTACCTCTCTGCCACTAATTTCTTTTGCAAGAAATTCCTTTTCTAAAAAGGTGGCATATTGAGAAATAAACACTCTTTGTTCCTCAGCGTGATAGAAAATATATCCTTGAGAATTCTTAGGATATCCCACAAATTTGCAAAGAACTGATCGTGCCTCGAGTTTGTCTGGATTTTGTCTTTTGACATAGGCCGGACAACCCTATATCTTAACTCGTTTAAAATATGGTCTCTTCCCACTCCATATCTCATATGGTGTGGTAGGTACAGATTTAGACGGAACTAGATTCAATATGTATATGGTTGTCTCAAGCGCATACCCCCAGAAGGAAATAGGTAACTCAGCTTCGCTCATCATAGATCGCACCATATCTAATAGGGTCCGATTCCTTCGTTCCGATACACCGTTGTGCTGTGGTGTATAAGGAGGAGTAAGCTGAGAGAGAATCCCATTCTCTTTTAGATAATCTAGGAACTCACCGCTTAAGTATTCGCCTCCTCGATCAGATCGAAGAATCTTAATACTTTTGCCCGTTTGGTTCTCTACTTCGTGCTTATATTCTCTGAATTTCTCAAAAGCTTCAGACTTGTGTTTCATCAGAAACACATGTCCATATCTAGAGAGATCGTCAGTGAATGTAATGAAGTAGGAAGAACCGTTCCTGGCATGCGTAGACATGGGACCGCATACATCACTATGTACTAGTCCTAAGAGTTCGGTAACTCTTTCTCTGTGTCCACTAAACGGAGCTTTGGTCATTTTTCCTTTGAGACATGAATGGCAAGTATCATAAGATGATAATTCGAACGAATTCAAATAACCATCTCTATGCAACTTAGCCAGTCGTGTCACATTGATATGACCAAGTCTACAATGCCACAAGTAGGATTCGTTCACATCTGAACTTTTCCTCTTGTGTGTGTTTTGTATATTTAGGACTGTATTCTGATTTAGAATGAATATGCCATTATGTAACGAGCCTGATGCAATCAACTTTGATCTAGGAATATGTTCATAACATTATCCTGTACTACAAAATTATATCCCTCTTTACTCAATAAAGAAACTGATATAATGTTGCATATCATGTTCGGTATATAATAGCACTCATTTAGAATCAGTGTATTACGACTTGGTAATACAAGGTGATATTCGCCAACTGCTTTGGCTACAATACTTGCACCGTTCCCTACTTGAACGGAATGATCACCTTTTCCTAGTTCTCTACCTTTTCGCAGCCCATGTAACATTTTACATATGTGGGATCCTGATCCGGTATCTAATACCCAGGACGTAGGGTGAACTGAGAAACAGTTCTCAATAACTAACACACCCGAAGAAGATGCATCAACATGCATTTTCTTTTGGGCGACGTGAGAATCCAGATATTCTCATGTTTCCTGTTCAGTCTTATAACTCTTATAAGAAAGAACGGGTCTGACGTTCCCTTGCACAGTACAATAATCAGGTTCAGTCAATACATCCATATTATTATCTTGATTATGGCCTGAAATGGTCGCTACCTGGAGAGAGAGAGAAGAAAACACTTTAGCGTATGCTCTTGCATGATTAGATTGGTTATTATCTTATCTAATCAGGATGTCTCCCACTGTTTTTATCAAATCTACCTCCAAACCATAAAAGGTAAGATTAGCCGGGATTAATTACACCCTACAATTTCGTCAATCTTTCAGCCAGATCAGTGTCGGTACTTTGAGGGAGGTTCCCCATGCTTTCGCACGGACCTAATTAAAGTAAACCTCGTTTTCCCAGAGGCGTAACCTCGTTAACACTTTTCTAGACACCTACTTGAATGACTAATTGTCCTGTGTAAAACTCTCCCAGGAGTAACACTTACTCGCAGTGGGTATCGGGATCCAACTATCTCATAGGAGGTATGCAATCTCATTGCAAATTTCAACGCTTGAAATTCCCGATAATATTTTGCCCCTAGCGATCTATGACCTTAACTAAGTCAACAAACCATAAATCGCAAGTCAAGTTCAACCCGTACATTTCCTGATTGAATTAAACCCACCCGCACGACCCTTAACTAAGTCAACAAAGCCGTACGAATACCCTAATCCAATCACATCTCATGTTTTAACAGATAAACATTACTTAGCTACCGTACACTATGCCTTAACTAAGTCAACAAACATAGCACGAATACTAAATAATATCTATCTGAAATGACGGAGGGCTACGCAGGTTTTTCAGAAAACCCTGAGCGTAATGAACTTGATATCATCGTAGAATCGAGTAGTTTTTGAAAAGGAGTGTTTTTGAGGCTTTTCTTGTTTCGCTAAAGGGGTCACTCCCGGTGAAGGGATCGTCGGCCCTTTCCTCATCGAATAAGGTGCAGGATATATCATATATACCGCTGTGCAAAGCAAAACACTAAAAGCAATCAAAAGACAAACCGCGTTTTGTAGCATCTGCCAGTTTTGCTAAAGGAGTCACTCCCGGTGAAGGGATCTTCGGCCCTTTCCTCATCGAATAAGGTGCAGGATATATCATATATACCGTTGTGCAAAGCAAAACACTAAAAGCAATCAAAAGACAAACCACGTTTTGTAGCATCTGCCAGTTTTGCTAAAGGAGTCACTCCCGGTGAAGGGATCTCGGTCCTTTCCTTATCGAATAAGGTGCAGGATATATCGTATATATCATTGTGCAAAGCAAAACTGTAGCTACCCTTTTTATTAAGTTTTGATTCTACAACATCTTTAGGTTTCTTTTCTTTTATTAATCTCATTAATAAAAATCCCATCAGCTTATGCTTCCTAAGCATCACAGAAGAAACGAAAGCAGTAATATTTATATATCAGCATATATATATAGTATAAGCATTCGTCTCAGGCAGTAATATGATCTCATCACAGAACATTGCAGCAGAAGAACATATATGAAATATTGGATATACTAGGACGTCCGTGTTTTCAATACGAGCCTGTATAAAACACGGATTCCACGGTCGCGACGAATAGCCAAACCCACATCCCAAGACCCCTACGAGAGCGGCAAGTAACACTGCCAATTCTAGGGTTAGGAGACCCGGTCTCGACTCCTCGAGATGGCCTCCCACTGGACCCTAGAACCCGGTTACTTGTGCTCCCCTCCTTGGGTCTACCTAATGTGGAAAAGTAAATAATATACACTAGTGACAGCAACCGCATCCTGGAAGTGCCCCAAATAAAAGAATATTACATTACAAATGAATTTTACATGAATGAAAATAAATACCCTCATCTCACATAAAACCCCCGGCTATTCTGATCGCGACAATCCAATATAACATATCACAGCAACACATAATATCTCATATCATCAACGTAAGTAAATATGCGCATCCCAATTGTCGTTGACATATAGCAACGAAACCGGCGATATCACATATTACACTTACGGTCACAGAAAAGAAAGTGTAAAACTACAATATTTGGAATCCACAATCACTTTAGACATCATAAATCCGAAATATCACATACTCCGCATTTCATGCCTAACTCTATGAATTCCACATATTGTATCACATTCCAGATAAATATACAGTATTAAACTTTCCGAACAGATAATCAAACACCCAAAATTTCCCAAAGTGCTCAACTCTTGAGCGGAGTTCAAATAATCCCAGAATATGTCACAGTACCGGTGATCCAGCCGTAGAAGGGTCAAGCCAACGCCTCACATGTGGCACGCCGTACTGCCCCAAACCCGAAGGTTCAAATGGCAGTTCAAGACGGTCACATAATCGAGTTAAGGTTTGTTGTCTTCTAGAGGGTCCACCGCTTAACTTGTACAATTTTCCGAAAGATTTAAACCCAATAAAAATTCAACGCTTGAAAGTTTGCCGTGCCGGGAAAAAGTCGGTTAATGATATCCGTTCAACTAGTTTAGCAATTTCTAAATATCCGGAAAGAAATACGAATTTAAAATTTCCGATCGAGTCTACTATTACAAAACAAACCCCAGAATTTTAAACACCTGGAACAGATTAAAAACAACCAGAATAGTCAGCAAGTAGCTACGGTTAAAACCATGAAGCCACGTGTCCTAATCCTACAGCGCCGCCGCGGAACCGCCGCGAGAACCCTCTTTATGCCGCGGATCCACGCTCTGTTGGTCGAATTGTGGGCACGTGTTTCATGGTAATTCTTAGAATTACCTGCTGATTTTTTTACATATTTTTAATTCTGAAAAATCCCAAAATTTAAAAAATTTCCAGAGAGGGGTCCATTTTGTTCGTTTCGGGTTCGATCGGAGTTTTAACTTCGTAAACACATCGCCTAATGCTCTAACCTGGCTCTGATACCACTGTAGGGTTCCTAGGCACTCTTGTGAAGGTTCAAAGGTTCATAAGGCATCAAACATGCCCGGATTAAATTTTAGACGTGCCGAACAACCCAAAGCCGGGATCTTTGCTAGATTATTAGGGTTTAACATGTAATAAGATAACTTTTATCTAAGTGTGAGAGATTACAACCTTTGTAGTCCGCTCCTTCACTTCACAAGCTCCGAGTAGAAGTCCCTTTGCCGCGATCCACGATCTCCCGGACTCATGAGAGGCTCCACGACTCGAACGATCCATTCTAGCTTGTCGTAATCCAAATCTCCGATGATCTACCTTGAAGTTGCTTCGACTCAAGCTTTCTCACTCAAAAGAGAAGAACACCCTAATCCCAAGGGCTAGATGAGATGAGGATGAGAGAGTAGTGATTTTGCTTTCTTTTTATATCATTTTCTCATATTTTATCATCACTTAAGAAAATCAAGCAAGCTTTTCTTTCAAGAGAGAAGAAGAAGATGATAATGGAAAAAGAATAATGATTATCTTTTTCTTTTGTGATGAATAGAAATATAAAACATATGATTGAATTATTAACCATGGTTAAGGATGATTGGATGAGAACAAGTAGAGAAACAACTAGGGCTAGGGTTTGGTTGAGTTAATAATGTGTCATCACAAAATATCCTAACCTTGACAAAAGAAATAGCTTCTAGAAGGAACTTGAAGCTACTAACCCTAATCAAACCCTAACCTCAATTAATCATCCTTAAACATGTTTAACAATTAATCATATCATGTCACAATAATATATATCACATATATATTATATATTTGCAACAAAAGAAAATAATACAATTAACATATATCGCATATATATCAATGTATCATCCCGCGAGAAAATGAAATAATAAAGTAAGCCAATATTAGTTAATATAATAATATATCATATATATTATTATATATTAAATCATCGAATCAACACTTGATCCGACGATCCGGCTATATCGAATATAACCGACTAATATATCATGTACCGATTTATCGAATCAACACTTGATCCGATGTCCCGGTTCATATCTAAATATCGCGAGAATATAATACGGTATCCCATATCGCATTATTCTCGTTCCTGCGCATATCACATATGTGCCACTACTCTGTTTCGCCTGAGCCAAGAAACCTCTGTGTAGGACTCTAAAGAATCGTCAATACGCCGGTAGCAGGTGATGATCATATCAAACACCCACAAGCTGCAAGCGGTCAGCTAAACGTAACAGCCACCCAGGTATTGAGCGATCAGAAGATCAACAAGCTAGCCTGTCCGTTCTCCTGTGAATCCGATCAGTAACACTCCTGTACTGTCCGGTCTGTTCGTCTGATATGTCGCATATCAAGTCTAGGGGTGGTATATGTCAGACCCCAGAAACCGATAAGTCGTGTCGATGTGTGGCTCATAACGGGTTGAGAAACTACTAGTAACACTTACCAGTAAATCTCTATATCATCCCTGGCCAGGGACTTCCAGTTATAGCCAATCGAACACAGCACAACATCAACTCCCTATACCGGGAGAGACGAATCCCCTCCTATCGCTCATTGCCTCCATGTGATTCGGGACTGTACCCAAAAGCCACCGTTTTGCACTCCCTTTTAGACGTGGTAAGGTGGAAATCAAAGCACAGTGGGAATCACACAAGACTCCATGACGATCTCGGGTCTACAGACTACCCTGTACCTGTGTCACCGGAGAACTGCCATCTGACGTGTGGTATATCACCATCTGGGAGTTCTCGGTGAGTCCGTCCAGTGTACCCAGTCTCCACTGAGCACCCGTACACCATCTCTGATGTCTAACACCGATGGATATGGGATCATCCATCGCCCATCATATGGGTCAAGATGCGTATACGCTAGTCTACTCTGGTGTATCGATGCCCTGTCTCGATATACCCTCGACTAGGAACAGTTATAGGATGTACTCATCGACTACCGCGGCCCCACTAGTATGATCTCATCATAGTCCCAGTAGTCGAGTACAGATCCTAAGGGCTTTATCAACATGTGAGAGTAAAACAGTAAACCAATACAAGTCAACATGTTAAGATAAAGTGAAACCAAATAGCATACTATCATGACGAGCAAGAAAGTCTTCTCTATATATAACCAAGCATCCATTATAATATACATCATATGTACAACAATGGCCTCTAGGGCATATACATAACTAACATAAAACATAAGAAACGTCTATATAATATATCATATATAGTATATACAGTATCCATCTGAACAAATCACATGATCACATCACAGATAACGCAGCAGAAAAAATCATATGAAATATTGGATATACTAGGACGTCCGTGTTTTCAATACGAGCCAGTATAAAACACGGATTCCACGGTCGTGATGAATAGCCAATCCCACACCCCTAGACCCCTACGAGAGCGGCAAGCAACCCTACCAATTCTAGAATTATGAGACCCGAACTCGACTCCTCGAGATGGTCTCCCACTGGACCCTAGAACCCGGTTACTTGTGCTCCCCTCCTTGGGTCTATCCTAATGCGGAAAAGTAAATAATATATATCAACGGTGACATCTTTCGCAACCTGGAAGTGCCCAATAAAAGAATATTACATACAAGTTTTTACATGAATGAAAATGAAAAACACTCATCTCACATAAAAAAAACCAGGCTATTCAAACACGACGATCCAATATAATATATCCAGCAACACATAACATCACATGTCATCAACATAAGTAAATATACGCATCCCAATTGTCGTTGACATATAGCAACGAAACCGGCGATATCACATATTACACTTACGGTCGCAGAAAAGGAAGTGTAAAACTACAACAGTTGGAATCCGCAACCTGCATAGACATCGCATGCCTAACCAAATGAATTCTTTAGACATCGCATGCCTAACAATTATAAACCCCGCATTTTAGTCTCATTATCAAAAACACTTTTCAATATCAAGTCGGGAAATTCAACAAGATTCCCGACATCCTGAACGAATGCTCGTCCCAAACTTTAGTAGACGGCCGCACCCCCGATACCGTCGACGAAGTGCACTAAGGCGGAACACCACTGCCGCGAGCACCCGAACGGATGCTTTCGGCGACGGGGTTCTCCTACAGTCACTTGGTCGGGGCTATGGGGCGTGGCTATCTATTAAGTTTACCCGGTGAGTATCCGCGTACGCTACGTGATTGCGACGGACTTTTGATCGCATCAAAATTCCGTAGCAACCGATCAAGTGAGACTAAAGTGCTAGATTTATAACATCCAAATCAGTTATCTCATAACTACTTGTGGATTCCAAATATTGTATCACATTCCAGATAAATAGAAAATGTTAAACTTTCCGATCGAACAATCAAACACCGAAGTTTTCCCGAAACAGCTCAACACATGAAATAAGTTTAAAAAACATTCACTTCATACCACAGTACCTACAGTCCAGCCGTAGAAGGGTAAAGCCAACGCCTCACATGTGGCACGCCGTACTGCCCCAAACCCTAAGGTTCAAATGGCAGTTCAAGACGGTCACATAATCGAGTTAAGGTTTGTTGTCTTCTAGAGGGTCCATCGCGTTACTTGCACTACTTAGAACGTTCTTAAACCACGGAAAAATCCAACACTTGGAAATTTCCCGGCAGGGGAAAAAATGGGTATTTATATCCGGTCGAACTTTTTAACATATTCTAAAATTACCCGGAAAAATTCATAAACAAAGTTAGACAATCCGATCGAATCATCGAGTCCCCAAAACAACCCAGAAAACTCAACTGTTGAGTAGAAATTAAAAATTCCCAGAGAACAGAGGAAACAGATACGGGCATTACTGTGTGAAAAAGAATCCAAAACCTTTACATACGGCCGCGGAACCACCGCCAAAAGCAGGGTTAGGCTGCGGTTCCGCGGCGCTACAGTAAAGTTAGGGCTTCGTTTTCTACAGTTTTCCTTATAATTTCCTGCTATATTTTCTGAGCATTTTTAATTCACAAAAATCCATAGTTTGAAAAATTGTACAGAGAAGGGTGAAATCGGGGGATATCGGGTTCGGTCGGACTTCTAGCTTCGTCTACACTTCGCCTAAAGCTCTAGCTAGGCTCTGATACCACTGTAGGGTTACTAGGCACACCCGAGGTTCTACAACTGATCAACCATGCCAAATTCAAAAATTTATGTGCCGAGAAACCCTATGCAAGATCGTTAACTAGAGGATAGGCGAAAACTAAACAAGTTAACAACTTAACTACAAGTGAAAGGGGTTACAACCTTTGTAGATCCGGTGCTCAACTTCGAAAGCTCCGTGTTGACGTCCCTCCGCTGCGGTCTTCGGAATCCTGGACTCTAGCGATGGTTTCTTCGGAGAAATGATCGGGCTAGGTCGTTGACTTCGATGCCGAAGATGATCTACGTCGAGGAAACTCAAGCTCCATCTTCACTAAGTCATGAAACTTATGAAGATAACACCCTATACAACATGGTAAGTGGTAGAGGATGAAGAAATAGGAAGTGGGTTCACTTTGGATTTGTATTTCTCACTTGATTTCATCACTTGGAAATTTTCAAGAATGGTTTCTTCACTTGAAGAAGAAGATGAAGAAGAAGGAAAAAGATTATCTTTAAAATAATAAATCAAGTGAATCTTATCATAATGCAACCATGGGTGAGGTTAACACATGTAGAGAAAAAACTAGGGTTTAGGTGTAATGGTTAGGTTAAGGAAAAAACAAAATTGTTAAGACTTTCAAAGCTTCATGAAGCTTCAAGAATAAAACAAAGCAAGCCACCATTTTATTTCTTGCCAAAAATAAATAAAGAAAATAAATAAAACAAATAAAACCTAACCATTAACCTAATCATGGTTTAAAGCATACAAGCACCCAAGTTTGCATGTACCATCAAACATGATACAAACTAGTGCACAAAAATATATCACATATACAACTTATGCACATCAAGTGAGAAAATCAATCTTAAGTGAACAAATACTTGTTAATGTAAAGTAATATATCAAATATATAATTATACATTAAATAATTAAATCAACACTTGATTTAATGATCCGATCATACTGCATATAACCGACTAATATCTAGTGTATCAATGTATCGAATCAACACTTGATTCGGTAACCCGGCTATATCTTATATAACCGTCCGATGATACAAATCGCAAGAATAGAATTCTGTATCACATACTGGTATTATTCTCAGTCCCGCACATATCTCATATGCACTCCTATTTCGTTTCTCTTGAGCCAAGAAACCTCTGTGTAGGACTCTAAAGACTCGTCAATACGCCGGCAGTAGGTGATGATCATATCAAACACCCACAAGCCGCAAGCGGTCTGCTAAACGTAACGGCCACCCGGGTATTGAGCGATCAGAAGATCAATGAGCAAGCCCGCTCACACTCCTGTGAATCCAACCAGTAACACTTACCGTACAGTCCGGTCTGTTCGTCTGATATGTCGCATATCTCGCCTACGGGTGGTAAACGTCAGACCCTAATAGCTTGATAAGTCATGCCGATGTAAGGTCCATAACAAGTGTGAAACTACTGATAACTCTTACCAGTATATCACTGCAACCCTGGCCAGGGATTTCCAGTTATGGCCAGTCGAGCAGAGCGCAACATCAACCCCCAATACCGGGAGAGATGAATCCCCTCCTATCGCTCATTGCCTCCATGTGAATCGGGACTGTACCCAAAAACCACCTATTTGCATGACTCAGTAGAGCCGTGATAGGGTGGAAATCAAAGCACGGTAGGAGACACACAAGACTCTATGACGATCTCGGGTCAATAGACTAAGCTGTACCAGTGTCACCAGAGAACTGCCATCTGACGTAAGGTATAATACCATCTGGGAGTTCTCGGCGAGTCCGTTCAGTGTACCGAGTCACCACTGAGCACCCGCATACCATCTCTGATGTCAAACACCAATGGATATGGGATCATCCATCGCCCATCACATGGGTCGAGAAGATATACGCTAGTCCACTACAATATACATCCAATGTACAGTAATGGCCTCTAGGGCATACATATAACTAACACAATCAATACACAATCTCAAACTGTCGTCCTTCTCCTTGACAAACAGACTTGGAGCTCCCCCAAGCGAAACACTCGGACGCATAAGTCCCCCTATCTAGCAACTCTGCAGCTAATCCTTAAGCTCCCTAAGTTCCGTCGGCTCTTCTGGAACAACGTCGGAAAATCTCGCCCAAAAGAAACCCGGTTCAACGAGCCAACTGTGGATCCGGTATCATAAATATAATTCAAGAATCCACGACATCCTCTCCTCTAAAGCCAACTAGCGAAAAAGGATAAAATCAAGCTGTGAGAGGCGGCACCACTTTCCCCTGCACAACGAGAACTGGCTCGCCGGGAAGACAAATCCTGACTGTCTTCTCACGGCAGTCCACAGACGCATATCACATACCTAACCAGTCCATGCCCAGGAGAACGTCAAAATCCAACTGTTGGATATAGTGCCCTCATACTCAATTATTGGATCACAGGCACGTGATTGCAATGATTAAGGGAGGACCTATACCGGTAGGACAGTCTTACTCGAGAGGTTTGTATACTATATGGTTTGTCTTTATCATTGTGTACATGCTTTAGGTGACATTGTAGTTCACTATTACACGTTGATGGAGAATAGTATGCTACCATGGTTTGTCTTTATCATCGTGTACTGCTTTTGGTGACCTTACAGGTCACTATTGCACTTTGATGGAGCCCATAGAATTCTTGCTTGACTACCAGCAGTATGATGGCGATCATATACGTGAGAGTTGGGTAGTCTATAAGCACATCCTTAAAGTGGTCCCTAGTCGTGGGAGTTCTGAGACTGGGCATCGATACTCCATTAGTAGACTGGTGTATACAGTCGAGACCCCGACGAGGGGCGGTGGCCGGTCTCACAAGCCATTGGTGTCAGTTGGATCACCTAAGATGTATACAGGTGCTCATTGGGTTATAAGTACACGGGACAGGACTCGCCGGGAACATGCTAGTTGGTATTATACCTAGCGTCAGATAGCAGTTCCCTGGTGACATATGTACAGGTTAGTTCATCGACCTGAGATCGTCATTTGTCTCGTGTGAGTTCCCACTGTACTTTGATTACTACCCTACCACGGCTCAAAGGAGTCGTGTAAACAGGTTTTAGTTAGGTACAGTCTCGAGCCACATGGAGGCAGTGAGCGGATCGGCAGGTTTTCGTCTCTCCCGGTATTGGGGGTGAGATCGCGCAGTGTCTAGGAGAGCCATTACACGATGTCCTTGGCCAAGGCAGGAGATTTACTGGTAGGTATTCCAGTAGTATCTCAGAGTGTTCTGGGCTACACTCCGACACGACTTGTACCGCTTTTGGGGGTCTGACTTTTACCAACCCCTTAGACCCGACATACGATGCTCATAGACGAACGGACCGGACTGTATGGATATTGTCACTGACAGGCTCAGTAGGGTGTCAGGATGAGTTCGCTCATCGACCTCCCTTTTGGTCAATACTTGGTAGCCCGTTACGTACGGCGAATACCTCTGACGTGCTAGTGGTTAAATCCACAGCCAAAGTATTGACGAGTCTTTAGAATCCCCAACAGACAGTTTCTCAAGTTTCGGGCGAAACGCTGTAGAGGCCGTATGGGTTTATGGCAGGGTTCGAACATACGCGTGCACTTGTGCACGTGTCATGGTTCGGACGGATAATACTAGCGGGCTTTGGTTTAAGCTGGATCCTAGTGTTATACAGTGTAGATTTTCTCTTATTGCATTTGTATTCGGTCGGAATACAAATGCGGGTATGTATATACAGTCGCGGGATTTTCCTGTAATTTATTACGGGATCGCTTTTTGAAGTTGCCAGTTTGCATTCCGTTTCGGCCATTTTTCCTTTGGTCCTTCTTGGCTGAAATTCCTTTGATGGAAGGGGTTCTTTTTGCAAATGTGCAATTAGTAATGGAGGGTGTTTTTTGTGGTGGAGGGTTCATGATGGTTCTAGCATATTATGATTTGTTTTGTTCATCATTACTTGCTTTTTGAGATGGGATTGGTAATGGGTTTTTTGAGTTGGAATTTGGTGTGACATTCTTCATGATGATTCATCATTTTTCTTCCTTGCATTATTCTTTTCCCTCTCCCCTTTTTGAGCATGGCCGGCCACTTCATGAAAGGGGGCTGTCCAATTTTTGAAGGTAGAGATTGATCTCATTTTGCTTGCACAAAATCCTTTAGTTCATCTCCAAAGCTTACTACTCCACCTCCACATCCAAATGGCAACTTCTAACAACCCCTCGAGACATAGCGTTCTACACTAAGTCTACAGCAATCTTAGACACGTCGGCTTGCCAACTTCGTGTCCAAGTTGCCTCGGTTCAGAGGTAGGAGCCCGTAAAAAGACTTCTCGATGTGGCGCCCTTCCGACGAGGAGATCGAGACCGGAGATGCCGCGGGGAGCTTGGGACGGAGGCCGAAAACCGAAGGACTCGAATCGCTCGGTATAGCTCTCTACCCTTTCTCCAGTTAGCTGGTAGTAGGTTAATGGTCTGATCCAGGTTTTATAGTCCGCGGTAGCGCCGGTTTCTAAGTAAAGAAAAGTTTTTTTTTCCGCAATTTGGCCTCGGACAGACGGCCGGGGCGCTACCGTAGACTTACATGGTATCAGAGCCACGCCGTTAACCTTTTCTAGCTTGTTCCAACATAGTTAAAATATCGATCGAACGAATTTTCTAAAAACCGCATTTCCAACCATCAGTTTCTGTCGAAATTTTTTAGTTGTCAAAAAAAATATTTGGTGTATTGCAGAATTTCTTGCAGGGTTTTCTAAGAGTTCTGGAAAAAATTGGTTCACTGTTATCCCTGTAGCGCCGCGGAACCGCGGCAGTACCCACGTTCTGGCCGCGATTCCGCCGCCGAAATGAAGCAACAGTGCACCAAAATTTCCAGATTTGTCCCTGACTTGGAAATATGGTTTTTGGTATATTCTGTTTGGGCTCAGATTTATTTTGAGTGCTACAGTTGTGCTTGGGGCCCACTTCGGAAATTTTTGTCGATCGAAAATTTTAAACATGTTAGTTCACAGTATTTACATTATATCTGCGACCGTGAATGTCATTTGATCGGTAAATCCTGTCTAATTGCTATAGCCCTTTTAGACAGATTTACGAACGTGACATTCACGTTGATGTTCTGTGTTGTGCTGTGATGTTGCGGATTTGTCGTGGTGGATAGCCTGGATGCAATGGTAGTACAGTTTTGTTGTATATGTACATTTGATATTGCGGGGCGAGCGTCTGACATGTGGACTACCGTCACTGCCTGTTTGTATATTATTCTTTTGGGGCACGACCGGGCTGAGGTCGATGTACCCGTTGTATATATTTTATTTTCTGTACTGGGATTACCCTGCGGTGGGGTGCACGGATAGCCGGGTTCTAGAGGGCAACAGGCCCGCATCTCATGGCTTTGAGACGAAGGGGGCTTCACTCTAGAATTGGCGAGCTATTCGCCGCATTCATAGGGGGTACAGGTTTGACCCAAGGAGGGGTGCCCAAGTTGCCAGATTCGATGAAGTGCTGGGTGGTCCATTCACGTTGCTGAAGGGGGCTTCCTCGCTTCAGGTTTTTGTGGTTAACTTTCCGCGCCCGTAGGGGTCTAGGATTTCATTGCACAGGCTATCCACATGACCAGGGGAACGTCGGGTTTCTGTAGCGGCTCTATGAAATCCGGGGATCCCAGATTATCTGTATTGTTCTGTGATGCTTATTACATTTCTGTGATGTTGCATTTTATCACACCTTGAGCGAATATTATATATTGATATATATACTAGTAGATGTTGTATATGTTTTGCATCCACGCTAGTCCAGTCCCCGCTCTGTCGTTAGTTAAGTAACCTAACGGGTGATGACGGGACCCAGTGGCGAATGCGGATGGCATATACGTACATCATTATTTTCGTTCTTTATTGGTGTGATCAATTGATGGGACTGCATTGATTCGGATCAATGCAAGCTAAACAAACATATTCTGATGTTGTTGGAACATTTTTCAAAAAGTTGTTATTGCAAGGACGTTCTCTTTTGTTTTGCACAGTGGTATTCGGTTATGAATATCCAGCACCTCAGTCGACGAAGCAAGGGCCGAGATCCCTTCACCGGGAGTGACCCCTTGGACAGATGTTTAAGTCAGGGGAATAACTTCACTATAGTCGATTGCTTTTTGCTTTGCATCGTGGTATTCAGTTGGAATATCCTGCACCTCATTCTACGGGGAAAGAGCCGAGATCCCTTCACCGGGAGTGACCTCTTTAGCAAAGGTTTTCGTCACTATATTTTTATAAAAAGCTATCCGGTTCCTTCAACGATATCAAGTTCATTACGTTAAAGGTTTTTCGCCAAAAACCATTCGTAGCCCTCCGTCATTTCAGACGGGTAGCACTTAGTATTCATGCTATGTTTGTTGGCCAAAGTCAAAGCATAATGTATGGTAGCTATTTGTTACTTTTCTGTTGCATAGATAGATGCGTTGGTTTGAGACAGTCGTACTGCCTTGTTGGCCAAAGTCAAGGGTAGGTACGGGTGGGTTCAAATTAACCTGGATAATGATGGGTAGGCTTGACATGTGACTTATGATTTGTTGGCCAAAGTCAAGGTCATAAGAGCATGGGGTAAAAATCACATCGGGGGGTTTCTAAAGAAACTGAAACTTGCCAGATATGCGCATACCTTCTGGAGTGTGATAACGTGAGTGGATTCCATCACGTTATCATACGATGATAGTTGGATCCCGATTCACACTGATGAGTTGCTTTACTTCTCGGATGATTCCGACTAATTCTTCTTTCAGGTTTGGAGGAGAATTTGAGGTTACAGTGGGAGGTTTCCTGATTAGATAAATTGATAACCATTCTAATCTAGGTTAGAGTGCATGCAGAGTGTTTCTTTTCTCTCTCTCTTTGGCAGTGACCATGGCCCGACCCTTGACTATGACTCAGTGACCAAGTTAACTGAACCTTCTTCAAACACTGGCTTTTGGATTGTCTGAGTTGCTTACCTCATTGCCACTCCTACTTTTACCCTTTTTCTCCAGAACACCTCGTATTACTAAGAACACCCACTTCCATTGGATAAAACCATCGTATGGTTATATACGAACTCGAAGGAACTTGTTCCAGATTCGAGGATGGTTCCAGTTCTGGAGAAAACGAATAGGACTATTCAGTTGTCTTTTCTTTTTACCTTCTCTCAGCTTGCGAGTGCTCCTTGGATTATGACAGTACACCTATTACGCTTATTGGATAGTCTTCTTCCAAACCATAGGCAGGTGCCGAATGGTAGGGAATGAAGAAAACCAATTAGCCTAACGATGGTGTACAGAAGATAATAAGTAAAGACAAATAAAGGGATTAGTAAGAGGGCAAAGTAAATTGCGACTACTATTCACGACCAAACCAAGTATTTCATCGCCACTCCTACTTCACCTTTGTATTTCTCCAGGACACTCTGTGTCACTATGAAGATCCACAGTTTATTGGATACTCCATCGTATGGTTATATACGAACTCGAAGGGACTTGTTCCAGTTCGGGGATGGATTCTGGTTCAGGAAAAATAGGAATAATTATTCAGTTGTCTTTTATCTTCACCTTCTCTTAGGTTACGAGTACTCCTAGGATTAGGAGAGTACACCCATTATGCTTATTGGATAGTCTTCTTCCAAACCATAGGCTGGTGCTGAACGGTAGGGAAGGAAGAAAACCAATTGGCCTAAAGGGGTGTACAGAAGGTAATGACTAAAGACATATAAATGGATTTGGAGAGATGGCAAAGAAATATACGGTTACAGTTGTGAATCTGATAATGGAAGAGGCATTACTAGGAATACCCGGATACCTCTTCGAAACATTTACATGTTTCAGTTTCAGTGTGTACTGTTAAAAGAAAACTGATTTCCCAATTAGTACTTACTCCAGGGTATGTATTTACCAGGTTTGATTCTCACATCTGTATGGTTTTACAGATAATGAGTGGGAGTAAGTTATTGGGAATTGAGTGATCATCCTCATTATATCAGGATTCGTTGTAATTGGTGATATTTGAGGAAATCGCCTGGGTTGTTTGCCGGACAGCAAATATTTGGTTTTGAATATCCGTTGTTATGCACCAATTTCAAATTGATATATCTGTACGTTTATTTTTATAAAGTGAGATATAACTTTTTGAAATTATGTCTTCGACATTTACCTATATCAGTGGATGGTTAGGTAAGGAGCATTAAACAGCGGTGTAATTCTTCTTAACCATAAGTACAGTTTTCAACCTACGACACACAGGGAATGAGTTATTAGACTCAGGAGACTTATACAGAGTATTGTATGTTGTCCAGTGTCCATGAGGACATAGGGGTTGGTACTCGTACTATATTCTGGTTACTTGTGACTTCTCTAGTTCTTAGACATGTGTTTCGTAGAAATGCAAGGTCCAAGTTTTGAGAAGTTATAGGTATATGAATAAAGTAGAGAACCAGGTGTTGCAAGTATCGGGATTCTTCAAATTCTTCAAGGTGATCGAAGATGTAGATACTTGTGTATGGTATTCAGTTAATAGTAATGATTAAAAGAACTTGCTTCTCTTTCAGGTTACTCATAATTGGAAGCACTCCTAAGTTGAGTAATGCTGATCGGCCTCTCTCCATTTAGTTGACATGCACTGGAGACAGCTGCATGATTTGAATCTGGTTCCAATTACATCAGTGCCTATATTTCTATATTGGATATAGATTAGTTCATATCTTAACATTGTTAAGGTACGGGGAGTTGTCCGGCTTATGCTTAAAACCAGACTCTGGATAACTCAAGGCACGTTTCTGTAATGGCTGTTTGTGGGTTGACCCGGGCTATGACGAGGGTTGATTTTCTACCATCTGGAAGATCAATAATGATATTGTTCTTGACTCGCCACAGTTTTAATAAAACTGGATTTTTTCAGATAACAGTAGTGGGAGTATGGTAGAAATGGAAGTGATTCCAGAACCGCAAAAGATTACTGAAAATTTGATAAGAACCTAAACTTTTAATCTGGTTTGACATTCCATTGGCCACTCCGCAGATATGGTGGGTAACCTCAGGCACTCAAGAGGTACTTCGGTAGCCTCAAGGACGGTGACAGAGAGGTTCTTGTTTACCCAGACTTGCCATTGCTGTTGTTCCAGACTGTGAGACCCGGCAGGAGGATGAGTATAGCGTCGTTCTAAACTTTTTTTAGAAGTGTACGTATATATGACTCTGCCAGAGGGTTGTCGTAGTCAGTGGGAGCAACGAAAGCATTGGTGGACAAGTAGCTTATGTCTATTTATGGACTAAAGCAGATATAGCGGAGATAGATCATCTATTTTTGATGTAACAGTCATAGGTTTGACTTCATCAGAATAGGGGATGGATCTGTTAAGAAGGTAGTAGGGTATGATATCCTGGTATTTGGATGACATACACAGAGTAGGAAGTGAAATTCATATACTACGATCGGTTGTACTTTGGTTGTCATACAATGGTTTCTCCATATAAGGATATAGATATAATATCAGACATTCTGGTTACTAGATCTATGGTTTTAGATCTAGATTTGGGTAGTTTTCCCAATCTGGGTACTTAGACAGCATTCTACAGGTGTTTTAGAATGGACGACTCCTGGCACGGTGGTGTACCTGCAGGTGATGGAGTCACCCTCTCTAAAGGTGTCTTACAGACTAAAGGGGAGAGGGATGTACATGATTGGTAGATCACTTGCTTAAGCAATTGAGTCAATCATGAGATGTCAAATACCACACCAGATATTGTTTTTACACTAGATGCAGTAAGTAGATATTAATCCTATCCTGGAGAGACATTCGGAAGCAGTTTTAAAACATAAGTTGATGTTCTAGGGATAAGATAACGGCATCCTCCTTCGGGAGACAGTTATCATTCCAGGCTTCCAAGGTGACATGGGTGACAGAGTGGCTATCAGAGTTATAGTTTTCCCTCTGACGAGGGGCAGTATTTTGGACAGGTGGTCCAAGTGGATACTGAGGGAGGTGTGGCGCAGGATACTGATTAAGTTCGGTTGATGATACAGTCTAAGAAGTTTGGATTTGGAGTTCATATATGAACTAGGTCCCATCAGATATCCAGACATATTCTAAGACAGGTATTGCTCATTTCGGGAGATGGTTTTCTCCGCGAACTTGAGATAAAGAGAGACATAGAATGAAACATTAGGGTGGAACCACTAACTGAGGCTATTCTTCGAACGCAATAGTTTCGCAAACGGGCTTTGTGAGACTGATTAGTAGAGGAGTAGGGTGTTCGGTATCACACGGGCTGTGAGTATGCGACATCGCAATAATTAGCCTTGAGTGCAAGTGGGAGATTGTTGGATATAGTGCCCTCAGAGTCAATTATTGGATCACAGGCACGTGATTGCAATGATTGAGGGAGGACCTATACCGGTAGGACAGTCTTACTCAAGAGGTTTGTATACTATCTGGTTTGTCTTTGTCATCGTGTACATGCTTTAGGTGACATTGTAGTTCCCTATTACACGTTGATGGAGAATAGTATGCTACCATGGTTTGCCTTTATCATCGTGTACTGCTTTAGGTGACCTTACAGGTCACTATTGCACGTTGATGGAGCCCATAGGATTCTTGCTTGACTACCAGCAGTATGATGGCGATCATATACGTGAGAGTTGGGTATTCTATAAGCACATCCTAAAAGTGGTCCCTAGTCATGGGAGTTTCGAGACTGGGCATCGATACTCCATTAGTAGACTAGTGTATACTGTCGAGACCCCGACGAGGGGCTATGGCCGGTCTCACAAGCCATTGGTGTCAATTGGATCACCTAAGATGTATACAGGTACTCATTGGGTTATGAGTACACCGGACAGGACTCGCCGGGAACATGCTAGTTGGTATTATACCTAGCGTCAGATAGCAGTTCCCTGGTGACATGTGTGTTAGTTATATGTATGTCCTAGAGGCCATTACTGTACATTGGATGTATATTGTAGTGGATGCTGGGACATATATAGGTAGGACTTTCTTGCTCGACATGATAGTACGCTATCTAGTTGCTTTTTATCATAACATGTATACTTGCAGTCTCTCTATTACATGTTGATAAAGCCCCTTAGGATGTGTACTCGACTTCCAGGACTATGATGTAGATCATACTAGTGGGGCCTGGGTAGTCAATGAGTACATCCTTTAATGTTCCTAGTCGTGGGAATATCGAGACGGGGCATCGATATTCCAGAGTAGATTAGCGTATATCTTCTCGACCCATGTGATGGGCGATGGATGATCCCATATCCATTGATGTTTGACATCAGAGATGGTATGTTGGTGCTCAGTGGTGTCTGGGTACACTGAACGGACTCGCCGAGAACTCCCAGATGGTATTATACCTCACGTCAGATGGCAGTTCTCTGGTGACACTGGTACATCTTAGTCTGTTGACCCGAGATCGTCATAGAGTCTTGTGTGTCTCCCACTGTGCTTTGATTTCTACCCTACCACGGCTCTACTGAGTCGTGCAAACAGGTGGTTTTTGGGTACAGTCCCGATTCACATGGAGGCAATGAGCGATAGGAGGGGATTCGTCTCTCCCGGTATTGGGGGTGGATGTTGTGCTATGCTCGACTGGCCATAACCGGAAATCCCTGGCCAGGGTTGCAGTGATATATTGGTAAGAGTTATCAGTAGTTTCACGATTGTTATGGACCTCATGTCAGCATGACTTATCAAGCTATTGGGGTCTGACGTTTACCACCCCTAGGCGAGATATGCGACATATCAGACGAACAGACCGAACTGTACGGTAAGTGTTACTGGTTGGATTCATAGGAGTGTGAGCGGGCTTGCTCGTCGATCTTCTGATCGCTCAATACCCAGGTGGCCGTTACGTTTAGCAGACCGCTTGCGGCTTGTGGGTGTTTGATATGATCATCACCTGCTGCCGGCGTATTGATGAGTCTTTAGAGTCCTACACAGAGGTTTCCTGGCTCAAGCGAAACGAAATAGGAGCGCATATGAGATATGTGCGGGACCGAGAATAATGCGTGTATGTGATACCGTATTCTATTCTCGCGATGAATGTATCGATTGGTTGTATGCGATATAACCTAGTTATCGAATCGAGGATTGATTCGATAAGTCGATACATCGGATATTAGCCGGTCATATGCGATATGACCGGATCGTTAAATCAAGTGTTGATTTAATGATTTATTGTATAATTATATATTTGATATATTACTTTTCATTAACTAGTATTTGTTCACTTAAGATGGATTTTCTCACTTGATGTGCACATTGTGTATATGATATAGTTTTGTGCACTAGTTTGTATCATGTTTGATGATACATGCAAACTTAGGTGTGTGTGTGTGCTTTAAACTATGATTAGGTTAATGGTTAGGGTTTGTTTTATTTATTTATTTATTTATTTATTTATTCTTTCAGCAAGAAAAGAAATGGTTGCTTCTTTTGGATTTACTTTGAAGCTTCATGAAGCTTTGAAAAGTTCAACCATTTTTGTTTCTTTTGCCTAACCTAACCATTCACCTAACCCTAGTTTATTCTCTACACTTAACTATGGTTGCTTTTTGATAACCATCACTTGTTTTTTCTATTATTGATAATTCTTTTCCATTCTTCTTCTTCATCTTCTTCATGAAGAGAAAAAGAGAACCTTTGCTTGAAATTTCTAAGTGATGATTCCAAGTGAGAAATCAAAATCTAAAGTCAACCCACTTCCTATTTCTTCATCCTCTACCACTTGCCATATAGTAGAGTGTGTTATCTTCACAAGTTTCATGATTTAGGGAAGGTGGAGCTTGAGTTTGAGTTGCCTCGACGTAGATCATCTTCGGCATCGAAGTCGACGACCTAGCCTGATCAATTCCTCGACGAAACCATCGCTAGAGTCCGGGATCCGATGATCGCAGCGGAGGGACGTCAACGCGGAGCTATGGAGGTGGAGGACCGGATCTACAAAGGTTGTAGTCACTTTCCCTTTTAATTAAAGTTGTTAACTTGCATTGCATCGCCTTACCTCTAGTAACGATCTAGGTTAGGGTCACTTGGTACATAGAAAAATTTTGAATTGGCCATGTTTGATCACTTGTAGCACCTCATGGGTGTGCCTAGGGACCATACAGTGGTATCAAAGCCTAGCTAGAGCCTTAGGCGTGTAGGGTTCCTAGGCACACTAATGAGGTCTCACAACCTATCAAACATGCCCAATTTAAATTTTTCATGTGCCTACAAACCCTAATACGGATCGTTAACTAGTTGTATAGGCGATGCAATGCAAGTTAACAACTTTAACTAAAGGAAAGGGGCTACAACCTTTGTAAATCCGGTCCTCCACCTCTCCAGCTCCGTGATGACGTCCCTCCGCTGTACCCATCGGAATCCTAGACTCTCACAGTGGTTTCAACGGAGAAAAGATCGAGCTAGGTCGCCGACTTCGATGCCGAAGATGATCTACGTCGAGGCAACTCAAGATCAAACTCCAACTTCACCAAGTCATGAAACTTATGAAGAAAACACCCTATACTACTTGGCAAGTGGTAGAGGATGAATAAATAGTAAGTGGGTTCACTTTAGAATTGGATTTCTCACTCTTTTTCTCAAGTTGCCATTGATGGAGGCAAGCTTTTTCTTCTTGTTGAAGATGAAGAAGAAAAAGAAAAAGAATATGATAAGTATTTTTCAAAAGGGAAATAAAATGAATACTTATCATATACCAACCATGGTTAGGTGTAAAGAATAAACTATGGTTAGTTTGAATGGTTAGGGTTAAGCATGAAGACAAAATGGTCACTTAGTCTAAGTTTCATGAAGCTTCAACAACAAACAAAGAAAGCCACCATTTTTTCTCTTTTTCTTTTCAAAAAGAATAATAAATAAATAAATAGATAATAAAATGAAAACCCTAACCATTACACAACCATGGTTTAATCTTTACACAAACTCAAGTTAGCATGTATCATCAAACATGATACAATCAAGTGCACAAAAGTATATCACATATACAACTTGTGTATTTCAAGTGAGAAAATCCAGTTAAAGTGAACTAATATTAGTCAATGCAAAGTAATATATCAAATATATAATTATGCATTAAATCATTAAATCAATACTTGATTTAACGATCCGGTCATATCGCATATAACAGACTAATATCCAATGTATCGGCTTATCGAATCAATCCTTGATTCGATAACTAGGCTATATCGTATACAACCAATCGATACATTCATCGCGAGAATAGAATATGGTATCACATAATCGCATTATTCCCGGTCCCGCACATATCTCATATGCGCTCCTATTTCGTTTCGCTTGAGCCAGGAAACCTCTGTGTAGGACTCTAAAGACTCATCAATCGCCGGCAGCAGGTGATGATCATATCAAACACCCACAAGCCGCAAGCGGTCTGCTAAACGTAACGGCCACCCGGGTATTGAGCGATCAGAAGATCGATGAGCAAGCCCGCTCACACTCCTGTGAATCCAACCAGTAATACTTACCGTACAGTTCGGTCTGTTCGTCTGATATGTCGCATATCTCGCCTAGGGGTGGTAAACGTCAGACCCCAATAGCTTGATAAGTCATGCTGACATGAGGTCCATAACAATCGTGAAACTACTGATAACTCTTACCAGTATATCACTGCAACCCTGGCCAGGGATTTCCTGTTATGGCCAGTCGAGCATAGCGCAACATCCACCCCCAATACCGGGAGAGACGAATCCCCTCCTATCGCTCATCGCCTCCATGTGAATCGGGACTTTACCCAAAAACCACCTGTTTGCACGACTCGGTAGAGCTGTGGCAAGGTGGAAATCAAAGCACGGTGGGAGACACACAAGACTCTATGACGATCTTGTTAGTCTACGCTAGCGCCCCGGCAGTCTACAGACGCCAAAATGCGGAACAAAACTTTTAAACTGGCGCTATCGTATACTTTAACCCGGATCTGCCATTATTGCTAAACTAACAAACTGTAAAGAGTGTAGAAAGATTGTACCGAACGATCCGAGTCCTTCGTTCTTCAACCATCATCCCACGCTCCGTTGCGGCTGCTCCGATCTCGTCGATCTCCGATCTCCTCGTCGAGGTGGCACCACATGATCGGTTCTTTAAACGGGCTCCCGCCTCTGACTCGACGCAACTCGATCGTCAAGTTTGCCAAAAGAGACGACCAAGAATGATGTAGAGAATGAGTAGATGACTTTGTCTCACTTCGTCCAAATCCGTGGACGATCGGTTAATGAAGTTGCCGAAGGAATCGGGTGATGGAATGAAATGGACTGTGAAATTCCATACACCGATAAAACCTATCATAATCTTTTCTCTCTAAAATGAAATCAACAAGTGAAGTGAGGAGGAGAGAGAAGGCCGGCCTCTTTATATGATGGAGGGAGGTGACCGTAGGAGGAGGGAGGTGACCATAAGCAAAAGCTTCTCACTTCAAAATATCAAGAAGAAATATCCTTAGCTAAACAAAACTCATTAATGAAAACCATGAGTCACTTAAACACCTCATCTAGCTATTAATGAAACCATTAATGCACTAATGAGTCATATGCCTCATCATCACTTCTAGAAGCTTCTAGAATGATGACTCACTCATATCAGAAGAAAAGATAAATCCGTCTTTAACCGAATGTTAAAAGACGGCTGATAGAAAACTGGAAACTGGCAACTTCCAAAAGTGATCCTGAAACGACTTTCAGGATAACCCCGAAACTGTATAAATATACCCGCATTTGTATTACGACCGAATACAAATGCAACTGAGACAAAGATATTATACCTACTCAATATAATACTCGAATCCGGCTTAAACCAAAGCCGACCAGTATTATCTGCCCGAAAAATAACACGTGTGTAAATGCACGTGCATTTTCCGAACCCTGCCATAAAACCATACGGCCTCTACAACGTTTCTCCCGAACTTGGGAAACTGTCTGTGGGGGACTCTAATGACTCGTCAGCACCCTGGCAGTGGGTTTAACCACAAACCGTCAGCGGCACTAGCAATGCGTAACGGCTGCCCATGGACTGACCTCAAGGGAGGCCGAGGAGCGAACTCAAGGGAGACCGATGAGCGAACTCCTCCGAAAACCCTACTGAGCCTAACAGTGACAATGTATATACAGTCCGGTCCGTTCGTCAATGAGTATCGCATATCTGCCTAGGGGGCTAGTAACGTCAGACCCCCAATAGCAGTATAAGTCGTGTCGAAGTGAAGCCCAATAACACCCTGAGATACTACTGGAGTACCTACCAGTAAATCTCCTGCCATGGCCATGGACTTTGTGTAATGGCTCTCCTAGACACAGCACGACCTCGCCCCCAATACCGGGAGAGACGAATCCCCTGCCGATCCGCTCACGTGCCTCCATATGGCTCGGGACTGTACCCAAAAACTACCTGTTTGCACGACTCCTTTGAGCCGTGGTAGGGTAGAAATCAAAGCACAGTGGGAACTCACACGAGACAAATGACGACCTCAGGTCGATGAACTAACCTGTACACATGTCACCTGGGAACTGCTATCTGACGGTAGATATAATACTAACTAGCAGATTCCCGGCGAGTCCTGTCCGGTGTACTCATAACCCAATGAGCACCTGTATACATCTTAGGTGATCCAACTGACACCAGTGGCTTGTGAGACCGGCCACCGCCCCTCGTCGGGGTCTCGACTGTACACACTAGTCTACTCCGGAGTATCGATGCCCTGTCTCGAAACTCCCACGACTAGGGACCACAATTAAGGATATGCATATAAACTACCCAACTCTCACGTATATGATCGCCATCATACTGTTGGTAGTAAAGCAAGATCCTAAGGGCTCTATCAAAGTGTAACATGCAATCAGTCACCTGAACATGTACACGACTGATAAAGGCAAACCAGATAGCATACTATCATCTTGAGTAAGACTGTCCTACCGGGATATGTCCTCCGCAATCATTGCAATCACGTACCTGCGATCCAATAATTGACTATGAGGGCACTATCTCCAACAATCTCCCACTTGCACTCAAGGCTAATATTGCGATGTCGACTACTCACAGCCCGTGTGAAACCGAACATCCAACTCCTCTACTAATCAGTTTCACAAAGCCCGTTTGTAAAACTATTGTGTTCGAGAAATAGCCTCAGTGAGTGGATCCGCCTAGATGTTTCTTTCTATATCTCTCTTAATCTCAAGTTCGCGGAGAAATCCATCTCCCGAATCGAGTAATACCTGTCTTAGAACATGTCTGGATATCTGATGGGACCTTGTTCATAAATGAACTCCAAATCCAAACTTCTTAGACTGTATCGATCACTGAACCTAATCAGTATCGGGCACCAAGCCACCCACAGTATCCTCTTGGATCATCTGTCCATAATACTGTCCCTCTTCGTCAGGGGGAAAAACTATAACTCTGACAATCACTCTGTAATCCACGTCACCTTTGAAGCCTGGAATGATAATCGTCTCCCGAAGGAGGCTGCCGTCATCAAATCCGTAGAATATGCACTTATGTTCTATAACTGCTTCCTTATGTTTCTCCAGGATTGGATTAATACAAACTTATTGCATCTAGTGCAAAACCAACATTTGGTGTGGTACTTGACATCTCATGATTGACTCAATTGCCTAAGCAAGTGATCTGCCAATCATGCACATCCCTCTCCTCTTTAGTCTGTAAGACACCTTTAGAGAGGGTGACTCTATCACCCGCAGGTACACCACCATGCTAGGAGTCAACTATTCCAAAAACCATTAGAATATCTGTCAAAGTACCCACATTGGGAAACTACCCAAATCCATATCTAAAACCATAGATCTAGAAACCAGAATGTCAAATATTATATCCATATCCTGTCTGGAGAAACAACTGTGTAACAACCACAGTACAACCGATCGTAGTATAGGAATTTTACTTCCTACTCTGTGTATGTCATCCAGATATCATGACATCACACCCTACTACCTTCTTAACTGATCCATCCCCTATTCTGATTGAAGTCAAACCCATGACTGTCACATCAAAATTAGATGATCTATCTCCGCTATATCTGCTCAAGTCTATAAATAGATATAAGCATCTTGCCCACTATGCTTCCGCTGCTCCTGCTGACTACGACAACCCTCCTACCGGGTCTCATAACCTAGAACAACAGTAGTGTCAAGTCTGTGTAGATAAGAACCTCCATGTCACCGTCTCTGAGGCTACCGAAGTACCTCTCGGGCGTCTGAGGTTACCTACCATACCTGCGGAGTGGCTATTGGAATGTCAAACCTGATTGAATGTATAGGTCCTATTAAATTTTCCGTAATCGTTTGCGGTTCTGGAATCACTTCCAGTTCTACCATACTCCCACTACTGTTTTCTGAAAAAGATCCATTTTACTAAAACTGTGGCGAGTCAGGAACAATATCACTATTGATCTTCCAAATGGTAGAATATCAACCCTCGTCATAGCCAGGGTCAACCCACAAACAGCCACTACAGAAACGTGCCCTGAGTTATCCAGAGTCTGGTTTTAAGCATAAGCTGGACAACTCCCCGTACCTTAATTTCTTTTAAGGTACGATCCATTCTATATCCAATACAGAAACTTTGGCACTTATTTAATTGGAACCATATTCAATCCATGCATCTGTCTCCGGTGCATATCAACTTAATGGAAAGAGGCTAATCAGCATTACTCAACTTAGGAATCCATCCAATTATGAGTAACCTGAAAGAGAAACACGTTTCTCAAAACCATCACTATCATCTGAATACCAATCACAAGAATCTACATCTTCGATCTCTTTGAAGAATCCTGATACTTGTGATACCTGGTTCTCTACTTTATTCTTATACCCACAACTTCTCAAAACTTAGACCTTATATTTCTACGAAACACTCGTCTAAATACTAGAGAAGTTATAAGTAAATAGAACATAGTACGAGAACCTACCCCTTTGTCCTGATGGACACTGGACAACATACAATACTCTGTATAAGTCCGCTGAGTTAAACAACTCAAAAACCTGTGTGTTGTAGGTGGAAAACTGTACCCTGGAGATTTCCTCAAATATCACCAATTACAACGAATTCCGATATAATGAGGATGATCACCTAATTCCCAATATCTTACTCCCAGTCATCATCTGTAAAACCATACAGATATGAGAATGAAACCTGGTAAATACATACCCTTGGAGTAAGTGTTTAATCGGGAAAACAGTTTTTCCTTTAACAATGCACTGAAACATGAAAATGTTTCGTAGGGGTATCCTGGTATTCATAGCAATGCCTCTTCCATAATCCAATTCATGACTTCAACCGTATATTTTATTGCCATCTCTCCAAATCCCTTTTCTTGTCTTTTGTCGTTACCTTCTGTACACCATCGTTAGGCTAAATGGTTTTCTTCCTTTCCTACCGTTCGGCACCAGCCTATGGTTTGGAAGAAGACTATTTAGTAAGCATAATAGGTGTACCCTCCTAAACCAAGGAGTACTCGCATCTCGAGAGAAGGTGACGATAAAAGACAACTGAATAATACCTTATTCTTTTAAAGGTGAAATAGGAGCGGCGATGAAGTACGCGGTTTTGGTCGTGAATGATATCAGTCGAAATTTACTTTGCCCTCTTTCTAATCCCTTTATTTTGTCTTTACATATTACCTTCTGCACACCCTACTTAGGCTAATTGGTTTTCTTCATTCCCTACCTTTCGGCACCAGCCTATGGTTTGGAATAAGACTATCCAATAAGCGTAATAGGTGTACTCTCCTAAACCAAGGAGCTCTCGCAACCTGAGAGAAGATGATAATAAAAGACAACTGAACAAACCAATTCTATTTCTCCTGAACCTGGATCCATCCCCGAAGAAGTCCCTTCGAGTTCGTATATAACCATACGATGGATCTATCCAATGGAAGTGGATATCCGTAGTAATACGGGTGTTCTGAGAAATCCAAAGGGTAAAAGAAGGAGTGGCAATGACTTATGCAACTCAGACAATCCAAAAGCCAGTATTTTAAGAAGGTTCGGTCAACCTGGTCACTGAGTCATAGTCTAGGGTCGGTCAAAGGTCGCTGCCAAAGAGAGAGAGAGAAAAGAAACACTCTGCGTGCACTCTAACCTAGATCAGAATGGTCATCATTTTATCTAATCCGGAAACCTCCCACTGTCCTGTCAAATTCTCCTCCAAACCTAAAGAAGAATCAATCGGGATCACCCGAAGAGTAAACCAACTCATCAGTGGGAATCAGGATCCAACTCTCATCGCATGATAACGTGATGGAATGCATCCACGTTACTCATACTCCAGAAGGTATGCGCATACTTGGCAAGTTTCAGTTTCTTTAGAAACTCCCGATATAATTTTTGCCCCATGCTCTTATAACCTTGGCTTTGGTCAAAATGTCATAAGTCACATGCCAAGTTCTACCCGTCACTATCTTGTCAATTTGAACCCACCCGCACATGCCCCTGACTTTGGCCAATCGGCAGAACGACTGTCCCAAACTAACTCATCTATCTATGCAACAATTGAATACCCAGCAGCTACCAAACACTATGCCTTAACTTTGGCTAAAATGCATAGCTTGAATACTACTAAATACCCAAAAGAAGTGACGGAGGGCTACGACTGGTTTTTGGCGAAAAACCTTTAGCGTAGTGAACTTGATATCGCTGAAGGAACCTGATAGCTTTTTAAAATATAGTGGCGAAAACCTTTTGCTAAAGAGGTTACTCCCGGTAAAGGGATCTCGGCTCTTTCCTCGTGGAATGAGGTGCAGGATATTCCACTGAATACCTCTATGCAAAGCAACATGTAATCGACTATAGTGAAGTTATTACCCTGACGCAAACTTCTGCCCAAGGGGTCAGTCCCGGTGAAGGGATATCAGCCCTTGCCCCGTCGAATGAGGTGCAGGATATTCCACTGAATACCGCTATGCATAACAAAAGGAAACGTCTTTATAACAACACTTTTTAAATTGTTCCAACAACTGTATACAGGTTTGTTTTACTTTGCGTTGATCAGAATCAACGCAGTCCCATCAATCAATCACACCAGAAAAGAACGAAAATAAAATGTACGTATATGCCATCCGCATTCGTCACTGGGTCCCGTCATCACCCGTTAGGTTACTTAACTAACGACAGAGTGGGGACTGGACTAGCGCGGGTGTAAAACATATACAACATCTAATAGTATATAAGCCAATATACATAATCGCTCCAGGCGTGATAATATGCAACATTACAGAAAAGTAATAAGCATCACAGAACAATACAGATATCTGGGATCCCCGAGTTTCACAGAGCCGCTGCTGAAACTCGACGTTCCCCTGTCGTGTGGATAGCCTGTGCAATGAAACCTAGACCCCTACGGGTGCGGCAAGTTACCCGCCAAAACCTGAAGCGAGGAAGTCCCCCACAGCATAGTGAATGGAACACCCGGCACTTCACGGAATCCGGTAAATTGAGCACCCCTCCTTGGGTCAACCTTTACCCCCTACGAGTGCGGCGAATAGTCTGCCAATTCTGAAGTGGGGTCCCTCTGCCTCTCAAAGACATGAGATGCGGACCCGTTGTTTTCCCGAACCCGGCTATCCGTGCACTCCGTCGCGGGGTAAAACCTAGTACAGTAATGAAAAATAGTACAACAGGTACATCGACCGCAACCTGGTCGTGCCCCAAAAGAATATTATACAACAGGCAGTGACGGCAGTCCACAAGTTGGACGCTCGCCCCGCAATATCAAATGTACAAATAAACTCAAACTGTACTATCATTGCACACTGCTATCCACCACGACAAATCCGCAACATTACAGCACAACACAGAACATCAACGCGAATGTCACGTTCGCAAACCCGTCTAAAAGAACTATAGCAATCAAACGCGGTTTACCGATCAAATGACATTCCCGGTCGGAGATATAATGTAAGCACTGTAAACTAACGTGTTTAAATTTCGATCGACCAAATATCAAAAAGTGGGCCCCACTGCTTACTGGTGAACAGTAACAAAACCTGGGCCAAAATGATACATACCAAAAACCCCAAAATCCAACACTGAACATCCTGACAAAATTTGGGAGCACGTGCTCCCCACGTGGCCGCGGATGCGCGGCCAAAACATGGGTTTGGCCGCCCTTCCGCGGCAGCTTGGAGGGATCACGACCCCAAATTTTGTCGTGGCTCTTAAAAACGCCTGCACGGATTTTTAAGACATCCAGAAATAAATTTTGAGACCATTTAAAATTAACAGAAACTGTCGGGTTGAAATTTTGCAATTTTGGTTTTTCGGTCGGATCGATATTTTAAACGCGTTAGCACAAGTTAGTATAGCAAAATGGTGAGGCTCTGATACCACTGTAAGTCTACGCTAGCGCCCCGGCAGTCTACAGACGCCAAAATGCGGAACAAAACTTTTAAACTGGCGCTATCGTATACTTTAACCCGGATCTGCCATTATTGCTAAACTAACAAACTGTAAAGAGTGTAGAAAGATTGTACCGAACGATCCGAGTCCTTCGTTCTTCAACCATCATCCCACGCGCCGTTGCGGCTGCTCCGATCTCGTCGATCTCCGATCTCCTCGTCGAGGTGGCACCACATGATCGGTTCTTTAAACGGGCTCCCGCCTCTGACTCGAGGCAACTCGATCGTCAAGTTTGCCAAAAGAGACGACCAAGAATGATGTAGAGAATGAGTAGATGACTTTGTCTCACTTCGTCCAAATCCGTGGACGATCGGTTAATGAAGTTGCCGAAAGAATCGGGTGATGGAATGAAATGGACTGTGAAATTCCATACACCGATAAAACCTATCATAATCTTTTCTCTCTAAAATGAAATCAACAAGTGAAGTGAGGAGGAGAGAGAAGGCCGGCCTCTTTATATGATGGAGGGAGGTGACCGTAGGAGGAGGGAGGTGACCACAAGCAAAAGCTTCTCACTTCAAAATATCAAGAAGAAATATCCTTAGCTAAACAAAACTCATTAATGAAAACCATGAGTCACTTAAACACCTCATCTAGCCATTAATGAAACCATTAATGCACTAATGAGTCATATGCCTCATCATCACTTCTAGAAGCTTCTAGAATGATGACTCACTCATATCAGAAGAAAAGATAAATCCGTCTTTAACCGAATGTTAAAAGACGGCTGATAGAAAACTGGAAACTGGCAACTTCCAAAAGTGATCCTGAAACGACTTTCAGGATAACCCCGAAACTGTATAAATATACCCGCATTTGTATTACGACCGAATACAAATGCAACTGAGACAAAGATATTATACCTACTCAATATAATACTCGGATCCGGCTTAAACCAAAGCCGACCAGTATTATCTGCCCGAAAAATAACACGTGCGTAAACGCACGTGCATTTTCCGAACCCTGCCATAAAACCATACGGCCTCTACAACGTTTCGCCCGAACTTGGGAAACTGTCTGTGGGGGACTCTAATGACTCGTCAGCACCCTGGCAGTGGGTTTAACCACAAACCGTCAGCGGCACTAGCAATGCGTAACGGCTGCCCATGGACTGACCTCAAGGGAGGCTGAGGAGCGAACTCAAGGGAGACCGATGAGCGAACTCCTCCGAAAACCCTACTGAGCCTAACAGTGACAATGTATATACAGTCCGGTCCGTTCGTCAATGAGTATCGCATATCTGCCTAGGGGGCTAGTAACGTCAGACCCCCAATAGCAGTATAAGTCGTGTCGGAGTGAAGCCCAATAACACCCTGAGATACTACTGGAGTACCTACCAGTAAATCTCCTGCCATGGCCATGGACTTTGTGTAATGGCTCTCCTAGACACAGCACGACCTCGCCCCCAATACCGGGAGAGACGAATCCCCTGCCGATCCGCTCATGTGCCTCCATATGGCTCGGGACTGTACCCAAAAACTACCTGTTTGCACGACTCCTTTGAGCCGTGGTAGGGTAGAAATCAAACCACAGTGGGAACTCACACGAGACAAATGACGACCTCAGGTCGATGAACTAACCTGTACACATGTCACCTGGGAACTGCTATCTGACGGTAGATATAATACTAACTAGCAGATTCCCGGCGAGTCCTGTCCGGTGTACTCATAACCCAATGAGCACCTGTATACATCTTAGGTGATCCAACTGACACCAGTGGCTTGTGAGACCGGCCACCGCCCCTCGTCGGGGTCTCGACTGTACACACTAGTCTACTCCGGAGTATCGATGCCCTGTCTCGAAACTCCCACGACTAGGGACCACAATTAAGGATATGCATATAAACTACCCAACTCTCACGTATATGATCGCCATCATACTGTTGGTAGTAAAGCAAGATCCTAAGGGCTCTATCAAAGTGTAACATGCAATCAGTCACCTGAACATGTACACGACTGATAAAGGCAAACCAGATAGCATACTATCATCTTGAGTAAGACTGTCCTACCGGGATAGGTCCTCCGCAATCATTGCAATCACGTACCTGCGATCCAATAATTGACTATGAGGGCACTATCTCCAACAGATCTCGGGTCAACAGACTAAGCTGTACCAGTGTCACCAGAGAACTGCCATCTGACATGAGGTATAATACCATCAGGGAGTTCTCGGCGAGTCCGTTCAGTGTACCCAGTCTCCACTAAGCACCCGCATACCATCTCTGATGTCAAACACCAATGGATATGGGATCATCCATCGCCCATCACATGGGTCGAGAAGATATACGCTAGTCTACACTGGAATATCGATGCCCCGTCTCGATATTCCCACGACTAGGAACATTGAAGGATGTACTCATGGACTACCCAGGCCCCACTAGTATGATCTTTATCATAGTCCTGGAAGTCGAGTACACATCCTAAGGGCTTTATCAACATGTAACAGAGAGACAGAAAGTATACATGTTAAGATAAAGAGCAACCAGATAGCGTACTATCATGTCGAGCAAAAAAGTCCTACCTATATATATCCCAGCATCCACTACAATATACATCCAATGTACAGTAATGGCCTCTAGGGCATTCATATAACTAACAATCTCCCACTTGCATTAGGGCCATCTGTAGCAGTAGTTGTAGTATCTAATATTCAACCATCCCATATAAGTCTCTCTCTGGGAAAAAGCCTTTGTGAGTGGATCTGCCGTGTTGTCCTCTGAGTCTACTCTCCTTACCTCGATCACCCTGGAGATCAACTATCTCCATGATCAGGTGATGCTGCCTCAGAATATGTCTGGGTCACTGATGGGATCATGGTTCCTTGGCCAAAGCCACACTTCCATTGTCACACAATGGTGGGAACCTAGTTCATCTTATGAACTTATATACACCCAAACAGCCTCTTTGGTAGTATCTTTAATAGCGATGTTACCAGCCTTTATCGTCTAGTTTGCCACGGTAACTAGCTTGGAACTCTTCCAACACACCGTCCCTCTACTGAGGGTAAAGACAATGCCTGCGACTGACATTAAGCCGTCTTTATCACCCTGGAACTTTTCCAGTGATTCTCCCCAGGATCGATTGATATGATCTTACTACAGCTAGTGAGAATCCTAACATCCATTTAGATCTATCTCATAGACCCAAGTCCCAGGATTTAGGAGGTATCAACTTTATCCTATATGGAGAATCCATGTGATAAGAGGAGATTGACTGAGCGTAGCATAGGAAACTCTTTTCCTATCAGGAGTATGTTATCCATGTACTCTACGAGGATCATTACCATACTCCATACTACCCTTTTGTACATACAAGGTTCATCTACCATTTTGATGAAGTCAAACTCTTTGACTACCACATCAAAACAGATGTTCCAACTCCGCGATGCCTGCTTTAATCTATAAAGCAACTTGCACACGTTTCCACTGCTCCCACTATTTACGAAGCCCTCTGGCTGTGTTCTTATAGACGTTCTCTTCTAAATCAGTATTTAGAAAAGTAGTCATGGCACCCAACCACCGGATATCATAGTCATGGTATGTAGCAATGGTAAGTAGGATCTGGATGGACTTAAGCATAGTCCCTGGAAAAGGTTTCATCATTATCCACGCTTGGTCGATGACGCAAACCTTCAACAAGTCTAGCTTTGAAAGTCTCAACTTTTCCATCTACACCAAGTAATCTTCTTAAGATATACTTTCTCCTGATGGGGATTTAACCCTTCAGATATCGCAACCAAAGTCCATACTTTGTTGGTGTATATGGATTCCATCTCAGATCGCTAAGCATCCAGCCATTCTTACAGAGTCCCTACTCTCGTCCTTCACTCGATCTTAAGAAAAGGATTTTATCCCAAAGAATTAGCGGACTTGCCTTTTAAAATGTCCATACTCTCGATGACCTGCTCGATACTAGTTGGGTCATCATCTCATGATGCATTCCTCGCTCCCACTGTCATCGAGAAACCGAAGTATCTCTCAAGCAGATGAGGAACCCTACTAAATCGGCGGAGAGGCTGAGGTTCGTCGGGGACTATTGAATCCTTTGGTTCTATCAAATCATCAACTGCAGTTATGTATAGATGGAACCTTTCCAGTTCTACAGAACTGACCTTGTCTCGATCTTGTCCGGATTTTGCTTTTGACATAGGCCGGACAATCCTAAATCTTTACTTACTTAAGAGATAGGCTCTTCCCTTACCATATCTTATATGGAGTGGTAGGCACTGATTTGAATTGAACCCTATTCAATAGGTATGCAACTTCATAAGTGCATAACTCCCTAAAAGAAACAGGTAACTCAGTAATACTCATCATAGAGCACACCATATCATATAGTGTGCTATTGCTCCGCCCTGATACACCGTTGTGATGTGGTGTATTCAGAGGAGTAATACTGAGAGAGAATCTCATTTTCTTTTAGAATAGTCCAGGAATGCCATGCACAAGTATTCTCCTCCCTGATCTTATCATAGGACATAATACTTATACGCGTATTGGTTCTCTACTTCTAACTTAAATTCTGTGAATATCTCAAAAGGTTCGGACTTATGTTTCAACAGGAACATATGACTGAATCTTGAGAGATTATCAGAGAATGTAATGAAGTACAAAGAACCGGTCTTGGCATATGTAGACAGGGGACTTTGCATACATCACTATGTATCAGACCCAAGAGTTTACTAACACTTTCTCTGTTTCTAATAAACAGAGCTATGGTCATCTAATCTTTGTGACATGACTGGCAAGTTTCACAAGATGTAAATTCAAACTGATTTAAATATGCATCTAAAATGTAACTTAAGCTAGTCGGGTCACATTGATATGAACTAGTCTACAATGCCTCAAGAAGGATTCGTTCATATCTGAACTCTTCCTCTTGTGTGTGTTTCGTATACTAGGAACTGTAGTTTGATTTAGAACATCAATGATTTTAGATAACGTGCCTGAACCGATCAACTTTTGATATAGAAAATGTTCAAAACATTATCCAACAATACAAAATTTTATCATTTCTTTACTTGTAAAGAGACTGATAAGATTTTGTATATCAGGTTCGGTATCTAATAACATTCGTTCAGAATCAATGTACTGGTAATACAGGGTGACAGTGACCAACAGACTTGGCTACAACACTTGCCCCGTATTCTGTCTCATGAAACTTATCACCCGTTCTCAGTTTTCTACCTTTTTGTAGCCCTATGTAAATGATTACATATCTGGGATCCTTATCCGGTATCAAATACCCAGGATGCAGAGGATACGGAGAAACAGTTCTTTGTAAAGAACACACCCGAAGGAGATGCATCTCATGCACTTTCTTCGTTTGGGCGGCATGGGAATCCTGGTATTCCCCTATTTCCTGCTCTGTCTTATAACAATTATAAGTTGTAGCGGGACCAACGTTCCCCAGCCAAGTATAACAAGCGGGTTCGGTCAATACATCCATATTATTATCTTGATTAAGGTGTGATATGGTCGCTACCTGGAGAGAGAGAAAAGAAAACACTCTGCGTGCGCTCTTGCAAGATTAGATTGGTTATTTATTTTATCTAACCAGGATGGCTCCCACTGTTTTTATCAAATCATCCTTCAAACCCTAAAAGGAAAGACTAGCCGGGATTAATTACACTCTACAAGTTCGCCAATCTTTCAGGCAGGCCAGTGTCGGTACTTTGAGGGAGGTGCCCCGTGCTTTCGCACGGACCTAATTACAGTAAACCTCATTTTCCCAAAGGTGTAACCCCGTTGACGCCTTTCTAGACACCTACTTGATCGGCTAATTGCAAAATGCAAAACTCTCCCAGGAGTAACAATTACTCGCAGTGGGTATCGAGATCCAACTATCATATAGAAGGTATGCAATCTTATTGAAAATTTCAACACTTGAAACTCCCGATAATGGTTTTTACCCCTAGCACCTATGACCTTAACTATGGTCAACAAATCATAAGTACTAGTCAAGTTCTACCTGTCATTTCGTGATTAATTAGACCCACCCACATGACCCTTAACTAAGGTCAACAAAGTCGCGCGACTGTCCTAACTAATAGCATCATATGCGGTTTAGGAAGACATCACTTAGCTACCGTACACTGTGCCTTGACTATGGTCAACAAACACATCACGAATACTAAGTACTCTACTTCCTAAAATGACGGAGGGTTGTGAATGGTTTTTGTGAAAACCTTTAACGCTTTGAACTTGATCTCATTGCGGAATCAAATAGATTTTAAATGGAATGTTTTTGAAGCTTTTCTAGTTTTGCTAAAGGGGTCACTCCCGGTGAAGGGATCGTCGGCCCTTTCCTCGTCGAATGAGGTGTGGGATATATCATATATATCGACAGTGCAAAGCAGAAACTATAGAAGCGATCAAGAGACAAACTGAGGGTTGTAGGATCTGCCAGTTATTGCTAAAGGAGTCACTCCCGGTGAAGGGATCCCGGTCCTTTCCTTATCGAATAAGGTGCAGGATGTTCTATAATGAACACCGCGATGCAAAGCAAGAACTGTAGCTACCTGTTTTTTATTTTGAAATCGATTCCACAACATCTTTTAGGTTTATTTTCTTTCATTAATCTCATTAATGAATATCCCATCATTTTAAGTCCACCTAAACATCACAGATAAATATAACGTACGCTTATGCCATCCGCATTCGCCTCGATATCCCGTCTTCACCGTTAGGTTAGGTAACTAACGCCAGAGCGAGGCAGGGCTAGTGCGGGTGTAAAACATAAGCAACGTCTATATATAATATATCATATATACTATATACAGTGTCTATCTGAACAAATCACATGATCACATCACAGATAACGCAGCAGAAAATATCATATGAAATATTGGATATACTAGGACGTCCGTGTTTTCAATACGAGCCAGTATAAAACAAGGATTCCACGGTCGTGATGAATAGCCAATCCCACACCCCTAGACCCCTACGAGAGCGGCAAGCAACCCTACCAATTCTAAGGTTAGGAGACCCGGACTCGACTCCTCGAGATGGTCTCCCACTGGACCCTATAACCCGGTTACTTGTGCTCCCCTCTTTAGGTCTATCCTAATGCGGAAAAATAAATAATATACAAATGGTGACATCTTCCGCAACCTGGAAGTGCCCCAATAAAAGAATATTACATACAAGTTTTTAAAAGAATGAAAATGGAAAAACACTCATCTCACATTAAAAAAAACCCCGGCTATTCAAACACGACGATCCAATATAACATATCTAGCAACACATAACATCACATGTCATCAACGTAAGTAAATATGCGCATCCCAATTGTCGTTGACATATAGCAACGAAACCGGCGATATCACATATTACACTTACGGTCACAGAAAAGAAAGTGTAAAACTACAACAGTTGGAATCCACAACCTGTTTAGACATCACATGCCTAATCAAATGAATTCCTTAGATATCACATGCCTAACAATTATAAACCCCGCATTTCAGTCTCATTTATCGAAAACACTTTTCAATATGAAGTTGGGCAATTCAAAAGGATTCCCGGCATTCAGATCGAATGCTCGTCGCAAACTTTAGTAGACGGCCACACCCCCGATGCCGTCGACGAAGTGCACCAAGGCAGAACACCGCTGCCGCGAGCACCCGAACGGATGCTTTCGGCGACGGGGTTCTCCTACAGTCACTTGGTCGGGGCTATGGGGTGTAGCTGTCTATTAAGTTTACCCGGCGAGTATCCGCGTACGCTACGTGATTGCAACGGACTATTGATCGTATCAAAATTCCGTGGCAACCGATCAAGTGAGACTAAAGTGCTATGTTTATAACATTCATATTAGTTATCTCATAACTACTTGTGAATTCCAATTATTGTATCACATTCCAGATAAATAGAAAATGTTAAACTTTTCGATCGAACAATCGAACACCCAAGTTTTCCCGAAACAGCTCAACACATGAAATAAGTTTAAAAACATTCACTTCGTGCCTCAGTACCAACGGTCCAGCCGTAGAAGGGTCAAGCCAACGCCTCACATGTGGCACGCCGTACTGCCCCAAACCCTAAGGTTCAAAGGGCAGTTCAAGACGGTCACATAATCAAGTTAAGGTTTGTTGTCTTCTAGAGGGACCATCGCGTTACTTGCACTACTTAGAACGTCATTAAACTACGTAAAAATCCAACACTTGGAAATTTCCCGGCAGGGGAAAAAGTGGGTATTTATATCCGGTCGAACTTTTTAACAGTTTCTAAAATATCCGGAAAAACTTAAACGAAGTTAAATTATCCGATCAAATTAACGAGTCCCCAATAAAACCCTAAAAAATTCAACACTTGAGTGGAATTAAAAAATTCCCATAAAAATTGCCAAGAAAGGACCTAAGAATAAATATATGAAATTTCAGGGACTAAGTCCAAATTTTGGCCGCGGAACCGCCGCAAAACCCCTGGTTTCGCCGCGGTTCCGCGGTCATTTTGAGGACTTAGTGGACCGTACTTCACAGTAATTCTTAGTTTTTCCTGCTTGTTTTTCTGAGTATTTTTAATTCACAAAAATCCACTGTTTTGAAAAATATACAGAGAAGGGTTTTGTCGGGGTTTACGGGTTCGATCGGACTTCTAACTTCGTCTACACTTCGCCTAAAGCTCTAGCTAGGCTCTGATACCACTGTAGGGTTCCTAGGCACACTAATGAGGTCTCACAACCTATCAAACATGCCCAATTTAAATTTTTCATGTGCCTACAAACCCTAATACGGATCGTTAACTAGTTGTATAGGCGATGCAATGCAAGTTAACAACTTTAACTAAAGGAAAGGGGCTACAACCTTTATAGATCCGATCCCCCACCTCTCCAGCTCCGTGATGACGTCCCTCCGCTGTACCCATCGGAATCCTTGACTCTCGCGGTGGTTTCATCGGAGAAAAGATCGGGCTAGGTCGCCGACTTCGATGCCGAAGATGATCTACGTCGAGGCAACTCAAGATCAAACTCCAACTTCACCAAGTCATGAAACTTGTGAAGAAAACATCCTATACTACTTGAAAAGTGGTAGAGGATGAAGAAATAGGAAGTGGGTTCACTTTAGAATTGGATTTCTCACTCTTTTTCTCAGGTTGCCATTGATGGAGGCAAGCTTTTTCTTCTTGTTGAAGATGAAGAAGAAGAAGAAAAAGAATATGATAAGTATTTTTCAAAAGGGAAATAAAATGAATACTTATCATATACCAACCATGGTTAGGTGTAAAGAATAAACTATGGTTAGTTTGAATGGTTAGGGTTAAGCATGAAGACAAAATGGTCACTTAGTCAAAGCTTCATGAAGCTTCAACAACAAACAAAGAAAGACACCATTTTTTCTCTTTTTCTTTTCAAAAAGAATAATAAATAATAAAATGAAAACCCTAACCATTACACAACCATGGTTTAATCTTTACAAAAACTTAAGTTAGCATGTATCATCAAACATGATACAAACAAGTGCACAAAAGTATATCACATATACAACTTGTGTATTTCAAGTGAGAAAATCCATTTAAAGTGAACTAATATTAGTCAATGCAAAGTAATATATCAAATATATAATTATGCATTAAATCATTAAATCAATACTTGATTTAACGATCCGGTCATATCGCATATAACAGACTAATATCCAATGTATCGGCTTATCGAATCAATCCTTGATTCGATAACTAGGCTATATCGCATACAACCAATCGATACATTCATCGTGAGAATAGAATACGGTATCACATACTCGCATTATTCCCGGTCCCGCACATATCTCATATGCCCTCCTATTTCGTTTCGCTTGAGCCAGCAAACCTCTGTGTAAGACTCTAAAGACTCGTCAATACACCGGCAGCAGGTGATGATCATATCAAACACCCACAAGCCGCAAGCGGTCTGCTAAACGTAACGGCCACCCTGGTATTGAGCGATCAGAAGATCGATGAGCAAGCCCGCTCACACTCCTGTGAATCCAACCAGTAACACTTACCGTACAGTCCGGTCTGTTCGTCTGATATTTCGCATATCTCGCCTAGGGGTGGTAAACATCAGACCCCAATAGCTTGATAAGTCATGCTGACATGAGGTCCATAACAATCGTGAAACTACTGATAACTCTTACCAGTATATCACTGCAACCCTGGCCAGGGATTTCCTGTTATGGCCAGTCGAGCATAGCGCAACATCCACCCCCAATACCGGGAGAGACGAATCCCCTCCTATCGCTCATCGCCTCCATGTGAATCGGGAATGTACCCAAAAACCACCTGTTTGCACGACTCAGTAGAGCTGTGGTAGGGTGGAAATCAAAGCACAGTGGGAGATACACAAGACTCTATGACGATCTCGGGTCAACAGACTAAGTTATACCAGTGTCACCAGAGAACTGTCATCTGACGTGAGGTATAATACCATCTGGGAGTTCTCGGCGAGTCCGTTCAGTGTACCCAGTCTCTACTGAGCACCCGCATACCATCTCTGATGTCAAACACCAATAGATATGGGATCATCCATCGCCCATCACATGGGTCGAGAAGATATACACTAGTCTACTCTGGAATATCGATGCCTCGTCTCGATATTCCCACGACTAGGAACATTGAAGGATGTACTCATGGACTACCCAGGCCCCACTAGTATGATCTGCATCATAGTCCTGGAAGTCGAGTACACATCCTAAGGGCTTTATCAACATGTAACAGAGAGACAGAAAGTATACATGTTAAGATAAAGAGCAACCAGATAGCGTACTATCATGTCGAGCAAGAAAGTCATACCTATATATGTCCCAGCATCCACTACAATATACATCCAGTGTACAGTAATGGCCTCTAGGGCATACATATAACTAACAAGGCGATGAGTAGACGAAGTTAGAAACCCGATCGAACCCCGAAACCCTAGATTTCACCCTTCTCTGGACAATTTTCAAAACTGTGGATTTTTGTGAATTAAAAATGCTCAGAATATAGAGCAGGAAATTCTAAGAGTTACTGCAGAAAACGAACCCCTAACTCTACTAAAGCGCCGCGGAACCGCGGCCTTACCCTGCTATTGGCGGCGGTTCCGCGGCCGTATGTACTGATTAGGGATTTATTTTTATACAGAAATGCCCGTATCTGTTTCCTCTGTTCTCTGGGAATTTTTAATCTGCACTCAAGAGTTGAGTTTTCTGGGTTGTATTGGGAGTTCGTAGATTCGATCGGATTGTCTAATTTTGTCTATTTGTTTTTCCGGGTAATTTTAGAATATGTTAAAAAGTTCGACCGGATATAAATACCCACTTTTTTCCCTGCCAGAAAATTTCCAAGTGTTGGATTTTTCCGTGTTTTAAAGACGTTCTAAGTAGTGCAAGTAACGCGATAGACCCTCTAGAAGACAACAAACCTTAACTCGATTATATGACCGTCTTGAACTGCCCTTTGAACCTTAGGGTTTGGGGCAGTACGGCATGCCACATGTGAGGCGTTGGCTTGACCCTTCTACGGCTGGACCGTTGATACTGAGGCATGAAGTGAATGTTTTTAAACTTATTTCATGTGTTGAGTTGTTTCGGGAAAACTTGGGTGTTTGATTGTTCGATCGGAAAGTTTAACATTTTCTATTTATCTGGAATGTGATACAATATTTTGGAATCCACAAGTAGTTATGAGATAACTAATATGAATGTTATAAACATAGCAGTTTGGTCTCAGTTGATCGGTTCCCACGGAAATTTAATGCGATCAAAAGTCTGTCGCAATCACGTAGCGTACGCGGATACTCGCCGGGTAAACTTAATAGACAGCTACACCCCATAGCCCCGACCAAGTGACTGTAGAAGAACCCCGTGGCCAAAAAGAATCCGTTCGGGTGCTCGCGGCAGCGGTGTTCCGCCTTAATGCACTTCGTCGACGGTATCGGGGGTGCGGCCGTCTACTAAAGTTTGCGACGAGCATTCGTTCTGGATGCCGGGAATCTTGTTGAATTGCCCGACTTTATATTGAAAAGTGTTTTCGATATTGAGACTAAAATGCGGGGTTTATAATTGTTAGGCATGCGATGTCTAAGGAATTCATTTGGTTAGGCATGCGATGTCTAAAGAGTTTGCGGATTCCAACTGTTGTAGTTTTACACTTTCTTTTCTGTGACCGTAAGTGTAATATGTGATATCGCCGGTTTCGTTGCTATATGTCAACGACAATTGGGATATGCATGTTTACTTACGTTGATGAAATGTGATGTTATGTGTTGCTGGATATGTTATATTGGATCGTCGTGTTTGAATAGCCGGGGGGTTTTATGTGAGATGAGTGTTTTTTCATTTTCATTCATGTAAAAACTTGTATGTAATATTCTTTTATTGGGGCACTTCCAGGTTACGGAAGATGTCACCATTGATGTATATTATTTACTTTTCCGCATTAGGATAGACCCAAGGAGGGGAGCACAAGTAACCGGGTTCTAGGGTCCAGTGGGAGAACATCTCGAGGAGTCAAGTTCGGGTCTCCTAACCCTAGAATTGGTAGGGTTACTTGCCGCTCTCGTAGGGGCCTAGAGGTGTGGGATTGGCTATTCATCACGACCGTGGAATCCGTGTTTTATACTGGCTCGTATTAAAAACACGGATGTCCTGGTATATCCAATATTTCATATGATATTTTCTGCTGCAATATCTGTGATGTGATCATATGATTTGTTCAGATAGATATTATATATAGTATATATGATATATTATATAGACGTTGCTTATGTTTTACACCCGCGCTAGCCCTGTCCCGCTCTGCCGTTAGTTACCTAACCTAACGGTGCAGACGGAACATCAAGGCGAATGCGGATGGCATAAGCGTACGTTATATTTATCTGTGATGTTTAGGTGGACTTAAATGATGGGACATTCATTAATGAGATTAATGAAAGAAAATAAACCTAAAAGATGTTGTAGAATCAAATTTCAAAATAAAAACAGGTAGCTACAGTTCTTGCTTTGCATCGCGGTGTTCCTTGTAGAACATCCTGCACCTTATTCGATAAGGAAAGGACCGAGATCCCTTCACCAGAAGTGACTCCTTTAGCAATAACTGGCAGATACTACAACCCTTGGTTTGTCTTTTGATTGCATCTATAGTTTATGCTTTGCACAGCGGTATATATGATATATCCTGCACCTTATTCGATGAGGAAAGGACCGACGATCCCTTCACCGGGAGTGACCCCTTAAGCAAAACTAGAAAAGCCTCAAAAACACTCCATTTAAAAACCATTTGATTCTGCAATGAGATCAAGTTCAAAGCGTTAAAGGTTTTATTAAAAACCATCCGCAACCTTCCATCATTTTAAGAAGTAGAGTACTTAGTATTCGTGCTGTGTTTGTTGACCATAGTCAAGGCACAGTGTACGGTAGCTAAGTGATGTCTTCCTACACCGCATATGATGCGATTAGTTAGGACAGTCATGTGACTTTGTTGACCTTAGTTAAGGGTCATGTGGGTGGGTCTAATTAATCACGAAATGATGGGTAGAACTTGACTAGTGCTTATGATTTGTTGACCATAGTTAAGGTCATAGGTACTAGGGGTAAAAACCTTTATCGGGAGTTTCAAGTGTTGAAATTTGCAATGAGATTACATACCTTCTATATGATAGTTGGATCCCGATACCCACTGCGAGTAATTGTTACTCCTGGGAGAGTTTTGCACTTTGCAATTAGCCGATCAAGTAGGTGTCTAGAAAGGTGTCAACGGGGTTACGCCTCTGGGAAAACGAGGTTTACTGTAATTAGGTCCGTGCGAAAGCACGGGGAACCTCCCTCAAAGTACCGACAATGGCCTGGCTGAAAGATTGGCGAACTTGTAGAGTGTAATTAATCCCGGCTAGTCTTTCCTTTTAGGGTTTGAAGGAAGATTTGATAAAAGCAGTGGGAGCCATCCTGATTAGATAAAATAAATAACCAATCTAATCTTGCAAGAGCGCACGCAGAGTGTTTTCTTCTCTCTCCCTCCAGGTAGCGACCATATCACACCTTAATCAAGATAATAATATGGATGTATTGACCAAACCCGCTTGTTATACTGAGCTGGGGAACGTTGGTCCCGCTCCAACTTATAATTGTTATAAGACAGAGCAGGAAATAGAGGAATAGCAGGATTCCCATGCCGCCCAAACGAAGAAAGTGCATGAGATGCATCTCCTTCGGGTGTGTTCATTACAAAGAACTGTTTCTCAGTATCCTTTGCATCCTGGGTATTTAATACCGGATCAGGATCCCAGATATGTAATCTGTTACATTGGGCTACAGAAAGGCAGAGAACTGAGAACGGGTGATAAGTTTCATGAGACAGAAAATGGGGCAAGTGTTGCAGCCAAGTCTATTGGTCACTGTCACCCTGTATTACCAGTACATTGATTCTGAACGAATGTTATTAGATACCGAACCTGATATACAAAATCATATCGTTCTCTTTATTAGTAAAGAAATGATAAAATTTTGTATTGTTGGATAATGTTTTGAACGTTTCCTATATCAAAAGTTGAACGGTTCAGGCACGTTATCTAAAAGCATTGATGTTCTAAATCAAACTACAGTTCTTAGTATACGAAACACACACAAGAGGAAGAGTTCAGAAATGAACGAATCCTTCTTGAGGCATTGTAGACTGGGTCATATCAATGCGACCCGACTGGCTAAAGTTACATTTAAGATGCATATTTAAATCGGTTTGAATTTACATCTTGTGAAACTTGCCAGTCATGTCACAAAGATTAGATGACCATAGCTCCGTTTACTGGAAACAGAGAAAGAGTTAGTAAACTCTTGGAACTGATACATGATGATGTATGTAAGGTCCCCTGTCTATACATGCCAGGACCGGTTCTTTGTACTTCATTACGTTCTCTGATGATCTCTCAAGATTCAGACATATGTTCCTGTTGAAACACAAGTCCGAACCTTTTGAGATATTCACAGAATATAAGTCAGAAGTAGAGAACCAAAACCGGGTATAAGTATTATGTCCTATGATAAGATCAGGGAGGAGAATACTTGTGCATATAATTCCTGGATTATTCTAAAGGAGAATGAGATTCTCTCTCCGTATTACTCCTCTGAATACACCACAGCACAACGGTGTATCAGGACGGAGCAATCGCACCGTATTAGATATGGTGTGCTCTATGATGAGTACTACTGAGTTACCTATTTCCTTTGGGGTTGTGCACTTGAGAAGCTGCATACCTATTGAATTAGGTTCGAATCAAATCAGTGCCTACCACTCCATATAAGATATGGTATAGGAAGAGCCTATCTTTTAAGTAAGTTAAGATTTGGGATTGTCCGGCCTATGTCGAAAGCAAAATCCGGACAAGACCGAGGCAAGGTCGGTTCTGTAGAACTGGAAAAGTTCCAGCTATACAAAACTGCTGATGATTTGATAGAACTAAAGGATTCAATAGTGTTAGTTATATGTATGCCCTAGAGGCCATTACTGTACATTGGATGTATATTGTAGTGGATGCTGGGACATATATAGGTAGGACTTTCTTGCTCGACATGATAGTACGCTATCTGGTTGCTCATTATCTTAACGTGTATACTTTCTGTCTCTCTGTTACATGTTGATAAAGCCCTTAGGATGTGTACTCGACTTCCAGGACTGTGATGCAGATCATACTAGTGGGGCCTGGATAGTCCATGAGTACATCCTTCAATGTTCCTAGTCGAGGGAATATCGAGACGGGGCATCGATATTCCAGAGTAGACTAGCGTATATCTTCTCGACCCATGCGATGGGCGATGGATGATCCCATATCCATTGGTGTTTGACATCAGAGATGGTATACGGGTGCTCAGTGGAGACTGGGTACACTGAACGGACTCGCCGAGAACTCCCAGATGGTATTATACCTCACGTCAGATGGCAGTTCTCTAGTGACACTGGTACAGCTTTGTCTGTTGACCCGAGATCGTCATATAGTCTTATGTGTCTCCCACTGTGCTTTGATTTCCACCCTACCACGGCTCTACTGAGTCGTGCAAACAGGTGGTTTTTGGGTACAGTCCCGATTCACATGGAGGCAATGAGCGATAGGAGGGGATTCGTCTCTCCCGGTATTGGGGGTTGATGTTGCGCTATGCTCGACTGGCCATAACAGGAAATCCCTGGCCAGGGTTGCAGTGACCTACTGGTAAGTGTTATCAGTAGTTTCACACATGTCATGGACTTCACGTCGACATGACTTATCGAGCTACTGGGGTCTGACGTTTACCACCCCTAGGCGAGATATGCGACATATCAGACGAACAGACCTGACTGTACGATAAGTGTTACTGGTTGGATTCACAGGAGTGTGAGCGGGCTTGCTCGTCGATCTTCTGATCGCTCAATACCCGGGTGGCCGTTACGTTTAGCAGACCGCTTGCGGCTTGTGGGTGCTTGACATGATCATCATCTGCTGCCGGCGTATTGACGAGTCTTTAGAGTCCTACACAGAGGTTTCCTAGCTCAGGCGAAACGAAATAGGAGCGCATATGAGATATGTGCAGGACCGAGAATAATGCGTGTATGTGATATCGTATTTCATTCTCGCGATGAATGTATCGATTGGTTATATGCGATATAACCTAGTTATCGAATCAAGGATTGATTCGATAAGCCGATACATAGGATACTGGTCGGTTATATGCGATATGACTGGATTGTTAAATCAAGTGTTGATTTAATGATTTAATGTATAATTATATATTTGATATATTACTTTACATTAACTAGTATTGGTTCACTTTAAGTGGATTTTCTCACTTAATTTGTGCAAGTTGTATATGTGATATATTTTTGTGCACTTGATTGTATCATGTTTGATGATACATGCTTATTTGGTTAAGTGTAAAGAATTAAACCATGGTTAAGTTGTTGATTAGGGTTTTACTTATTCATTTATCTTATTTATTTATTCATTTTGAATAAATTGAAAGATAAATGAATGGTGGCTTGATTTGTTTTTGGTTGAAGCTTCATGAAGCTTTGGCTAAATGACCTTTCTGTTCTCATCCTTAACCCTAACCATTTAAAACTAACCCTAGTCTATTCTCTACACTTAAATAAGGTTAGAATATGATAAGAATCAATTCTTTTTCAATTATTCTTTAACACTTATCATATTCTTTCTTCATCTTCTTCTTCATGAGCAAGAAAGAAAAGCTTGCCTCATCAATGGCAAGTGATGAAATCATGTGAGAAATCCAATTCCAAAGTGAACCCACTTCCTATTTCTTCATCCTATACCTCTTGCCAAGTAGTATAGGGTGTTTCCTTCACAAGTTTCATGACTTAGTGAAGTGGGAGTTTGATCTTGTGATGCCTCGACGTAGATCATCTTCGACATCGAAGCCGACGACCAAGCCCGCCCATTTTTCTGATGAAGCCGATGCTAGAGTCCGAAATCTGATTTGCACAGCGGAGGGACATCATCGCGGAGCTTAGGAAGTGGTGGATCGGATCTACAAAGGTTGTAGCCCCTTTCCTTTTAAGTTGAAGTCGTTAACTTGCATCGCATTGCCTATATATCTAGTTAACGATCCGTATTAGGGTTTCTCGGCACTCGTAAAATTTAAATTAGCCATGTTTGATGCCTTGTGAGACTTCATTAGTGTGCCTAGGAACCCTCCAGTGGTATCAGAGCCTAGCTAGAGCCTTAGGCGATGCGGAGACGGAGTTAGAAGTCCGATTGAACCGAAACCCTAATCGTATTTTGCTCTCTGGACAATTTTGAAAATCGTGGTTTTTTCCAGATTAAAAATATGCAGAAAAAACATCAGGAATATTTAAGAGTTACTGTGAAATTTGACAGCCCAATTCCACTAAGTCGCCGCGGTTCCGCGGCATGAGCATGGCTCGTGCGGCGGTTCCGCGGCCGTACGGCCTCATTATATAAAGAATTTTGCACAGTAATTCTTAGTTTCCAGTGGTGGTTTTCCTGGGAATTTTTAATATTTATTCAAGAGTTGAATTTTCTGGGTTGTATTGGGGACTCGGTGTATCGATCGGATTGTCTAATTCTGTCTGTGTGCCTTTCCGGATAATTTTGGAATATGTTAAAAAGTTCGACCGGATATAGATACCTATTTTTTTCCCCTGCCGGAAAATTTCCAACTGTTGGATTTTTCCGAGGTTTAAGGACGTTCTGAGTAGTGCAAGTAACGCGATGGTCCCTCTAGAAGACAACAAACCTTAACTCGATTATGTGACCGTCTTGAACTGCCCTTTGAACCTTAGGGTTTGGGGCAGTACGGCGTGCCACATGTGAGGCGTTGGCTTGACCCTTCTACGGCTGGACCGTTGGTACTGAGGCATGAAGTGAATGTCTTTGAACTTATTTCATTCAGTTGATCGGGAAAACTTGGGTGTTCAATTGTTCGATCGGAAAGTTTAACATTTTTTATCTTATCCGGAATGTGATACAATAATTGGAATTCACAAGCAGTTATGAGATAACTGAATGAATATTATAAACATAGCAGCTTAGTCTCACTTGATCGGTTGCCACGGAATTTTGATGTGATCAAAATTCCGTCGCAATCACGTAGCATACGCGGATACTCGCCGGGTAAACTTAATAGACAGCCTCACACATAGCCCCGACCAAGTGACTGTAGGAGAACCCCGTCGCCGAAAGCATCCGTTCGGGTGCTCGCGGCAGCGGTGTTCCGCCTTGGTGCACTTCGTCGACGGCATCGGGGGTGCGACTGCCTACTGAAGTTTGCGACGAGCATTCGATCAGGATGTCGGGAATCTTGTTGAATTGCCCGACTTGATATTGAAAAGAGTTTTCGATAATGAGACTAAAATGCGGGGTTTATAATTGTTAGGCATGTGATGTCTAAGTATTTCATTTGATTAGGCATGTGATGTTTAAAGAGGTTGCGGATACCAACTGTTGTAGTTTTACACTTTCTTTTCTGTGACCGTAAGTGTAATATGTGATATCGCCGGTTTCGTTGCTATATGTCAACGACAATTGGGATGCGCATATTTACTTACGTTGATGACATGTGATGTTATGTATTGCTGGATATGTTATATTGGATCGTCGTGTTTGAATAGCCGGGGGGTTTTATGTGAGATGGGTGTTTTTCATTTTCATTCATGTAAAAACTTGTATGTAATATTCTTTTATTGGGGAACTTCAAGGTTGCGGAAGATGTTACCGTTTGTATATTATTTACTTTTCCGCATTAGGATAGACCCAAGGAGGGGAGCACAAGTAACCGGGTTCTGGGGTCCAGTGGGAGACCAACTCGAGGAGTCGAGTCAGGGTCTCCTAACCCTAGAATTGGTAGGGTTGCTTGCCGCTCTCGTAGGGGTCTAGGGATGTGGGATTGGCTATTCATCACGACCGTGGAATCCGTGTTTTATACTGGCTCTATTGAAAACACGGACGTCCTAGTATATCAAATATTTCATATGATATTTTCTGCTGCGTTATATGTGATGTGATCATGTGATGTTCTGTGATAGATATAGTATATAGTATATATGATATATTATATAGACGTTGCTTATGTTTTACACCCGCGCTAGCCCTGCCTCGCTCTGGCGTTAGTTACCTAACCTAACGGTGCAGACGGGACATCGAGGCGAATGCGGATGGCATAAGCGTGCGTTATATTTATCTGTGATGTTTAGGTGGATTTAAATGATGGGATATTCATTAATGAGATTAATGTAAGAAAATAAACCTAATTGATATTGTGGAATTGAATTTCAAAATAAAACAGGTAGCTACAGTTCTTGCTTTGCATCGCGGTGTTCATTATAGAACATCCTGCACCTTATTCGATGAGGAAAGGACCGAGATCCCTTCACCGGGAGTGACTCCTTTAGCAATAACTGGCAGATGCTACACACTCGGTTTGTCTTTTGATCGCTTCTATAGTTTCCGCTTTGCACAGTGATATATATGATATGTCCCGCAGCTCATTCGACGAGGAAAGGGCCGACGATCCTTTCACCGGGAGTGACCCCTTTAGCAAAACTAGAAAAGCTTCGAAAAACATTCCATTTAAAAACCATTTGATTCTGCAACGAGATCAAGTTCAAAGCGTTAAAGGTTTTCATAAAAACCATTTGCAACCCTCCGTCATTTTAGGAAGTAGAGTACTTAGTATTCGTGCTGTGTTTGTTGACCATAGTCAAGGCACAGTGTACGGTAGCTAAGTGATGTCTTCCTACACCGCATATGATGCGATTAGTTAGGACAGTCATGTGACTTTGTTGACCTTAGTTAAGGGTCATGTGGGTGGGTCTAATTAATCACAAAATGACGGGTAGAACTTGACTAGTACTTATGATTTGTTGACCTTAGTTAAGGTCATAAGTGCTAGGGGTAAAAACCATTATCGGGAGTTTCAAGTGTTGAAACTTGCAATGAGATTGCATATCTTCTATGTGATAGTTGGATCCCGATACCCACTGCGAGTAATTGTTACTCCTGGGAGAGTTTTGCACTTTGCAATTAGCCGATCAAGTAGGTGTCTAGAAAGGTGTCAACGGGGTTACGCCTCTGTGAAAACGAGGTTTACTGTAATTAGGTCCGTGCGAAAGCACGGGAAACCTTCCTCAAAGTACCGACACTGGCCTGGCTGAAAGATTGGCGAACTTGTAGAGTGTAATTAATCCCAGCTAGTCTTTCCTTTTAGGGTTTGAAGGAAGATTTGATAAAAAACAGTGGGAGCCATCCTGATTAGATAAAATACATAACCAATCTAATCTTGCAAGAGCGCACGCTGAGTGTTTTCTTCTCTCTCTCTCCAGGTAGCGACCATATCACGCCTTAATCAAGATAATAATATGGATGTATTGACCGAACCCGCTTGTTATACTGAGCTGGGGAAAGTTGGTCCCGCTCCAACTTATAATTGTTATAAGACAGAGCAGGAAATAGGGAATACCAGAATTCCTATGCCGCCCAAACGAAGAAAGTGCATATGATGCATCTCCTTCGGGTGTGTTCATTACAAAGAACTGTTTCTCAGTATTCTCTGAATCCTGGGTATTTGATACCGGGTCAGGATCCCAGATATGTAATCTGTTACATAGGGCTACAAAAAGGTAGAAAAACTGAGAACGGGTGATAAGTTTCATGAGACAGAAAACGGGGCAAGTGTTGCAGCCAAGTCTGTTGGTCACTGTCACCCTGTATTACCAATACATTGATTCTGAACAAATGCTATTAGATACCGAACCTGATATACAAAATCATATCAGTCTCTTTATTAGTAAAGAAATGATAAAATTTTGTATTGATGGATAATGTTTTGAACATTTCCTATATCAAAAGTTGATCGGTTCAGGCACGTTATCTAAAAGCATTGACGTTCTAAATCAAACTACAGTTCTTTAGTATACAGAACACACACAAGAGGAAAAGTTCAGAAACGAACGGATCCTTCTTGAGGTATTGTAGACTAGGTCACATCAATGCGACCCGACTGGCTGAAGTTACATTTTAGATGCATATTTAAATTAGTTTGAATTTACATCTTGTGAAACTTGCCAGTCATGTCACAAAGATTAGATGACCATAGCTCCGCTTACTGAAAACAGAGAAAGAGTTAGTAAACTCTTGGGATTGATGCATGATGATGTATGTAAGGTCTTCTGTCTACACATGCCAGGACTGGTTCTTTATACTTCATTATATTCTCTGATAATCTCTCAAGATTCAGTCACATGTTCCTGTTGAAATATAAGTCCGAACCTTTTGAGGTATTCACATAATATAAGTTAGAAGTAGAGAACCAATAACCGGGTAGAAGTATTATGTCCTATGATGAGATCAGGGAGGAGAATACTTACGCATGGCATTCCTGGACCATTCTAAAGTAGAATGAGATTCTCTTTCCGTATTACTCCTCTGAATACACCACAGCACAACGGTGTATCAGGGCGGAGCAATCACACAATATTAGATATGGTGTGCTCTATGATGAATACTACTGAGTTTCCTATTTCCTTGTAACGATCTAGAAATCGTTTTGTGCTTGTTTCTGTTTTTGGGTGAAATTCGTCGGTATTGTCAGTTTTATACCGATTGCGATCAAACGGCCATATCGAGTTACCAGCACCTAGTTTTGAGAAAATAAAGCTTGTGCGCATACTTTGAGAGTATATGGAACGTTTTGGTGCAATTTGAATTTTTCCCATTTTTAATGTTATTTTAATCCGGCTTGCACATTCTCGGAAATCTTCTCTTTGCTTCTTTTTCTTAAAATTTTCCTAAGTGATCAAAACCACATAGGAGGTGATTGTGTGGCCTAGGATTAAAGGGGAAATAGAAAAGAAAAGAATAGAAAAGAATTGAGAAGAAGATGCATGAATGTGTTGACTTGTGTGTGTGTGCATTGACTTGCATTAAATTGTGGAAATTGCAAGGAAATTGCCTCTCTCTCTCTCTCCCTCACACTTGGCCGAGCTCACCTTCCCCTCTCCTGCCTTGTGCATTTCTTTGCTTCATTTCTTCACAAAATCCCTCACAACTTCTTCAATTCTTCACAAGTTTTCATAAAAATCACATTTTTGTGCATGTTATCTCATTTTCTTGACTTGGAGCATGCAAAGCTTGGTTCTTGGTGTTCTTTTGTGTAGGTAATATTCTCTTACTGCTATTTTAAGTGTTTTTAGTGTAGTTAAGCTTTTTAAATTCTGTTTAGAATGTTAAATTAGGGTTTGGTGTGTAATATCGTATTTTGGTGTCGGATTGTGACTTTTAGAACCTGCTGTGATCTGGGTTGTTTACTGAGAAAATAAACATAGTGAGTGTGTTGTACTAGAGGACCTGGAGCACCACCAGAGAGACGACCCCCATCCCACCGGCCTGGGCCGGCGACAGCAAGAGGAGGGGCCGGCGACGCCGGCCATCTTGTGGAGTTAGGGTTTGGGGTTTTGTCCATAGGTGTCTGCTATGGTTTGGGTTCCTCTGGTCTTGTTGAAATTGTTTAGTTTTCACAGTAGGAAAATCTGGGATCATATGTGCAGTTTCTAGTGTTATGTGTTCGTGCGATACGTGTTACGACACGCGTCGTGCCACTTTCGTAGTTTCGCTCTTAAGTTGTTTTCGTCGTGTCGCTACTTTCGTTAGCCACGATACGAACACTTGAGAGGTGTTTGTGTGTTGTTGTGTCGGTTAGATGTAGCTAGTTTGTATTCGTAGCGGTTATTGATATGTATATTGTTGTTGTTTATATGTTGCAGGTTCGCAGACGAGGACTACGGACACTGCCACAGGGGGATTCAGGTGGTAGATTCATCTAGCTTGGAGTGTGGGTGAGTAGATTTAACATCTACAGGGGAATCGCCCGCATGGCGTTATGCGTCTGGGCTAGAAACCTTTACCTTTGTCGCATATTCTATATCATGTTTAGAATTGCGCATATACCTGACTGCTTAGTGATAGTTGTGATTGGATTAGTATCTTTAGGACACTGCACTATTATTGACGGCTCAGATTGCGAGAGCACTGATTGGATGCCACACACACCGTCAATAATTGCCATGTCATACACGACCATATTTTAGAAATGCTATTGTATGGTTAGGGACATTGTGACTTTTGATACATATTTCCTATTGTTATATTAGACTTGACATGCTAGTTCCTGTTTACCTATAGGATGTTGTATCAGTAGGGTTAGATACATATACACCTAGGGACATGGATACAGGTGTACTTATATTTCATACTTTACCTATACCTGATAGGTATATCATATCAGCATACAGGCAGGTTTACATGTATTCCATGCTTATACCTGAGGGGTATATTACATTATCATATTGGCAGGTGTACTTGTATTTCATACCTATACCTGATAGGTATATTACATCATGATATTGATACTTTCATACTTTATTTATACCTGATAGGTATATCACATCACCATATAGGTAGATACCTATATTTCTGCTTTACGTTTCATGTATTCATTTATTATCTGGTGAATGCTATGCTATTCATTTATACACTTTCATTACAGCTTCATATTGCGTATATTTATTCATGGATTATCGCATTGTTATATGGATTTTTCATGATGTTTTCTGGATTTGGGGACCGTGGTGGTTCATGAAATTATGCATACATTGAACACCCGGCTTTCCTTGAGATGATATTATAGCATCCACCATGAGATTTATCGGTGCGGATATATATATCCTATGCGAGGAGGCGTCGAGAGCCGCATGAGGATACATGGTGGGGCCCGGAGGTACCCCGAAGCTAGAATGTTGTCGGAGTGAGCCGATGTCGCATTGAGGCGATGAGGCCTAGGGGAGCCATACTTTCCGGTGACATTACCAGAGACTCGGCGGATATCAGGGGGATACCGTTGGGAGTCATGTGCGTATCGATACGTCGAGAGGCGAGGGGCAGACAGAGGCACTCGAGCTCTCGTGATAGCGTATGATACGTACTTATCAGTTTTCTGTGTCGATGCTTGACACATTGGTTTTTATGATATTCCTAAATACTCTTGTATATATAACAGGGGATTGAGCCGCTGTTATATATGCCTTTACACCAATATTAGTGGAATGGGACGCTAATATATGTGTACTGCCCTCATCATATTATATATGTCATTATATTTAGGATGTTAGAACTGTGCTGGAGATTTGACTTGAGATTCATGAGATTCATTGGGATTGGATGATGATATCGTACACACTAGAGATGTGAGATCCACTTAGTGTGGTACATATGATATATTGTGAGATATACTGAGATTGTACAGACGAGACATGTGGGATCCACTAGCTGTTGTACATGTGATATAGGTGAGAGATACCTGATATTGTACAGACGAGATATGTGGGATCCACTAGCTGTTGTACATGAGATATATGGGAGATATACAGATATTGTACATACGAGAGATGTAGGATTCACTTACTATTGTACATGAGATATAGGTGAGATATACCTGATACTGTACATACGAGAGATGTGAGATCCACCTACTGTGTACATTCGATACCTATGCGAGACATATTTGATATTGAGTAGTTTGAGGAGATGTGACACTTAGACGATATGAGAGCGGATTTGGTGATTGATTGAGGATTGGGATATTGATTTGTCTAGATGGATTTGATCCTACCACGATGTCAGGATGCCGTGGAAATGACATATTTCACTCCATACCTCATCTTTATATACTTGTGCACTATTCCATGTATTAGGAGTACCTGTGAGAGTACCTCCATGAGAGTTGCACATTTACTTTCTCATATCCCCAGAGCATGATTATTGCATACTGTTGTCACATTATTATTGCAGGACATATTGGTGGTACTTGAGAGTGTACTTTCCATTATTACGTACTCATGACATATTGTAAATTTGAAATGGACATATATTAGATTCATGCTGTACGTTCATTCTCGCGATTACCTGCATATGTTATTTACTATTCACGAGTTGGCAACTCACCCCCGTTGTGCCACAGGTTTTGCTGGAGTTTCCCCAAAGTAGTCAAGGCAAGCTATTCAGCTTTTCAGCTTCACACTCATCTATCATCTTTTGGGTTGCGGATACCACTTCGCCTGTTAGTGTGCAGTTTTGCCAGGTGGGTTTTGTGGTTATCTGAGAGATTGTATTATATTCGTTGTATATTGTACTCTCCATCTATTACCAGATTGTTGTGACTTAGAGACTTGGTGAGGACGGTTTTGTATATTATTGTGGATTGTGGATTTTATACAGTTTCCTTCTTCGTCTCTGATTTCTTCGCTACGGTGTCGTATATCTGTTGTGGTGTTGTTTTCCGCCGTTGGGCGTGGATTTTGCTCCCGTTTGGGATGCTTTATATTATATCTATGTTGTACCCTTTTTTAGGGGCTGGTTTTATAAAGGAGGTGCTGCCAAAATTTTACAGAAAATGTGGACTATTTTAAAGAATTTGGGTTGTGATTTCAAATGTTTACAAAACTTTATATTATCTTTTCCGTATTTTTATGGTTTAGATTTCTGGGTTTTGGCTTTCTTTTACTGCGTTACGTCTGGAGGCGTTGCGTAGTATTAGGGCCATCACGTACCTTTTTGGGTCGTGACAAAGTTGGTATCAGAGCGTGGTTTTACCTTTCGGAGTGTAGGATGACCTGGTATGATGGAGTAGGTAACCTAAGCGGAGTAACGTACTGTGGGTATGTCTGCAGCATACTTACGATGCAGTATTTCGCCTAAAGTGCCTAAGTACAATTTCTTGAGATTCCTTCCTTGATGATTCATATCCTTGAGATTCGATTTCCTTGTTCTTATCGAATCCTATCTCTATTTATAGTCTTGCCATTGATGACTACGGGGACTCAGAGTGATGCAGCGAGAGCCGAGGTCAGGGTTAGCTCGGGTGAGACGAGCACTGACCAGGAGGGCACTCGTATTGCACAGTTGCAGATGGATCAGCCTTCGACTGATCAGCTAGCTAGGCTTGTGACAGAGATGCAGGTTTTGCGCCAGACGATGAGATCATTAGTTGATGCCATTAGAGCGCAGCGACAGGAGGTTGTCACCCCAGTTGGACAGTTGTTCCTTGGGATCAGTGTGCAGCAGTCTGTTACTTACGTAGCATCAGCGGATGTAGCCCCAGTTGACGAGACACGTATTCCAGAGACTTTACGAGTTCCAGGACAGTGGAGGACCCGTGTAGGTGTGCCAGTCCAGGGACAGAGGTTCAGTCGTCGTGATAGGTTTCGTGCACGGCATGGGAGTAGCAGAGGTGTGAGACGAGGACAGTCGTCTAGCTCTTATTCCCAGGATGGTCAGCAGTTTTCTTCCGGATGTTATCGGTGCGGGAGTTTGGATCATCGGGTTAGATTTTGTACTGAGCCACGTAGATGCGAGACAGCTATACCACAGAGTGGAGGATTTCAGCCTGTTGTGGGTAGGAGGCAGACACGAGGGTTTGTTTCTACTCAATCGGACGCCCAGACGTCCAGTGCGGATGTGTCAGGTATCCTTGTTCATGTTCGTTGTTGTACTTGTTGGTTTTTTCGCACTTTGTGCCGTGGTTGGGACGAGGATCGTGTTAGATAGATCAGCCGTTTTGTTTGTGTTAATTTCTGTCAGCGATTCTTTTGTTGCGCGACACGTATTTCAGTCGTATGCCAGTTGGTGAGGAGATTTTGCCGTCATTGGATCCTTCTTGAGATGTTGGATTTGACATTCTCCTGGGCATGGATTGGTTAGCTACGTGTTAGGCGTCTGTGGACTACCGTGTGGAAACAGTCAGGATTTGTTTTCCCGGCGAGTCAGTTCTTGTTGTGCAGGTGGATAGTTGTGCCGCCTTTCACAGCTTGAATTCAGCCTTTTTCGCTAGTCAGTTTTGGAGGAGATGTCGTGGATTCTTGGCGTTCATTCGAGATACCGGAGCCACATTGGGATTGTTGGGCTGGGTACTTTTCGTGCAAGAGTTTTCCGACGACATTCCAGAAGAGTTAGCGAAATTCAAGGAGCTTAAGGATCTGCTGCAGAGTTGTTTGTTGGGAGGTTTGTGTGTCTGAGTGTTTCGCTTTTGGGAGTTCCTAATTCTGTTCGTTCAGGAGGTTGACGACAGTTTGCGGTTGTGGATTGATAGATCGTCAATTGAACCGGCTTGTGGTGCGGTTAGGTATCTGTTACCTTGTTTTGATGATTTCTTCGATCAGCTCCAGAGTGCGAGACTTTTTCTAAGTTTGTTTGGGATCCGGTCATCATTGTTGCGGATTCGGAGTGATGGCATTCCGAATTTTGCTTTTGTGCGTGCTACGGGCAGTTGTGTTTTGGTAGTGTCGTTGGACTTGCCAATGCCCTAGCAGCATTTGTGGATATGATGTACCAGATTTCTTCAGGCCGTTCCTCGACCAGTTATGGTTGTGTTTTGATGACATTCTGGTCATTTTCTTTGTGTCTTGAGGAACAGGAGCAGCTTTTGAGAATTTGTTTTGCAGACATTGGTAGAGCCCAGTTGTTGCTAGTTTCTCGGAGTGTTCCTTCCGGCTTGTTTGTGTTGACTCCTAGGTCTTGTAGTTACGGGAGACGGTTTCGTATGGTTCCGAGGGAGATCGTGACCGTACAGCTTAGACCCAGACTTGTGTTCGGACAGAGTTCCTTTGATGTTGGGTTTAGCAGGTTTTTACCGCCGTTTCGTGCAGGATTACTAGAGTATTGTTGCACCGTTAACTGTAAAGACCAGGTAAGGAGGTTCTTTTCTTTGAACTGAGGCATGTGTGCAGAATTTTCAGCAGTTGGAGATTTGGATAGCAACTGCATCAGTTCTTTGCTTTTGATTCGGAGACCTTGATTTGTGACAAGGTTGTGCTAAGTTAGGGATGCGTTGATGTACCTGATGATTATCGGGTAGAGACGTGAAATCCTAGAGAAAGCACATCAGTCAATTCTCTATGTTCATTCAAGTTCCACCAGCTTTGACGTGACTTATGAGGTAGTTACAGGTGGACAGGAATGTGAAGAGAAATTTCAGGTTTCGTTTCAAGGTGTTTGTTTGGTTTGTTGTTTGCGGCAGTTGGGATCGTCACTCGCCATTGTAGGATACTTCTGGATAGTTGTTATCAGGAGACATTTCAATTGGCAACCTTTAGGTGTAGTCAGGTAGTGTCGATCACCAGTCTGTTTTTCTGACTCAGCTTAGTAGGATTTTTGGACCTCAGCTTGTCTAGAGACTTCGGAGATGTTCTAGTTGGTCTTTTGAGATCCTTTATGTGAGTTAGTTTTCGTTGCTTTAATTTGGCACTTCCGCCCAGATTATAGATTATTCACCCCGTTTACATGGTGTTGATTTTTGGCAAATACCTTCATGACTTTTTCACATGATTCAGCACAGACCATTAGTGTGGACTCGATCTTTTCGTTCACCGGCAGCCATTGGTGTAATGGTTGGGCAGGTGAAGAAATTTCGGTCAAGGGTCTTGCCATCTGTGGAGAGTTTCCTTGGACGTAGCTGTATAGTGAGGGGATCACTTGTGAAGCTGCGAGCGAGATTTGGGAGTTTTGTACTCTTCTCTTTGAAGGTATGCTTGGTGAAATTTTAAATTCGGGGACGAATTTTTATAAGGGGGGGAGATTGTAACGATCTAGAAATCGTTTTGTGCTTGTTTCTGTTTTTGGGTGAAATTCGTCGGTATTGTCAGTTTTATACCGATTGCGATCAAACGGCCATATCGAGTTACCAGCACCTAGTTTTGAGAAAATAAAGCTTGTGCGCATACTTTGAGAGTATATGGAACGTTTTGGTGCAATTTGAATTTTTCCCATTTTTAATGTTATTTTAATCCGGCTTGCACATTCTCGGAAATCTTCTCTTTGCTTCTTTTTCTTAAAATTTTCCTAAGTGATCAAAACCACATAGGAGGTGATTGTGTGGCCTAGGATTAAAGGGGAAATAGAAAAGAAAAGAATAGAAAAGAATTGAGAAGAAGATGCATGAATGTGTTGACTTGTGTGTGTGTGCATTGACTTGCATTAAATTGTGGAAATTGCAAGGAAATTGCCTCTCTCTCTCTCTCCCTCACACTTGGCCGAGCTCACCTTCCCCTCTCCTGCCTTGTGCATTTCTTTGCTTCATTTCTTCACAAAATCCCTCACAACTTCTTCAATTCTTCACAAGTTTTCATAAAAATCACATTTTTGTGCATGTTATCTCATTTTCTTGACTTGGAGCATGCAAAGCTTGGTTCTTGGTGTTCTTTTGTGTAGGTAATATTCTCTTACTGCTATTTTAAGTGTTTTTAGTGTAGTTAAGCTTTTTAAATTCTGTTTAGAATGTTAAATTAGGGTTTGGTGTGTAATATCGTATTTTGGTGTCGGATTGTGACTTTTAGAACCTGTTGTGATCTGGGTTGTTTACTGAGAAAATAAACATAGTGAGTGTGTTGTACTAGAGGACCTGGAGCACCACCAGAGAGACGACCCCCATCCCACCGGCCTGGGCCGGCGACAGCAAGAGGAGGGGCCGGCGACGCCGGCCATCTTGTGGAGTTAGGGTTTGGGGTTTTGTCCATAGGTGTCTGCTAGGGTTTGGGTTCCTCTGGTCTTGTTGAAATTGTTTAGTTTTCACAGTAGGAAAATCTGGGATCATATGTGCAGTTTCTAGTGTTATGTGTTCGTGCGATACGTGTTACGACACGCGTCGTGCCACTTTCGTAGTTTCGCTCTTAAGTTGTTTTCGTCGTGTCGCTACTTTCGTTAGCCACGATACGAACACTTGAGAGGTGTTTGTGTGTTGTTGTGTCGGTTAGATGTAGCTAGTTTGTATTCGTAGCGGTTATTGATATGTATATTGTTGTTGTTTATATGTTGCAGGTTCGCAGACGAGGACTACGGACACTGCCACAGGGGGATTCAGGTGGTAGATTCATCTAGCTTGGAGTGTGGGTGAGTAGATTTAACATCTACAGGGGAATCGCCCGCATGGCGTTATGCGTCTGGGCTAGAAACCTTTACCTTTGTCGCATATTCTATATCATGTTTAGAATTGCGCATATACCTGACTGCTTAGTGATAGTTGTGATTGGATTAGTATCTTTAGGACACTGCACTATTATTGACGGCTCAGATTGCGAGAGCACTGATTGGATGCCACACACACCGTCAATAATTGCCATGTCATACACGACCATATTTTAGAAATGCTATTGTATGGTTAGGGACATTGTGACTTTTGATACATATTTCCTATTGTTATATTAGACTTGACATGCTAGTTCCTGTTTACCTATAGGATGTTGTATCAGTAGGGTTAGATACATATACACCTAGGGACATGGATACAGGTGTACTTATATTTCATACTTTACCTATACCTGATAGGTATATCATATCAGCATACAGGCAGGTTTACATGTATTCCATGCTTATACCTGAGGGGTATATTACATTATCATATTGGCAGGTGTACTTGTATTTCATACCTATACCTGATAGGTATATTACATCATGATATTGATACTTTCATACTTTATTTATACCTGATAGGTATATCACATCACCATATAGGTAGATACCTATATTTCTGCTTTACGTTTCATGTATTCATTTATTATCTGGTGAATGCTATGCTATTCATTTATACACTTTCATTACAGCTTCATATTGCGTATATTTATTCATGGATTATCGCATTGTTATATGGATTTTTCATGATGTTTTCTGGATTTGGGGACCGTGGTGGTTCATGAAATTATGCATACATTGAACACCCGGCTTTCCTTGAGATGATATTATAGCATCCACCATGAGATTTATCGGTGCGGATATATATATCCTATGCGAGGAGGCGTCGAGAGCCGCATGAGGATACATGGTGGGGCCCGGAGGTACCCCGAAGCTAGAATGTTGTCGGAGTGAGCCGATGTCGATTAAGGCGATGAGGCCTAGGGGAGCCATACTTTCCGGTGACATTACCAGAGACTCGGCGGATATCAGGGGGATACCGTTGGGAGTCATGTGCGTATCGATACGTCGAGAGGCGAGGGGCAGACAGAGGCACTCGAGCTCTCGTGATAGCGTATGATACGTACTTATCAGTTTTCTGTGTCGATGCTTGACACATTGGTTTTTATGATATTCCTAAATACTCTTGTATATATAACAGGGGATTGAGCCGCTGTTATATATGCCTTTACACCAATATTAGTGGAATGGGACGCTAATATATGTGTACTGCCCTCATCATATTATATATGTCATTATATTTAGGATGTTAGAACTGTGCTGGAGATTTGACTTGAGATTCATGAGATTCATTGGGATTGGATGATGATATCGTACACACTAGAGATGTGAGATCCACTTAGTGTGGTACATATGATATATTGTGAGATATACTGAGATTGTACAGACGAGACATGTGGGATCCACTAGCTGTTGTACATGTGATATAGGTGAGAGATACCTGATATTGTACAGACGAGATATGTGGGATCCACTAGCTGTTGTACATGAGATATATGGGAGATATACAGATATTGTACATACGAGAGATGTAGGATTCACTTACTATTGTACATGAGATATAGGTGAGATATACCTGATACTGTACATACGAGAGATGTGAGATCCACCTACTGTGTACATTCGATACCTATGCGAGACATATTTGATATTGAGTAGTTTGAGGAGATGTGACACTTAGACGATATGAGAGCGGATTTGGTGATTGATTGAGGATTGGGATATTGATTTGTCTAGATGGATTTGATCCTACCACGATGTCAGGATGCCGTGGAAATGACATATTTCACTCCATACCTCATCTTTATATACTTGTGCACTATTCCATGTATTAGGAGTACCTGTGAGAGTACCTCCATGAGAGTTGCACATTTACTTTCTCATATCCCCAGAGCATGATTATTGCATACTGTTGTCACATTATTATTGCAGGACATATTGGTGGTACTTGAGAGTGTACTTTCCATTATTACGTACTCATGACATATTGTAAATTTGAAATGGACATATATTAGATTCATGCTGTACGTTCATTCTCGCGATTACCTGCATATGTTATTTACTATTCACGAGTTGGCAACTCACCCCCGTTGTGCCACAGGTTTTGCTGGAGTTTCCCCAAAGTAGTCAAGGCAAGCTATTCAGCTTTTCAGCTTCACACTCATCTATCATCTTTTGGGTTGCGGATACCACTTCGCCTGTTAGTGTGCAGTTTTGCCAGGTGGGTTTTGTGGTTATCTGAGAGATTGTATTATATTCGTTGTATATTGTACTCTCCATCTATTACCAGATTGTTGTGACTTAGAGACTTGGTGAGGACGGTTTTGTATATTATTGTGGATTGTGGATTTTATACAGTTTCCTTCTTCGTCTCTGATTTCTTCGCTACGGCGTCGTATATCTGTTGTGGTGTTGTTTTCCGCCGTTGGGCGTGGATTTTGCTCCCGTTTGGGATGCTTTATATTATATCTATGTTGTACCCTTTTTTAGGGGCTGGTTTTATAAAGGAGGTGCTGCCAAAATTTTACAGAAAATGTGGACTATTTTAAAGAATTTGGGTTGTGATTTCAAATGTTTACAAAACTTTATATTATCTTTTCCGTATTTTTATGGTTTAGATTTCTGGGTTTTGGCTTTCTTTTACTGCGTTACGTCTGGAGGCGTTGCGTAGTATTAGGGCCATCACGTACCTTTTTGGGTCGTGACATTCCTTTTGGGAGTTATGCACTTATGAAGTTGCATACCTATTGAATAGGGTTTGATTCAAATCAGTGCCTACCACTCCATATGAGATATGGTATGGGAAGAGCCTATCTCTTAAGTAAGTTAAGATTTGGGATTGTCCGGCCTGTGTCAAAAGCAAAATCCGGACAAGATCGAGGCAATGTCAGTTCCGTAGAACTGGAAAGGTTCCAGCTATACAAACTGCAACTGATGATTTGACAGAACCAAAGGATTCAATAGTCCCCGACGAACCTCAGCCTCTCCGCCGATCTGGTAGGGTTCCTCATCCGCTTGAGAGATACTTTGGTTTCTCAATGACACTGGGAGCGAGGATTGTATCATGGGATGATGACCCAACCAGTTTCGAGCAGGCCATCTAGAGTAGGGACTCTGTAAGAATGGCTGGATGCTTAGCGATCTGAGATGGAATCCATGTACACCAGCAAAGTATGGACTTTAGCTGCTATATCTGAAGGGTTAAATCCCCATCAGGAGCAAGTATATCTTGAGAAGATTACTTGGTGTAGATGAAAAAGTTGAGACTTTCAAAGCTAGACTTTTTAAAGTTTTTCGTTATTGACCAGGCATGGAAAATGATGAAACCTTTTCCAGGGACTATACTTAAGTCCATCCAGATCCTACTTACCATTGCTACATACCATGACTGCGATATCTGGTGGTTGGGTGTCATGACTGCTTTCCTAAATACTGATTTAGAATAGAAAGTCTATAAGTACACAGCCAGAGGGCTTCGTAAATAGTGGGAGCAGCGGAAACATGTGCAAGTTGCTTTATAGGATAAAGCAGGCGTCGCGGAGTTGGAACATCTGTTTTGATGTGGTAGTCAAGGAGTTTGACTTCATCAAAATGGTAGATGAACCTTGTATGTACAAAAGGGTAGTATGGAGTATGGTAATGATCCTCGTAGTGTACGTGGATGACATACTCTTGATAGGAAAGGAGTTTCCTATGCTACGATCGGTCAATCTCCTCTTATCACATGGATTCTCCAATAGGATAAAGATGATACCTCCTAAATCCTGAGATTTGGATCTATGAGATAGATCTAAAGGGATGTTAGGGTTCTCACTAGGTATAGTGAGATTGTATCAATCGATCCTGGGGAGAATCACTGGAAGAGTTCCACACTGATAAGCACGACTGAAAGTCAGTCGCAGGCATTGTCTTTACCCTCGGTAAAGGGACGGTATGTTGGAAGATTTCCAAGCTGGATATCGTGACAAACTAGACGATAAAGGCTGGTAACATCGCTATTTAAGATACTACCAAAGAGGCAGTTTGGGTGTATATCGGTTCATAGGATGAACTAGGTTCCTACCATTGTGTGACAATGGAAGTGCGGCTTTGGCCCAGGAACCCTGGTCCCATCAATGACCCAGACATATTCTGAGGCAGCATCACCTGATCATGGAGATAGATGATCTCCGGGGTGATCGAGGTTAGGAGAGTAGACTAAGAGGACAACACGGTGGATCCACTCACGAAGGCTTTTTCCCAGAGAGAGACTTATATGGGATGGTTGAGTATGTGATACTGCAACCACTGCTACAGATGGCCCTAGTGCAAGTGGGAGATTGTTAGTTATATGTATGCCCTAGAGGCCGTTACTGTACATTGGATGTATATTGTAGTGGATGCTGGGACATATATAGGTAGGACTTTCTTGCTCGACATGATAGTACGCTATCTGGTTGCTCTTTATCTTAACGTGTATACTTTCTGTCTCTCTGTTACATGTTGATAAAGCCCTTAGGATGTGTACTCGACTTCCAGGACTGTGATGCAGATCATACTAGTGGGGCCTGGATAGTCCATGAGTACATCCTTCAATGTTCCTAGTCGAGGGAATATCGAGACGGGGCATCGATATTCCAGAGTAGACTAGCGTATATCTTCTCGACCCATGCGATGGGTGATGGATGATCCCATATCCATTGGTGTTTGACATCAGAGATGGTATACGGGTGCTCAGTGGAGACTGGGTACACTGAACGGACTCGCCGAGAACTCCCAGATGGTATTATACCTCACGTCAGATGGCAGTTCTCTGGTGACACTGGTACAACTTAGTCTGTTGACCCGAGATCGTCATAGTTTCTTATGTGTCTCCCACTGTGCTTTGATTTCTACCCTACCACGGCTCTACTGAGTCGTGCAAACAGGTGGTTTTTGGGTACAGTCCCGATTCACATGGAGGAAATGAGCGATAGGAGGGGATTCGTCTCTCCCGGTATTGGGGGTTGATGTTGGGCTATGCTCGACTGGCCATAACAGGAAATCCCTGGCCAGGGTTGCAGTGACCTACTGGTAAGTGTTATCAGTAGTTTTACACATGTCATGGACTTCACATCGGTATGACTTATCGAGCTACTGGGGTCTGACGTTTACCACCCCTAGGCGAGATATGCGACATATCAGACGAACAGACCGGACTGTACGGTAAGTGTTACTAGTTGGATTCACAGGAGTGTGAGCGGGCTTGCTCGTCGATCTTCTGATCGCTCAATACCCGGGTGGCCGTTACGTTTAGCAGACCGCTTGCGGCTTGTGGGTGCTTGATATGATCATCATCTGCTGCCGGCGTATTGACGGGTCTTTAGAGTCCTACACAGAGGTTTCCTGGCTCAGGCGAAACGAAATAGGAGCGCATATGAGATATGTGCAGGACCGAGAATAATGTGTGTATGTGATATCGTATTTCATTCTCGCGATGAATGTATCTATTGGTTATATGCGATATAACCTAGTTATCGAATCAAGGATTGATTCGATAAGTCGATACATAGGATACTGGTCGGTTATATGCGATATGACCGGATCGTTAAATCAAGTGTTGATTTAATGATTTAATGTATAATTATATATTTGATATATTACTTTGCATTAACTAGTATTGGTTCACTTTAATTGGATTTTCTCACTTGATTTGTGCAAGTTGTATATGTGATATATTTTTGTGCACTTGATTGTATCATGTTTGATGATACATGCTTATTTGGTTAAGTGTAAAGAATTAAACCATGGTTAAGTTGTTGATTAGGGTTTTACTTATTCATTTATCTTATTTATTTATTCATTTTGAATAAATTGAAAGATAAATGAATGGTGGCTTGATTTGTTTTTGGTTGAAGCTTCATGAAGCTTTGACTAAATGACCTTTTTGTTCCCATCCTTAACCCTAACCATTTAAAACTAACCCTAGTCTATTCTCTACACTTAACTAAGGTTAGAATATGATAAGAATCAATTCTTTTTCAATTATTCTTTAACACTTATCATATTCTTTCTTCATCTTCTTCTTCATGAGCAAGAAAGAAAAGCTTGCCTCATCAATGGCAAGTGATGAAATCATGTGAGAAATCCAATTCCAAAGTGAACCCACTTCCTATTTCTTCATCCTCTACCTGTTGCCAAGTAGTATAGGGTGTTTCCTTCACAAGTTTCATGACTTGGTGAAGTGGGAGTTTGATCTTGTGATGCCTCGACGTACATCATCTTCGGCATCGAAGCCGACGACCAAGCCCGCCCATTTTTCCGATGAAGCCGATGCTAGAGTCCGAAATCCGATTTGCACAGCGGAGGGACATCATCGCGGAGCTTAGGAAGTGGTGGATCGGATCTACAAAGATTGTAGCCCCTTTCCTTTTAAGTTAAAGTCGTTAACTTGCATCGCATAGCCTATATATCTAGTTAACGATCCGTATTAGGGTTTCTCGGCACTCGTAAAATTTAAATTAGCCATGTTTGATGCCTTGTGAGACTTCATTAGTGTGCCTAGGAACCCTCCAAATAGTTCCCAACGAACCTCAGCCTCTCCGCCGATCTAGCAGGGTTCCTCACCTGCCTGAAAGATACTTCGGTTTCTCGATGACAGTGGGAGCGAGGATTGCATCATAAAATGATGACCCAACTAGTTTCGAGTAGGCCATCGAGAGTAGGGACTCTGTAAGAATGGCTGGATGCTTAGCGATCTGAGATGGAATCCATGTACACCAACAAAATATGGACTTTGGTTGCTATATCTGAAGGGTTAAATCCCCATCAGGAGCAAGTATATCTTGAGAAGATTACTTGGTGTAGATGGAAAAGTTGAGACTTTCAAAGCTAGACTTGTTAAAGGTTTTCGTCATCGACCAGGCGTGGATAATGATGAAACCTTTTCCAGTGGCTATGCTTGAGTCCATCCAGATCCTACTTGCCATTGCTACAACCATGACTACGATATCTGGTGGTTGGGTGCCACGACTGCTTTTCTAAATATTGATTTAGAAGAGAACGTCTATAAGAACACAGCCAGAGGGCTTCGTAAACAGTGGGAGCAGCGGAAACGTGTGCAAGTTGCTTTACAGATAAAAGCAGGCATCGCGAAGTTGGAACGTCCATTTTGATGTGTTAGTCAAAGAGTTTGACATCATCAAAATGGTAGATGAACCTTGTATATACAAAAAGGTAGTAGGGAGTATGGTGGTGATCCTCGTAGAGTACGTGGATGACATACTCTTGATAGGGAAGGAGTTTCTTATGCTACGCACGGTCAATCTCCTCTTATCACAAGGATTCTCCAAATAGGATCAAAGTGATACCTCCTAAATCCTAGGATTTGGATCTATGAGATAGATCTAAATGGATATTAGGCTTTTCACTAAGTTTAGTGAAATGGTATCAATTGATCCTGAGGAGAATCACTGGAAAGGTTCTAGGGTAATAAGGACGACTGAATGTCAAACGCAGGCATTGTCTTTACCCTCAGTGGATGGACGGTATGTTGGAAGAGTTCCAAGCTAGATACCGTGGCAAACTAGACGATAAAGGCTGGTAACATCGCTATTAAAGATACTACCAAAGAGGCAGTTTGGGTGTATATTAGTTCATGAGATGAACTAGGTTCCTACCATTGTGTGACAATGGAAGTGTGGCTTTGGCCCATGAACCCTGGTCCCATTAGTGACCCAGACATATTCTGAGGTAGCATCACCTGATCATAGAGATAGTTGATCTCTAGGCTGATCGAGGTTAGGAGAGTAGACTCAGAGGACGACACGGTGGATCCACTCACGAAGGCCTTTTCCCAAAGAGAGACTTTTAGGGGATGGTTTAGTATTAGATACTACAACTACTGCTACAGATGGCCCTAGTGCAAGTGGGAGATTGTTAGTTATATGTATGCCCTAGAGGCCATTACTGTACATTGGATGTATATTGTAGTGGATGCTGGGACATATATAGGTAGGACTTTCTTGTTCGACAAGATAGTACGCTATCTGGTTGCTCTTTATCTTAACATGTATACTTGCAGTCTCTCTATTACATGTTGATAAAGCCCTTAGGATGTGTACTCGACTTCTAGGACTATGATGTAGATCATACTAGTGGGGCCTGGGTAGTCAATGAGTACATCCTTCAATGTTCCTGGTCGTGGGAATATCGAGACGGGGCATCGATATTCCAGAGTAGACTAGCATATATCTTCTCGACCCATGTGATGGGCGATGGATGATCCCATATCCATTGGTGTTTGACATCAGAGATGGTATGCGGGTGCTCAGTGGTGTCTGGGTACACTGAACGGACTCGCCGAGAACTCCCAGATGGTATTATACCTCACGTTAGATGGCAGTTCTCTGGTGACACTGGTACAGCTTAGTCTGTTGACCCGAGATCGTCATAGAGTCTTGTGTGTCTCCCACTGTGCTTTGATTTCCACCCTACCACGGCTCTACTGAGTCGTGCAAACAGGTGGTTTTGGGGTACAGTCCCGATTCACATGGAGGTAATGAGCGATAGGAGGGGATTCGTCTCTCCCGGTATTGGGGGTTGATGTTGAGCTATGCTCGACTGGCCATAACCGGAAATCCCTGGCCAGGGTTGCAGTGATATACTGGTAAGAGTTATCAGTAGTTTCACACTTGTTATGGACCTTACGTCGGCATGACTTATCAAGCTACTGGGGGTCTGACATTTACCACCCATAGGCGAGATATGCGACATATCAGACGAACAGACCGGACTGTACGGTAAGTGTTACTGGTTGGATTCACAGGAGTGTGAGTGGGCTTGCTCGTCGATCTTCTGGTCGCTCAATACCCGGGTGGCCGTTACGTTTAGCAGACCGCTTGCGGCTTGTGGGTGTTTGATATGATCATCACCTACTGCCGGCGTATTGACGAGTCTTCAGAGTCCTACACAGAGGTTTCCTGGCTCAAGCGAAACGAAATAGGAGCGTATATGAGATATGTGCGGGACCGAGAATAATGCGTGTATGTGATACCGTATTCTATTCTCGCGATGAATGTATCGATTGGTTGTATACGATATAACCTAGTTATCGAATCGAGGATTGATTCGATAAGTCGATACATCGGATATTAGCCGGTCATATGCGATATGACCGGATCGTTAAATCAAGTGTTGATTTAATGATTTAATGTATAATTATATATTTGATATATTACTTTCCATTAACTAGTATTTGTTCACTTAAGATGGATTTTCTCACTTGATGTGCACATTGTGTATATGATATAGTTTTGTGCACTAGTTTGTATCATGTTTGATGATACATGCAAACTTGGGTGTGTGTGTGCTTTAAACTATGATTAGGTTAATGGTTAGGGTTTGTTTTAATTATTTATTCTATCAGCAAGAAAAGAAATAGTTGCTTCTTTTGGATTTACTTTGAAGCTTCATGAAGCTTTGAAAAGTTGAACCATTTTTGTTTCTTTTGCCTAACCTAACCATTCACTTAACCCTAGTTTATTCTCTACACTTAACCATGGTTTCATTTTGATAACCATCACTTGTTTTTTCTATTATTGATAATTCTTTTTCATTCTTCGTCTTCATCTTCTTCATGAAGAGAAAAAGAGAACCTTTGCTTGAAATTTCTAAGTGATGATTCCAAGTGAGAAATCCAAATCTAAAGTCAACCCACTTCCTATTTCTTCATCCTCTACCACTTGCCATGTAGTAGAGTGTGTTATCTTCACAAGTTTCATGACTTAGTGAAGGTGGAGCTTGAGTTTGAATTGCCTCGACGTAGATCATCTTCGGCATCGAATTCGACGACCTAGCCCGATCAAATCCTCGACGAAACCATCGCTAGAGTCCGGGATCCGATGATCGCAGCGGAGGGACGTCAACGCGGAGCTTTGGAGGTGGAGGACCGGATCTACAAAGGTTGTAATCACTTTCCCTTTTAGTTAAAGTTGTTAACTTGCATTGCATCGCCTTACCACTAGTAACGATCTAGGTTAGGGTCACTTGGCACATAGAAAAATTTTGAATTGGCCATGTTTGATCACTTGTTGCACCTCATGGGTGTACCTAGGGACCTTACAATGTGTACAGGTTAGTTCATCGACCTGAGATCGTTATTTGTCTCGTGTGAGTTCCCACTGTACTTTGATTACTACCCTACCACGGCTCAAAGGAGTCGTGCAAACAGGTTTTAGTTGGGTACAGTCCCGAGCCACATGGAGGCAGTGAGCGGATCGGCAGGGGTTCGTCTCTCCCGGTATTGGGGGTGAGATCGCGCTGTGTCTAGGAGAGCCATTACACGAAGTCCTTGGCCAAGGCAAGAGATTTACTGGTAGGTATTCCAGTAGTATCTCAGAGTGTTCTGGGATACACTCCGACACGACTTGTACCGCTTTTAGGGGTCTGACTTTTACCAACCCCTAGGCCCGACATGTGATGCTCATAGACAAATGGACCGGACTGTACGGATATTGTCACGGACAGGCTCAGTAGGGTGTCAGGATGAGTTCGCTCATCGACCTCCCTTTTGGTCAATACTTGGTAGCCCGTTACGTACGGCGAATACCTCTGATGTGCTAGTGGTTAAATCCACAGCCAAAGTATTGACGAGTCTTTAGAGTCCCCCACAGACAGTTTCTCAAGTTTCGGGCGAAACGTTGTAGAAGCCGTATGGGTTTATGGCAGGGTTCGAACATACGCGTGCACTTATGCACGTGTCATGGTTCGGACGGATAATACTAGCGGGTTTTGGTTTAAGCCGGATCCTAGTATTATACAGTGTAGATTTTTTCTCATTGCATTTTTATTCGGTTGGAATACAAATGCGGGTATGTATATACAGTCGCGGGGTTTTCCTGTAATTTATTACGGGATCGCTTTTTGAAGTTGGCAGTTTGCATTCCGTTTCGGCTATTTTTCCTTTGTTCCTTCTTGGCTGAAATTCCTTTGATGGAGGGGGTTCTTTTTGCAAATGTGCAATTAGTAATGGAGGGTGTTTTTTGTGGTGGAGGGTTCATGATGGTTCTAGCATGCTATGATTTGTTTTGTTCATCATTACTTGCTTTTTGAGATGGGATTGGTGATGGGTTTTTTGAGTTGGACTTTGGTGTGACATTCTTCATGATGATTCATCATTTTTCTTCCTTGCATTATTCTTTTCCCTCTCCCCTTTTTGAGCATGGCCGGCAACTTCAAGAAAGGGGGCTGTCCAATTTTTGAAGGGAGAGATTGATCTCATTTTGCTTGCACAAAATCCTTTAGTTCATCTCCAAAGCTTACTACTCCACCTCCACATCCAAATGGCAACTTCTAACAACCCCTCGAGACATAGCGTTCTACACTCAGTCTACGACAATCTTATACACGTCAGCTTGCAAACTTCGTGTCCGAGTTGCCTCGGTTCAGAGGTGGGAGCCCGTAAAAAGACTTCTCGACGTGGTGCCCTTCCGACGAGGAGATCGAGACCGGAGATGCCGCGGGGAGCTTGGGATGGTGGCCGAAGACCGAAGGACACGGATCGCTCGGTATAGCTCTCTACCCTTTCTCCAGTTAGCTAGTAGTAGGTTAATGATCCGATCTGGGTTTTATAGTCCGCGGTAGCGCCGGTTTCTAAGTAAAGAAAAGTTTTTGTTTCCGCATTTTGGCCTTGGACAAACGGCCGAGGCGCTACCGTAGACTTACACCAACATCTCTAGAAGGATTAAATCGATGGACGAATCTCTGTCTCCTACCCAATTGGCACATGACCGAAACACGTGTCGCGCAACCCAAAGATCGCTAACAAGAGTGATCACAACAAACGGATGATCTAGCTTACACGACTCTCATCCCAACCACGGCGCTAAGTGTGCAGCACAAACGAGTGCATAGATCCCGAATTTAAACAAACATACGCAACAAAAGAACAACCGAAAAAGATTACCTAAAAACTCTGCATTTGACGCCCGCGCGTCCCGATGTGTAGAAGCAAACGCTCATGCCTGCCCTCTACCCGCAACTGGATGAACTCCTCCTCTGCCATCCTGCATACTCGGAATGAATCCTCCGTGACTCCGACCTCTTTGAACATAAGTCTGACGCGGTGCTAAGGAACAATGTCTGACGAAGTGTTGAAGGCTCCCACATCGAAAACATCCATACGATGGTTGCTGACCCTCCTGGGGATAAGAGCTAAACAACTGCCCTCGTCCCAAGCCTCTGCTACTCTCACGACGTGCACGAAGCCTGTTACGATGACTAAGCCTCTGTCTCTAAGTTGTTACACCTGCACGAGCCCTCCTCTGTCCTCGGACTCCCAAAGTCTCGGAAAGACGCTCCTCATCGAATAGAGCTGCGTCCACTGGTGCTGTATACGTAACACAATGCTGTGTGCTGATTGCAAGGAATAACTCGGTAACAGGGGTGACAACCTCCTGTCGCTACGCTCGACTGGCCTCAACCAACGACCTCATCATCTGGCGCAAGTCCTGCATCTCTGCCTCAAGCCTAGTGATACGATCTATCGAAGGCGGATCCATCTGCTCCTATACAGCGAGCGTACCATCCTGGTCAAACCTCATCCCACACGAGTCAACTCTGACCTCGGCCCACGCTTCACCTCTCTGAGTCCCCATAGTCATCAGCGGCATACGGCTATAAATGGAAAAAGTATTCGATAAGAACACGAAAATCGAATCACAAGGATATGTATCATCAAGAAAGGAATTTCAAGCAATTAGTACTTAGGTCACTTTGGGCGGAGTACCGTGTCGTAAGTATGCCGCGGACATACACACACTACGTTACTCTACTTAAACTACCTACTCCATCATACCAAGGTCATCCTACACTCCGAAAGGTAAAACCTAGAGCTTTGATACCAACTTTGTCACGACCCAAAATTTAGCACGTGACGGCCTTTAAACTACGTAACGCCTCCAGGCGTAACGTAATTCAAGTAAGCCAAAAACCCAGCAATCTAAACCATCAAAAGTAGCAAGTGATAATAACATTGTTAAACTTTTGAAATCTCAATTACAATTTCTTTAAAGTCCAACTTTATTTACTTTAAAATTTTGGCAGCACCTCCTTTGTAAAACTAGCCCCAAAAAGGGTACATATAAACATATAAGTAAAGCATCCCAAACGGGAGTGAAATCCATGCCCAAAGGCGGAAAACAACTACCACAGCAGATATACGACGCCGTAGCGAAGAAAAAGACGATATAAAGTGAACAGCATGAAAAACTCCAAATCACAAAAAATAATATACAATATCGTCCTCACAACTCGTCTCTAAGTCAATACATGATAATGGTAGATGTAGAGTACTGGATACAACGAATATATAATGAGCAACATCAGATAACTGCAAAACCCACCTATAGCAAAACTACACACAGTCAGCCGTTGCGGTATCCGCTGCAAAAGATGATACGATAGATGAAAGCCATGCCTCTGACTGCTCTGAGGGACTACCTGCAAAATACTGTCGCACAATGGGGGTGAGTTGTCAACTCGTGAATAGTAAATAAAATATGCAGGTAATCGCAAGTATGCACGTACTGCGCCGATCTATCACATGCAAGCTGATAGCAATAAATAGCAATATGTATATGCAACAGTCATGAAAAGTACTCTATCAGGTACTACTAATACATGAAGCAATGCATATCAAATAAATGCGGAGTACGGAATAAAACATGTCATCCTCATATCGGGCACATAGGCCCCTCACATCGAGCACATAGGCCCCACATCGATTACATAGGCCCCTCACATCGAGCACATAGGCCCCTCACATATAATGAATAAGTATATTTGCATAGATCATTATGATGATATATTATGTAGGTGTACATATATAGCAGCGTCCCATACCACTGATATATATATACGTATTTATACATATGTATATCAGCGTCCCATACCACTGATATATATATACGTATTTATACATATGTATATCAGCGTCCCATACCACTGATATATATATACGTATTTATACATATGTATATCAGCGTCCCATACCACTGATATATATACACACACGCAGGATTACAACATCAAGAAAATATCATATGAAAACCATATCACAATGCGAAATCCATGAAATATAATATATGCAACATGAAACAGTAATATGAGCATATAAAGGGAAAAACCGCTATTTAACTGCAACAAGTTATTATATATCATGTGGTTCCTAATTTCTCCAAATCCATACAACATCATATAAAGGTGAACATGTAGCTATAGCCAGGTATGCGTAACCATGTTGGTATAGCAAGATATGTGTATCTACCTATCAGTAATAATGTAATACCCTCTAGGTATATGTGTAGCTATATCAAGGTATACGGGTGTACATGTAAGTACGTATGCAAGATGTCTTATATGTGTATATATTTATCTCTAACGGTACAATACCATATAGGTATAAGGGTAGCTAACATGTAGGCATAGCAAGGCATATGTGTAAGCATGTAGGTATACATGTATGCTATATGTCATATACATAAAGGAATATGAATCAATGTCTCAATGTCCCTAACCAATACAATATCACAATGTATAGGTGTTGTGCGTGTCATGGCAATTATCGATGGTGTGTGTGTAGCATGCAATTAGTGCTCGTGAAACATAAACCGTCAATAATGGTGTTGTGTCTCATTAATACTAAGTCCATAACAATAGGAAATGAGATGTGCAACAAAGGTACACATGCACAGTCAATGTCCATATACATAATAACCAATAGTCATGTCATTAATCTAGCCCAGACGCATAACGCCATGAGGGCGATTCTTCTGTAGATGTTAAATCTACTCACAGATGATCCTGGCTAAGCAAACCTAACTACTCGCTTCCCCTTCTTTGCAGCGTCTGAAGTCCCCGCCTGCGATCCTAAATCATATAACAACAAAGCAAGTGTATATTAGAAATCGATCAATAACACGTACAACTACGTTTGACCGACGCACCAACTCCAAACATACTCTCAAGTGTTCGTCTAGTGGCTAACGCGCGTAGCGACACTATGAAACTTGTTAGTTATGTATATGCCCTAGAGGCCATTATTGTACATATGATGTATATTATAGTGGATGCTTGGATATATATAGAGAGGACTTTCTTGCTCGATATGATAGTATGCTATCTAGTTTCACTTTGTCTTAACATGTTGACTTGTATTGGTTTAATGTCTTACTCTCACATGTTGATAAAGCCCTTAGGATATGTACTTGACTACTAGGACAATGATGAGATCATACTAATGGGGCCAGGGTAGTCAACGAGTACATCCTATAACTGTTCCTAGTCGAGGGTGTATCGAGACAGAGCATCGATACACCAGAGTAGACTAGCGTATACGCATCTTGACCCATATGATGGGCGATGGATGATCCCATATCCATTGGTGTTTGAAATCAAATATGGTGTACGGGTGCTCAGTGGAGACTGGGTACACTAAACGGACTCGCCGAGAACTCCTAGATGGTATTATACCTATCGTCGGATAGTAGTTCTCTGGTGACACTGATACAGGTTAGTCTGTAGACCCGAGATCGTCATAGAGTCTTATATGATTCCTACTGTACTTTGATTTCCACCTTACCACGTCCAAGAGGGCGTACAAAACGATGGCTTTTGGGTACAATCCCGAATCACATGGAGGCAATGAGCGATAGGAGGGGTTTAGTCTCTCCCGGTATAGGGAGTTGATGTTGTGCTGTGTTCGATTGACTATAACTGGAAGTCCCTGGCCAGGGCTGATATGGAGTGCTACTGGTAAGAGTTATCAGTAGTTTCTCGACCTGTTATGAGCCTCACATCGACACAACTTATCGGTTACTGGGGTCTGACGTTTACCACCCCTAGACTTGTGATTGAATGAATTTCTCGTTGTGTCGGTTTATAGAAAATTGTATAGAAATCACAACCAAAAATATTTTGACCGCAATCAATAACGGTGTCGAATGTAGCACGTTAGTAAGTGCGGATCGTCCACAGGGAAAGTGAGATCCATTGAATTTTCGAATTAGATGAGTCGAAAATTTAAAGAAAAGAAAAGAAATAATTCATGATTTGTAAAATTGAATATCAAGAATTAGAAAAATCTAGATCTAAGAAAACATTAAAATCAAGAATTGAGATGTGTGATGATTTCTAAACCAACAATCAAGATTCGAAGTGTGGCTCGTAGGAGTAGATCGGATCTATAGATGTGATGAGATCTAATGATTACATACTCTTATCCATTAATGAATTGATACTAGATCGATAAAAATTTATCGAGGGTTAAGGATCTTGCGAAGAAACTAGGGATTCCTCATCTCATCCTTTGTCCTTTCGATGAATCTCATTCACAAGCTAGCTTCTAGTAAATCTAATGATCGATCGTTGATCTCTAGTTCCGAGCGAAAATAATCAAGAGAGCATCCCGCATCGAAACTAGATCGTGGATCATTCGATTTACAAGAATTTACAAACATTATAGGACTTAAGAATTGTAAAAGAGTCTAAATCATCATCATCTATCGATCGTCACAACTCCTACACGAGCGGAGTTTTACTCAAACATTATAATAACAAACACATTCACAAATTGAGATCGAATCATTATGCTTGAATTAAAAGATAAGCAAGATATAGAAATTTCACCTTTATTTATCGACAAATTTCGTTACAACTCTCTTGAAATTTACAAAAGGAATGAACTAGATCGTCGATTTCGGCTTCGCTCGGCTCCTTGAGTCGCAGATCTCCTTGGATCTCTTGCTCCGATGAAGTCTGGCGTCGCTTTCTAAAGGATCGAAGGCTTCTTGCTTGATGTGGTACTCGGAATTCTTGATCTTGATTTTGGAATTGGAATTAGGGTTAGGGTTTTGAGGCGCAAGTTGTGTCACTCAACTTGTGGGTGGAAGATGAAGGATAATTTCTTGAACAACCTCAACCCTAGATCTAGGCTCCTTTTTATAGAACTCAAAACCCTAGATCTAGGATTTCAAATTTCAAATTTTCCTCCAAAAGTTTGTTAAAGAGAGCCTTCTAGAAATAGTTTGTTGGGCCGAGCCTTCTAGATGAAGCCACGTCGAGTTTCTGGGGAGTTCTGGAAGCTTGGGCCGTTATTGGAGACACGTGGAGAAAATTTGAGGCTCTGATGACGTCACCAAGCCGCGGATCCGCGGCGCAAGCCGGCTCCGGCCGTGGATCCGCGGCTCTGTTGAAGCCTTGGGGCTTGAGCTCTTCTGGTGTTTCTTGGGCTGACATTTGGGCATTTATAAAATATATGCAATCTCATTTGGCTTTCTGTATCACTACCAGATCTCAAATCTTGGATTTGATGTATTTTTTATCAGCTCTTTTCCCAATTTTGGCTTTGTTCCTGCAATTTCCTGCACAATTTCTCGAGACAAGAGTTGCGCTATACAAGAATGATGCGATGCCATGATAAACAGTCAATTTCCCTAAAAATGCCGGTTTTAATATACAGTACAGGTAATTCATTATTATACAGGTGTTTTGCTAATATATGGAATATGAATACTGAAAACCTCTAGATGAATGCAAAAGATAGGGAAATTGATGTGTTAAAAATGCAGTATTTTCGATTGATCAAATTCCCCCAAACTTATTTTCGGTCGTCTCGAGCGAACTATTTTATTAAAAAGAGAAGGAGAAAATAAAGAAAGAGAAAAACTGACTAGCACACTTTCGTAGGCAACACGATTGCATTGAGCACGTGCAACAAGCCTTTAAACCTCTAGATGTCCCTAGTTGGAGGAGTGTTGTCTCCTGAAGGTTTTCAGCGGATTGCACCCACAAAATCCAATAATAAAAGGAAGATCATGAATATTACATTTAAAGAAAAGAATTGTAAAAGAAAAGCTTTGAAAATTAGGGTTTCCAACTAAGCTAGTTTTTCGGTTGTCATGAGCCCTATCTTAATAGTCATGAAAAGATGTCAGAAATCACGTCCTCCCTCAATAAAATATCGTCTTATTCTTCATTCCTATCTTTCTTCCAAACATCGATCATATAACCCTACGTGTGTGTAAAGAACATCCTTACGCCCGGAGAATTCAATTCAAGCTATCATACTCTTGCCCATCAGCCTCAGTACTTTATAATTAATGAATATTTAGATGAAATTGCTCACACACTTTCATGCGACCGATAATACTTCTTGAGGTACTAACTGACCGATTACTCATGTGCTTACTTATTTGGTGTATTTTCCTCGTCTTGCACCACCTAAGGCTTAGCAGTGACTCCCAGACCAGTTGGCCTTAGGGCACTAGGTGAAGAGGCACCCTCGCTATATTTTTTTATTGTTGCCTTGGCGATAACAAAACCAGTGTTCATTTTTCTCACCATTTTATATTTTATTCATTTTTTATTTCCTTCATACTTTGGCTTTTAGACAAGAGCATTTCAAGGTATCCTCTACTATCCCGGGCTTCAAGACATGTGTAAGTGCGTATAGTAGGGTATCAACGTTCAAAATGTTTGGCTTCCAGAATAGAAACTATTTTTCAGACTTATTTTTATTCTCAGATTAGTGACTTTTTTCATCTTATTAACCCTTGGGACAACGGCTCATAACTACTTATTACTAGTTCGTATAAGAAAACTTCTAATTTTCTTGGTTTTCTTAAATTTTTCTAATCTCATGGATGTAATTTTTCACTATCTAATCTTTTATTATCTTATTTATGTACAAAAATGTTAAATATTAAATATTTTTATATTTTGAAATTCTTTTTAAATTTTTATGGGTTTTGAAAATATTTAAATTTTTATAGGTTTTTAAAATTTTTATAGGTTTTTAAAGAAATATTTTGTGCTTATGCAAATGATGCAAAAATAAGCACAAACCTCCCCCAAACTTGTTTCAACAGTGTCATCACTGTTGCCAACCGCTATATCTCGAAAAACCTGTAAGCTTGGGAGGAATTTATTAGTGGGGGCAAAATATTTAAGTGAAGACCCTCCCCCAAACTTATTTTTGGCTCATCATTTTGTGTAAAAAAATAATTCTTTTCAAGAGCCAGAACAAATGCCCCCCCAAACGTGAGTTATGCAATGTTAATCTTTTGAAAATCACATGAGGGGGTCAAAAATTAGTGGTCGACGCCAAGCTTTGCAAAGACCGAAAGTTAACACCAACCATTCAAAAATTTTATCAAGGCAGTGCTCTGGTTGGTGGAAGAAGAAGTGGGGAAAGGTTAAGTGGTGGAATAGAATGTGTGTGCATCTCATTTTGGAGAGACGATGCAGTGATTGTGATGGATTACTCGCATTCTTTTTACAGTTCAGAAGAAGGGGTGGAGGTTTCATTTCAATGATTGGGACATGATTCATCTCAACACCCGTGTCATTCAAAAATGTGAGTTCATCAGCGAAGATCTCCTCAAAAGTTCCATCAATACCCCGATGAATAATGGCATCACAAAGTGCGGGGTGATCTTCAGACTCTAAGAACGGCTCATAATCAGTGTTTGTTGTTGACCCGGACAACTCAGTGGAAGAGTCCGTATGTGTATAATACATAGTTGGGTCAAACAACAACGTATGAAAAGAGTCTAAATCAGTATCATAAGGATCGTCAAATTCGCTGCTGTCGACATCCATTAAGTCGACAGAACAGACCTGAGCAATAGGTTCGGAGGGTACACTTCCCAACTTGTAAATGTTTAGCTCAATTGACCTATTTCCGAAGGATAGGGTCATAGAACCATTACGACAGTTGATGATAGCATTGGAAGTGGCAAAAAAGGGGCGACCTAAAATCACCGGAATTTGATTTTGTGGGTTTGCTACAGGCTGCGTATCAAGTACAATAAAGTCCACAGGGAATACAAATTCCCCGATTTTTATTAACACATCCTCCAGTTCACCCCTAGGTTTGGTGCTTAATCGATCGGCCATCTAGAGAGTTATGCTCGAGAGCTTTAACACTCCGATACCTAGTTGCTCGTAAATCGAATATGGAAGCAAGTTAACACTAGCGCCAAGGTCTAGTAGAGCACGGTTGATGTGTTTTTCCCAATAAAAATAGAAATAATAGGACAGCCAGGGTCTTTACGTTTCCTCGGTACTTGTTGGGGGAAAGCCGTGTCTACAATCTTTGCCATGAATATCTTCTTGGGCACTTGAGTCTTCCTCTTCCTAGTGCACAAGTTCTTAAGAGTTTTCGCATAGGACGGAACTTGTTGGATGGCATCTAGGAGAGGGATGTTGATGTTAACTTGCTTAAACATGTCCATAATCTTCTCCATATGTGGACTTGATTTGTTAGCCCTTAACTGATTAGGATAAGGTGCTCTAGCAATAAGCGCTGGGTCCATCATAGGAGAAGGAAGTGTGTGTGGACCCGATCCCAGAATAGAAGTGGGGATCGTCCGTGGAGAACTAGAAGAGGTGGGCTGAGGTGGTGACCCTTTTGGGAAATGAAGAATAGGCTCGCAAGAAGGTGGTGGGGTAGAAGAACTAAGGTCAGAATTAGAAGTAGAAGTGGAAGGAAAGGTCTCAGCCGGGGTATCATCGATAGATTTTTCTGTGCCATCAATCTCTTCCCCAACGTGATTGTCAAGCACTCTTCCAGATCTCAACGTGATTGCATTCACATGATGTGAATAGCTAGGATTGGGTAAAGGTTGAGCTGGAAGTTTCCCTTTCTCTCTTGCACTCATTTCGGTTTTAAGTCGTGCAATTTCTGCTTCCATCGATTTAATACTCTCCGCTTGGGAGGTGGAGTTTTTCTCAATTTTAACGACAGAAGACTTCATTTCAGCCGAAACTTGCATGATATTAGTTAAGACCAAATTCATGTATTGTGCAAATGAAGAGGATTCATCAGTCCTGGTCAACTGCAAAGGATTAGACGGTGCAGGTGTGTTGACCGGATTTTGGAAGTTTTGTGCTTGGAAGGGGTGCTGACTCAATGGAAGTGGTTGCTGTTGTGGTGGAGGAGCCCTTTGGAAATTGTTTTGATTTGGAACCATGTTTTGATTTTGTGATTGGTTCCAAGCAAAATTAGGGTGATTCCTCCAACCCTGGTTATATGTGGAAGAATATGGATCGTTCCTAGGTCTTTGAAATGCGGCACCGGTATGCTCTTGACCTTGAAACGGAGAGTTTAATGGACATTCTTCCGTCAAATGAGAAGGATCAGAACAACATCCACATACAGTTTTGGAGAGTGACATTTGATTTAGGGCGGCGGCTAAAAATTTGTTTTCCATAGTCTCGAGTTTCTTATTGATAGCTGAAATTTCAGCTCTAACTCCTATGGAAATATTATTGCAATCCCTAGACGATTGACTCACACCCTCCCACTGTACAGATTTTTCAGCGAAATATTCTAGGAATTTCCAAGCTTCCCCATCATCTTTGGTCATGAAGTTGCCTTGACACATTAATTCAAGGGTCTGTTTTGTGTTAGGATTAATGCCCTCATAAATGATTCGGCACAGATCTGATCTGGGGATTCCTTGATGTGGACATTGAACTAACAGATCCTTAAAGCGTTCAAGATATTGTGAAAATGTTTCATTTGGAAGCTGGGTGAATTGATTTATTTCGCTACAGACTCGAGCTGTTTTATGATGTGGGTAGAATTTCTTAAGGAATGGTTTGACGAATTCTTCCCAATTCGTAATGGAACGTGCGGTAGTGTTATACAGCCACTTCTCGGCTATATCGCATAAGGTAAATGGGAGAAGACGAAGACGCATAGCATCCACAGAAAGCTGTGAAGTACCCATCATTGCGCATACATTTTCAAATTTGGTGATAAAGACATATGCATCTTCAGACTCAAGACCGTGAAATTTTGGTAGAAGGTTGATGTATTGGGGTTTTATTTGAAAATTGTCCCCGTTGGCTGGTGGAATGGAGAGACAGGTCGAAAGGGGACCTCGTGTAGGATAGCACTTCTCTTGGAGAGAGATGCGGGGTGGATTCTGCCCACCAACGGACGGCGGCAGAGTAGTGGTAAAGAAGTTCGATGGAGAAGCGTCCATCGAAATAAGTGTGGTGGTGGGTAAAGAAAAGGTAAATGTAGAAATACCGACTTCGGAGTCGATCAGGGGAACGCGGACTAAACGGGCACTAGAATCTCATGTCCAGCCTATCTTGCACTAAAAAGGGTTAGTACAAGTGGCAGCGTGACTTATAATTAGGGAAAATGAATGAATGTGGTGTTTGTTTTAAAAAATGATACGGATTTTTGAAAATATGATGGGATCACAACAAATGCAACAAGAAAAACCCTAATTCTAGTGGTCACCTAGGTCAAAGCTCTAGACCGCTCCTAACTGCCAAAAGACAAGTCGCAGGATAAATCCTCCACTGCCTCTTTGTTTCTCCTGTGGCCAGGTAAGTGCCAGGTAAGTGGGAGGTTCTCCACTACGTAAGTAATGGGCCTAATTAAGTAACCACTAGCCTTCGACACCACAAAAGAAACGCGGATAAGCAATGAATTACACACGGCCTTCTCTTGTCCTAAGTGAGCGCGACGGTCCTTAGAGTCATCTCTAAATATTTTTTAGTTAATGAGGGTAAATGCGGATGCAAGTTTGTGATTTTTGGCGCTTAGGAAGGGTAATGAACTCCCCACCTAATCTGGATTTGGCCGTGCCCCTTAAATTCCGTATTAATATGCAAACAACCACAAAAAATCAAAACACGCACAATTTATTTTGCTTTTTGCGGCGCTGCGATTTATTTGCAAAGAAACCTGCAGCAAATTGTTAATTGGAGCAGACAGAGGAGGAGATAAGAAAGTAAGAAAGCACCTGAGTGAATTTTGTACAGAGAAGACTCCACAAAGCCGCAGAACCACCACAGTAGGGAGCTAATGCCGCGGAAACGCGGTGGTTCAGTGTGATCCCTGCACGGAAATTTTTGGTACTGTTCCTGTTCAACTCCTGAGCTCTCTGGAATGCTCTGAATATTTTTCCACTTGCACAGAAAGCTCCAGATTTCCTTGCAACAAACCACAACGAATCGTTTAGTGTTTTGCACGAATTTTGATCTCAAAATTATGATCGAATAAATCTTTCAACTCAAATTTCAAAAAAAATGAACAAATTAGCACACGATCCCCGGCAACGGCGCCATTTGATTGAATAAATTTCTCGTTGTGTCGGTTTATAGAAAATTGTATACAAATCACAACCAAAAATATTTTGACCGCAATCAATAACAGTGTCGAATGTAGCGCGTTAGTAAGTGTGGATCGTCCACAGGGAAAGTGAGATCCGTTCAATTTTCAAATTAGATGAGTCAAAAATTTAAAGAAAAGAAAAGAAACAATTCATGATTTGTAAAATTGAATATCAAGAATTAGAAAAATCTAGATCTAAGAAAACATTAAAATCAAGAATTGAGATGTGTGATGATTTCCAAACCAACAATCAAGATTCGAAGTGTGGCTCGTAGGAGTAGATCGGATCAATAGATGTGATGAGATCTAATGATTACATACTCTTATCCATTAATGAATTGATACTAGATCGATGAAAATTTATCGAGGGTTAAGGATCTTGCGAAGAAACTAGGGATTCCTCATCTCATCCTTTGTCCTTTCGATGAATCTCATTCACAAGCTAGCTTCTAGTAAATCTAATGATCGATCGTTGATCTCTAGTTCCAAGAGAAAATAATCAAGAGAGCATCTCGCATCGAAACTAGATCCTGGATCATTCGATTTACAAGAATTTACTAACATTATAGGACTTAAGAATTGTAAAAGTCTAAATCATCATCATCTATCAATCGTCACAACTCCTACACGAGCGGAGTTTTACTCAAACATTATAATAACAAACAAAATCACAAATTGAGATCGAATCATAATACTTGAATTAAAAGAAAGCAAGATATAGAAATTTCACCTTTATTTATCGACAAATTTCGTTACAACTCTCTTGAAATTTACAAAAGGAAGGAACTAGATCGTCGATTTCGTCTTTGCTCGGCTCCTTGAGTCGCGGATCTCCTTGGATCTCTTGCTCTGATGAAGTCCGGCGTCGCTTTCTAAAGGATCGAAGGCTTCTTGCTTGATGTGGTACTCGGAATTCTTGATCTTGATTTTGGAATTGAAATTAGGGTTAGGGTTTTGAAGCACAAGTTGTGTCACTCAACTTGTGGGTAGAAGATGAAGGATAATTTCTTGAACAACCTCAACCCTAGATCTAGGCTCCATTTTATAGACCTCAAAACCCTAGAGCTAGGATTTCAAATTTCAAATTTCCCTCCAAAAGTTTGTTAAAGAGAGCCTTCTAGAAATAGTTTGTTAGGCTGAGCCTTCTATATGAAGCCACGTGGAGTTTCTGGGGAGTTCTGGAAGCTTGGGACGTTATTGGAGACACGTGGAGAAAATTTGAGGCTTTGATGACGTCACCAAGCCGCGGATCCGCGGCACAAGCCGGCTCCGGCCGCGGATCCGTGGCTCTGTTGAAGCCTTGGGGCTTGAGCTCTTTTGGTGTTTCTTGGGCTGACATTTGGGCCTTTATAAAATATATGCAATCTTATTTGGCTTTCTGTATCACTACCAGATCTCAAATCTTGGAGTTGGTGTATTTTTGATCAGCTCTTTTCCCAATTTTGGCTTTGTTCCTGCAATTTCCTGCACAATTTCTCGAGAGAAGAGTTGCGCTATACAAGAATGATGTGATGCCATGATAAACGGTCAATTTCCCTAAAAATGCCGGTTTTAATATACAGTACAGGTAATTCAGTATTATACAAGTGTTTTTCTAATATGTGCAATATGAATACTGAACACCTCTAGATGAATGCAAAAGATAGGGAAATTGACGTGTTAAAAATGCAGTATTTTCGACTGATCAATTTGATATGCGACATATCAGACGAAGAGATCGGACTGTACGGGAGTGTTACTGACTGGATTCACAGGAGAATGTACAAGCTTGCTTGTTGATCTTCTGATCGCTCAATACCTGGGTGGCTGTTACGTTTAGTTAACCGCTTGTTGCTTGTGGGTGTTTGATATGATCATGTCACGACCCGAAATATTAGCTCGTGACCAACACTTTAATCACACAATGTCTAAATTCATAACGTAATTCAAGTAAGCTGAAACCCAGAAATCTAAACCTTTTTAAGAAAATAAAGGAGGTGGAGTTTTGAAATAAAGGTATAATGAAATCAATATTTTCGTAAATGCATAGAAAAGGAACATGAAAATGCAAGTGAAATTTACTAGTTTGAAACATGTTTCGTCTTTTGAAAATTTGGGCAGCACCTCCTTTGTATATTTTGATCCAAAACCATATATACCAGATAATGATAAAGGCATCCCCAAGCGGGAGCTAGCTCTTCGCCAAACGGCGGATCACAACCACGTAAGACAATATATAAGTATACGACGCCCAACGACAAAGATCACCACAAAGATAAAGAAAAGAAAGACATAAAAACCACAAGTAGCGGAAACCCCTCGCTCTAAGTCTCGCAACCACAATCCCACTAACTCTCATTACTTACACAAATACAAATTTTGATTGATAGAGTTGACTAGATACAATATGAAATATAAATACAAGAGTGGGCACGATACAAATGTCCCACCTACTAAAGCAAAACACCTGAATGCAACTGTGTGCCAGCGATGCCGCTACTAATCCATGCGGGTAACCTGCAAGAACTGTGGCACAACGGGAGTGAGTTGCCAACTCGTGAGTAGAAAAATATCAACAGATAGAAATCAAATAAACAACGACTCCTAGGTTAACTATATCATAAAGGTAATACTATGATATCTAGGGTGACCGGATCTGTATATGTGCCAACAAGGTAGTCAATGCCTATAAGCATGTGGATAACATCCAACAGTATAATCAATGCACGTATGCATGTGGATCTCGTCCACCCATATAATCAATGTATGTATGCATGTGGATATCGTCCACCCATATAATCAATATATATATATATATATATGCATGTGGATCTCATCCACGTATCAACCACTGACACAACAACATCATGCATGATATAAATCAACATGTATCCCTTGCGACACCTCAAAATCATAGAACCTGAGTGTCCAGCATCGACACTCGAAACATCATGAAACTCGTGTCCAGCATTGACACGCAAATCCTCATATCTCTTGGGCTCCGTCAGTCCGGATCGGCCCATGGGCTCCGTCAGTCCGGATCGACCCATATCATCTCTCGACTCCAGTCGGTATCCTCCGGATATCCACCGAGCCCAAATACTATCACCGATAGGTAGTGATCCCCTGCCAGGCTCACCGTCTAACAATATGAGTCTTCTCGCCCCGGGGTACCTCACCGGGCCCACCATGTACCCGCAGACGGTACCTACCGCTCCTCGAATCGGGTTTCACATGCCACTCTCAGAACCGACAAAACACATGGTGGACGCACTGAAATATCATATCAAGAGAAACCGAGTTTTTAAAACAATATACAATTTCTTTTAAAATAACCACGGTTCTCAAATCCAGAAATCTCATGAAAACAGCATATCTCAATGCGTATGAACATAAAGCATGATGTATGCGACATATAAAAGAATGTAAGCATATCCGTATATCATGCAGCATGAAACAGTGATGCGATAATATCAGGGAAAACCGCTCTTTTAAAATGAATCACGTTTTTAAATGTATACTGCGGTTCCCAATTTCTCCCAAGTCAAATGCAACATCGTATAAGGTGCATATGTAACTATAGCAAGTAAACTATGCAAGGGGGTCATATCATGATGCAGCAATCCTACTGTGTAGTGACATGGCAATTATCGATAATGAAGTGTGTGAGCCGGCAAATCTGTGTAAGTGTAACAGACGCATCATCGATAATGGTGTAAGTGTACTAATATAGGTATAAGCAATGCCATGAGAATAACACGAATGCGGCATAATGTAAATCATCAGCTAAAACCTATAAGGTATACGTATCTACATGATCGAGTCGGTGAATCAATCAATCGGCACCCGGCCACTACACCACGTACGGTATAATCCATCGTACGGCAACCTCTAGTCAAGGGTAAGGATCAATCGTCATAAAACTCATCATGTACGGAAAATCATCGTACGACGTCACTAAACCATCGGGGATCCTATCATCCTATATGACAAAGCGGGGTATGGACCTAGCGTCCCGTACGACATATCACACATGATTCACAACATTTATATATCTATATACCTACATCCCAGGTCACATCCATAACAAACTCATATCAGGGAACCGGTAAAGGTATCAGTCATCTCAGTCAACTAGCATCCGTATACCAACATATCATCATACCACCTGCCAAATCGTATTCTCTTTTCATTGCATCTAAATCTCACATACACACCCAAACCATACAATCAGTTTTTAAAAGATGCGAATCGTAGTTTTGAAAGTCGGGGCTATAGTGTTTTTAAGAAAAAGATATCATTTGCAAATCCGTAACGTCCCTCAAGGTATCTGTTTAAAAGATGCATACAATTATTCAATTTGGAAATAGGTATGGTTCGGATGACACATTTACGTCGGCTATCTAGTCTTATGGTACCCTAAATGGCAATATCGTCAAACATCATCCTCAAATTCCGTCATCACATATTAGCCGTATCATATCACTTCTAACTATCCTTTAGTTTCTAATATGGTTCACTAACTATCTTTTAACTCTATTTATAGTTTTCTATATAAGGTTCCCTTAACCATATTCAATATATATAAATCGGTTTCCATCAAAGTTTGCAGGGGTGTTATACGCCATCCACCTGACTTCCCCCGTGGATATAGACCCACTCACCTTGATCTTGCTTGCCGAAATCGATGTCGCCACGCCCTTGCTCGTCATCCCGAAGCTTGCGCGGAGGTACCTACAATAATAACACATATCGCAACGCTATTAAAATCAAATTCTGAAAACCGAAACGGTACACGGCGCGCTCATAGGTTAAAACCTATGGCCCACGCATGCAAAACCAACCAATTATCCCTAGTTGTTGATGTACAAACATCCAACAACCAAATACAATATCCAATACAAAAATCCAATTTCAGAATACGGAAAACCCGAAAATAGGAACATAGGAAAACCACTCCAGATTTTAGCCTAGGTGAAATTGGTCAATTTTGCATATGTGGAGGGTCTAATTTACGCCATAGACCAAACACGATGCCATAACTCCTTGCTCTGGATGCAAATTGCGACCAGAATGGATTAATCTGCGGCCTGAGTTTGGAGTTGGGGTCCCAGGTCTCTAGGGTACACTCACAATCACCTGCTCATCTCACTGTCTTTGCTAAATAATTTCTAGTGCCCCCGGGTGATAGCAGATCACAAAATACCAACCCAATTTCCACAATTTCCCGATATCGACGAATCTAAAATTCGTGTTTTGGGGTTTGGTCACTGGTCCAGGTCAAGAATTGGTCTCTAGGGTCTTATAACAGACACTAGGCATCCCCCAATCCACACAACACTCAAACTCTTCTCTAGGAATTTCCAAGCTCACAAATCCATACCTTAAACCCATTTCTAACTAACTAGAATATAAAGAAACTTGAAACTAACTAAATGGTAGAAATTTTACCTCATGGATGCAACTCAAGGAAAACCCTAATTTGCCAATGTTGTCAAAATCCCACTTTTCTTGGTCCAATGTGTAGAGGAGAAGGAGGTGATCATTTTTTGTGAAAGGGGTATAGGATTTTGAGGAAAGGTTTGAGATGGGTCATGAGGGTAGAGGAGGGAGCTTGAGGTGAAGAAGAAGAAGAAAATGGTGTGGGGGAATGAAAGGGCAGCACTCTCTCCCCCTCTCTCTTTCTCACTCTCATTCTCTCTCCTAGCATGCTGTCATAACATCATTATGTCCCCTCTCTCTTTCTCCTCAATCATTCCTCCTTTTCTTTTCTCACCCAAAAGCCTAACCAAAACATAAAACAACATAAATGAAATAACATGTAACATGTCATGGTGCACTAACCATGAAAACTGTAGAAACACGGATTTGGCCTAATCACGATTAGCAGTGCACTAATCGGGTTTTTATCAAAACTGCATATAATAAATTTTAATAATGCCAAATCCTTTAAATATATTTTTAAATGAATAAATCATTTTAATTTCCATTTATTTCACAATTATTGGTATATATTTATACCCTTTTTTCGAAAACCCCAATTTCGCAAATCGCGCAGTTTTCGGGAAATATATTATTTTAATATTAAATTCCAAAAATAATATTTTATATTTTCTGAAATGTTACAGATCATCACCTACTGCCGGCGTATTGACAATTCTTTAGAGTCCTACACAGAGGTTTTCTAGCTCAGGCAAAACGGAGTAGGAGCACATATGTGATATGTGCGGGACCGAGACTAATACGATATGAGATACCGTATTCTATTCTCGCGATATGTGATATCGGCCGGGTATATATGATATAGCCGGGTTATCGGATCAAGTGTTGATTCGATAAAATGGTGCTTGTTATATTAGTCGGTTGTATGTTAATATAGCCGGGTTATCGGATCAAGTGTTGATTCGATAATTTAATGTATAATTATATATGTGATATATTAAGTTACATTAACTAATATAAGCTCGCTTTATTGATTCTTTTTCTCACTTGGATAATACATTGATATATATGTGATATATGTTAATTGTATTATTTTCTTTTGTTACATTATATATTATATATATGTGATATATAATATTGTAACATGTTAGGGTTACAAATGCAATTAGGATTTTGAGATTAAACCATGCTAGGGTTTCAATTAGGGTTAACATTCATTTTAGGTTAATTCTAAATGGTGGATTTAAAATGAGATATTTTGGAAGTGTTGACTTAGTCCACACTTTAGATAATATCTAGATATTTATTAACTCAACCATTGAACCCTAACCTATGATTTATTCTTTACATGGGTTAAGCTTCTCATTCTTAACCTTTGTTGCATTTCTAACCTCACACAACAATTCATTATTCATCATAAAAGCTTTCTTCTTCCTCTTCCTCCTTAGAAAAAGATTTCTAGCTTTTTGTGTTGTGATGATTTAAAGTGAGAAATTGAAAACAAAAGAGAGAGAAATTCCTACTTCATCATCCTCATCTATTCTAGCCACTTGGATTAGGGTGTTCACTTCACTAATACTTCATTAGAGAAGTGAGGGCTTGGGTTTGAGATTCTTCAAGGTAGATTATCTTTGAAAAGGAAGACTTCTAGCAAGATGCCTCATTCACCTCATGGAGCCTCTCTAGAGTCCGGGTTCGTGATGATCGCAGAGAAGGGACCTCAACACGGAGCTTATGAAGTGAACGAACAGACTACAAAGGTTGTAATCCCTAACTCTTAGAAGTAAAGCTGTTTGCTTCGATATTTTGTTTGATTCTATAGTTAAAGATCTTGTGTTTGGGTTATCTAGAATGGCAAAAATTTAAACTTAGCATGTGTGATGCCTCCCAAAACCTTGCTGCCGTTGTAGGTATCCCAACAGTGGTATCAGAGACTAGCTAGAGAATTAGATGGATAAGTGTAGAATTACGAAACCGAAACAACTCCGAAACACCCGACGAAAAACCCTAGTTTCTGTCGAATTTTTTCAGGTGTCAAAAATTATTTTAACAGTTGTAGAATGTTGTATGTGATACAATATGAACACACCACAAACCCCACCCCCCATGCTCGGATTTTGGCCGGCGACCAAGCCAAGAAATCCGGCGACCTCGGTTGAAAAGAGGATTTTGGGTTTGGTTTTTGTGGTGTGGTTTAGCTTCTGGGGTTTGGACTCTCTGGTGTTGTTTATTTTTGCTAAAATTACATGTGATGTTACTTTACTGCATTAAAAATTCGAAGTGTTTCGTGTTCGAAATTCTAGCTTTTGTTTCGGTTATTTTAGACGGTATTGAAAAGTTCGATCGGATATCATATACCGACTTTTTCCCTTGCTGAAAATTTTCAAGAGTTGGATCTTTTCACTGTTATAGAACATTCAAATATAGTGCAAGTGATGTGGTGAACCCTCTAGAAGAACAAAACCTTAACTCGATTTTGTGACCGTCAAAACCGTCACTGAACCTTAGGGTTTATGATGGTTTAACGGTGCCACAAGTGAGGCCTTGGTTGACCCTTCTACGGCTAGTTCACTACTACTGTGGCATGTGATGGATACTTCTAAACTGCGCTCAAGTGTTGAGCATTTGGAAAACTTTGGGTGTTTGTTGATTCGATCGGAATGTTTAACATCGTCTAACTTTTTCTGTAATGTGATACAATATGTGGAATTCATACAGTTAGGCATGAAATGCGAAGTATGTAATATTTCGGATTTATGATGTCTAAGGAGATTGTGAATTCCAAATGTTGTAGTTTTACATTTTCTTTTATGCGACCGTAAGTGTAATATGTGGTGTATCGCCGGTTTCGTTGCTATACATCAACGACAATTAGGTTACGCATATTTACTTACGTTGATGACATGTGATATTATGTGTTGCTATGATATGTCATATTGGATCGTCGTGTTCTGAATAGCCGGGGATTTTATATGAGATAAGAGTTTTTATTTTCATTCATGTAAAATTTATTTGTATGTAATATTCTTTTATTGGGGCACTTCTGGGTTGAGGATGATGTCACCATTGTATATTATTTATTTTTCTGCATTAGGATAGACCCAAGGAGGGGAGTACAAGTAACCAGGTTTTAGGGTCCAGTAGGAGGCCATTTCGAGGAGTCGAGACCGGGTCTCCTAACCCTAGAATTAGTAGGGTTGCTTGCCGCTCTCGTAGGGGTCTAGGGATGTGGGTTTGGCTATTCATCGCGGCCGTGGAATCCGTATTTTATACATGCTCAAAATAAAACACGGACCTCCTAGTATATCCAATATTTCATATGTTTCTTCTGCTGCAATGTTCTGTGATGAGATCATATTACTGCCTGAGACGAATGCTTATACTATATATATATGATGATATATAAATATTACTGCTTTCGTTTCTTCTGTGATACTTAGGAAGCATAATTGATGGGATTCATTAATGAGATTAATGAAAGAAAAGAATCCTAAAAGATGTTGTAGAATCAAATTTATAAAAAGGGTAGCTCTAGTTTTTCTTTGCATAGCGGTATTCCTTGTAGAATATCCAGCACCTTATTCGATAAGCAAAGAGCCGAGATCCCTTCACCGGGAGTGACCTCTTTAGCCAAACTAGCAGATGCTACAAACTCACTGTTTAGTTTTTGATTGCTTCTATAGTTCTTGTTTTGCACGGCGGTATTTGTGAAATATCCTGCACCTTATTCGATGAGGAAAGAGTCGAGATCCCTTCACCGGGAGTGACCTCTTTAGTGAAACTAGAAAAGCCTCAAAAGCATTTCTTTTTTAAAAATCACTTGTTTCTACAACGATATCAAGTTCATTACGCTCATGGTTTTCTGAAAAACCTGTCGTAGCCCTCCGTCATTTCAGATAAGTACTACTTAGTTTTCGTGTTACGTTTGTTGACTAAGTTAAGGCGTAGTGTGCGGTAGCTAATTAGTGCCTATCTGCTAAAGCATAAGATGCAATTGGATTAGGATAGTCGTATGATTTTGTTGACTTAGTTAAGGATCGTACGGTTGGTTTATTTCAATCAAGAAATGACGGGTTGAACTTGGCTAGCGCTTATGATTTGTTGACTAAGTTAAGGTCATAAGTTGCTAAGGGCAAAAAAAATTATCGGGAATTTCAAGTGTTGAAATTTGCAATGAGATTGCATACCTACTATGAGATGGTTGGATCCTGATACCCACTACGAGTTAGAGTTACTCCTGGAAGAGTTTTACACAGGACAATTAGCCGATCAAGTAGGTGTCTAGAAAAGTGTTAACGTGGTTATGTCTCTATGAAAACGAGGTATATTCTAATTAGGTCCGTGCGAAAGCACGGGAACCTCCCTCAAAGTACCAACACTGATCTGGCTGAAAAATTGGCGAACTTGTAAGGTATAATTAATCCCAGCTAGTCTTACCTCTTAGGGTTTGAAGGAAGATTTGATGAAAACAGTGGGAGCCATCCTGATTAGATAAGATAATAACCAATCTAATCTTGTAAGAGCATACGCTAAAGTGTTTCCTTCTATTTCTCTCCAGGTAGCGACCATGTCAGGATTTAATCAAGATAATAATATGGATGTATTGACTGAACCCGCTTATTATACCGAGCAGGGAAACGTTGGCCCCGCTCCAACTTATAAATGTTATAAGTCCGAGAAGGGAATAGAAGAATATCTGGATTCTCATGCCGCCCAAACGAAGAATAAGCATACTGATGCATCTTCTTCAGGTGTGTTTGTTATCGAGAACTGTTTCTCAGTTCACTCTACGTCCTGGGTATTAGATACCGGATCAGGATCCCACATATGTAATATGTTACATGGGCTAAAGAAAGGTAGGGAACTGGGAGAGGGTGATCATTCCATAAGAGTAGGGAATGGTGCAGATGTTGCAGCCAAAGCAGTTGGCGAATATCACATTGTATTACCAAATGGTAATACATTGATTCTGAATGAATGCTATTACATTCCGACCCTGATATGCAATCTTATATCAGTTTCTTTATTAAGTAAAGAGGGATATAGTTTTGTAGTACAGGATTATGTTATGAATATCTTCCTAGATCAAAAGTTGATTGGATCAGGCTCGTTAAATAATGGCATATACGTTCTAAATCAAACTACAGTTCTTAATGTACAAAACACACACAAGAGGAAGAGTTCAGAAATGAACAAATCCTTCTTATGGCATTATAGACTAGGTCATATCAATGCGACATGACTAGCTAAGTTACATAAAGATGGATATTTGAATCCGTTTGAATTATCATCTTATGATGCTTGCCAGTCACGTCTCAAAAGCAAAATGACCAAAACTCCGTTTAGTGGACACGGAGAAAGAGTTGAGGAACTCTTAGGACTGGTACATAGTGATGTATGTGGTCCCATGTCTATACATGCCAGGAATGGTTCATCGTACTTTATTACATTCACTGACGATCTCTCAAGATACGGATATGTGTTCCTGTTAAAACACAAGTCTGAAGATTTTGAGAAATTCAAAGAATATAAGAACGAAGTAGAGGACCAAACGGGAAAAAGTATTAAGATCCTTCGATCTGATCGAGGAGGAGAATACTTGAGCAATGAGTTCCTGGATTATTTAAAAGAGAATGGGATTCTCTCTCAGCTTACTCCTCCGTATACACCACAACACAACGGTGTATCAGAGCGGAGGAATCGCACCATATTAGATATAGTGTGCTCTATGACGAGCACCGCTAAGTTGCCTATTTCCTTTTGGGGTTATGTGCTTGAGACAGCAACATGCCTATTGAATCTAGTTCCATCCAAATCTGTACCTACCACACCATATGAGATATGGAGTGGGAAGAGACCATATTTTAAACGAGTTAAGATATGGGGTTGTCCGACCTATGTCAAAAGGCAAAATCCAGACAAGCTCGAGGCACGATCAGTTCTTTGCAAGTTTGTAGGATATCCAAAGAATTCTCAAGGATATATTTTCTACCATGCAGAGAAACAAAAAGTGTTTGTTTCTCAATACGCCACCTTTTTAGAAAAGGAATTTCTTACTAAAGAAATTAGTGGCGAAGAGATAGAGCTGGAAGAAGTTCCATCACAACAAACTACAACTGATGATTTGTTGGAACCTGAGGATTCAGTAGTTCCCAACGAACCCCAGCCTCTCCGCCGATCTAGTAGGGTTCCTCATCCACCTGAGAGATACTACGGTTTTCTCATAGATGGTGGAAGTGAGGATTGCATCATGGAAGATAATGACCCGACTAGTTTCGAGCAGGCCATCACGAGTGGGGACTCTGTGAAATGGCTGGATGCAATGCGATCTGAGATGGAATCCATGTACACCAACAAAGTATGGACTTTGGAAGTTGCTCCTAAAAGAGTAAAACCCATTGGGAGCAAATGGATCTTTAAGAAGAAACTTGGTGTAGATGGAAAAGTTGAGACATTCAAAGCTAGACTTATTGCAAAGGGTTTTCGTCAACGACCAGGTGTGGATTATGACGAAACCTTTTCTCCAGTGACTATGCTTAAGTGTATCCGGATCTTACTTGCCATTGCTGCATACCATGACTATGAAATCTGGCAAATGGATGTTAAGACCGCTTTTCTAAATGGTGATTTAGAGGAGTGCGAGTACATGACTCAGCCAGAGGGCTTCGTAGATAGTGGGAGCAGCGGAAAGGTGTGAAAGCTACTTAAATCCATCTACGGGTTAAATCAGGCATCGCGGAGTTGGAACATCTATTTTTATATTGTAGTCAAAGAGTTTGTCTTCATCAAAAACGTAGATGAACCTTATATTTACAAAAAGGTTGCAGCGAGTAAGGTTGTCTTCCTCGTATTGTACGTGGATGACATACTCTTGATAGGAAATGATGTTCCTATGCTGCACTCAGTCAAGCTCTTCTTATCACATAGATTCTCAATGAAAGATCTAGGCGATGCCTCCTGCATTTTGGGAATTAAGATCTATAGAGATAGATCTAAACGGATACTAGGATTGTCCCAATCCAGGTACATTGACACCATACTAAAGAGGTTTAGTATGGAAGAATCCAAGCATGGGAACCAACCCACGACCTCTGGACTTACTCTCTCCAAAGAGATGTCTCCCAAGACTGATTTGGAGAGAGCTCGCATGCAAGGGATACCCTATGCTTCGGCAGAAGGCTCTATCATGTACGCGATGCTATGTACCAGACCCGATGTAGCATACTCACTAAGTGTAGTGAGTAGGTATCAAGCGAATCCTGGAGAAAGTCACTGGACAGCTGTAAAGAACATTCTCAAGTACTTGAGAAGGACTAAGGAGATGTTCTTGGTGTATGGTAACGGAGAACTTCAAGTGGAATCCTTTACCGATTCAAGCTTCCAAAGTGATAAGCACGACTCTAAGTCGCACTCGGGTTTTGTCTTTACCCTCAATGGAGGGGCAGTGTGCTGGAAGAGTTCCAAACAGGAAACTGTGGTAAACTCTACGATGGAGGCTGAATACATCGCTGCCAATGATGCTGCAAAAGAGGCTGTCTGGATGAAGAAGTTCATCACTGAACTTGGTGTGGTTCCGTCCATTGAGCATCCAATACCTTTGTATTATGATAACAATGGAGTTGTGGCTTTGGCCAAGGAACCCAGGTCCCATCAGAAGTCCAGACATATTCTGAGGCGGTATCACCTGATTCGGGAGATAGTTGATCACCACGAGATCGAGGTCAGGAGAGTTGACACGAAAGACAACACTGCGGATCCACTCATGAAGGCCATACCCCAGATACAATTTGAGAGACTCTTCGGGATGTTGGGTATGAGATACTACAACAGCTGGCCTTAGTGCAAGTGGGAGAATATTAGTTATGTATATGCCCTAGAGGCCATTATTGTACATATAATGTATATTATAGTGGATACTTGGACATATATAGAGAGGACTTTCTTGCTCGATATGATAGTATGCTATCTGGTTTCACTTTGTCTTAACATGTTGACTTGTATTGGTTTACTGTCTTACTCTCACATGTTGATAAAGCCCTTGGGATATGTACTTGACTAATAGGACTATGATGAGATCATACTAGTGGGGCCAGGGTAGTCAACAAGTACATCATATAACTGTTCGTAGTCGAGGGTGTATCGAGACAGGGCATCGATACACTAGAGTAGACTAGCGTATACATATCACGACCCGAAATTGGCACGTGACGGCCCTAATACTACGCAACGTCTACAGGCGTAACGCAGTAAAAGAAAGCCAAAACCCAGAAATCTAAACCATCAAAAGTAGTAAGAAGCAATAGTGTTTTCAAAACCTTTGAAATCTCAACCCAAAATTCTTTAAAAGAGTCCAACTTTATTTCCTTTAAAAATTTGACAGCAGCTCCTTTGTAAAAACTAACCCCAAAAATGGGTACAACATAAATAAAAGTAAAGCATCCCCAACGGGAGCAAATACACGCCCAAACGCGGAAAACAACCACCACAACAAATATACAACGCCGTAGCGAAGAAATAAAAGACGATAGAAAGGAAACTATATAAAAGACAACCAAGTCACAAAATAATACAATATCGTCCTCACCAAGTCTCTAAGTTAACAAGAAAATAGTAGATGGAGAGTACAAGGATACAACGAATATACAATACAAAAACGAATAACCACAAAACCCACCTAAGCAAACTGCACACTGTGAGCTAATGCGGTATCCGAAGCAAAATATGATAAGATAGATGAATAACCTGCCTCGACTACTCTGGGGAACAACCTGCAAAACAACTATGGCACAATGAGGGTGAGTTGCCAACTCGTGAATAGCAAATAACATATGCAGCTAATCGCAAGTATGTACATACAGCGCGAATCTAATATATGCAATTAATAGTAATAAAAGGTCATATGAATACAAAAATCATGAAAAGTACACTAACGGTTACTACAAATACATGAAGCAATAATATGACGATCGGTAAGCAATAATCATGCAATAATGATATGAAAAGGTATATATGCAACAGTCATGAAAGGTACACTAACAGGTACAACTAACACATGAAGTAATGCATATAAAATAAGTATGTAAATGCAACAGTCATGAAAGGTACGCTAACAGGTACTAGTAATACATGAAGCAGTGCATAAACAATAAATGTGGAATATGAAATGAAACATGTCATTTCCACGGAATCCTAATATCGTGGTAGGATCAAAATCCATTAGACAATTCAAATCCCAATTTCCTCAAATCAGCCCCCAAATTAGCTCTCATCTCATATAAGTCTCACAAATCCTGAATGTACAATATCGAATAAATCTCATATATCTGTTGGATATATGTATGCCTTAGAGGACATTATATGATAGTGGATGTATTTATACATGTGTGTGTATGTGTATTCAGTGTACATTCTTGCTCGACATGATAGTATGCTATCTAGTTCTTCTTTATCTGACATGTTGATTTGATCATGCTTTTATTCATTTATACATGTTGATAAAGCCCTGAGGATATAGAATTGACTACTGTGATTATGATGTAGATCATACTAGTGAGACGTCTGTAGTTTGTAAGCATATCCTGAAATGTCCCTAGTCGTAGGTATATCGAGACGGGGCATCGATATACTAGAGTAGACTAGCGTATATGATACTAGACCCATATGATGGGCGATGGATGTTCCCACATTCATTGATGTTTGACATCGAGATCGTATAAGGGTGCTCAGTGGTGACTGGGTACACTGGACGAACTCGCCGAGAACTCCTATATGGAATTATAACTATCGTCGGATAGCAGTTCTCAGGTGACACTGGTGCAGGTTAGTCTGTAGACCCGAGATCGTCATAGAGTCTTATGTGTTCTCCCACTGTACTATGATTACCACCCTACCACGGCTCTACTGAGTCGTGCAAACAGGTGGCCGTTGGGTACAGTCCCGAGACACACGAAGGCGATGAGCGATAGGAGGGGTTTCGTCTCTCCCGGTATTGGGAGTTGATGTTGTGCTGCGCCCGACTGGCTATATCAGTAAGTCCCTGGCCAGGGCTGTTGAGATTTACTGATAAGTGTTATCAGTAGTTTCTCGATCTGTTATAGACCATTCATCGGCATGACTTATTGAGTTATTAGGGTCGACGTTACCATCCCTAGACTCGATATGCAGCATATCTGACGAAGAGACCGGACTGTACAGTAGTGTTGCCGGTTGGCTCGACGGGAGTTGTAGCAGGTTCGCTTGTTATCTTCTGATTGCTCAATACCCGGGTGGCCGTTACGTTTAGCTGACCGCTTGCGACTTGAGGGTGCTTGATATGATCATCACCCACTACCGGCGTATTGACGAGTCTCAGAGTCCTACAATGGAGTTACCTAGTCCAGGAGAAAAGTTGTGGTGCGCATATGTGATATGCACATGGACCCGGTTAAAATGCGCGTATGAGATACCGTATATTAATCGGGCGGCTTGCTTTTGGTCGGGTCGTATGTGATATGACCGGGTTGCTAAATCAAGTGTTGATTTATCATTTGACCATTAGTTTCTCACTAGAAATCATTTCTTGTCTTTTTGGGTGTATGCATGCATGTATGCATTCATTCTTGTTCATGCACATATGGATGTGCATGCACACATATATGCATACATCATTCTATCATGGTTGTATATATAGAAGATGGTGGCAATATAAGACTCACACCTTATGATTATATATATATATATGGATATATATATTTGTATTTGTTTTAAAACAAAAGAAAAAGATTAATCCATGGTTATCTACTACACTCTTCTTTGAACTAACCTTTGTTCACCCACTTTTTAACCATGAGTTAATCTTCCTTTTGTCTTTTAACTCAAGTACAATAATATCTTTATTATGTAACCATGGTTTGAGATGAAGAGTAGAAAATATATATACTTATATTTTCTATTTTTCATATGTGATTATCATTATCTTGAGCTTAGAAAGTCATCATCTTCTTCCTCCTTTCTCTCTTGCTCTCTAGTTCTTTCAAGTAAGCAAAAGAGTAATCAAGTTAGGATTTTGAAGTGAGAAAACTAACCACAACACCATTCTACACTAGTCTTTCCAATTAGTGAAGAGTGTTAGCTTCCATTTCTTCTCTTGATCTTATGAAGTTTCTAGCTTGGACAAAGATGACTCCGGGTGGATCATCGTGGACCTAGAAGGATCTCAAGCGGACCTTTTCCAACTCTCAAGTAGCCAAGGAGTCTAGCGTAGGGAGCTACAAAGGTTGTACTCTCAAAACCCTAGTTTTTCCTACTTGTGATGTTGTCAATGTTAAGAAACCCTAAAATTCTAGTGATGATTCTTTGTATGTTCACTTAGCAACCTTAAAAATTTGATTTTGCGACATGAGATGCTTCCAAACCCTTCATGAGGTCCTAGGTAAACCTAACATTGGTATCAGAGCCGACCTAGAGCTTTAGACGACACTTTAGCGAAGTTAAAACTCCGATCGAACCAAAATACGGACTTTTTGAACCCTCTATAGACATTTTTTCAAACCTGTGTATTTCCAGAATTAAAAATATGTAAAAAAATTCAGCAGGGAAATCTAAGCACCACTGTAAAAAAAGAAGCCATGAACAGTAAATCCCACCGCGGAACCGCGGCCAAAGCTTGCTTGGGCCGCGGCTCCGCGGCCGTACACATGAATCAATGCCTCGTTTTTGTACAGTAATGTTTAGAACTGCTTGTATATATTTTTGGGTATTTTTAATCTGGTTTAAGTGTTAGATGTTCGGGAGATTGTTTTGGATTCGGTGATTCGATTGGAATTTTAAATTCGTACCTTTTTCGGATAATTTAGAAAGTATTAAAAAGTTCAAACGGATATCATTAACTCGCTTTTTCCCGGCACGAAAAATTTTCAAGTGTTGAATCTTTTCTCGAGTTTAAATCTTTCGAAAATATGTGCAAGTTTTATGGTGGACCCTCTAGAAGACAACAAAACCTTAACTCGATTATGTGACCGTCTTGAACTGCCTTTTGAACCTTAGGGTTTGGGGCAGTACGGCGTATCACATGTGAAGCGTTGGCTTGACCCTTCTACGGCTGGACCGCTACTACTGTGACACATTCCGGGTTTTTTGAACTCCGCTCAAGTGTTGAGCTTTAGGAAATTTTGGGTATTTGATTATTCGATCGAAATGTTTAATACTGTCTATTTATCTGGAATGTGATACAATATGTGGAATTAATAAGTTAGGCATAAAATGCGAAGTATGTGATATTTCGGATTTACGATGTCTAAAGAGAATGTGGATTCCAAATATTGTAGTTTTACACTTTCTTTTCTGTGACCGTAAGTGTAGTATGTCGCTTATCACCGTTTTCGTTGCTATACATCAACGACAATCGGGGTACGCATACTTACTTACGTTGATGATATATGATATTATGTGTTGCTGAGATATGATGTGCAGGATTGTCGCGATTGAATAGCCGGGGGTTTTATGTGAGATGAGAGTTTTATTTTCATTCATGTAAAATTCAAATGTAATGTAATGTAATATTCTTATATTTGGGGCACTTCCGGGTTGAGGTTGATGTCACCAGTGTTGTATATTATTTACTTTTCCGCATTAGGATAGACCCAAGGAGGGGAGCACAAGTGACCGGGTTCTGGGGTTCAGTAGGAGGCCATCTCGAGGAGTCGAGACCGGGTCTCCTAAACTCCAGGATTAGTAGGGTCGCTTGCCGCTCTCGTAGGGGTCTAGGGGTGTGGGCTTGGCTATTCATCGCGACTGTGGAATCCGTATTTTCTATTGTTGGATAAATACTAAATACGGACGTCCTAATATATCCCACATTATATTTATGTTTCTGCTGCCTGTGTTCTGTGATATCTGAGACGAATGATATATTATATATGAGATATATAGTAGACGTTGCTTATGTTTTACACCCGCGCTAGTCCCGTCCCAGTATGCCGTTAGTTAAGTAACCTAACGGTGCATAACGGAACATTGCGGCGAATGCGGGTGGCATAAGTGTACGTTGTATTTTCGTTTCTTTTCTGTGATTGGCTTAAGGACTTAAATGATGGGACTACATTAATATGATTAATGTAAAGAAAATAAACCTAAAAAGATGTTGTAGAATCGGATTTGAAAACCACTCGGCTCTTTATGAAAAAGCTACATTTCAAAACTGCGGAGCACAAGCCACTCCTTTTGAAAACCATTTGATTCTACGACGATATCAAGTTCAAAGCGTTAAAGATTTTTTTAAAAATCATCCGCAACCCTCCGTCATTTTAGGAAGTAGAGTACTTAGTATTCGTGCTACGTTTGTTGACTTTAGTTAAGGCGTAGTGTACGGTAGCTATGTGATATCTTCCTACACTGCATATGATGCAGATTAATTAGGACATTCATGCGACTTTGTTGACCATAGTTAAGGGTCATATGGGTGGGTCTAATTAATCAAGAAATGACGGGTAGAACTTGACTGGTACTTATGATTTGTTGACCATAGTTAAGGTCATACGTACTAGGGGTAAAAACCGCATCGGAAATTTCAAGTGTTGAGATTTGCAATGAGATTACATACCTTCCATATGATGGTTGGATCCCGATCCCACTGTGGGCAATAGTTGCTCCCAGGAGAGTTTTGTAGTTTACAATTAGCTAACTCATTAGGTATCTAGAAAGGTGTTAACGGGGCTACGCCTCTGGGAAAACGAGGTTTACTTTAATTAGGTCCGTGCGAAAGCACGGGGAACCTCCCTCAAGTACTGACACTGGCCTGGCTGAACGGTTAGCGAAGTTGTAGACTGTAATTAATCCTGGCTAGTTTTCTTTTTAAGGTTTGAAAGAAAAACTTGATTAAAGCAGTGGGAGACATCGATTAAACAAGATAATAACCAATCTGATCTTTGCAAGAGCTTTCGCTGAGTGTATTCTTTTCTCTCTCTTAATGGCAGATACAAATGACTGGACTCAAACTTCTACTAGATAAAAATAAATTGAATGGAACCAACTATAAAGACTGGCTGAGAAATCTGAAAATAGTCTTGACTTATGATAAAGTATCATATGTCCTCACGGCTTCAGCCCCGCCCATCCCAGGTCCAAAATCCTCAGTTGCGGACAAAGAAGTCCGCAAGACATGGGACGCTGACTGTGCCACGGCCAAATTCCTCGCGCTTGCATCGATGGACAATACACATCAAAAGCAGCATGAGAATATGGACATTCAAACCATATTTCTCCATACAAAGGAGTTGTATGGAGAGCAATCCCGCGTATTACGATACGAAGCATCAAAGAAATTGTTTCAAATGCGAATGGCCCTTGGCACACCAGTAGGAGACCATGTTCTGAAGATGATAGCTCTCATAGAAGAGCTTGAGGACCTTGGATGGACGATGGACAATGAACAATATATGGATATTATTCTGCAGTCCGTCCCCTCCACCTTTGCTCAATTCATAGTTAACTTCAACATGCACAACATGGAGAGGGAACTACCTGAACTCCTTAATATGTTAAAGAGTGCAGAAAGCACACTTAAATCAGTGAAAACTCCCATTTTGACTGTTGGACAATCTTCTTCTTCTCGCCCAAAGGCTAAGGCCAAGGGAAAGAAAAAGAAGAAGCCCACCAATCCTAAGGGTGGAGTTAAAAAAGTTAAGAGGAAGGAAAAGTCCAAAGCAGGAGAATCGGGGAAAGGGGAATGTTTTCATTGCCACAAAACAGGACATTGGAAGCGCAACTGTACGGAGTACTTGAATCTCAAGAAGAAGCATGGGGATGCTTCCGCTTCAGGTGTGTTTGTGACAGAAAACTGTTTTTCAATAAACTCTGCTTCCTGGGTATTAGATACCGGTTCAGGTTCTCACATTTGCAACTCTATGCAGGGGCTGAGAAATAGCAAAGTTTTGAAGACAGATGACCATACTCTCCGCGTTGGAAATGGTTCCAATATACATACAGTCGCAATGGGAGAGTATCACTTGGGGTTGCCATCTGGGTGTATATTGGTTTTGAACCCATGTTATTTTGTACCAAGTATGCTTTGTAATATAATATATGTTTCTTTGTTAGACAATGAAGGATATAATTTTGTATTGCAGAAACAATGTTATGAACATTCACCTGAATCAAATGTTGGTTGGGTATGGTACACTTAATAACGGGATATACGTCCTAAATCAACACACAGTTTTCAGTATACAACACACTAATAAAAGAAAACTTTCAGAAATAAATGAAGCTTTTCTTTGGCACTGTAAACTTAGTCATATTAACGAAACAAGACTAAACAAGTTACACAAAGATGGATATTTAAATCCTTTTGAATATAAATCTTATGCGACTTGCCAGTCTTGTATCAAGAGTAAAATGACCAAAACTCCGTTTACCGGACACGGAGAAAGAGCTACTGAGCTCCTAGGCCTCATACATAGTGATGTATGTGGACCAATGTCTACACAGGTAGAGGCGGTTTTTCTTACTTCATTACTTTCACTAATGATTTCTCTAGATTCGGTCATGTATTTTTATTAAAAAACAAATCTGAAGCTTTCGAGAAATTCACTGAATATAAACAAGAAGTAGAAAAACAAACCGTCTTGAGTATCAAGATACTTCGATCAGATCGAGGTGGGGAGTACCTCAGTACAGAATTTGCAAACTTCCTAAAAGAGAATGGGATTCTCTCTCAACTCACTCCTCCTTACACAACACAGCACAACGGTATGTCTGAACGACGGAATAGGACCCTATTAGATATGGTCTGATCCATGATGAGTGATACTGAGTTACCTGTCTCATTTTGGGGGCATGCATTGGAGACTGCAGCGTTTCTATTGAACAGGGTTCCAACCAAAACCGTGTCTACCACGCCATATGAGATATGGCATGGGAAGAGACCATCTCTTAAGAGAATTAAGATTTGGGGTTGCCCGGCCTATGTTAAAAAGCAGAATCCGGACAAACTTGAGACACGGTTGGTCATGTGTAACTTTGTGGGATATCCAAAGAACTCTTATGAATATCTATTCTACCACAAGAAGGAACAAAAGGTATTTGTTTCTCAGTACACCGTATTCTTAGAAAAAGAGTTTTTCACAGATAAAGATAATGGCAATGTGGTGGATCTAGAAGAGCTTCTAGAGACACAAACTACAAATGACGACTTGGTTGAACCGGCTGTTACAATAGAAACTGAGGAACCTCGGCCACTCCGTAGGTCTGGTAGGACTTCTCGCCCACCGGAGAGGTACTACAGTTTCCTCATTGATGGTGACAGAGAAGACTGCATCATGGAGGATGATGATCCTACCAGTTTTCAGCAAGCTATCACGAGTGGAGACTCTGTGAAGTGGCTGGATGCCATGAGATTCGAAATGGAGTCTATGTACACCAACAAAGTATGGACTTTGGACGTTGTACCCCCTAGGGTAAAACCTGTGGGGTGCAAATGGATCTTTAAAAGAAAGATTGGTGTAGATGGGCAGGTAGAGATCTATAAGGCAAGACTTGTGGCGAAGGGTTTTCGTCAAAGACCAGGTTTGGATTATGACGAGACTTTTTCGCCCGTAGCCATGCTTAAATCCATTCGGATCCTACTTGCTATTGCTGCTCACTACGACTATGAAATCCGGCAGATGGACGTTAAAACGGCATTTCTAAATGGAGATTTAGAAGAATGCGTTTATATGGATCAGCCGGAGGGCTTCATTGACAGTGGGAGCAGCGGAAAAGCATGTAGATTGTTTAAATCCATATATGGGTTAAAGCAGGCATCACGGAGTTGGAACATCTGTTTCGATGATGTTATCAAAAAGTTTGATTTCATCAAAAATCCAGATGAACCCTGTGTTTATAAGAAGGCTGTAGGGAGAGCTGTCACATTCCTCGTATTGTACGCGGATGACATTCTTCTGATAGGAAATGATATTCCTATGCTACAGTCGGTCAAATCTTTCTTATCACTAAGGTTCTCCATGAAGGACCTGGGTGATGCCATATACATTCTGGGTATAAGGGTCTATAGGGATAGATCCAAAAGGTTATTGGGATTGTCCCAAATCAGGTACATCAACACCATCCTAAAAAGGTTTAGTATGGAAGACTCCAAGCGGGGTGCCTTACCCGCTTGCCATGGGGTCACTCTCTCCAAGGACTCTTGCCCAAAGACCGATGAAGAGAGAGCTCGCATGAGCATTATACCCTATGCTTCGGCAGTAGGATCTATAATGTATGCGATGTTATGTACACACCCAGATGTAGCTTATGCACTTAGTGTAGTAAGCAGGTATCAATCCAACCCAGGGGAGAATCACTAGATAGCTGTGAAGAACATTCTTAAGTACTTACGAAGGACTAAAGAATTGTTCTTGGTGTATGGTAATGGTGATCTCCAAATGGAGGCCTTTACCGATTCGAGCTTCCAGAGCGATAAGGACGATAGCAAATCTATCTCAGGGTTTGTGTTTACCCTCAATGGAAGGGCGGTAAGTTGGAAGAGTTCCAAACAGGATACCGTTTCAGACTCTACGATGGAGGCTGAGTACATTGCTGCAAATGATGCTGCCCAGAAAGCCGTCTGGATGAGGAAGTTCGTCTCGGAGCTAGGAGTAGTTCCAACCATTATTGATCCAATACCATTGTATTGTGATAATAATGGGGCTATGACATTAGCCAAGGAGCCCAGGTCCCACCAGCGGTCCAGACACATCCTGAGGCGCTTTCATTTGATCCGGGAGATTGTAGATCGCCGCGAGATCGAGATTAAGAGAGTAGACACAAAGAATAACGCTTCGGATCCACTCACCAAGGCCCTCCCTCAGCCGCAGCAAGAGCGACTTTTTGAGATATTGGGTATGAGATACGCCAATAACTGGCCTTAGTGCAAGTGGGAGATTGTTGGATATATGTATGCCCTAGAGGCCATTATATGATAGTGGATGTATTTATACATGTGTATATATATATATATATATATATATATATATATATATATATTCAGTGTACATTCTTGCTCGACATGATAGTATGCTATCTGGTTCTTCTTTATCTGACATGTTGATTTGATCATGCTTTTATTCATTTATACATGTTGATAAAGCCCTGAGGATATAGACTTGACTACTGTGATTATGATGTGGATCATACTAGTGGGACATCTGTAGTTTGTAAGCATATCCTGAAATGTCCCTAGTCGTAGGTATATCGAGACGGGGCATCGATATACCAGAGTAGACTAGCGTGTATGATACTAGACCCATATGGGCGATGGATGTTCCCACGTTCATCGATGTTTGACATTGAGATCGTATACGGGTGCTCAGTGGTGACTGGGTACACGGGACGGACTCGCCGAGAACTCCTATATGGAATTATATCAATCGTCGGATAGCAGTTCTCAGGTGACACTGGTGCAGGTTAGTCTGTAGACCCGAGATCGTCATAGAGTCTTGTGTGTTCTCCCACTGTACTATGATTACCACCCTACCATGGCTCTACTGAGTCGTGCAAACAGGTGGCCGTTAGGTACAGTCCCGAGACATACGAAGGCGATGAGCGACAGGAGGGGTTTCGTCTCTCCCGGTATTGGGAGTTGATGTTGTGCTGTGCCCGACTGGCTATATCAGTAAGTCCCTGGCCAGGGCTGTTGAGATTTACTGATAAGTGTTATCAGTAGTTTCTCGATCTGTTATAAACCATTCATCGGCACGACTTATTGAGTTATTGGGGTCGACGTTACCATCCCTAGACTCGATATGCAGCATATCCGACGAAGAGACCGGACTGTACGGTAGTGTTGCCGGTTGGCTCGACGGGAGTTGTAGCAGGTTCGCTTGTTATCTACTGATCGCTCAATACCCGGGTGGCCGTTACATTTAGCTGACCGCTTGCGGCTTGAGGGTGCTTGATATGATCATCACCTACTACCAGCGTATTGACGAGTCTTAGAGTCCCACAATGGAGTTACCTAGTCCAGGCGAAAAGTTGTGGTGCGCATATGTGATATGCGCGTGGACCCGGTTAAAATGCGCGTATGAGATACCGTATATTAATCGGGCGGCTTGCTTTTGGTTGGGTCGTATGTGATATGACCGGGTTGCTAAATCAAGTGTTGATTTATCATTTGACCATTAGTTTCTCACTAGAAATCCTTTCTTGTCTTTTTGGGTGTATGCATGCATGTATGCATTCATTCTTGTTCATGCATATATGGATGTGCATGCACACATACATGCATACATTATTCTATCATGGTTGTATATATAGAAGATGGTGGCAATATAAGACTCACACCTTATGATTATATATATATGGATATATATATTTGTATTTGTTTTAAAACAAAAGAAAAAGATTAATCCATGGTTATCTTCTACACTCTTCTTTGAACTAACCTTTGTTCACCCACTTTTTAACCATGAGTTAATCTTCCTTTTGTCTTTTAACTCAAGTACAATAATATCTTTATTATGTAACCATGGTTTGAGATGAAGAGTAGAAAATATATATACTTATATTTTCTATTTTTCATATGTGATTATCATTATCTTGAGCTTAGAAAGCCATCATCTTCTTCCTTCTTTCTCTCTTGCTCTCTAGTTCTTTCAAGTAACCAAAAGAGTAATCAAGTTAGGATTTTGAAGTGAGAAAACCAACCACAACACCATTCTACACTAGTCTTGCCAATTAGTGAAGAGTGTTAGCTTCCATTTCTTCTCTTGATCTTGTGAAGTTTCTAGCTTGGACAAAGACGACTCCGGGTGGATCATCGTGGACCTAGAAGGATCTCAAGCGGACCTTTTCCAACCCTCAAGTAGCCAAGGAGTCTAACGTAGGGAGCTACAAAGGTTGTACTCTCTAAACCCTAGTTTTTCCTACTTGTGATGTTGTCAATGTTAAGAAACCCTAAAATTCTAGTGATGATTCTTTGTATGTTCACTTAGCACCTTAAAAATTTGATTTTGCGACATGTGATGCTTCCAAACCCTTCATGAGGTGCTAGGTAAACCTAACAATATCCTAAATGTACAAAATCAACAATCCCATATATATCCCGTATCCAATCTCAAAAAAATCTCATATATCCCAAATCTAATATCAAGTAAATCTCTAATATCCTAAGTAAATTTAGATGAATAAGTATGATGATGTATATGAATTAATATGTATACATATATATTAGCGTCTCATTCTACTAATATATATGTGTGTGTGTGTGTATGTATGTATTTATATATGCATATATAACAGCGTCCCATTCCACTGTTATATACTTAGAAATAAAATATCATGAAAACAATGTGTCAAGTATCGACACAGAAAGGCTGATCTATCAGGTGCAGTCACCAAGACTGGCACCCTGATAGGTACGTATCATACGCTATACCGAAAAGCCCGAGTGCCTAGCTCTGACCCTCGTCTTTCCACGTATCCATATGTACATGACTCCCGTCAGTATCCCCATGATAACCGCCGAGTCATTGGTAATGTCACCGGATGGTATGGTTCTACTGCCAGGCTGAATCGGTAAGTTCCATCAATCGTCTTGCCCCGGGATACCTCCGGGCCACACCATGTACCCTCATACGGCCCACGACGCTCATCGCGTGAAGTATATATATCAGAACCGATAAATCTCATGGTGGATGCTGAAATATCATATCAAGGGAAATCGGGTTTTTCAAATAATGCATAATTTCATGAACACCCACGGTCCCCAAATCCAGAAAACATCATGAAAAATCCATATCTAAATGCAAAAATCCATGAATATGATATATGCAACATAAAACTGAAATGTAAGCATATAAAGGAAAAGTCGCTAATTAACTGCAACAAGTTAATATAAAATATTATGCGGTTCCTATTTTCTCCAATTCTAAATAATATCAAGTAAGGTAAACATATAGCTATAACTGATATATGTGTAAACATAAAGGTATAGCAAGATATAAATATCTACCTATCAATAATGATGTAATATATCCTCCAGGTATAAGTGAAGTATGTATATGAAGTATACATGTAGCTATGTCATTATGTGTGGTACAATACTCTATAGGTATACAGGTAACTAGCATGTAAGTATGTCAAGGCATATGTGTAAGCATGTAGGTATACAGGTATGCTATATATCATATGCAATAAGAAATATGAATCAATGTCACAATATCCATAACAAAACTATATTATATCTATAAGTGGGTTGTGCGTGTCATGGCAATTATTGAAGGTGTGTGTAGTATACAATCAGTGCTCGTGCAACATGAGTCGTCAATAATAGTGCAGTGTCCTAAGGATACTACTCCAAGCTCAACAATAAATAAGCAGTAGGGTGAATGCGCAATTCTAAATATGAAATAGAATATGCGACAGAATTAACATTTCTAGCCCAGACGCATAACTCCATGCGGGTGATTCCCCTGTAGATGTTAAATCTACTCACCAACACTCCTGGCTAAGTGAAACCAACCACCTGTTTCCCTTTTGTTGCAGCGTCCGAAGTTGCCGGCTGCGAACCTACAACATTAAAACAATAAAGCAAGTGTATACTAGTAATAGACCCAAAACACGTACAAACTACATTTGACCGACGCAACAACACAAAATATACTCTCAAGTGTTCGTATTGTGGCTAACGTGCGTAGCGACACAACGAAAACAACCTAAGAGCAAAACCACACAAAGTGCACGATCCATGTCGTATAACGTATCGCGCTTAAACGAAACATAAGAAACAACCTAGGTGATCCCAGATTTTGCATACTGAGAAAACTCAACAATCAAACAAGACCAAAAACACCTAAACCACTACAGACACCTACCCAGAAAAACCCCGAACCCTAACTCCAACCTATGGCCGAGGTCGCCGAATCCCCTTCGAGTCGTCGCCGGCCAAGTCCGGGCTCCTTGGGTTCGTGCTCCAGGTGATGTCATATGGTCTCTTGTACAACACAAAAATATTGTTTTGTTTTCTAATAAAATATCCGGGTCACAGAAGTCACACATAGGCACTAAAAATACGAAATTATGCACAAAACTTAATTTTAAACATTCTAAACTAAAACTAAAAGTCTACACAACACAAAAAATACTTAAAGAACAGATAGAGATCAATACCTACATAAAAGAACTCAAAGATCCAAGCTTTGCATGCTCCAAGGCATCCAAGAGGAAAAAGGTGTGATTTTAGATGAGATTGTGAATATTTGTGATGGATTTGTGTAGGAAGAGAGAGTGTTCAGTTTAGAGTTGAGGGAGATAGATAAATATGAAAGAAATTAAGTGAGAAAGAATAAGAGAGTGTGAGGAAATAAGAGAGGGAGGTGAGTATAGGGTGAGAGGTGAGGTGAGTGTAACCATAGCATTAACTCCCATTTAATGCTTTCATACAACTCATCAAGCCACCTCCTCACTCCAAAAGAATATCTTCTCTCTTCTCACAAAATATCAAGGATTAATCAAGACAAAGGATTAAAGCAAAGGGTGGATTAAGATTAGAGTTAAGTGTCATGGTTGCTAAGATCAAGATTAACACAAACAAACCTCACATTTACATGCACGCGTGCGTGCATGCCCATAACAAATAATAATAAATTATTGATCAAATGTTATAAAATGTGAGGAACCCGAATTAGTAAACTTTTTACAGTAAACCCGCATTAACATCTAAACAAACACTAACCGAAATCTAAGGCGTTACAATCTCCCCCCTTATAAAAATTCGTCCCTGAATTTAAAATTCTCACTAAGCGTACCTTCAAGGAGAAGATTACAAAACTCTCAAATCTTGCTCGCAGCCTTCTAAGTGATCAGCTCACTATACGGCTACGTCCAAGAAAAACCCTCCACAGATGGCAAGACCCTTGACCGAAGTTTCTTCACCTGCCGAGCCATTAACACGATTGGCTGCTGGTGAATGAAAGATCTCGTCTCAAGCTAAATGGTCTGGTGCTTAATCGTGTGAGAAAGGTCATGAAGGTATTTGCAAAGTATCAACACAAGGAATACGGTGTGAATACTCAATAATCTAGGCGGAAGTGCCAAATTAAAGGCAACGAAACTAACTCGCTTTAAGGATCTCAAAAGGACCTACAATTCTGGGATAAGCTTCCCTAAACTCAACACGTCATTCATCGGAAAAATCCGTAAGAATACATGATCTCCCACTGCGAACTCAAGTCTGCGACCATCACAGTCGGCATAAGATCTATGTCTGCACTGGGCTACTCTCATCCTGACCTGAACCAACTGGATCATCTCCGAAGTTTCTAGACCAGCTGAGGTCTAAAAATCCTACTTACGCAGAGTCAGAAAAATAGACTGGTGATCGGCACAACCTTACAACCAAACTTAAAGGTTGCCAATTGAAACGCCCCCTGATAACTGCTATCAAAGACGAATCCTAACGATGGCAAGTGACGATCTTAAATGCCGACAACAATTAGTACGCATGCACAAGCATATCCTCCAGAGTCGGTATAGCCCGCTCTCACAAAACCATCATCCTGCGGATGGAAAGACGGAGCTAAAGCTCAACCAGTACCCAAGGCTTCCTGAAGCTCCTGCCCAAAGCGGCAAGCGAACAGGGTGACTTCATTGGATACGACCCATGAAGGGACTCCATGCAACGCACAAACTTAACAAAGAACAACTGAGCAACCCAAGTATAACCGGACAACTAGCATCCGAATGGAGTCTCACCCTGACTAAACTTGGGTAGACGCCACAACGAATATTCATGGAGACCTGCTCCCATTCCCACTCCAGAATGGTTAATGGTTGCAACTCTCCAGCCAGTCTTAGATGCTCAACCTTAGCACACAACAAAACAGACAGCTTGAAACGAAACCCGAAACTTCTCTTTACATCCCTGCCCACCTGTAACTATCTCACAAGTCACGTCAAATGCTGGTGGAACTTGAATGGATACAGAGAGTTGACAGATTTACCTGCTCTAGAATTTCACGTGTCTACCCAATAGTATCAAGTACACAAACGCGTCCCTAAACTTAGCACACCCTTGTCACAAATTAAGGACTCTGAATCATTACCCAGCCAAGTATGCTCAAGAATCTTTGACGAACGAGCATCGGCGGGCAGTGCCTCGCGAAAGCGATTAAGGAAAAGTGGACAGGCGTGGACATGAGCAACCTGTCCCCTCAGTAGAGGCGAACTTAAGCTGTACTCAACGATCACACAAGAACTGTAAATCTGCAGAAGAATATCTCAACAATTAAAACCCGCTGTAGGAAGATGTACATTAAGCTCTGGTGGTCCATGAAAATATGACACGACTCTCCAAATAAGTAGTGTCTCCAAATCTCCATTGCAAGACCACCACGGCCATCTCCAGATCATGAGTGGGATATCCTGCTAGTACTTCCTCCAACTGTAAGGAAGCAAAAGAGATAACTCTATAGTGCTACATCAGTACACAATCGAGCCCCACTCGCGAAACATCATAGTTAAACAACAAAGTCGCCCGAACCAGAAGCAAAGAAAGAACTGATGCAGTTGTTAACCGAGTCTTCAACTGTCAAAAACTCCGCACGCATGCCTCAGTCCAAAGAAAAAGAACCTCCTTTCCGGTCTGTTCAGCCAACGGTGCAGCACTACGCTAGCAATCCTGCACGAAACGGCGGTAAAAACTTGCTAAGCCCAAAAATCTGCGGACCTCCGTCCTGCACACAAGTCTGAGCCTAAGCTGTACGGCCTCGATCTTTCTCGAAACCATACGAAAACTGTCTCCCATAACTACAAGACCTAGGAGTCAACACAAACAAGCCTGAAGGAACACTCCGAGAATCTAGCAAACCGCTGGGGCTCTCCCAATGTCTGCAAAACAAATCCTCAAGTGCTATTCATGTCCCTCAAGACACATTGGAAAAGACCAGAATGTCGTCAATAACACAACAATAACTGGTCGAGGAACGGCCTGAAGAAATCTGGTTCATCATATCTACGAATGCTGCTAGGGCATTAGTGAGTCCAATGACACCACCAAAACACACAAAGCCTGTAGCACTGTTAGTGTATATGCCCTAGAGGCCATTACTGTATCATACTAGTATGTATATTACTTAATGGAAGTTTGGGATATTCACCTTGTATTGACAATCTTGCTCAAAATGGTTGTATGCTACTTGGTTTGTTTCTAGTTTAATATGTGCATGTGTTTCTTTTAGCATATCGCTTATACATATTAGTAGAGCCCTTAGGATCTTTGCTTGATTACCAGCGTTGTGATGGCAGTCACACTCGTAGGGGCTGGGTAATCTATAAGCACATCCTTATGCAGGTCCCTAGTCGCAGGACTATCGAGATAGGGCATCGATACTCCGGAGTAGACTAGCGTATGCGCTTCTTATCCCAGCTCGGGAGACGGTCTGTCCCACAGCCGTCAGTACGTCGTACTTGAGATAGTATGCGGGTGCTCGTTAGGTTACGAGTACACTGGACAGGACTCGTCGGGAACTGTTGGTTGGTATTATACCTATCGTCGGTTATCAGTTCCCAGGTGACATGAGTACAGCTTAGTCCGCTGACTTGACACTGTCACTTCTCCTCGAGTGTGTTCCCACTGTACTTAGATTACTACCCTACCACGGCTCAAAGGAGTCGTGCAAACAGGTAGTAGTTGGGTGCAGTCCCGAAGCACTTGGAGGCAGTGACGGTTAGACAGGATTCGTCTCTCCCGATATTGGGGGTTGACATCGCGCTGTGTCTAGGAGAGCAATTACACGAGTAGTCCCTGGCAGGGGCAAGCGAGATATACTGGTAGGTTTCCAGTGTTATCTCAGGGTGTTCTGGGCTTCACTCCGACACGACTTGTACCGCTATTGGGGAACTGACGTTTACCGCCCCCTAGGCCCGCCATGCGATGTATCAGACGAACAGACCGGACTGTATGGAGATTGTCACATTCAGGCTCAGTAGGAGTTCAGATGGGTTTCACCTCGTCAGTCTTCTTGTCGGCATCTACCTGGGGGCCGTTATGCACAGCTAGTGCCGCATGCGGTCTGTGGTTAAACCCACTGCCAGCGTAGTGTCGAGTCTTTAGAGTCCCACACAGAAAGCTATTCGCCTTCAGGCAAAAGAGTAGAGGTCGCATGGTTTTGCGACAGGTCACATGGTTTTGCGATAGGGTTCGGTCACATCCGTGCACTTGTACACGTTTAGTGTCAAGACAGTTGACACTAGCGGGCTTTGGTTTAAGCCAGATCCTAGTGTACGTTTTGGGATTGGTTTTTTATCTCGTATGTATTCTTGTTCCTCGGAACGCGGATGCGGGTGTGTATGCACAGTTGACAGAGAGACAGAGGCAAAGGATTCTCATTAGGGTTGTTGACTGTTGACTGTTGACTATTGACTTTTTACTAAACCCTAATGAGAATATGAAACATAATTAGCAATAATATTAATTAAGTATTATAGTGACATGGTTGTTGAGGGGTTGACTTTGTTGACTTGTTAACTTTGTTGACCGGTTGACTAGGTTGGACTAGTTGACCATCATCATCACAATGGTTGTCATTTTCATGCAAAGACTTTTGCTTGCTTGTTGTGGTTTGCAAAATGAGTGCATGGAAATGATATTGCCTTTGACATGATATGAACCATCACATAATACTTGATTAACATTATGGCTCATGATGTTTTTGGATTATGAGAGGGTGTATGACAAAAGAGAGGCTCATTCTTTCATTGTCTTTCTCTCTCTTGTTTTTGAGCTCTCTCATTCTCTTGCTCTCACCCTCTTCCTCTTGCTCTCTCTCTCTTGTCTATGGTTCACTTGTCTCATGTGTTGAGAACCAAGAACCATAGAGAAAATCCCAACACACTCTCCTCTACTCTCTCTAGTTCACAAGGTTTAGCAAACCAAGTGAATTAGTTTCTTCAAAGTTCGAAGAAGAAGCCAAAGGTAGAAGCTTTCGGGTGGATCGATCTTCGGCGCAAGGAGACGACGGGGTGAAGCCGATCCGTACACCATCAAGAGATGAAGACGAAGGAGTTCAAGAAAGAAAGGTATAACCCCGTAACCGAGTAGTTAACAACTCGTAGTTAGGTTGTTAGGTAGATAGTTTAACAAAGATCCGTTTTGAGTCCATGTTACCGTCTCTAGAAAATTATTTTTCATCAAATTCCGCAAGCCCATAAGTACCGGGAGAGGTAGCATGGAGCTACAGTGGTATCAGAGCCTAGTTAAACACTACCTAACATGTTAGCATAGTAACTAGAAATTCGATCGGAGAAAAAGTCGCGAAATACACCCCGATATCTAACTTGCTGTCGATTTTCAAAGTGTTGTAAAAGTAATAAATCATGCTTTAAAAATCGACTCAGGGTTTTTATAGTCTACTGTAGAAAAATGGTCCAGAGATCCCACCAAACCGCCGCGGAAACGCGGCAATAGCTTTCTATTGCCGCGGTTCCGCGGCCGATTTAGCTCCTCTGTGGATCTTCTTCATTGCAGTTTGTTCTATGGGGTATTTTGGGATTTTTGGTATATGTTTTTTCAGCCCAGATTTTCCAGAAAGAAAAATTTGTTTTTGGGGCTTTAAAAACCGTATTTTGATCGAGTTTCTAAAGACTTAAGCTGACGGGTATTTATCTGTGATGTGATATTTGTATTGAACGTCTGCTAATCGCTATATGTCGATTAGTGGGGGTTATACAAATCTGTGATCTGTGATGATGTTGGTATGTGTATATGAATTCATTGGATTGTCGCGGGTGAATAGCCGGGGGTTGTGAGACGAGAGTTTTCTTTTCTTTCAATTCATGTAAATTTGTAAATTGATGTAATATTATTTATATGGCCTCACAACCGGGTCGGGGTTGTAGCCGTCATTGTATAATTTTTTTTTACTGTTTTTGCTCCTAGGATTGACCCATGGAGGGGGTGCACAAACTACCGGGTATCCCGAAGTGCCGAGTGGCTTACTCATGGAGTTGAGGGAGGTTGCTTCGCTTCGGGTACTTGGCGGGTAGTTTGCCGCACCCGTAGGGGTCTTGGGTGGGGTATTGGCTATTCACCGCGACCGTGTAATCTGTTTTTCGTTACAGGCTCGTACGAATTGCGGGTTCCTAGTATATCCAATGTGTTCATCTGTGATCTGAAATGGCTACCATTGCAATATATCTATATATGATATTATTTAGGCGTTGCTTATGTTTTACAGACGCGCTAGCCCAGCCCCCGCTCTGTCGTTAGTTAAGTAACCTAACGGGTAATGACGGGGCCCCATGGCGAATGCGAATGGCATAAGCGTACGTCATATTTTGGTTGTTTTCTGCAATGGTAGGATTAAATGATGGGACGCATTAAAAGAACTAATGCAAGAAAAGTACTCATTAAAAAAACTAATGCAAAGAAAAATAAACCAAGTAAAAGTCATTGGAACACTTTCAAAAACCACTCGGTTTCTTTTCAAAACCAACTTTTAAATGCGGAGCTTAAGCCACTCCTTTTAAAAGCTATCTCGTTCCATCGATTATATCAAGTTCACTACGTTCACGGTTTCGCCAAAACCATTCGTAGCCCTCCGTCGTTTCGTATGAATATTCAATAGTATTCAAGCTATGTTTGTTGACCTTCGTCAAGGTATAGTGATTGGTAGCTGTTGGGTGTTCATATGTAGCATAGATAGATGCGTTGGTTTGGGACAGTCGTATTACCATGTTGACCTTCGTCAAGGGTATATACGGGTGGGTTCAAATTAACCTGGACAATGACGGGTAGAACTTGACATGTGACTTATGATTTGTTGACCTTCGTCAAGGTCATAAGAGCATGGGGCAAAAATCCACATCGGGAGTTTCAAAAGAACTGAAACTTGCTAGCGCTGCATACCAGTTGGAGTGTGATGATTCTGGTAGGATTCCTTCAGTTTTGTCACGCAATGATATTTGGATCCCAATCCTACTGTGAGTATATGCTACTCCTCGGGAAATTTCTCACTTAACGATCAATGCTATAAACCAAGTAGGTGTCTAGAAAGGTGTTAGCGGGGCTACGCCCATAGGGAAAAGAGGTTATTTAATTAAGGAACTTCGCGAAAGCGTGGGAAAACCTCCCTCGAAGTACCGACACTAGCCTGGCTGAACAGTTAAGCAAGAATTGTACGGTGAGATTGATCCTGACTAATTCTTCCTTCTTGGTTTGAGGAGGGATTCGAGAGACAGTGGGAGCCATCCTGTTTAGACAAATTAAAAACCAATCTAAACTTGCAAGAGCATCATGCTGAGTGTTTTCTTCTCTCTCTCTTAATTGCAGCGACCCAGTGACCACACCTAGGTTACATCTAGATAATAAAATGACTGATGTTATGATTGGCAAAGGTCTGTCCAGATGTCCATTACCCATGACAAGCTGGGACACCTCTTAACTAATCAAACCCCTGCCGTCTCAGGTCCAGTTTCCTCTGTCATGGAGATTTATATCCGCAGGACATCGGAAAAGAATTGTGCGAAAGCCAAGTGCCTCGTGTTAGCCTCAGTTGATGGTGCAAACCAGAGGCAGCATGAGAAGATGGACTCAGTTTCTATCTTCCTCCATAACAAAGATTTATATAGAGAGCAATCTCGTATCGCAAGATATGAGACCTCGAACGAATTGCTTCAAGCGAGGTTGGCTGTCGGGTGATCTGTAGGAGACAACGTCCTTACAGAGACCAGCTATTTTGAGCTCATGGACCTGGAGACCACGTTGGAGAATGGGTCAAGTACTGACTTAATTCTACAGTCCCTGCCCTCTGCTTATACCCTGAAGGAAACCAGGGAAGAAGAAGGAAAAGAAAGGGCAAAAGTTTCAGGACTGGATGTAGTAAAAGAGGGACGTTCCTATTGTAACGGGAATGAACATTGGCGGAAGGATTGCAGGGCTTGCAAAGCCAGTAGCCAGAATTCGAAGCATGTTGTGGCTTCGGCTTCGGGTGTGTTTGTAATAGAGAACTGTATGTCAGTTAACCCTACTTCCTGGGTATTGGATACCGGATCAGGATCTCACATCTGTAATTCATTACAGGCTCTGAGAAACCGTAGGGTTATCAGGAAAGGTGATATGACTCTCAGGGTTGCTAACGGAATGAGCATGGATGCTGAATCCGTAGGGGAATATCATCTTGGACTGACAACTGGGCAGATATTGATTTTGCGTAACTATTTGTATGTACCAGGTGCGACTTGTAATATCATATCTGTATCCTTACTTTCTAAGGAAGGATATGAATTTACTTTTGTAAGCGATGTAGCACACATCCACCTAAATCAAGTTCTGATTGGGTCAGGTACATTAAATAACGGGATATATGTATTAAATCAAGCTCAGATATTCAGTGTCCAGAACACACTTAAAAGAAAGTCTCTGGAAACTAATCAGGCTTTCTTATGGCATTGTAGACTGGGTCACATTAATGAGACACGATTAACTAAGTTACATAAAAAGGGGTACTTGAATCCGTTCGAGTATCAGTCTTATGCCACTTGTGAATCTTGTCTCATGGGAAAGATGACAAAGACTCCGTTCACTGGACACGGAGTAAGAGCGAGCGAGCTCTTGGGACTCATACACAGTGATGTGTGTGGTCCAATGTCTACACATGCGTGAAGTGGTTATTCATACTTCATTACTTTCACAAATGATTTCTCTAGGTATGGACATGTCTTCTTAATGAAGCACAAATCCGAGGCCTTTGGGAAATTTCGGTAATACAAGAATGAAGTTGAAAAACAAACAGGCAAAAGTATAAAGACACTGAGATCTGATCGAGGTGGTGAATACTTAAGTGCCGAGTTTCTGGACTACTTAAAAGAGAATGGAATTCTCTCTCAGCGTACTCCTCCATACACACCACAACACAACGGTGTATCTGAAAGGCGGAACCGAACCCTATTGGATATGGTTCGTTCCATGATGAGTAAGGCTGAGTTGCCGCAATCTTTCTGGGGTTATGCACTAGAAGCAGCTGCATATCTCTTGAACAAGGCTCCAACCAAGACTATGCCTACCACCCCATATCAAATGTGGAATGGGAAGAAACCCTGTCTTAAGTATCTTAAGGTATGGGGATGTCCAGCTTTTGTAAAAAAGCAGCATGCGGACAAGCTCGAGGCACACTCAGTACTGTGTAAGTTTGTGGGATACCCAAAGAACTCCAGGGGGTATCTTTTCTATTCCGCAGAAGAACAAAAAGTTTTTGTTTCTCCGCATGCCCACTTCTTGGAAACTGAATTTTTGGAAAATCAGATAAGTGGGGGCGCAATAGAACTGGAAGAAATTCTAGAACCACAAGCTGTTACTGAAAGCTTGGATGAACCAGAAGTTTCAGGAGAACCGGACATTCCTGCACCGCTCCGCAGGAGTAGTAGGCAGTCTCATCCGCCTGAGAGATACTACGGTTTTCTCGTAGACGGGGATAGAGAGGATTGCACTATTGATTATGATGAGCCTACTAGCTTCCAGCAAGCCATTCAGAACGGTGACTCGGTAAAATGGCTAGATGCAATGCGGACCGAAATAAAGTCCATGTACACCAACAAAGTATGGACGTTGTACGTTGCTCCAGACGGGGTAAAACCCGTAGGATGCAAGTGGATCTTCAAAAGGAAGATTGGTGTAGATGGACAGGTTGAGACCTATAAGGCTAGACTTGTTGCAAAGGGTTTTCGTCAAAGACCTGGTTTGGACTATGACGAAACCTTTTCTCCAGTGGCTATGCTGAAATCCATTCGGATCCTTCTTACCATTGCTGCCTTCCACGATTATGAAATCTGGCAGATGGACGTAAAGACGGCTTTCCTAAATGGATATTTGGAAGAGTGCGTCTATATGGATCAGCCAGAGGGATTCATTCAGAGTGGGAGCAGCGGTAAAGTGTGCAAGTTGCTCAAGTCCATCTATGGACTCAAGCAGGCATCGCGGAGTTGGAACATCTGCTTTGATGATACTGTCAAAGAATTCAATATTGTCAAAAACCCAGATGAACCATGCATTTACAGTAAGATTGTAGGGAGAAATGTGGTATTCCTCGTCTTGTACGTCGATGACATTCTCCTAATAAGAAATGATATTCCTATGCTACAGTCAGTCAAAGGATTCTTGTCACAGAGGTTCTCCATGAAGGACCTGGGCGATGCCAACTACATTCTGGGGATCCAGATCTATCGTGATAGATCTAAAAGGATGTTGGGACTTTCACAGTCAAGGTACATCGACATCATACTGAAATGATTCAGTATGGAAGATTCCAAGTGCGGTAACCTACCGGCTTGTCACGGAATCACCCTCTCCAAAGAGATGTCTCCCAAGACTGATTTGGAAAGGGCTCGCATGTCATCAATACCCTACGCATCTGCGGTAGGCTCTATTATGTATGCGATGTTGTGTACCAGACCAGATGTAGCATACGCATTGAGCGTTGTAAGCCGGTATCAATCTAACCCAGGGGAGAAACACTGGATAGCAGTAAAGAACATTCTCAAGTACCTGAGAAGGACTAAGGAGTTGTTCTTCGTGTATGGCGGAAAAGAACTCCAGATCGAGGCCTTTGCTGACTCCAGCTTCCAGAGTGACAAGGATGACTCCAAGTCCATGTCGGGTTATGTCTTTACCCTCAATGGAGGGGCGGTTTGCTGGAAGAGTTCCAAGCAGGAAACCGTTGCTGACTCAACTATGGAAGCGGAGTACATAGCTGCTTGCGATGCCGCAAAGGAAGCTGTCTGGATGAAGAAGTTCCTCACGGAACTTCAGGTGGTTCCTACCAGTGTTGATCCAATACCGCTGTATCGTGACAACAACGGCGCTATAGCTTTAGCAAAGGAACCCAGGTCCCATCAGAAGTCCAGGCATATTTTGAGGCGGTACCACCTGATCAGGGAGATCGTTGATCGCCGGGAGATCGAGGTGAAGAGAGTAAATACGGAAGATAACACTGCTGATCCACTCACGAAGGCCCTACCCCAGACTCAGTTCGAGCGGCTGATCGAGATGATAGGTCTTCAATATGCCAGTACATGGCCTTAGTGCAAGTGGAAGATTGTTAGTGTATATGCCCTAGAGGCCATTACTGTATCATACTAGTATGTATATTACTTAATGGAAGCTTGGGATATTCACCTTGTATTGACAATCTTGCTCAAAATAGTAGTATGCTACTTGGTTTGTTTCTAGTTTAATATGTGCATGTGTTTCTTTTAGCATATCGCTTATACATATTAGTAGAGCCCTTAGGATCTTTGCTTGATTACCAGCGTTGTGATGGCAGTCACACTCGTAGGGGCTGGGTAATCTATAAGCACATCCTTATGCAGGTCCTTAGTCGCAGGACTATCGAGACAGGGCATCGATACTCCGGAGTAGACTAGCGTATGCGCTTCTTATCCCAGCTCGGGAGACGGTCTGTCCCACAGCCATCAGTACGTCGTACTTGAGATAGTATGCGGGTGCTCGTTAGGTTACGAGTACACTGGATAGGACTCGTCGGGAACTGTTGGTTGGTATTATACCTATCGTCAGTTATCAGTTCCCAGGTGACATGAGTACAGCTTAGTCCGCTGACTTGACACTGTCACTTCACCTCGAGTGTGTTCCCACTGTACTTAGATTACTACCCTACCACGGCTCAAAGGAGTCATGCAAACAGGTAGTAGTTGGGTGCAGTCCCGAAGCACTTGGAGGCAGTGACGGTTAGACAGGATTCGTCTCTCCCGGTATTGGGGGTTGACATCGCGTTGTGTCTATGAGAGCCATTACACGAGTAGTCCCTGGCCAGGGCAAGTGAGATATACTGGTAGGTTTCCAGTGTTATCTCAAGGTGTTCTGGGCTTCACTCCGACACAACTTGTACCGTTATTGGGGGACTGACGTTTACCACCCCCTAGGCCCGCCATGCGATATATCAGATGAACAGACCGGACTGTATGGAGATTGTCACATTCAGGCTCAGTAGGAGTTCAGATGGGTTTCACCTCGTCAGTCTTCTTGTCGGCATCTACCTGGGGGCCGTTATGCACAGCTAGTGCCGCATGCGGTCTGTGGTTAAACCCACTGCCAGCGTAGTGTCGAGTCTTTAGAGTCCCACACAGAAAGCTATTCGCCTTCAGGCAAAAGAGTAGAGGTCGCATGGTTTTGCGACAGGTCACATGGTTTTGCGATAGGGTTCGGTCACATCCGTGCACTTGTACACGTTTAGTGTCAAGACAGTTGACACTAGCGGGCTTTGGTTTAAGCCAGATCCTAGTGTACGTTTTGGGATTGGTTTTTTATCTCGTATGTATTCTTGTTCCTCGGAACGCGGATGCGGGTGTGTATGCACAGTTGACAGAGAGACAGAGGCAGAGGATTCTCATTAGGGTTGTTGACTGTTGACTGTTGGCTGTTGACTATTGACTTTTTGCTAAACCCTAATGAGAATATGAAACATAATTAGTAATAATATTAATTAAGTATTATAGTGACATGGTTGTTGAGGGGTTGACTTTGTTGACTTGTTGACCGGTTGACTAGGTTGGACTAGTTGACCATCATCATCACAATGGTTGTCATTTTCATGCAAAGACTTTTGCTTGCTTGTTGTGGTTTGCAAAATGAGTGCATGGAAATGATATTGCCTTTGACATGATATGAACCATCACATAATACTTGATTAACATTATGGCTCATGATGTTTTTGGATTATGAGAGGGTGTATGACAAAAAAGAGGCTCATTCTTTCATTGTCTTTCTCTCTCTTGTTTTTGAGCTCTCTCATTCTCTTGCTCTCACCCTCTTCCTCTTGCTCTCTCTCTTGTCTATGGTTCACTTGTCTCATGTGTTGAGAACCAAGAACCATAGAGAAAATCCTAACACACTCTCCTCTACTCACTCTAGTTCACAAGGTTTAGCAAACCAAGTGAATTAGTTTCTTCAAAGTTCGAAGAAGAAGCCAAAGGTAGAAGCTTTCGGGTGGATAGATCTTCGGCGCAAGGAGACGACGGGGTGAAGCCGATCCGTACACCATCAAGAGATGAAGACGAAGTAGTTCAAGAAAGAAAGGTATAACCCCCTAACCGAGTAGTTAACAATTCGTAGTTAGGTTGTTAGGTAGATAGTTTAAAAAAGATCCGTTTTGAGTCCATGTTACCGCCTCTAGAAAATTGTTTTTCATCAAATTCCGCAAGCCCGTAAGTACCGGGAGAGGTAGCATGGACATACAAGCACGCACAAGGCGGTCTTTGGAATGTCAATACTCCGAACCCGCAACAATGATGACCTGATCCCAAACAAACTTAGAAAATGTCTCACACTCAGGAACTGATTGAAGAAATCGTCAATGCGAGGTAAAGGATACCTATCCGCACCATAAGCCGGTTCAATTGACGATCTATCAATACACAACCTCAACTGCCGTCCTTCTCCTTGATGAACAGAAATAGGAGCTCCCCAATGCGAAACACTCAGATGCACCAGCCCCCCAACAAACAACTCTGCAGCTGATCTTTAAGTTCCCTAAGCTTCGTCGGCTCGTCTGGATCAACGTCGGAAAACTCTCGCACGAAAGGAACCCGGTCCAACAAACCTACTGTGGCTCCGGTATCACGAATGAACACCAAGAATCCTCGACATCCTCTACTCAAAAGCCGACTAGCGAAAAAGGCTGAATTCAAGCTGTGAGAGGCGGCACCACTGTCCCCCTGCACAACAAGAACTGACTTGCCGGGAAAAAAAACCCGACTGTTCCCTCACGGTAGTCCACAGACGTCTAGCACGTAGATAACCAGTCCTTGCCCAGGAGAACGTCAAATCTAACATCTCTAGAAAGATCACAACGACGGACGAATCTCTATCTCCTATCCGATTGGCATACGACCGAAACACGTGTCGCGCAACAAAAGAATCGCTGACTAAAGTTAACACAACAAACGGGACTCTCATCCCAACCACGGCACAAAGTGTGTAAAATAAACAAGTGCATCAAAAGAACATACAAAATTAGAATACCTGAAAACTCTGCATTGGATGCCCGCGCGTCCCGATGAGTAGAAGCAAACTCTCGTGTCTGCCCCCCTACCCGCAACTGGCTGAAATCTTTCTCTGCCAACCTGTCCCCTCTGAGCGAACCTTCCACGTCCATGACCTCTCTGAATACGACCCTGACGCAGTACTAAGGAACAATCCCTAATGAGGTGATGAAGGCTCCAGCACCAGAAACATCCACGCGATGGCTGCTAACCCTCCAAGGTATGAGAGCTGAACGAATATCCTCGTCCTAAACCTCTGCTACTCCCGCAACGGTTACGAAATCTGTCTTAACGACTAGGCATCTGTCTCTGGGTTGGTACACCGGTACGAGTCCTCCACTGCTCCAGAACTGTCAAAGTCTCTAGAAGGCGTGCCTCGTCAACTGGGGCTGCATCCACTGGTGCTATGTAGGTGACGGATTGCTGCATACTAATCGCAAGGAACAACTGATTAACAGGGGTGACAACTTCCTGTCGCTGCGCTCGAATGTCCTCAACCAATGAACTCATAGTCTGGCGCATGTCCTGTATCTCTACCACAAGCCTAGCGATAATATCTGTCGAAGGCGGATCCGTCTGCACCTGTGCAACGAGCGTGCCATCCTGGTCAGTCCTCGTCTCACCCGAACCAACTCTGACCTCGGCCCTCGCTGTACCACTCTGAGTCCTCATAGTCATCAGCCGCAGGACAATAAATGGAAATAAGGGTCTATAAGAACACGGAAATCGAATCACAAGGATATGAATCAAAGAAGGAATTTCAAGCAATTTTTACTTAGGTCACTTTGGGCGGAGTAACGCATCGTGAGTATGCCGCGGACATACACGCACTACGTTACTCTGCTTAAGCTACCTACTCCATCATACCAAGGTCATCCTACACTCCGAAAGGTAAAACCTAGCGCTCTGATACCAACTTTGGCACGACCCAAAATCGGCATGTGACGGCCCTAATACTACGCAACGTCTATAGGAGTAACGCAGTAAAATAAAACCAAAACCCAGAAATCTAAACCATCAAAAGTAGTAAGAAGCAATAGTGTTTTCAAAACCTTTGAAATCTCAACCCAAAATTCTTTAAAAGAGTCCAATTTTATTTCCTTTAAAAATTTGACAGCACCTCCTTGGTAAAAACTAACCCCAAAAATGGGTACACCATAAATATAAGTAAAGCATCCCCAAACGGGAGAAAATACACGCCCAAACGCGGAAAACAACCACCACAACAAATATACGACGCCGTAGCGAAAAAATAAAAGACGATAGAAAAGAAACTGTATAAAAGACAACCAAGTCAAAAAATAATACAATATCGTCCTCACCAAATCTCTAAGTCAACAAGAAAATAGTAGATGGAGAGTACAAGGATACAACGAATATACAATACAAAAACGAATAACCAAAAAACCCACCTAAGCAAACTGCACACTGTGAGCTGATGCGGTATCCGGAGCAAAAAATGATAAGATAGATGAATAGCCTGCCTCGACTACTCTGGGAAACAACCTGCAAAACAACTGTGGCACAACAGGGGTGAGATACCAACTCGTGAATAGTAAATAACATATGCAGGTAATCGCAAGTATGTACGTACAGCGCGAATCTAATATATGCAATTAATAGCAATAAAAGGTCATATGAATACAATAATCATGAAAAGTACACTAACGGTTACTACAAATACATGAAGAAATAATATGACGATCGGTAAGCAATAATCATGCAATAATGATATGAAAAGGTATATATACAACGGTCATGAAAGGTACACTAATAGGTACAACTAACACATGAAGTAATGCATATAAAATAAGTATGTAAATGCAACGCTAACAGGTACTACTAATACATGAAGCAGTGCATAAACAATAAATGTAGAGTATGGAATGAAACATGTCATTTCCACGGAATCCTGACATCGTGGTAGGATCAAAATTCATTAAGACAATTCAAATCCCAATTTCCTCAAATCAGCCCCCAAATTGGCTCTCATCTCATATAAGTCTCACAAATCCTGAATGTACAATATCGAATAAATCTCATATATCCTGAATGTACAAAATCAGCAATCCAATATATATTCCGTATCCAATCTCAAATAAATCTCCTATATCCTAAATATAATATCAAGTAAATCTCTAATATCCTAAGTAAATTTACATGAATATATATGATGATGTATATGAATTAATATGTATACATATATATTAGCGTCTCATTCCACTAATATATATATATACATATATATATATATATATGCATATATAACAGCGTCCCATTCCACTATTATATAAACTAAGAAATAAAATATCATGAAAACAATGTGTCAAGCATCGACACAGAAAGGCTGATCTATCAGGTGCTGTCACCAAGACTGGCACCCTGATAGGTACGTATCATACGCTATACCGAAAAGCTCGAGTGCCTAGCTCTGACCCTCATCTTTCCACGTATCCATACGCACATGACTCCCGTCGGTATCCACATGATAACCACCGAGTCATTGGTAATGTCACCGGATGATATGGTTCCCCTGCCAGGCTCAATCGGCAAGTTCCATCAATCATCTTGCCCCGGGGTACCTCCAGGCCCCACCATGTACCCTCATACGGCCCACGACGCTCCTCGCATGGAGTATATATATCAGACATGTTAGTTACATGTATGCCCTAGTGGCCATTACTGTACATACGTTGTATATTGTAGTGGATGCTTGGACATATATAGTGTAACACCCGAGCCCAATGCTACTATTTTCTGTTATTGGTTGAGCATTAGATATTACTCATTTCATTTATCTTGCTTATTTGGGTCTTACTGTAAAATTTTATCTGGCTAAGTCATTCTGCATATAACAAATTTTAGCATCTAAAATAAAATTAAAAAAATATTCATCTTGGCCTACTTGACATCCTTAGCCTCGTGGTAGCGTCCGTGCAGTGTGTTCTCGTCCCGTTCAGTGAAACGGGCGAGTTTGGATGGCTACGTGCACGTGCGTGTGTCCGTTTTGAGAGTATGCTTTTTAATCATAAAACATTTCATTTTAAAATTTGGAACCCGCTTAAAATCCTATTATTTGAATTTCGAATTTTTGGACCCAACCCGGACGCAATTTGGAAATGTTTCATTTGGCGCCAAAATCCTAAATTTTAATATTATTAAAACCTTCGCATATATTTTTCTAACTAACCTGATATCTTACTGTTCATTACCTATCTTTTAAATCTTTAAGTTAACCATATAATATTTTTACAATCTTTTATATCCTTCTTAATTTATTCTCTCAGCCAATCACAACCTCCCCTTTAACCCCGCGGGCCCCACTTTCTCTCTCTCTCTCTCCACTTTTTCCTCTCTCTCCCTCTCCCTCATATATTCTCTCGTATTTCTCTTTATCATTTTTTCTCTTCTTGCTTCATGTCTCGTTTCTCATTTCTTTTAACTGTTCTTTTGTTGCCGGAATTCCGTCGTGCCGGTGACGTTTCTCGACGTTCCAGCGAGATACCCCGACCCGTGTGGTTCCTTTGTTCGTCGTTTGGGTTCATTCCGTGAACCGTGCGCCGTCGCGAGTTTTCCCCGCCGACGGTTAACGTTCCGTTTTCCCGATTCGCGACCCATCGAGGCAAGTTAATCTTGCTACATGCTATATACTTTTATAACCTTCATTTTATAATGTTATACATTTGAAAATCTTATAGTTTACATATGAAATGTCGTTGAAAAATCGGATATGACAAATCTGAAATTTACTGTACACCTTATCTTATAAAATTCATTATAAATCATAGAAAAATCATTAGTATACGTTCTTTAGTTCGTTACGAAGCTAATTCAGAATACTATAACTCTATGAAATATTTACTTGTAAAATAAATTGTTTAATTAACGTAAAATGCAAGTGAACACGTCTCTAAACTGCTGTCCAGGGAAATTCCAGCAGCAAACTTTCAACTTTGAATATTCATAACTTTTTGTAGGGATAACCTGAGATGCTTATACTTATAAAACTGAAAACCTTATTTAATTATCTTTGTTTTGGTATAAGATACGTCTCTTTTGGAGAACGTTTGTTATTTTTAAGCTATTTTACAAATTAGGGTGACGCTGAATTTCTGAACGGAACCTTCTTGTGCATGGTTAATTAGTACATCTTTTATAGTTACTAATCGCTTCGAATATGCTATCCATATTAATATTATTATATCAATATTTATATCACATATTGTTTAGTTGTACATCCCACATTACCATTTTACAGTTTTATAACTTTTCGGATACCCATTTGCATCTATCGCATTTAAGATACATATAATTGCAAGCATAGATCACACTATTACATAATAATGTGATATTAACACTCCATGTTTAATAAATTGCATCCTAATTAATATTGGAACTATAAATGTAACCCTAATCGATAACTGTGCATCCATATCCTTGAAATTATATTTATTTACATATCATATTACATGTTCCAGTTTATTGTTCTGATAGTACTCATGCTTGTTTATTTATACATATACTTATGATAGTTTGATTATGAGCACCCACATGACATCTTGTGCTTCCTGACATGACCTGTTACACTTCCTACTTGACATGACATGGTACCGTACACTCTTGACATGACATGACACCCTATACATATCGACTCAACCTGTTAAAACGTGACCTGACCGGTTACCTGATTTCATGCCTAATGCCGACAAACCTGACCATTCCTGCTGTCTATCCAGACAGACCTACTTTTACTTGATTTTCTGTTGGCATTAGTCCTTGACTACTGAATACCTGACCTGACATACATAACTTGGGGGTATGGGGAAATCAAAGATGAACCTGACTTGTAACTCGACAGTTCACTACCGTTCGAGTGTACGCATTCCTATTCTGTGCCTAACGGCATGTCTCGGTTTCGGCCGAGAATATTGTGGCCGTGATCCCGGGTATGTACGGGGTAATACCGAGTGTACACTTTCCTATTCTGTGCCTAACGGCATGTCTCGGTTTCGGCCGAGAATATTGTGGCCGTGATCCCGGGTATGTACGGGGTAATACCGAGTGTACACTTTCCTATTCTGTGCCTAACGGCATGTCTCGGCTGCAGCCGAGAATATCGTGGCCGTGGTCCCGGGTATGTACGGGATACTATTGGGTTACATCGACGATTCATCAATTGGTTTCAAAGACTATAGAGTAGAAACCTGATAGGACAGTTAAGTCACCATTGCACTTTATCCTGCTCTGTTATTGTACTGCTTTATTCATGTTCATACCTGCACTGCTTATTACCATGTTTACATTATATACTTGATGTCTTGACGCGCTGACGTCTGGGTTTTGCATGGCCCATATTCCGTACCACTGTCGACGACCGAGCTGGAGTACTTCAGCCAGCAGGCTGATTCGAGTTCTATAGTGGTCAGTTCATTTATTGCATTTTATTCCCAGGTGTGATCCCGCATTACGGGACGTACCCTTCTATTATTGTATTGGATCATTAGCTTCCGCACTTACTGTTTATTGATTCCTGTTATTATGGATTTGGACAAGTGTTAGATTAGTATTTTATCTTGTTCTTGATATCCTTACAACCGTAATGTGACTGTGGATGGATGCTTCCTACCCACAGGTAGCATGGTTGGCTATGTCACGTGCCCAATCTTGCGTACTCTGGGAAGCGGGGCGTGACATGGTTCTTTTGGTATCAGAGCCATAGGTTAGTCGGGTTGATTCTTTTGTAGTTGGGTATTGTACCCAATACACGAATCAGAATGCCCGTGTTTAGGAAACATGTCCAGCCACATTGACCGTTTTACCATTCTTGAATCACATTCTTCCTGATTATATCTTTTACGACGTGCAAACTTACTTTGCGTGTCGACTCGGAAACCTGATTTCTTGTTATCCCTAGGACTTGGGCGACTTGGGTGGAGTTAAGTAATTGCGGCTATGATACCGCGGCATAGCTACAATGCAGCACTCTATTTAAGTATCTTGGAGTTCTAGCCTTGATCCACATTCAGAATCTATCATGATGCTAATGTTGGGTGTTTTGAGTTCAGGATTATGATAGGTAAGAAGTTGAAGACGTACCAGAGGCGTGTGAACGAAGCCGCCATGCTTGGAGTGATAAGAGGAATGCTGGAAGTCAAAGAAACAGCCCGAGCTGATCCAGCAGCAAGCGGACTCGTTTCAGGAAGGTTTGCAGATCGTTCAGTAGTCTGTGAACAAGATTGGAACTAAACCAGTTGACCGAGGAGGGACCGTGGCAGAGTTCAGACGTGTGGGTCCTACTACTTTCACTGGTTTGGAGGAGCCGTGCCAGCCGAGCAGTGGCTAGTCAGCACGGAGAATTTGCTGATTGCGGCATAGATTCCAGAGGACAAAGGAGTTGATGTGGTGCGCATTCAACTAGTGGATTACGCCGAGAGTGGTGGCTTGTGGAGGAGAACCGTTTGCCCAAGCCAAGCAGTTGGGCGGATTTCTCTAAGAGTTTCCTGGAGAAGTTCTTTCCGCGGACTGCACGGGAGGAAATGGAAGAGAAATTTATTGGGCTGAGGCAGAATGGAGCAACCGTGGACGTGCATGCAGCAGAATGGACGAGACTCAGTAGTCTTGCTGGACCTTTCGTGGCCAACAATGTAGACAGCGGTTGCGGTAAGGAAGCAGTTCTGTCGGGCCAGTCGAGTTTAGGGCTAGGCCGACAAACAGTGTTCTTGCAGCTATGGAAGTTGATAGTAATGAAGAGCCGGCAGTTGTTCGCGATTTTATGGACGTATTTGAAGATATATCGGGATTACCGCCGAAGCGAGATGTGGAGTTCGCGATTGACCTTATTCCTGGTGCAGCGCCAGTATCAAAATCTTATTATCCGATGGCACCGGTGGAATTGGAAGAAGTTAAGAAACAAGTGGGTGAATTACTCGAGAAGGGATGGGTTCGAAGCAGCAACTCACCGTGGGGAGCTCCAGTTCTTTTAGTAAAGAAGAAGGATGGCACGAGAAGGATGTGCATTGATTATCGAGAATTGAACCGGGTGACTATTAAGAACAAGTACCCGATCCCTCGCATTGGAGAACTTTTGAGCAGCTCAGTGGCGCGAGGGTATTCTCGAAACTGGATTTGCGATCAGGATATCATCAGGTCCGAGTAAAAGCAGAAGACATTTGCAAGACGGCGTTTCGAACTCGATATGGACATTTCGAGTATCTAGTGATGCCCTTCGGAGTGACTAATGCGCCAGCAATATTTATGGATTTGATGAACAGGATCTTTTCACCGTTCTTGGACCAGTTTATTGTGGTATTCATTGACGACATTCTGGTGTACTCGAAGAGTCCGGAGGAGCATGCTGAGCATTTAAGGATCGCACTGCAGACGCTGAGACAAGAGAAGTTATCTGCGAAAATGAGTAAGTGTGAATTCTGGCTGGAAGAAGTGAAGTTTCTGGGGCATGTCGTGTCGGGCGATGGAATCGCCGTCGATCCCGAAAGGATTTCAGCAGTTCGAGATTGGCCTATTCCAAAGAATGTTGCGGAGATAAGAAGTTTCCTTGACTCGCCGGTTACTACAGAAGATTTGTGGCGAACTTCGCGCGTTTAGCTAAGCCGTTAACCAAGCTTACGCGTAAGGAGGTACCGTTTGTTTGGACGGATGGATGTGCTTTAGCCTTCGAGACGTTGAAGCAGAAGTTGATAACCGCCCCGATCCTGACCGTACCGGATGATTCAGGAGGACTGGTGATTCACAGCGACGCATCTGGAAAAGGATTGGGATGTGTTTTAATGCAGAATGGGAAAGTCGTCGCTTACGCATCGAGACAACTGAAGACTCATGAGAAGAATTATCCGACTCATGACTTAGAGCTTGCAGCCGTGATCTTCGCCCTGAAGATTTGGAGACACTACCTTTTGGGCGAGAGAGTCGAAGTCTTTACGGATCACAAGAGTTTGAAATATGTGTTCACTCAGAAGGAGTTGAACATGAGGCAACGCAGATGGTTGGAGCTGATGGCCGACTACGACCTTGATCTTAAGTACCATCCGGGAAAAGTTAACGTCCTTCCAGATGCGCTAAGTCGGTTACCAGCAATTCAGTTATTGACTGCACAGAGAGAGATCATTGCGGATTTTCGGAGATTTGACTTGGAGGTTGTGCTACCACATGCTACAGGACAGTTGATGCAGTTGCAGGTACAGTCGTCCTTAGTTGAGAAGATTAAAGGGACACAATCGCAGGATCCTAGACTGCAAAGGTTTCGAGAGCAGGTTGAAGCCGGACTACGAACCGATTTACTGATCCACGAAGACGGTTCGTTAAGATATGGTAGTCGTGTGTGTGTGCCAAAAGGAGATGTGCGTGACGAGCTCATGAAGGAGGCACACAGTTCAGCTTACTCTGTACATCCAGGAGGGACAAAGATGTACCGAGATTTTCGACAGCACTTCTGGTGGGAAGGTATGAAACGGGAAATTGCTCGCTTCGTGGCTAAGTGCTTGGTGTGTCAGCAAGTCAAGGCTGAACACCAACGGGTTGCTGGTTTGTTGCAACCACTTCCGATTCCTCAGTGGAAGTAGGAACTTATAACCATGGATTTCGTGACGGCTTTACCGCGGAGTCCAAAGGGCAACAATGCTGTATGGGTGATTGTCGATCGGTTGACCAAGGCAGCTCACTTTATTCCTTTTCGGCTTGGTCAATCGACAGAGACTTTGGCAGAGCGATACATGCAGGAGATTGTCAGATTGCATGGAGTGCCGGTAAGCATCGTGTCCGATCGGGACACTCGATTCTTGTCGCACTTTTGGAGGAGTTTACAAGAAAGTTTGGGGACTCGATTGAAGTTCAGCACGGCTTATCATCCTCAGACTGATGGACAATCAGAGAGAACGACCCAGACCCTTGAAGATATGTTGAGGGCTTGCATGTTGGACTTCAAAGGTTCTTGGGAAGATCATCTACACCTGGTGGAGTTTTCGTACAACAATAGCTTCCAAGCAACTTTTCAGATGGCTCCGTTTGAAGCACTGTATGGTCGTAAGTGCCGTTCACCTGTTTGTTGGGATGATGTTGGTGAACGAAGGTTACTAGGACCAGATTTGGTGGTACAGACAGTCGAGAAGGTGAATACAATCAGGAAGCATATGAAGGCAGCTCAAGGCAGACAGAAAAGTTGGGCCGACACGTCAAGAAGACCTCTAGAGTTCGCCGTGGGTGATTTGGTATTCCTGAAGATATCACCGACTAGAGGGGTGATTCGCTTTGGGAGTCGGGGAAAGCTTAGCCCTCGATTCGTTGGACCTTTCGAGATATTGGAGCGTGTTGGAGAGGTAGCGTACCATTTGGCGTTACCACAGTCCTTGGCAGGAGTGCACGATGTGTTTCATGTATCTCAACTACGGAGGTATGTTCGAGATGAAACCCAAGTATTGGATCATTCGGAGTTGACTGTACGGGAGGACCTAACTTTTGAAGAGCGACCAGTTGAAATCAAGGATCGGAGAGAAAAGGTTCTTAAGAACAAGGTTATCCCCCTTGTGCTCGTTTCTTGGGGTAATCGATCGCATGGAGAGTCCATGTGGGAGCGAGAAGACGAGATCCGACAGAAGTATCCTCACCTTTTCCTGTAGTCTTCTATCTTGTATTCTTGGAATTTCGAGGACAAAATTCTTTTGTAGTTGGGTATAATGTAACACCCGAGCCCAATGCTACTATTTTCTGTTATTGGTTGAGCATTAGATATTACTCATTTCATTTATCTTACTTATTTGGGTCTTACTGTAAAATTTTATCTGGCTAAGTCATTCTGCATATAACAAATTTTAGCATCTAAAATAAAATTAAAAAAATATTCATCTTGGCCTACTTGACATCCTTAGCCTCGTGGTAGCGTCCGTGCTGTGTGTTCTCGTCCCGTTCAGTGAAACGGGCGAGTTTGGATGGCTACGTGCACGTGCGTGTGTCCGTTTTGAGAGTATGCTTTTTAATCATAAAACATTTCATTTTAAAATTTGGAACCCGCTTAAAATCCTATTATTTGAATTTCGAATTTTTGGACCCAACCCGGACGCAATTTGGAAATGTTTCATTTGGCGCCAAAATCCTAAATTTTAATATTATTAAAACCTTCGCATATATTTTTCTAACTAACCTGATATCTTACTGTTCATTACCTATCTTTTAAATCTTTAAGTTAACCATATAATATTTTTACAATCTTTTATATCCTTCTTAATTTATTCTCTCAGCCAATCACAACCTCCCCTTTAACCCCGCGGGCCCCACTTTCTCTCTCTCTCTCTCCACTTTTTCCTCTCTCTCCCTCTCCCTCATATATTCTCCCGTACTTCTCTTTATCATTTTTTCTCTTCTTGCTTCATGTCTCGTTTCTCATTTCTTTTAACTGTTCTTTTGTTGCCGGAATTCCGTCGTGTCGGTGACGTTTCTCGACGTTCCAGCGAGATACCCCGACCCGTGTGGTTCCTTTGTTCGTCGTTTGGGTTCATTCCGTGAACCATGCGCCGTCGCGAGTTTTCCCCGCCGACGGTTAACGTTCCGTTTTCCAGATTCGCGACCCATTGAGGCAAGTTAATCTTGCTACATGCTATATACTTTTATAACCTTCATTTTATAATGTTATACATTTGAAAATCTTATAGTTTACATATGAAATGTCGTTGAAAAATCGGATATGACAAATCTGAAATTTACTGTACACCTTATCTTATAAAATTCATTATAAATCATAGAAAAATCATTAGTATACGTTCTTTAGTTCGTTACGAAGCTAATTCAGAATACTATAACTCTATGAAATATTTACTTGTAAAATAAATTGTTTAATTAACGTAAAATGCAAGTGAACACGTCTCTAAACTGCTGTCCAGGGAAATTCCAGCAGCAAACTTTCAACTTTGAATATTCATAACTTTTTGTAGGGATAACCTGAGATGCTTATACTTATAAAAATGAAAACCTTATTTAATTATCTTTGTTTTGGTATAAGATACGTCTCTTTTGGAGAACGTTTGTTATTTTTAAGCTATTTTACAAATTAGGGTGACGCTGAATTTCTGAACGGAACCTTCTTGTGCATGGTTAATCAGTACATCTTTTATAGTTACTAATCGCTTCGAATATGCTATCCATATTAATATTATTATATCAATATTTATATCACATATTGTTTAGTTGTACATCCTGTTACCCTCCGTACGGCGGCCTGCGACGTTAGGACGTCACGTGCCTGGGGTTCGGGGCAGATGCTATTTGGTTTTTCATCCGTCCACCTCTCCGAAGATGCCAAGTTGATTTATGGCACCTTATATCGGAGGTTTAGACGGATGCGACCGATGTAGCAGACTTTGTCAGATTCCCCCTCAGGGTGAGGGGTTTTTTGATTGTGGGGACGCTCTTCCCTGCAGGCGCAAGCCCTTGCAGTTAATTACGCTACCGCTTTGCGGTAACAACTTTCTCCTTCTCCAGAATTTCACTTCGTGCCGTGTGTGTTTGTTTTGTTTGTGGCTGCCCGTGGATTGTATACGGAGACTGAGTAATGCCGTCGCCCGTAGGGCGTGGATTAGTCCAAATCCGTATTTACTTAGATTTGGGTTTGGTGTTTTTAGTTTAAGGATGCATTAGTCGCGTTGCGACTAAGATCAACTTAAACATTTGTTAAGGATACGTTAGTCCTGTTTTCGACTAAGATCAACTTAACATCATGATTGATTTAATTATCCGGCCGTCGGGACTCGTCACCTCTCTGACGTCGTTGAGGGATTACAACGACGGGCGTCTGAGGAGCTCAGAGATGTACCCTTGAACCAAAGTTAATTTAATGTTTTATTGTTTATTTAAATGTCTAAGGACACGTTAACCGTATTTGGGGTTAAGATCAACTTAGGCGGGACCGTTTAGATCCGACAAAAGAGCGTTTGGGCCCTATTGTTCCAGTTTAGGGACATAGTGGTCCGTTGCCAGTTTTAGGGACGTGGTGGTCCATTATTAGTTTAGGGACGTTCCGGTCCGTCGCCAGTTTAAGGACGTAGTGGTCCAATGCTAGTTTAGGGACGTTTCGGTCCGATATTAGTTTAGGGACGTTTCGGTCCATCGCCAGTTTAAGGACGTAGTGGTCCATTATTAGTTTAGGGACGTTTCGGTCCGTCGCCAGTTTAAGGACGTAGTGGTCCATCGCCAGTTTAGGGACGTGGTGGTCCGATATTAGTTTAGGGACGTTTCGGTCCGATATTAGTTTAAGGACGTTTCGGTCCGATATTAGTTTAAAGGACGTCTCGGTCCACGAGTTTAAGGACCCCGCAGTCCATATCGTCAATTCCAGTTTAGGAACGTGGTGGTCTATGTTCCAGTTTAAAGACGTGGTGGTCCATTATTAGTTTAAGGACGTTTCGGTCCAATATTAGTTTAAGGACGTTTCGGTCCAATATTAGTTTAGGGACGTTTCGGTCCGACATTAGTTTAGGGGACGTCTCGGTCCGATATTAGTTTATGGACGTTTTGGTCCGATATTAGTTTAAGGACATCTCGGTCCGATATTAGTTTATGGACGTCTCGGTCCGATATTAGTTTAAGGACGTCTCGGTCCACGAGTTTAGGGACCCCGCAGTCCATATCGATGTATGGTCGTTGGGACCCGTCACCTCTTTGACGTCGTTGAGGAATTACAACGACGGATGTCAAAGGAGTTCAGAGATGTACCCTCGAACCGGACGTAAATTGATTTAGAAAAGCAATTTTGCTCAGTCAATTTAATTTAAGGACTTATGGCCAAAATTGGGCTAAGTCCAGTTGAAATGTTCAACATTTTATTTGCTTTTGCATTGCATTTCTTTTTTTATTTTTATTTGGGCCTTGCCCAGAAAGGATGCAGAGCATCAATTTGTTTTGGGCTCTGCCCTTTTAGGAATGATGCAAGGCATCAATTTTATTTGGGCTCTGCCCTTGTATAAAGGATGCAAAGCATCAATTTATTTGGGCTCTGCCCATTTATTGCCTTGCAATTTAATTAGGCCCACTAGGTCCTTTTGATTTGGGCCTGGCCCTTTAAGAAATGCTTTGCATTTGTCAGGCGCATTGCGCCAATCAAAAAGCACAACAGTGCAAAGCACTATTAATTTGAGAATTTTTTTAGATTCAAGAACCAATGGTTCATAAAAGAAGTGCAAAGCACTATTTGATTTCCTGATCTAATTCAGATCAAAGAAGAACAAGTTTTTTCTTTTTATTTCAAGAACCAAAGGTTCATAAAAGTGCAAAGCACTATTAATTTTTTTTTTTTTTTTTTTTGCGCAGCGCAGTTGCGCTGCGCTGACACGTGTCGCGCAGCCCGCAACTGCGCTTTTTTTTTTCCCCCTCCTGCGCAGCGCAGTTGCGCTGCGCTGACACGTGTCGCGCGGCGCGCAGTTGCGCTGCGCTGACACGTGTCGCGCAGCGCAGAACTGCGCTGCGTTTTTTATTTTTTATTTTTTTAATTTTTGCGCAGCGCAGTTGCGCTGCGCTGACACGTGTCGGGCAGCACGCAACTGCGCTTTTTTTTTTTTGCGCAGCGCAGTTGCGCTGCGCTGACACGTGTCGCGCGGCGCGCAGTTGCGCTGCGCTGACACGTGTCGCGCAACGCGCAACTGCGCTTTTTTTTTTCCCCTCCTGCGCTGCGCAGTTGCGCTGCGCTGACACGTGTCGCGCGGCGCGCAGTTGCGCTGCGCTGACACGTGTCGCGCAGCGCAGAACTGCGCTGCGCGCGCTTTTTTTTTTTTTTTTTTTTTTGAGCTTTGCTCTGATTGGAGAAAGAACAGAAGCATTGCTTCTTTTTCCACCTTGGAATTTGAACAGAGCTTTGCTCTGATTGGGGTAAACAAATGCCCCCCCACCGTTGCGCTTACGTGGCCTCCTAACGTGAGCGCAGCGGTGGCAGACTCCGAACCGTCGCGCCATCCCTTGGAAGCTGAAAGGGCACTTAATGTCTATAAATAGGACCTTTGGTCCCTTAGATAATTATTATCTCTAAAATTTTACTTTCAGAACTCAGAGCCCTGCTGTTTATTTTCAAGAACTTTAAGAGTTAAACTCTTAAAACTTTTAGGTGAAAATTTTAATTTGGATTAAATTAAATTAAATTTCATTGATAGAGCCTCGCTCTCAATAGATCCCTGATCTAAAGGAAATCTATTTAGGGTTTCACTTAGCAGAGCTTTGCTCTACAGGTCTTAAAGGGATCTAAAGAGAACTAAAGGAGACCCTACTAGGGTTCCATAGAGCTCTGCTCTCTGAAATATTTTCCTTAGATTTTCTTAATTCATTAATGGAGCTTTGCTCCTCCTAAATCATATGGAAGAACTCTTAAGAATTCTTCATGGATCTTGGAAGTTAAAGATGGTATTTTATTCCTCAGTGCATTATATCGTTTTGCTTAATCAGTCTTTCTGATAATTCTGTTGATCCTCTTTCATAGGAACAATGGACGCCCATATGTATGCTCTTAACGAGATCATCTCTCATGAGGGCATCTGCCAACTTGGCCGCTCTCAAAATCGGGAATTCACAAACGAGGAGTGTGCTGAAATAATGAGTCGCTTCGACACATACAACGGTCCACTGCTTCCCCGACGTTCCTTTCTTCTTAAACTTATCGTGGGAGCTATCTGGGAAGCGCTTCCCCTATTCTGTTCCGGTGTGCCGCTTAAGGCGTTGGATGCCGCTGAGGAAAAAGTGCACTCTGTGTACCTATTGAACTTTATCTCGAAGTGACGGCGAGACAGTCTTATTGACCTCTTGTACGAGATCTTTCAACAGTCTGCCATACTCGCTGCTTATCGGAGGGTGGAAGACATCGGGAGGGACCCTGACGCTTGTGCTCGCGAAAGGAAGCACACTAGGATGGTCTGCGAGGCTTGGAAAGTCATAGATAGGATCGCTTTTGAATTCCTCAATCCATGCCCTAGATCTGAGGTTATTCCATTATAACTTTCGTTTATTGTTTTTATGACTGTAAGAACTTCGGGCAATATTAATGGAATTTTTTTTTATCCCAGCCTGTCTTTATTATATATCTTTGTCCTGAGTCTTTTTGCCCATGCATGAATGAATACGTCTTGGACGCTTGATCAAACGTAAATCGGGTGCTCTTTCTGTTGCTTTTCCTCTTTCTCAGCATGTCGTCACAATTAGCAGGTAATAGAGTAAGCTTCTTGATTTCTTCATGAGATAACGAGGGCTTAGGCCGCAGGTTCAGATCTGCTGCCTAAGACTTTTCAACTCTATGAGCCGTGAGGGTCTCATAGAGACTTTTCTCCCTACGAGTCGTGAGGATCTCGTAGGTGTATTTTCTCCTTGGGAATCATGAGGATTCCTAAGTGTGTTTTCTCTTATAAGTCGTAAGGATCCTATAAGAGAGTTTTCCCTCTTACGAGTCGAGAGGACCCGTAAGCGGTTGTTTCCCTCCTTATCGAGATTCGACTTTGGAGAGTGTGACCCGTGGATAGTATGCAAGAGACCGTTTTGGGCCGACTTGCAGGGTCCCAGTGCTTAGAAAATAGGTTTTTTAATCCCTACTGCCTAAGGCTTTATCTCACGAGTCGAGACGTATCGAGAAAATCTCGCAAAGATATCAATTTCCTCACAAGTCGAAACGGATCGAGCAGATCTCGCAAGAACATCTTAACGTCGCATTTAACCTCTGCTCTTTACGACAGAAGCCCGTTAAGGTTGGTGGTACTTAGGGTTTTGGCCATCGTACCGTCGCATAAGCTGATATAGTCCTCGATAGGCAATCGTGCTGTTCGAGTAGCCCTGCGACTGCCGTGTCTCTGATCCCTTCGGGGGCTGGACAAGACGTCTTCAAGCAATCCTCCTTGGCAGTTTGACCGTCAGAAGAGCAAGCGCTAGGAATTTGCCATGCCGCTTTTTACTTGAGGTTAGGCTCATTTTGGAGAGCCCCGATGAGTCATAACCACTCCGCGCTGGTGTGGGGATGATCTCCGATAGTCTTTCGGGCTTTATATGAGTTGCCGTTAAGACCCTGAAGCTAGGAATTTAGCCTTCGCTTCGTTTGCTGGCATTGCGTCCTCTGTATCGAGACGAATGTCGCGGTGGGAACTAGGGATTTTGCCGTGGCTCCGTTTGTTTGATGACGTTACGTCTGCTGTGTCGAGACGAACGTTGGGGTGACATCTCGTCTGCTGTATCAAGACGGACGTCGAAGTGGTGACCACTCCACACTGGTGCGAGATGATCTCCGATTGTCTTTCCGGTTTTATATGACTTGCCGTTAAGACCCTGAAGCTAGGAATTTAGCCTTCGCTTCGTTTGCTGGCATTGCGTCCTCTGTATCGAGACGAATGTCGCGGTGGGAACTAGGGATTTTGCCGTGGCTCCGTTTGTTTGATGACGTTACGTCTCCTGTGTCGAGACGAACGTTGGGGTGACATCTCGTCTGCTGTATCGAGACGGACGTCGAAGTGGTGACCACTCTACACTGGTGCGAGATGATCTCCGATTGTCTTTCCGGTTTTATATGACTTGCCGTTAAGACCCTGAAGCTAGGAATTTAGCCTTCGCTTCGTTTGCTGGCATTGCGTCCTCTGTATCGAGACGAATGTCGTGGTTGTCTCTAGGTTACTGGTGAACCGCCGAGGTTTGGAACTAGGGATTTTGCCGTGGCTCCGTTTGTTTGATGACGTTACGTCTGCTGTGTCGAGACGAACGCTGGGGTGACATCTCGTTTGCTGTATCGAGACGGACGTCGAAGTGGTGACCACTCCACACTGGTGCGAGATGATCTTCGATTGTCTTTCCGGTTTTATATGACTTGCCGTTAAGACCCTGAAGCTAGGAATTTAGCCTTCGCTTCGTTTGCTGGCATTGCGTCCTCTGTATCGAGACGAATGTCGCGGTGGGAACTAGGGATTTTGCCGTGGCTCCGTTTGTTTGATGACGTTGCGTCTGCTGTGTCGAGACGAACGTTGGGGTGACATCTCGTCTGCTGTATCGAGACGGACGTCGAGGTTGTCTCTAGGTTGCTGGTGAACCGCCGAGGTTTGGAACTAGGGATTTTGCCGTGGCTCCGTTTGTTTGATGACATTGCGCCTGCTGTGTCGAGACGAACATCAAGGTGGTGACCACTCTGTGCTGGTGCGAGATGATCTCCGATTGTCTTTCAGGCTTTTTATGACTTGCCATCAAGACGTATGAAGCTAGGAATTTGGCCTTCGCTTCATTTTCTTTGGCGCGTCCGAATCCTGCTGGGGAAAGAACGCTGGGGTGACATTTCATCTGCTGTGTTGAGATGAACGTCAAGGTAGAGCTGGGATTTTGCCGCCGCTCTGCTTTGTTTTGACCGTGAGGTCTTTTGTCGGCGTTGTATCCGAATGCTGAGGTGGAGCTGGGATTTTGCCATCATTCCGCTTTGTTTCGACTATGGGGTCTTATGTTGATGTTGTATCTGCATCCTGATGAACCACGAAGGAACGCCATTGTTGACATTGCGTCTGCTGTATCGAGACGAATGCTGAGGTAGGGCTAGGATTTTGCCGTCACTCCGCTTGTTTCGACCATGGGGTCTCTTGTTGACGTTGCTTCTACATCCTGCTGGACTGCGAAGGAACGCCGTTGTTGACATTGCGTCTACTGTATCGAGACGAATGCTGAGGTGAGGCTGGGATTTTTGCCATCGCTCCGCTTGATGGTGTAACATCTGTGTCCTGTTGGAATGAGGAGGCACACCGTTGTTGGTCTCCAGGATGTAGACGTGGCCATTGAGATTTGGAACTAGGGACTTTGTCATGGTTCCGTTTCGTTGCGATTCTGAGGTCAGTTGTTGACGTCATGTCTGCATCTGGTTGGAGTAAGGAGAAACGCCGTTGGTGATCTCTAAGTTGTCGATGTTGACGTCGAGACCCTGAAGCTCGGGATCTTTGTTTGCTTCATTTGTTGACATCGTGTCTGTAATATTGCGACAAATGTCGAGAAGGTCTCTAGGTTATCTATGAACCGTCGAGATTTGGCTTCGCTTTCTGGTGGAGCCTGTTGGGAAGGTATTGTTCCCTTTTTATTTGTGTCCCTGGATTGTATACAGGGATCGATGTGATTTCACTTGTAGGGCAAAAAGTTTCATTCTTTCATTTTTTTTTCCGCGATGCTCTATCATTTCAGCTTTTATATCGCGAAGGTCGCGATTGCCCAATCATTTCGGCTATTTTTCGCGATGCCCAATCATTTCGGCTGTTTACTTTATTTTTACTCGCTGCTCTTTATTGCGAGTTGCCCAATCATTTCGGCTGTTTATTATGTTTTTACTCGCTGCTTTTTATTGCGAGTTGCCCAATCGTTTCGGCTATTTCGTATGCAATTTTATTTATTTTTTTTTTGTTTTGCGAGTAGGGAATTTGGGGTCTGATACCAATCTTGGCATCAGTATCGCTGCGACTGGAATATTACCAGGAGCGAATCATCATTTGCCTTAAAAGGACTTGGAATTTGATATCGGTCCAGGCATCAACATCGCTACAACTGGAATATTGCCAGGAGCGAATCATCATCTGCCATGAAAGGACTTGGAATTTGATACCGATTTAGGCATCAGCATCGCTGCAACTGGGATATTGTCAGGAGCGAATCATCATTTGCCTTTGTCGAGGTTGAACAAAGGTAGCTTAGTAAACAGGGTTAAGGGTCCTGTCGGCTAAGGCTTTTGACTTCATGAGCCGTAAGGGTCTCACAAAGGTATTTCTTCCTACAAGTCGTGAGGATCTTGTAGGTGTGTTTTCTCCTTGGGAATCGTGAGGATTCCTAAGTGCATGTTCTCTTGTAAGTCGTAAGGATCTTACAAAAGGGTTTTCTCCTTATAAGTCGAGAGGACTTACAAGTGTTGTTTGCTGTACAAGCATATCCCTAGTCACGGATGAGACTTGGTCAGGGAAATGTTTATTCGCGCCCGTGGATTGTATACAAGGGCCAATATCGGACCACTTGTAGGGCAATATCGAAGGTTGTGGGGGCTGCTTAAGAACAGGTTAAGGTTTCTGTAACTTAAGACTTTCAAATCTTATGAGCCGTAAGGGTCCCACAAGAGAGTTCTCCTTACGAATCGTGAGGATCTCGCAAGTGTATTTTCTCCTAAGGAATCGTGGGGATCCCTAAGTGTGTTGTTCCTTTATGAGTCGTAAGGATCTCACGCAGGTGGTTTCTCCTTACAGGGTCGAGAGGACCCTATAAGTGTTTCTCAACGAGGTTGCGCCCTTTCGGGTTTTCACAAACACTCGCCGGTAGTCCTGCTGTTTTTACTCACGGAGCCCTTTCGGGTTTTCATCCGTGCCCATTTTGCTTGTGGACATACCGTTTTTTTTTATTCTCTTTTTTTTTTTTTTCTTTTTCCTTTTTTTTTTAAACGAGGTCGCGCCCTTTCGGGTTTTTACGAACACTCGCCGGTAGCCCTGCTGTTTTTACTCACGGAGCCCCTTCGGGTTTTCATCCGTGCCCATTTTGCTTGTGGACATACCGTTATTATTATTTTTTATTTTTATTTTTATTTTTTTAACGTCAGCCTGAAAATGCTGCGGGTTGGGAGTAGTTTAATGACGTTTCGGTCATTTGCAAGTTTTAGGACATTGCGGTCCGTTATTAGTTTAAGGACATCTCGGTCCGTTGTTAGTTTAAGGACGTTTCGGTCCGTTATCCAGTTTTAGGACGTAGTGGTCCATTAGGCTTTCTCTATGAATGAGCATGATGCCCCCGGCGTGTCCATATTTTTCGGAGCATGCGGTTGTGGCGGGTTCACCTTCCAAATTTCGGACAACGCGAACTTGCCCTGTTGGTATTGGTCTTCAACCCAGTTTTTGAAGACGTAGCAATCCTCGATCAGATGACCTACCGTTTGGTGGTAAGGGCAATAATTAGGATTATTAATATCGCCTGGCCACAACGGACGTTTTGGATTCGGCAGATTAATGAGTCTGTTGCGCACTGCTAGCTCGAACAGTCCCCTTGTTTGATCTTGCGGAAACGAGTAAGGACGTTTCAACTTTCCCTGGAGGGATGGCTGCTTGTTGCTTTGGCAAGCAACCGGTCTAGGGTCACCTGATTGTTGGTGAGCGCTGGCGACGAGGGCCTTTTTTCCTTTTCTTTTATCCTTTCTGTTCGCTCCGTCGTTTGCAGGGCCGGGATTCTTTCCGAGTAGCATGCGATTGCATGGCTGAACGTTCTCGCAGCTTCTTAATTCCTTTATTTTTGAAATAGATTCCCTGAGGGAAGAGTTGGGGCTAGCTTCTTCGTCAGAGTCGCTTCCAAAGGTGATAATTTGTGATCCCTTGAAGTCGGCTATATGACAGTCGGCGGTGGCTCTTTTGCGCTCATCTATCGCATTTTTCCGATGTCCACAAGCTTCACACTTTGTCCTGTCGAAGTGTCGCTTTTGAGCGACATACCCTTGCCACCAACAGTTAAAGGATTCGCAGTCTTCGGTAGGATGTATGATCTTCTGATGATATAAACAGAAGTTAGGGTGCATCTCTACCTCAGAGAAAGAATTTTCTTCAGAGGGCGGTAGCTTCATTCCTACTGATAGAGCTTTGGCGAACCGTTTCCTCGTCTTGAATTTGTTTTTACCCGCAGTGTATGGCTTTTGATTTGACGGGAATACCTTGGTTCTTTCCAGTATGGCCATTTCATGCTCTTGATTGGCTTTTGCTTTCAGACGAATTTCATTTAGGAAGGCATCGATCAACTTGTCTGACGGCCGCGGAATTTCTGTTTCAGGGTCCGCCGTTGATTTCTCAGCGCAAGGATCCTCCTCATCATCCGTCAGTGAATGAGAAATCACATGACAAGTCGCTACGCAGTATTCAGATTCATCCGATAAGTTTTCTCCATCGTTTTCATCCTCGACGAAAGAACAATTTGCCCCCGGCGTGTCCGTCTTCTTTGGAGAGTGCGGCTGTGGGGGGTTTACCTTCCAGCTTTCAGACAGCGTGAACTTGCCTTGCAGGTATTGATCCTCGATCCATCCCTTAAAGACGAAACAATCCTCAATCGGGTGACTTACCGTTTGGTGGTAAGGGCAATAATTGGGATTATTAAGATCGCCTGGCTGCAACGGACGCTTTGGACTCGGCAGATTAATGAGTCTATTGCGCACGGCCAGCTCGAACAGTTTTCTCGTTTTATTCTGCGGAAACGAGTAAGGACGTCCCAGCCTCTCTTCGAGGGATGGGCGTGGACGCACGTTGTTTTGGCGAGCGACCGGCTTTGAGTTGCTCGACTGTTGCTGAGCGTTGGCGACGATGATCGCTTTTCCTTTCTCATTTCGGGGATCGGGTCTTGGAGGAGACGGTCTATGGCCCATCTGGTCCATTTGGGCTAATTTGTCGATCAAGGCCTGGAAGGTGGTCGGCCGGAAGAACATCATGAATTGCGAGATGGTCGCCTGCGGATCGAGAGTGCCCACAAACATGCCTACCGCAGGTGCCTCTTCTATGCGTTGTTCGCATTTCGACCATAGGTTTCGCCATCGCGTTGCGTATTGGACCCACGTTTCGCCTGGCCTTATCCTGGCATTTATCAGTGCTGTTATCGGGGTGCGTTCACTAGCACTCGCGAATCTTTGTGTAAACAGCAGTTCCATCTCTGCAAATGTTTTGACAGAGTCGTTAGGTAGCTCCGAATACCATTCAAAGGCTGTTTCTGCTAAGCTGCCGACGAATTGACGTAGCAACAATTTGTCATCGCCTCCAGTATTGCCGCATAAGGCCCTGAATTGAGCGACATGCTGATGCGGATTCCCTGTCCCTTTATATACGTGGAATTTAGGGATCGTATATCCTGGCGGGTAACTAATTTGGTCATACCAGCCCGGGTAGGGTCGTCCAGTTCTAGCAATTTGCTCAGCCGCTTCATTTGCCTGGTGAGCTCGTATTTGTTGAGCTATATGGTCATCCAGTGCGGCCTTAGAAATGGTATCTTCCTTGGCAGCTAAAAGAGCCGAAGGAGGACTCGATGTCTCTCCTTTGTCATCTTCAAGGACAATCGGAGGATCTTCAGCAGGAGGATCTGGCTGTAACATCATCCCTACCATATCTTTGAAGAGGAGCGCCATTTGTTTTATGTTTGCCGCCTGCTCTGCAGCTTCTTTGTCCCTCTTTTCGAGGACTCTGCGTAAAAAGTCAGCGTCAGTTTCTTGTTCTTGACGCTCATCCGAAGACGTTTCAGAGCTTTCTTTTGGCTCAGTGAGTGCAGCCATTGTAGTCATCATTTCCTGAAGCTTTTGCTGTTGCTCCTGGGCTTTCGTCACGGATCGGGTGAGCGGTCGGTGGCCTGTAGAAGTGCGGCTTTCCTCCTTTCCAGAAGCCATATAAACAGTGTGCACCACCATGCCCCCAGACTTGGGACGTTTATGTTCGGCGCTTTTATACTTCGCCATGTTCACAGGGGCTTTTTGTGGCCTCCTTTTTTGAGTGATTGGAGTTAAGGGAGCCGTTGTAGTGGGAACCCAAGTAGCTTTTGCTTTTTGTGGTTTGACAGAGTAACCCTTCCCCTGCCGAACCTTCATCTTTTTCTGTCGTCGGAGGCAGTCTTGATCGATCACCGACTCTTGGACCTGTCGCCATACTTTGTAAATTTTAGAGGACAGCCGTTGAGGGGGCTGCTCTAGCTTCTTCTCTGGAGTATTCTCCACAGGTGAAGGAGTTCGTTTCAATATCGCAGTAGGAGAGTTTCTGCGCACCTTGTTGAGCAGTTCAAAGCTGTTCTTGGTTGGAACAGCAGCATCGATCCTCACCATCGGAGTTGGAGGAGTAAGTCCAGAGGGGGAGTTGCCCCCAGCCTTCCTCACTCGGCGCCAGTAGCGACGTCGGGCATGTCGTGCTGATGGAGTTGTTTCAGCTATAGGGGTGACCTCCTCATGCCCCCTGTGTTGGTCAGAATATACCGGTACCAGCTTTTTAAAGATCGACGTCCGTTAAACGGGGACGGCCAACCTGTCAGAAGCGGGCTTCCGAACATGGGAAGCAACCTTGGTGACTTCGCCAAGAACGGGAGTTGGAATGGCTATCCGCTTCGGTATAACGCCTTCTGGTATGGCAGGCTTCTTCATGAGCCTGTTAGAGCTCTGGCCTAGTCCGTTTAAAACTGAAGCAGTGGAATTGGACGACCCGTTGAGAGGTGTCGCGGCAGTGGTGGGTCGATCGAAGACCGACTTCTTTGGAGCTTCTTGCAATGTCATTGGGGCGTTGAAGCTCATTGATAGGAGCATGGTCCCAAAAAAAAGTCCAGTGGTGGCTTGAGCCACCTGCTCCACCGGCATTTTGAAAAGGGAGGCCGCTTGGGGCCCGTAAGTCACTCCTCCAGCAATGACGGAGCGAGAGTTATCGCTGCGGACGATGCAGTTCGAAGCCATTGATCTTCTGTTTTCCTGCACGGAGCAAGACACCAAATCTTAGTACCTTGAATCCACAGGCAATCACAGCAAACCGCGATTTGTTCGCGAACACGACACACGAAGTGTGGAGTGGAAAGAGGAAGAGGTCCCACCGGGCGTGCCAGAATCTGTTCCCCTCCGAACGGCGGCCTGCGACGTTAGGACGTCACGTGCCTGGGGTTCGGGGCAGATGCTATTTGGTTTTTTATCCGTCCACCTCTCCGAAGATGCCAAGTTGATTTATGGCACCTTATATCGGAGGTTTAGACGGATGCGACCGATGTAGCAGACTTTGTCAGATTCCCCCTCAGGGTGAGGGGTTTTTTGATTATGGGGACGCTCTTCCCTGCAGGCGCAAGCCCCTGCAGTTAATTACGCTACCGCTTTGCGGTAACAACTTTCTCCTTCTCCAGAATTTCACTTCGTGTCGTGTGTGTTTGTTTTGTTTGTGGCTGCCCGTGGATTGTATACGGAGACTGAGTAATGCCGTCGCCCGTAGGGCGTGGATTAGTCCAAATCCGTATTTACTTAGATTTGGGTTTGGTGTTTTTAGTTTAAGGATGCATTAGTCGCGTTGCGACTAAGATCAACTTAAACATTTGTTAAGGATACGTTAGTCCTGTTTTCGACTAAGATCAACTTAACATCATGATTGATTTAATTATCCGGCCGTCGGGACTCGTCACCTCTCTGACGTCGTTGAGGGATTACAACGACAGGCGTCTGAGGAGCTCAGAGATGTACCCTTGAACCAAAGTTAATTTAAAGTTTTATTGTTTATTTAAATGTCTAAGGACACGTTAACCGTATTTGGGGTTAAGATCAACTTAGGCGGGACCGTTTAGATCCGACAAAAGAGCGTTTGGGCCCTATTGTTCCAGTTTAGGGACATAGTGGTCCGTTGCCAGTTTTAGGGACGTGGTGGTCCATTATTAGTTTAGGGACGTTCCGGTCCGTCGCCAGTTTAAGGACGTAGTGGTCCAATGCTAGTTTAGGGACGTTTCGGTCCGATATTAGTTTAGGGACGTTTCGGTCCATCGCCAGTTTAAGGACGTAGTGATCCATTATTAGTTTAGGGACGTTTCGGTCCGTCGCCAGTTTAAGGACGTAGTGGTCCATCACCAGTTTAGGGACGTGGTGGTCCGATATTAGTTTAGGGACGTTTCGGTCCGATATTAGTTTAGGGACGTTTCGGTCCGATATTAGTTTAGGGACGTTTCGGTCCGATATTAGTTTAAGGACGTTTCGGTCCAATATTAGTTTAGGGACGTTTCGGTCCGATATTAGTTTAAGGACGTTTCGGTCCAATATTAGTTTAGGGACGTTTCGGTCCAATATTAGTTTAAAGGACGTCTCGATCCACGAGTTTAAGGACCCCGCAGTCCATATCGTCAATTCCAGTTTAGGAACGTGGTGGTCTATGTTCCAGTTTAAAGACGTGGTGGTCCATTATTAGTTTAAGGACGTTTCGGTCCAATATTAGTTTAAGGACGTTTCGGTCCAATATTACTTTAGGGACGTTTCGGTCCGACATTAGTTTAGGGGACGTCTCGGTCCGATATTAGTTTATGGACGTTTCGGTCCGATATTAGTTTAAGGACATCTCGGTCCGATATTAGTTTATGGACGTTTCGGTCCGATATTAGTTTAAGGACATCTCGGTCCATTATTAGTTTTAAGGACGTCTCGGTCCACGAGTTTAGGGACCCCGCAGTCCATATCGATGTATGGTCGTTGGGACCCGTCACCTCTTTGACGTCGTTGAGGAATTACAACGACGGATGTCAAAGGAGTTCAGAGATGTACCCTCGAACCGGACGTAAATTGATTTAGAAGAGCAATTTTGCTCAGTCAATTTAATTTAAGGACTTATGGCCAAAATTGGGCTAAGTCCAGTTGAAATGTTCAACATTTTATTTGCTTTTGCATTGCATTTCTTTTTTTATTTTTATTTGGGCCTTGCCCAGAAAGGATGCAGAGCATCAATTTGTTTTGGGCTCTGCCCTTTTAGGAATGATGCAAGGCATCAATTTTATTTGGGCTCTGCCCTTGTATAAAGGATGCAAAGCATCAATTTATTTGGGCTCTGCCCATTTATTGCCTTGCAATTTAATTAGGCCCACTAGGTCCTTTTGATTTGGGCCTGGCCCTTTAAGAAATGCTTTGCATTTGTCAGGCGCATTGCGCCAATCAAAAAGCACAACAGTGCAAATTCATAAGTGCAAAGCACTATTAATTTGAGAATTTTTTTAGATTCAAGAACCAATGGTTCATAAAAGAAGTGCAAAGCACTATTTGATTTCCTGATCTAATTCAGATCAAAGAAGAACAAGTTTTTTCTTTTTATTTCAAGAACCGAAGGTTCATAAAAGTGCAAAGAACTATTTTTTTTTTTTTTTTTGAGCTTTGCTCTGATTGGAGAAAGAACAGAAGCATTGCTTCTTTTTCCACCTTGGAATTTGAACAGAGCTTTGCTCTGATTAGGGTAAACACATCCCACATTACCATTTTACAGTTTTATAACTTTTCGGATACCCGTTTGCATCTATCGCATTTAAGATACATATAATTGCAAGCATAGATCACACTATTACATAATAATGTGATATTAACACTCCATGTTTAATAAATTGCATCCTAATTAATATTGGAACTATAAATGTAACCCTAATCGATAACTGTGCATCCATATCCTTGAAATTATATTTATTTACATATCATATTACATGTTCCAGTTTATTGTTCTGATAGTACTCATGCTTGTTTATTTATACATATACTTATGATAGTTTGATTATGAGCACCCACATGACATCTTGTGCTTCCTGACATGACCTGTTACACTTCCTACTTGACATGACATGGTACCGTACACTCTTGACATGACATGACACCCTATACATATCGACTCAACCTGTTAAAACGTGACCTGACCGGTTACCTGATTTCATGCCTAATGCCGACAAACCTGACCATTCCTGCTGTCTATCCAGACAGACCTACTTTTACTTGATTTTCTGTTGGCATTAGTCCTTGACTACTGAATACCTGACCTGACATACATAACTTGGGGGTATGGGGAAATCAAAGATGAACCTGACTTGTAACTCGACAGTTCACTACCGTTCGAGTGTACACATTCCTATTCTGTGCCTAACGGCATGTCTCGGTTTCGGCCGAGAATATTGTGGCCGTGATCCCGGGTATGTACGGGGTAATACCGAGTGTACACTTTCCTATTCTGTGCCTAACGGTATGTCTCGGTTTCGGCCGAGAATATTGTGGCCGTGATCCCGGGTATGTACGGGGTAATACCGAGTGTACACTTTCCTATTCTGTGCCTAACGGCATGTCTCGGCTGCAGCCGAGAATATCGTGGCCGTGGTCCCGGGTATGTACGGGATACTATTGGGTTACATCGACGATTCATCAATTGGTTTCAAAGACTATAGAGTAGAAACCTGATAGGACAGTTAAGTCACCATTGCACTTTATCCTGCTCTGTTATTGTACTGCTTTATTCATGTTCATACCTGCACTGCTTATTACCATGTTTACATTATATACTTGATGTCTTGACGCGCTGACGTCTGGGTTTTGCATGGCCCAGATTCCGTACCACTGTCGACGACCGAGCTGGAGTACTTCAGCCAGCAGGCTGATTCGAGTTCTATAGTGGTCAGTTCATTTATTGCATTTTATTCCCAGGTGTGATCCCGCATTACGGGACGTACCCTTCTATTATTGTATTGGATCATTAGCTTCCGCACTTACTGTTTATTGATTCCTGTTATTATGGATTTGGACATGTGTTAGATTAGTATTTTATCTTGTTCTTGATATCCTTACAACCGTAATGTGACTGTGGATGGATGCTTCCTACCCACAGGTACCCACAGGTAGCATGGTTGGCTATGTCACGTGCCCAATCTTGCGTACTCTGGGAAGCGGGGCGTGACATATAGGGAGGACTTTCTTGCTCGACATGATAGTATGCTATCTGGTTACTCTTTATCTTAACATGTATTCTGATTGTCTCTATGTCACATGTTGATAAAGCCCTTAGGATGAGTACTTGACTACCAGGACTATGATGTAGATCATATTAGTGGGGACAGTGTAGTCGCCAAGTACATCCTTCAAAAGTTCCTAGTTGTAGGAGTACCGAGATAGGGCATCGATACTCCAGAGTAGACTAGCGTATGCGCTTCTTGACCCATATGATGGGCGATGGATGATCCCATATCCATTGGTGTTTGACATCAGAGAAGGTATATGGGTGCTCAGTGGAGACTGGGTATACTGTACGGACTCGCCGAGAACTTCCAGATGGTATTATACCTCACGTCAGATGGCAGTTCTTTGGTGACACTAGTACAGGTTAGTCTGTAGACCCGAAATCGTCATAAAGTCTTGTGTGATTACCGCTGTGCTTTGATTTCCATCATACCACGTCTAAGAGGGCGTGCAAAACGGTGGCTTTTGGGTACAGTCCCGAATCACATGGAGGCAATGAGCGATAGGAGGGGTTTCGTCTCTCCCGGTATAGGGAGTTGATGTTGTGCTGTGTTCGATTGGCCATAACTAGAAACCCCTGGCCAGGGTTGCTGAGATTCACTGGTAAGTGTTATCAGTAGTTTCTCGAACTGTTATGGATCTCATATCGACACGACTTATCAAGATACTGGGATCTGACGTTTACCACCCCTAGGCGAGATATGCGACATATCAGACGAAGAGACCGGACTGTACGGGAGTGTTACTGGTTAGATTCACGCGAGTATGTGCAGGCTTGCTTGTTGATCTTCTGATTGCTCAATACCTGGGTGGCTGTTACGTTTAGCTGACCGCTTGCAGCTTGTGGGTGTTTGATATGATCATCACCTACTGCCGGCGTATTGACGATTCTTTAGAGTCCTACACAGAGGTTTCCTGGCTCGGGCAAAACGGAGTAGGAGCACATATGTGATATTTGCGGGACCGAGAATAATACGTGTATGCGATACCGTATTAGATTCTCGCGATATGTGATATCGGCCGGGTATATGTGATATAGCCGGGTCATCGGATCAAGTGTTGATTCAATGAACTGATACAGATTATATTAGTCGGTTATTTATGAAATAGCCGGATTATCGGATCAAGTGTTGATTCGATAATTTAGTGTATAATTATATATTTGATATATTATATTACATTAACTAATATTAGCTCACTTAAAGATTCTTTTTCTCACTCGGGTAATACATTGATATATATGCGATATATGTTAATTGTATTATTTTATTTTGTTACAATAATTATTGTATATGTGATATATAATATTGTAACAAGTTAAGATTACAAATGCAACATGTTTTGTGGAGTTTAAACATGGTTAGGGTTTGGATTAGGGTTAAGCTTTCTTGAAGTTTCTAGAAACTTTGCTTTTGTTTTAAGCAAAGATATTTTGTAAAGATATTTTGGTTGATATTTCTTAACCAAACCCAAACCCTTTACCATGGTTAATTTTCTACATGGGTTAAGTTATCATTCTTAACACATGGTTGCATTTCTAACCTCACACATAATTCATTATTCATCACAAAATTGATTTGCTTCTTCTTCCTCTTCCTTTTTGATGAAAAGCTTTCTAGCTTTTTTAAATGTGATGAAAATGAGTGAGAAATGGAAAACAAATGAGAGCTAAATTCCTATTTCATCATCCTCATCTATTCTAGCCGCTTAGATTAGGGTGTTTGCTTTGTTAATACTAGATTAGTAAAGTAAGACCTTGGGTTTGAGTTTCTTCAAGGAGATCATCTTAGTTATTGAAGATCGGAAGCAAGGTTGTATCTTTCTCTTCATGGAGCCTCTCTAGAGTCCGGATATATGATGATCGCAGTGAAGGGACCTCAACACAGAGCTTTAGAAGTGAAGGAACGGACTACAAAGGTTGCAATCCCTAACTCTTAGAAGTAAAGTTGTTTACTTGCTCTTTGTTTCGCCTAATCTCTAGTCTAAAATCTTGGTTAGGGTTGTTTGGCACATGAAAATTTTGATTTTAGCATGGTTGATACCTTGTAGAACCTTGTGACAGTGCCTAGTAACCCTACAATGGTATCAGAGCCAAGCTAGAGCTTTAAGCATTGTCTAGACGAAGTTTAAAGTCCGATCGAACCCCGAAACGTCGATATACACCCCCTCTCTGGAAATTTTTTAAAATGTTGATTTTTTCTGTATTAAAAATACTCAGAAAATTAAGCAGGGAATTATAAGAAATACTGTGAAGTACGGACCCATGAACCCTTCAAGAGACCGCGGAACCGCGGCCAAACCATGCGTTTGGCGGCGGTTCTGCGGCCAACTTAAGGTGTTAGGGGAGAATACTTCGGGGTATGATTCTTGGGTACTTTTTCATGCTTCTGGAAATTTTTAATTCTACTCAAGTGTTGAGTTTTCTGGAGATCTTTTGTATTCGTTGATTCGATCGGAAAGTTTAACTTCGTTTAACTTTTTCCGGGTAATTTAGAACGTGTTAAAAAGTTCGAACGGATATCATAACTCACTTTTTCCCCTACCGGAAAATTTCCAAGTGTTGGATTTTTCCGTAGTTAAAGAACATTCACAGTCGTGCAAGTAACGTGGTGGACCCTCTAGAAGAACACAAACCTTAACTCGATTATGTGACCGTATTAATCGCCTCTAAACCTTAGGGTTTGGGGCAGTACGGCGTTGCCGCATGTGAGGCGTTGGTTTGACCCTTCTACGGCTGGACCATTTGTACTGTGGCATGTGATGGATGCTTTTAAACTAATTTCAAGTGTTGAGAACTATTTGGAAAATCTTGGGTGTTTGTTTATTCGATCGGAAAGTTTAACATTGTCTATTTATCTTGAATGTGATACAATATTTGGAATCCACAAGTAGTTATGAGATAACTAATTTGAATATTGTAAATTTAGCAGTTTAGTCTCATTTGATCGGTTGCCACGGGATTTTGATGTGATCAAAAGTCCGTCGCAATCACGTAGCGTACGCGGATACTCGCCGAATAAACTTAATAGATAGCCACACCCCATAGCCCCGACCAAGTGACTGTAGGAGAACCCCGTCGCCAAAAGCATCCGTCCGGGTGCTCACAGCAGTGGTGTTCCGCCTTAGTGCACTTCGTCGACGGCGTCGGGGGTGCAGCCGTCTACTAAAGTTTCCGACGAGCATTCGATCAGAATATTGTGAATCTTGTTGAATTGCCCGACTTGATATTGAAAAGAGTTTTCGATACTGAGACTAAAATGCGGGGTTTATAATTGTTAGGCATGCGATGTCTAAGGAATTCATTTGGTTAGGCATGAAATGTCTAAGAAGGTTGCGGATTCCAACTGGTGTAGTTTTACACTTTCTTTTCTGCGACCGTAAGTGTAATATGTGGTGTATCGTCGATTTTGTTGCTATACATCAACGACAATTGGGATACGCATATTTACTTACGTTGATGATATGAGATATTATGTGTTGCTGTGATATGTTATATTGGATCGTCGTGTTCTGAATAGCCGGGGTTTTTATATGAGATGAGAGTTTTTATTTTTCATTCATGTAAAATTCAATTGTATGTAATATTCTTTTATTGGGGCACTTCCAGGTTGAGGATAATGTCACCATTATATATTATTTACTTTTCCGCATTAGGTAGACCCAAGGCGGGGAGCACAAGTAGCCGGGTTCTAGGGTCCAGTGGGAGACCATCTCGAGGAGTCGAGACCGGGTCTCCTAACCCTAGAATTGGCAGTGTTGCTTGCCGCTCTCGTAGGGGTCTAGGGATATGGGTTTGGCTATTCATTGCGACCGTAGAATCCGTGTTTTATGCAGGCTCGATATAAAACACGGATGTCCTAGTATATCCAATATTTCATATGTTATCTTCTGCTGCAATGTTCTGTGATGAGATCATATTACTGCCTGAGACGAATGTTTATATTATATATGAGATATATGCTATATTGCTGATTTCGTTTCAAATGCGAACTTAAGCTGTACTCAACGATCGCACAAGAACTGTAAATCTGCAGAAGAATATCTCAACAATCAAAACCCGTTGTAGGAAGATGTACATTAAGCTCTGGTGGTCCGTGAAAATATGACATGACTCTCCAAATAAGTAGTGTCTCCAAATATCCATTGCAAGACCACCACGGCCATCTCCAGATCATGAGTGGGATATCCTGCTAGTACTTCCTCCAACTGTAAGGAAGCAAAAGCGATAACTCTATAGTGCTACATCAGTACACAATCGAGCCCCACTCGCGAAACATCATAGTTAAACAACAAAGTCGCTCGAACCAGAAGCAAAGAAAGAACTGATGCAGTTGTTAACCTAGTCTTCAACTGTCGAAAACTCCGCACGCATGCCTCAGTCCAAAGAAAAAGAACCTCCTTTCCGGTCTGTTCAGCCAACGGTGCAGCACTACGCTAGCAATCCTGCACGAAACGGCGGTAAAAACTTGCTAAGCCCAAAAATCTGCGGACCTCCGTCCTGCACACAAGTCTGAGCCTAAGCTGTACGGCCTCGATCTTTCTCGAAACCATACGAAAACTGTCTCCCATAACTACAAGACCTAGGAGTCAACACAAACAAGCCTGAAGGAACACTCCGAGAATCTAGCAAACCGCTGGGGCTTTCCCAATGTTTGCAAAACAAATCCTCAAGTGCTATTCATGTCCCTCAAGACACATTGGAAAAGACCAGAATGTCGTCAATAACACAACAATAACTGATCGAGGAACGGCCTGAAGAAATATGGTTCATCATATCTACGAATGCTGCTAGGGCATTAGTGAGTCCAATGACACCACCAAAACACACAAAGCCTGTAGCACTGTTAGTGTATATGCCCTAGAGGCCATTACTGTATCATACTAGTATGTATATTACTTAATGGAAGCTTGGGATATTCACCTTGTATTGACAATCTTGCTCAAAATGGTAGTATGCTACTTGGTTTGTTTCTAGTTTAATATGTGCATGTGTTTCTTTTAGCATATCGCTTATACATATTAGTAGAGCCCTTAGGATCTTTGCTTGATTACCAGCGTTGTGATGGCAGTCACACTCGTAGGGGCTGGGTAATCTATAAGCACATCCTTATGCAGGTCCCTAGTCGCAGGACTATCGAGACAGGGCATCGATACTCCGGAGTAGACTAGCGTATGCGCTTCTTATCCCAGCTCGGGAGACGGTCTGTCCCACAGCCGTCAGTACGTCGTACATGAGATAGTATGCGGGTTCTCGTTAGGTTACGAGTACACTGGACAGGACTCGTCGGGAACTGTTGGTTGTTATTATACCTATCGTCGGTTATCAGTTCCCAGGTGACATGAGTACAGCTTAGTCCGCTGACTTGAAACTGTCACTTCTCCTCGAGTGTATTCCCACTGTACATAGATTACTACCCTACCACGGCTCAAAGGAGTCGTGCAAATAGGTAGTAGTTGGGTGCAGTCCCGAAGCACTTGGAGGCAGTGACGGTTAGACAGGATTCGTCTCTCCCGGTATTAGGGGTTGACATCGCGCTGTGTCTAGGAGAGCCATTACACGAGTAGTCCCTGGCCAGGACAAGCGAGATATACTGGTAGGTTTCCAGTGTTATCTCAGGGTGTTCTGGGCTTCACTCCGACACGACTTGTACCGCTATTGGGGAACTGACGTTTACCGCCCCCTAGGCCCGCCATGCGATGTATCAGACGAACAGACCGGACTGTATGGAGATTGTCACATTCAGGTTCAGTAGGAGTTCAGATGGGTTTCACCTCGTCAGTCTTCTTGTCGGCATCTACCTAGGGGCCGTTATGCACAGCTAGTGCCGCTTGCGGTCTGTGGTTAAATCCACTGCCAGCGTAGTGTCGAGTCTTTAGAGTCCCACACAGAAAGCTATTCGCCTTCAGGCAAAAGAGTAGAGGTCGCATGGTTTTGCGACAGGTCACATGGTTTTGCGATAGGGTTCGGTCACATCTGTGCACTTGTACACGTTTAGTGTCCGGACAGTTGACACTAGCGGGCTTTGGTTTAAGCCAGATCCTAGTGTACGTTTTGGGATTGGTTTTTTATCTCGTATGTATTCTTGTTCCTCGGAACACGGATGCGGGTGTGTATGCACAGTTGACAGAGAGACAGAGGCAAAGGATTCTCATTAGGGTTGTTGACTGTTGACTGTTGACTATTGACTTTTTGCTAAACCCTAATGAGAATATGAAACATAATTAGCAATAATATTAATTAAGTATTATAGTGACATGGTTGTTGAGGGGTTGACTTTGTTGACCGGTTGACTAGGTTGGACTAGTTGACCATCATCATCACAATGGTTGTCATTTTCATGCAAAGACTTTTGCTTGCTTGTTGTGGTTTGCAAAATGGGTGCATGGAAATGATATTGCCTTTGACATGATATGAACCATCACATAATACTTGATTAACATTATGGCTCATGATGTTTTTGGATTATGAGAGGGTGTATGACAAAAGAGAGGCTCATTCTTTCATTGTCTTTCTCTCTCTTGTTTTTGAGCTCTCTCATTCTCTTGCTCTCACCCTCTTCCTCTTGCTCTCTCTCTCTCTTGTCTATGGTTCACTTGTCTCATGTGTTGAGAACCAAGAACCATAGAGAAAATCCCAACACACTCTCCTCTACTCACTCTAGTTCACAAGGTTTAGCAAACCAAGTGAATTAGTTTCTTCAAAGTTCGAAGAAGAAGCCAAAGGTAGAAGCTTTCGGGTGGATCGATCTTCGGCGCAATGAGACGACGGGGTGAAGCCGATCCGTACACCATCAAGAGATGAAGACGAAGGAGTTCAAGAAAGAAGGTATAACCCCGTAACCGAGTAGTTAACAACTCGTAGTTAGGTTGTTAGGTAGATAGTTTAACAAAGATCCGTTTTGAGTCCATGTTATCGTCTCTAGAAAATTGTTTTTCATCAAATTCCGCAAGCCCGTAAGTACCGGGAGAGGTAGCATGGACTTACAGTGGTATCAGAGCCTAGTTAAACACTACCTAACATGTTAGCATAGTAACTAGAAATTCGATCGGAGAAAAAGTCGCGAAATACACCCCGATATCTAACTTGCTGTCGATTTTCAAAGTGTTGTAAAAGTAATAAATCATGCTTTAAAAATCGACTCAGTGTTTTTATAGTCTGCTGTAGAAAAATGGTCCAGAGATCCCACCAAACCGCCGCGGAAACGAGGCAATAGCTTTCTATTGCCGCGGTTTCGCGGCCAATTTAGCTCCTCTGTGGATCTTCTTCATTGCAGTTTTTTCTATGGGGTATTTTAGGATTTTTAGTATATGTTTTTTCAGCCCAGATTTTCCAGAAAGAAAAATTTGTTTTTGGGGCTTTAAAAACCGTATTTTGATCGAGTTTCTAAAGACTTAAGCTGACGGTTATTTATCTGTGATGTGATATTTGTATTGAACGTCTGCTAATCGCTATATGTCGATTAGTGGGGGTTATACAAATCTGTGATCTGTGATGATGTTGGAATGTGTATATGAATTCGTTGGATTGTCGCGGGTGAATGGCCGGGGGTTATGAGACGAGGGTTTTCTTTTCTTTCAATTCATGTAAATTTGTAAATTGATGTAATATTATTTGTATGCCCCCCACAACCGGGTCGGGGTTGTAGCCGTCATTGTATAATTTCTTTTTACTGTTTTTGCTCCTAGGATAGACCCATGGAGGGGGTGCACAAACTACCGGGTATGCCGAAGTGCCGAGTAGCCTACTCACGGAGTTGAGGGAGGTTGCTTCGCTTCGGGTACTTGGCGGGTAGTTTGCCGCACCCGTAGGGGTCTTGGGTGGGGTTTTGGCTATTCACCGCGACCGTGTAATCTGCTTTTTGTTACAGGCTCGTATGAATTGCGGGTTCCTAGTATATCCAATGTGTTCATCTGTGATCTGAAATGGCTACCATTGCAATATATCTATATATGATATTATTTAGGCGTTGCTTATGTTTTACAGCCGCGCTAACCCAGCCCCGCTCTGTCGTTAGTTAAGTAACCTAACGGGTAATGACGGGGCCCCGTGGCGAATGCGAATGGCATAAGCGTACGTCATATTTTGGTTGTTTTCTGCAATGGTAGGATTAAATGATGGGACGCATTAAAAGAACTAATGCAAGAATATCACGCATTAAAAGAACTAGTGCAAGATAATAAACCATGTAAAAGTCGTTGGAACACTTTCGAAAAACCACTCGGTTCTTTTCAAAACCAACTTTTAAATGCGGAGCTTGAGCCACTCCTTTTAAAAGCTATCTCGTTCCATCGACTATATCAAGTTCACTACGTTCACGGTTTCACCAAAACCATTCGTAGCCCTCCGTCGTTTCACATGAATAGTCAATAGTATTCAAGCTATGTATGTTGGCCAAAGTCAAGGCATAGTGATTGGTAGCTATTGGGTGTTCATGTGTAGCATAGATAGATGCGTTGGTTTGGGACAGTCGTTGGCCAAAGTCAAGGGTAGGTACGGATAGATCCAAATTAATTTGGATAATGACGGGTAGAACTTGACATGTGACTTATGATATTTTGGCCAAAGTCAAGGTCATAAGAGCATGAGGCAAAAATCCACATCGGGAGTTTCATAAGTACTGAAACTTGCTAGATTTGCATACCATTTGGAGTGTGATGATTCTGGTAGGATTCCTTAAGTTTTGTCACGCAATGATATTTGGATCCCGATCCTACTGTGAGTATATGCTACTCCTCGAGAAATTTCTCACTTAACGATCAATGCTATAAACCAAGTAGGTGTCTAGAAAGGTGTTAGCGGGGCTACACCCCCAGGAAAAAGAGGTTATTTAATTAAGGAACTTCGCGAAAGCGTTGGAAAACCTCCCTCGAAGTACCGACACTGGCCTGGCTGAACGGTTAAGCAAGTATTGTGCGGTGGGATTGATCTCGACTAATTCTTCCTTTATGGTTTGAGGAGGGATTCGAGAAACAGTGGGAGCCATCCTGTTTAGAAAAATTAAAAACCACTCTAAACTTGCAAGAGCATCATGCTGAGTGTTTCTTCTTCTCACTCCTAATTGCAGCGACCAATCGACATGACTGGACTTAAGTTACTTCTAGATAAAAACATACTGACAGGGCCAAACTACAAAGATTGGCTCAGGAATGTCAAAATGGCAATCACTTACGACAAGATGGGGTATCTTCTTACCACCAAAGTTCCCCCTGTCCCTGGTCCCACTTCCAGCGTCGCGGATAAGGAAATCCATAAGACTTGGGAGATTGATAGCGCGAAGGCCAAATGCCTCGTGCTTGCCTCTATGGACAATGAACATCAGAGGAGGCACGAGAATATGGACCTGGAATCCATATTTCTTCATACAAAAGAACTGTATGGAGAGCAGTCTCGTATCGCAAGATACGAAGCGTCGAAAAAGTTATTTTCGGCAAGGATGGCCGTCGGATCATCAGTAGCAGAGCACGTGCTTAAGATGATCGGCTACATTAAGGAGCTCGCGGACCTAGGACCACATTGGAGAGTGAGCTCTATACGGACTTAGTTCTCCAGTCCCTTCCTTCCACTTACGCCTAGTTTATACTGAACTTCAACTTGCAAGAAAAAGAAGTTGAACTTTCAGAACTCCTCAACATGCTGAGGAGCGCAGAGGGCACCCTACAGAAAGGTAGGGAAACATCCACTTTGTTTGTAGGAGGATCATCTTCTTCTAGGTCCAAGACGAAAGCCAAGAGAAAGAAGAAGAAAGCCCCCGCCAAACCAAGGGGCAGTGTTAGTAAAGTGGATACGAAGGGAAAGGCAAAAGCAACAAAGAAAGCGGGGAAGCTTGTGGATAAGGAAGAATGCTTCTATTGTCATAAGAAAGGACACTGGAAGAATGATTGCAGGGCTTGGAAGGCCAGAACACAGGAATTGAAGCAGGTTGCAGCTTCAGCTTCAGGTGTGTATGTTATTGAAAACTGTCTTTCAATAAACTCTAATTCCTGGGTATTGGATACCGGATCAGGATCTCATATCTATAATTCTTTGCAGGCGTTGAGAAACCGTAGGGTTTTGAAGGCAGGTGACATGACCCTCAGAGTTGCGAACGGAGCTAGCATGGATGCTAAAGCCGTGGGGGACTATCACCTGGGAATGTCAGATGGACATGTTTTGGTTTTGCGTAATTACTTTTTTGTACCCAACGCAATTTGTAATATCATTTCTGTATCTTTGGTTTCTAAAGAAGGTTATGAATTTGCGTTTGTAAGCAATGTTGTAAACATTCACCTTAATCAAGTTTTGATTGGGTCAGGTACATTGAGCAATGGTATATACGTATTAAACCAACCACAGATTTTCAATGTTCAGAATACACACAAAAGAAAGTCTCCGGAAATAAATCAGACTTTCTTGTGGCATTGTAGACTGGGTCATATCAATGAGAGAAGGTTGACGAAGTTACATACAGAAGGATATTTGAATGCGTTCGAATATCAATCGTATGCCACTTGTCAATCCTGTCTCAAAGGAAAGATGACAAAGACCCCTTTACTGGACACGGAGTAAGAGCGAGCGAGCTCTTGGGACTCGTACACAGTGACGTGTGCGGTCCAATGTCTACACATGCACGAAGCGGTTATTCTTACTTCATTACTTTTACGGATGACTTTTCAAGGTACGGTTATGTCTTCTTAATGAAACATAAGTCCGAAGCCTTTGGAAAGTTCCAGGAATATAAGAATGAAGTAGAAAAACAAACCGGCAAAAGTATCAAGATTCTAAGATCGGATCGAGGTGGTGAATACCTGAGTGCCGAGTTCCTAGACTATTTAAAAAAGAACGGAATTCTCTCTCAGCTTACTCCTCCATACACTCCGCAACATAACGGTGTATCGGAGAGACAGAATCGAACCCTATTGGATATGGTACGGTTCATGATGAGTAACGCTGAGTTACCGCGATCATTCTGGGGGTATGCGCTAGAATCAGCTGCATACCTTTTGAACCGAGTTCCCACTAAGACTGTGCCTACCACACCATTTGAGATGTGGTGTGGGAAGAGGCCCCATCTTAATCACATTAAGACATGGGGAAGTCCAGCTTTTGTCAAAAAGCAGCATGCGGACAAGCTCGAGGCACGCTCAGTACAGTGCAAGTTTGTGGGATATCCAAAGAACTCCAAGGGATATTTCTTCTACTGCGAAGAGGAACAAAAGTTTATTGTTTCTCGTCATGCCCACTTTCTAGAACACCAGTTCTTAGAAAAGGAAATTAGTGGGAGCGCAGTAGAACTGGAAGAAATTCCAGAACCATGGACTATTACTGAAAGCTTAGTAGAACCAGAGGGTTCAAAAGAACAGGACATTCCTACGCCACTCCGCAGGAGTAGTAGGCAGTCTCATCCGCCCGAGAGATACTACGGTTTTCTCATAGATGGGGATAGAGAGGATTGCATCATGGATTATGATGAGCCTACTAGCTTCCAGCAGGATGTTCAGAGCGTTGACTCGGTAAAATGGCTGGATGCAATGCGGACCGAAATGGAGTCCATGTACACCAACAAAGTATGGACGTTGGACATTGCTCCAGACAGGGTAAAACCCGTAGGATGCAAGTGGATCTTCAAAAGGAAGATTGGTGTTGATGGACGGTTGAGACCTATAAAGCTAGACTTGTAGCAAAGGGATTTCGTCAAAGACCTGGTTTGGACTATGACGAAACCTTTTCTCCAGTGGCTATGCTGAAATCCATTCGGATCCTTCTTGCCATTGCTGCCTTCCACGATTATGAGATTTGGCAGATGGACGTAAAGACAGCTTTTCTAAATGGAAATTTAGAGGAGTGTGTCTATATGGACCAGCCAGAGGGTTTCATTCAGAGTGGGAGCAGCGGAAAGGTGTGCAAGTTGCTTAAGTCCATCTACGGACTAAAGCAGGCATCGCGGAGTTGGAACATCTGTTTTGATGAGACGGTCAAGGAATTTGGCTTTATCAAAAATCCAGATGAACCATGCATCTATAGTAGATTTGTAGCGAGAACTGTAGTATTCCTCGTTTTATACGTGGATGACATTCTCTTAATAGGAAATGACATTCCTATGCTACAATCTGTCAAGGGGTTCTTGTCACACAGGTTCTCCATGAAAGACCTGAGTGATGCCTCTTACATCCTGGGGATCCGGATCCATCGTGATAGATCCAAGAGGATATTAGGACTTTCACAGTCCAGGTACATCGACACCATACTGAAGAGATTCAGTATGGAAGATTCCAAGCGCGGTAACCTACCGGCTTGTCACGGGATCACCCTCTCTAAAGAGATGTCTCCCAAGACTGATTTGGAGAGGGATCGCATGTCTATTATACCCTACGCTTCTGCGGTAGGCTTTATAATGTATGCGATGTTGTGTACCAGACCGGATGTAGCTTATGCACTGAGTGTGGTAAGCCGGTATCAGTCAAACCCTGGGGAGAAACACTGGATAGCAGTAAAGAACATTCTCAAGTACCTGAGAAGGACTAAGGAGATGTTCTTGGTGTATGGCGGAAAAGACCTCCAGATCGAGGCCTTTGCTGACTCCAGCTTCCAGAGTGACAAGGATGATTCCAAGTCCATGTCGGGTTTTGTCTTTACCCTCAATGGAGGGGCGGTGTGTTGGAAGAGTTCCAAACAGGAAACCGTTGCAGACTCGACGATGGAAGCGGAATACATCGCTGCATCTGATGCCACAAAAGAAGCTGTCTGGATGAGGAAGTTCTTGAAAGAACTTCAGGTGGTTCCGTCCATTGTTGATCCAATACCTCTGTATTGCGACAACAACGTGGCTATAGCTTTAGCGAAGGAACCCAGGTCCCATCAGAGATCCAGACACATCTTGAGGCGGTATCACCTGATCAGGGAGATCGTAGATCGCCAGGAGATCGAGGTACGGAGAGTAACTTCAGAAGATAACACTGCAGATCCATTCACCAAGGCCCTGCCCCAGACTCAGTTCGAGCGGCTGATCGAGATGATAGGTCTTCGATACGCCAGTACATGGCCTTAGTGCAAGTGGGAGATTGTTAGTGTATATGCCCTAGAGGCCATTACTGTATCATACTAGTTTGTATATTACTTAATGGAAGCTTGGGATATTCACCTTGTATATACAATCTTGCTCAAAATAGTAGTATGCTACTTGGTTTGTTTTTACTTCAATGTGTACATGTGTTTATTTTAGTATATCACCTATACACATTAGTGGAGCCCTTAGGATCTTTGCTTGATTACCAGCGATGTGATGGCAGTCACACTAGTGGGGCTGGGTAATCTATAAGCACATCCTTATGCTGGTCCCTAGTCGCAGGACTATCGAGACAGGGCATCGATACTCCGGAGTAGACTAGCGCATGCGCTTCTCATCCCAGTGTGGGAGACGGTCTGTCCCACAGCCGTCAGTACGTCGTACTTGAGATAGTATGCGGGTGCTCGTTAGGTTACGGGTACACTGGACAGGACTCGTCGGGAACTGACTAGTTGGTATTATGCCTATCGTCAGTTATCAGTTCCCAGGTGACATGAGTACAGCTTAGTCCGCTGACTTGACACTGTCACTTCGCCTCGAGTGTGTTCCCACTGTACTTTGATTACTACCCTACCACGGCCCAAAGGAATCGTGCAAACATGTGGTAGTTGGGTGCAGTCCCGAAGCACTTGGAGGCAGTGACGGTTAGACAGGATTCGTCTCTCCCGGTATTGGGGGTTGACATCGCACTGTGTCTAGGAGAGCCATTACACGTGTAGTCCCTGGCCAGGGCAAACGAGATATACTGGTAGGCTTCCAGTGTTATCTCAGGGTGTTTTGGGCTTCACTCCGACACGACTTGTACCGCTATTGGGGGACTGACGTTTACCGCCCCCTAGGCCCGCCATGCGATGTATCAGACGAACAGACCGGACTGTACGGAGAGTGTCACATTCAGGCTCAGTAGGAGTTCAGATGGGTTTCGCCTCGTCAGTCTTCTTGTCGGCATCTACCTGGGGACCGTTACGCACAGCTAGTGCCGCTTGCGGTCTGTGGTTAAACCCACTGCCGGCGTAATGTCGAGTCTTTAGAGTCCCACACAGAAAGCTATTCGCCTTTAGGCAAAAGTGTAGAGGTCGCATGGTTTTGCGACAGGTCGCATGGTTTTGGGACAGGGTTCGGTCACATCCGTGCACTTGTGCACGTACAGTGTCCGGACAGTTTACACTAGCGGGCTTTGGTTTAAGCCAGATCCTAGTGTACCTTTTGGGATTGGATTTATCCAGTTTGCATTCGTGTTCCTCGGAACACGGATGCGGGTGTGTATGCACAGTTGACAGAGAGACAGAGGCAGAGGATTCTCATTAGGGTTGTTGACCGTTGACATTTGACTATTGACTTTTTGCTCAATCCTAATGAGAATATGATATGTGATTAACAATTATATTAATTAAGTATTATGGTGACATGGTTGTTGAGGGATTGACTTTGTTGACTTGTTGACTTTTGTTGACTTGTTGACTTTGTTGACCGGTTGACTAGGCTTGACTAGTTGACCATCGTGATAACTATAGCTATCATTTCATGGCAAAGACTTTTGCTTGCTTGCTCTTTTATGCAAAATGAGTGCATGAAATGATATGGCTATGGTTGCTTAAACCATCACATAATACTTGATTGCTATGATGTGTTATGATGGTTATGGATTATGAGAGCCAAATGAAAAAAGGTCTTCTCTCATTCTTTCATTCTCATTCTCTCTCTTGTTCTTGAGCTCTCATCTCCTTCCTCTTGCTCTCCCTCACTTGGTCTATGGTTCACTTGTCTCATGAGTTGAGAACCAAGAACCATAGATAAAATCCCATACAAACTCTTCTCTACTCACTCTAGTTCACAAGGTTTAGCAAACCGAGTGAACTAGTTTCTTCAAAGTTCGAAGAAGGAGCCAAAGGTTGAAGCTTTCAGGTGGATCTATCTTCGGCGTAAGGAGACGACGGGAAGAAGCCGATCCGGACCACCATCGAGGTTTGAAGACGAAGGAGTTCAAGACAAGAAAGGTATAAACCCCCTAACCGAGTAGTTAACGACTCCTAATTAGGTTGTTAGTTAGATGTTTAACAAAGATCCGGGTTTTTAAGTCCATGTTACCACCTCTAAGAAAATCGTTTTTCATCAAATTCCGCATGCCCGAAAGTACCGGGAGAGGTAGCATGGACTTACAGTCCCCACTAGTATGATCCGCATCATAGTCCAGGTAGTCAAGTACACATCCTAAGGGCTTTACCAACATGTAACAGAAAGACAATCAGTATACACGTTAAGGTAAAGAGTAACCAGATAGCATACTATCATGTCGAGCAAGAAAGTCCTCCCTATATATGTCCCAGCATCCACTACAATATACATCCTATGTACAGTAATGGCCTCTAGGGCAGGCATATAACTAACAGATATATGTTAATTGTATTATTTTATTTTGTTACAATAAATATTGTATATGTGATATATAATATTGCAACAAGTTAAGGTTACAAATGCAACATATTTTGTGGAGTTTAAACATGGTTAGGGTTTGGATTAGGGTTAAGCTTTCTTGAAGCTTCTAGAAGCTTTGCTTTTGTTTTAAGCAAAGATATTTTGGTTGATATTTCTTAACCAAACCCAAACCCTTTACCATGGTTAATTTTCTACATGGGTTAAGTTATCATTCTTAACCCATGGTTGCATTTCTAACCTCACACACAATTCATTATTCATCACAAAATTGATTTGCTTCTTCTTCTTCTTCCTTTTTGATGAAAAGCTTTCTAGCTTTTTTAAATGTGATGAAAATGAGTGAGAAATGGAAAACAAATGAGAGCTAAATTCCTACTTCATCATCCTCATCTATTCTAGCCGTTTAGATTAGGGTGTTTGTGTTAGTTATATGTATACCCTAGAGGCCATTACTGTACATACGATGTATATTGTAGTGGATGCTTGGACATATATAGGGAGGACTTTCTTGCTCGACATGATAGTATGCTATCTGGTTGTACTTTAGCTTAACATGTACTCAGATTGTCTCTATGTTACATGTTGATAAAGCCCTTAGGATATGTACTCGACTACTGGGACTATGATGAGATCATACTGGTGGGGCCACGGTAGTCGACGAGTACATCCTATAACTGTTCCTAGTCGAGGGTGTATCGAGACAGGGCATCGATACACCAGAGTAGACTAGCGTATACGCATCTTGACCCATATGATGGGCGATGGATGATCCCATATCCATCGGTGTTTGACATCAAGGATGGTGTACGGGTGCTCAGTGGAGACTGGGTACACTGGACGGACTCGCCGAGAACTCCCAGATGGTATTATACCATACGTCAGATGGCAGTTCTCCGGTGACACTGGTACAGAGTAGTCTGTCGACCCGAGATCGTCATAGAGTCTTGTGTGATTACCACTGTGCTTTGATTTCCATCATACCACGTCCAAGAGGGCGTGCAAAAAGGTGGCTTTTGGGTACAGTCCCGAATCACATGGAGGCAATGAGCGATAGGAGGGGATTCGTCTCTCCCGGTATAGGGAGTTGATGTTGTACTGTGTTCGATTGGCTATAACCGGAAATCCCTGGCCAGGGTTGCTGAGATTTACTGGTAAGTGTTATCAGTAGTTTCTCGAACTATTATAGACCTCATATCGACACGACTTATCGAGCTACTGGGGTCTGACGTTTACCACCCCTAGGCGAGATATGCGACATATCAGACGACGAGACCGGACTGTACGGGAGTGTTACTGTTTGGATTCACAGGAGAATGTACAGGCTTGCTTGTTGATCTTCTAAGCACTCAATACCTGGGTAGCTGTTACGTTTAGCTGACCGCTTGCAGCTTGTGGGTGATTGATATGATCATCACCTACTGCCGGCGTATTGACGATTCTTTAGAGTCCTACACAGAGGTTTCTTGACTCAGGCAAAACGGAGTAGGAGCACATATGTGATATGTGCGGGACCGAGGATAATGCGATATGTGATACCGTATTATATTCTCGCGATATTTGATATCAGCCGGGTCATCGGATCAAGTGTTGATTCGATGAATCGGTACGGATAAATATTAGTCGGTTATATGCGATATAGCCGGATTGTCGGATCAAGTGTTGATTCGATAATTTAATGTATAATAATATATATGATATATTAAATTACATTAACTAATATTTGCTCACTAAAAGATTCTTTTTCTCACTCGGGTAATACATTGATATATATGCGATCTATGTTAAATGTATTATTTTATTTTGTTACAATAAATATTATATATGTGATATATAATATTGTAACATGATATGATAACTAATGCAACATATTTAGTGGAGTTTAAACATGATTAGGGTTTGGATTAGGGTTAAGCTTTCTAGATGTTTCTAGAAGGTTTTCTTTTTGTCATGATAAAGATATTTACAAGTGACTCATGCTTTAACCCAACCCAAACCCTAACCCTAGTTAATTCTCTACAAAGGTTTACTTGACCATGGTTGCATAATTCATCATATTATTCTTTTCCTATTCATCACAAAAGGATTCTAATAATGTTCATCTTCTTCTTCCTTCATTCTTTCATGAAAAAGCTTGCTTGATTTTTCCAAAGTGATGAATAAATATGAGAAAAAGATAAATAAAGAGAGCAAAAATCCTACTTCATCATCCTCATCTTCCCTTGCCATTTAGATGAGGGTGTTCACATCATTTCATGAGTGTTAGCTTGTGTTAAAGAAACTTCAAGGTAGATCATCTTAGTATCGAAGATCGGAAGCAAAGGTTGCATCTTTCTCTTCGTGGAACCTCTCGAGAGTCCGGATCCCGATGATCGCAGCGAAGGGACCACAACACGGAGCATATGAAGTGAAGGACCGGATCTACAAAGGTTGTAATCCCTCTCACTTAGTGTTAAAGTGTTTAGCATGCTTGTTTTCGCCTAATCTCTAGTTTAAAGTTCCGTATTCGGGTTGTTCGGCACGGCTAAATTTTAAATCGGGCATGGTTGATGCCTCGTAGACCCTTGTGCGCGTGCCTAGCAACCCTACAGTTTGCTTTATTAATACTAGATTAGTAAAGTAAGATCTTGGGTTTGAGTTTCTTCAAGGTAGATCATCTTAGTTATTGAAGATCGGAAGCAAGGTTGTATCTTTCTCTTCATGGAGCCTCTCTAGAGTCCGGATATATGATGATCGCAGCGAAGGGACCTCAACACGGAGCTTTAGAAGTGAAGGAACGGACTACAAAGGTTGTAATCCCTAACTCTTAGAAGTAAAGTTGTTTACTTGCTCTTTGTTTCGCCTAATCTCTAGTTTAAGATCTTGGTTAGGGTTGTTCGGCACATGAAAAATTTGATTTTAGCATGGTTGATGCCTTGTAGAACCTTGTTCTAGTGCCTAGTAACCCTGCAAGAACCGATAAATCTCATGGTGGATGCTGAAATATCATATCAAGAGAAACCAGGTTTTTCAAATAATGCATAATTTCATGAACTCCCACGGTCCCCAAATCTAGAAAATATCATGAAAAATCCATATCTAAATGCGAAAATCCATGAATATGATATATGCAACATAAAACTGAAATGTAAGTATATAAAGGAAAAGCCGTTAATTAACTGCAACAAGTTAATATAAAATATCATGCGGTTCCTATTTTCTCCAATTCTAAATAACATCAAGTAAGGTAAACATATAGCTATAACTGATATATGTGTAAACATAAAGGTATAACAAGATATAGATATCTACCTATCAATAATGATGTAATATACCCTCCAGGTATAAGTGAAGTATGTATATGAAGTATACATGTAGCTATGTCATTATGCGTGTATGTACCTATCACTAATGGTAAAATACTCTATAGGTATACAGGTAACAAGCATGTAAGTATGTCAAGATATATGTGTAAGCATGTAGGTATACAGGTATGCTATATATCATATACAATAAGAAATATGAATCAATGTCACAATGTCCCTAACCAAACTATATTATATCTATAAGTGGGTTGTACGTGTCATGGCAATTATTGACGGTGTGTGTAGTATACAATCAGTGCTCGTGCAACATGAGTCGTCAATAATAGTGCAGTGTCCTAAAGATACTACTCCAAGCACAACAATAACTAAGCAGTAGGGTGAATGCGCAATTCTAAATATGAAATAGAATACGCGACAGAATTAACATTTCTAGCCCAGACGCATAACGCCATGCGGGCGATTCCCCTGTAGATGTTAAATCTACTCACCAACACTCCTGGCTAAGTGAAACCAACCACCTGTTTCCCCTTTGTTGCAGCGTCCGAAGTTCCCGGCTGCGAACCTACACCATTAAAACAATAAAGCAAGTGTATATTAGTAATAGACCCAAAATACGTATAAACTATATTTGACCGACGCAAAACCACAAAACATACTCTCAAGTGTTCGTATTGTGGCTAACGTGCGTAGCGACACGATGAAAACAACCTAAGAGCAAAACCACACAAAGTGCACGATCCGTGTCGTATAACGTATCGCGCATAAACGAAACACAAGAAACAACCTAGGTGATCCCAGATTTTGCATACTGAGAAAACTCAACAATCAAACAAGACCAAAAACACCTAAACCACTGCAGACACCTACCCAGAAAAACCCCAAACCCTAACTCCAACCTACGGCCGAGGTCGCCGGATCCCCTTCGAGTCGTCGTCGGCCGAGTCTGAGCTCCTCAGGTTCGTGCTCTAGGTGATGTCCCATGGTCTCTAGTACAACACAAAAATATTGTTTGGTTTTCTAGTAAAATATCCGGGTCACAGCAGATCACAGAAGTCACACATAGGCACTAAAAATATGATATTATGCACAAAACTTAATTTTAAACATTCTAAACTAAAACTAAAGGTCTACACAACACAAAAACTACTTAAAGAACAGATATAGATCAATACCTACACAAAGGAACTCAAAGATCCAAGCTTTGCATACTCCAAGGCATCCAAAAGGAAAAATGTGTGATTTTTTATGAGATTGTGAATAATTGTGATGGATTTGTGTAGGAAAAGAGAGTGTCCAGTTTAGAGTTGAGAGAGATAGAGAAATATGAAAGAAATTAAGTGAGAAAGAATAAGAGAGTGTGAGGAAATAAGAAAGGGAGGTGAGTATAGGGTGAGAGGTGAGGTGAGTGTAACCATAGCATTAACTCCCATTTAATGCTTTCATACAGCTCATCAAGCCACCTCCTCACTCCAAAAGAATATCTTCTCTCTTCTCACAAAATATCAAGGATTAATCAAGACAAAGGATTAAAGCAAAGGGTGGATTAAGATTAGGGTTAAGCGTCATGGTTGCTAAGATCAAGATTAACACCAACAAACATCACATTTATGTGCACACGTGCGTGCATGCCCATAACAAATAATAATAAATTATTAATCAAATGTTATAAAATGTGAGGAACCCGAATTGGTAAACTTTTTACAGTAAGCCTGCATTAACGTCTAAACGAACACTAACCGAAATCTAAGACGTTACAATACACATCTTGACCCATATGATGGGCGATGGATGATCCCATATCCATTGGTGTTTGACATCAAAGATGGTATACAGGTGCTCAGTGGAGACTGGGTACACTGAACGGACTCGCCGAGAACTCCTAGATGGTATTATACCTATCGTCAGATAGCAGTTCTCTGGTGACACTGGTACAGATTAGTCTATAGACCCAAGATCGTCATAGAGTCTTGTGTGATTCCCACTGTACTTTGATTTCCACCTTACCACGTCCAAGAGGGCATGCAAAACGGTGGTTTTTGGGTACAATCCCGAATCACATGGAGGCAATGAGCGATAGGAGGGGTTTCGTCTCTCCCCGTATAGGAAGTTGATATTGTGCTGTGTTCGATTGGCTATAACTAGAAGTCTCTGGCCATGGCTGATATGGAGTGCTATTGGTAAGAGTTATCAGTAGTTTCTCGGCCTGTTATGAGCCTCACATCGACACGACTTATCGGTTGCTAGGGTCTGACGTTTACCACCCCTAGACTTGATATGCGACATATCGAACGAAGAGATCGGACTGTACGGGAGTGTTACTGACTGGATTCACAGGAGAATGTACAGGCTTGCTTGTTGATCTTCTGATCGCTCAATACCTGGGTGGCTGTTACGTTTTGCTGGCCTCTTGCAGCTTGTGGGTGTTTGATATGATCATCACCTACTGCCGGTGTATTGACGATTCTTTAGAGTCCTACACAGAGGTTTCTTGGCTCAGGCAAAATGGAGTAGGAGCACATATGTGATATGTACGGATCCGAGACTATTACGATATGAGATACCGTGTTCTATTCTCGCGATATGTGATATCGGCCGGGTATATGTGATATAGCCGGGTTATCGGATCAAGTGTTGATTCAATAAAATGGTGCTTGTTATATTAGTCGGTTGTATGTTAATATAGCCGGGTTATCGGATCAAGTGTTGATTCGATAATTTAATGTATAATTATATATATGATATATTAAGTTACATTAACTAATATAAGCTCGCTTTATTGATTCTTTTTCTCACTTGGATAATACATTGATATATATGCGATATATGTTAATTGTATTATTTTCTTTTGTTACATTATATATTATATATATGTGATATATAATATTGTAACATGTTAGGGTTACAAATGCAATTAGGGTTTTGAGATTAAACCATGCTAGGGTTTCAATTAGGGTTAACATTCATTTTAGGTTAATTCTAAATGGTGGATTTAAAATGAGATATTTTGGAAGTGTTGACTTAGTCCACCTTTTAGATAATATCTAGATATTTATTAACCCAGCCATTGAACCCTAGCCTATGGTTTATTCTCTACATGGGTTAAGCTTCTCATTCTTAACCATGGTTGCATTTCTAATCTCACACAACAATTCATTATTCATCACAAAAGCTTTCTTCTTCTTCTTCCTTTTTGGAAAAAGCTTTTTAGCTTTTTGTGTTGTGATGATTTAAAGTGAGAAATTGAAAACAAAAGAGAGCAAAATTCTTACTTCATCATTCTCATCTATTTTAGCCACTTAGATTATGGTGTTCACTTCACTAATACTTCATTAGAGAAGTGATGGCTTGGGTTTGAGATTCTTCAAGGTAGATCATCTTTGAAAAGGAAGACTTCAAAAAAGATGTCTCATTCACCTCATGGAGCCTCTCTAGAGTCCGGGTTCATGATGATCGCAACGAAGGGACCTCAACACGGAGTCTATGAAGCGAAGGAACGGACTACAAAGGTTGTAATCCCTAACTCTTAGAAGTAAAGTTGTTTGCTTCGATGTTTTGTTTGATTCTCTAGTTAAAGATCTTGTGTCTGGGTTATCTAGAATGGCAAAAATTTAAACTTGGCATGTGTAATGCCTTCCGAAACCTTACTGCCGTTGTAGGTATCCCAACAAAACTAACCCAAGAGCAACAGATACACAAAGACACGAACCGTATCGGATAACGTAATGCGTAAAATCGAAACACAAGAAATAAGCAAAGTGATCCCAGAATTTGCTACACAGACAATTTATGAAAGTTGCACATACCACATGACCACACACAACCCCAGAGACCCTACGCCAAAGAAACAAACCCCCAGTCCCCACTCTGGCCGCAAATTACGGGCAGAAGCAATTAATTTGCGGCCATGAAGGAAGGAAATGGTTCCAGGTTTCTATGGTAGGTTCTAGATCACAACACCAGGTCACTATGATGGCAACTTTTCCAACAAATACTTGGTTTGATAGCAGATCATCCGAGACCCAAAACAACACTAAAAATACGATATTTACCCGAAACGAAACTTTACGCGTTCTAAACTGAATCTAACAAGTTACGCAACATTAAAAAGTCTTACTTAATAGAAAGAGATCATTTCCTACTCCCACAAACTCAAAGTTCCTAGCTTTCCAACCTCCAAGGCATCCAAGAGGCAAAACAAGGCATTAGAAGTGATTTGAGTGATATTTTGTGAAGATTAGTGAAGGTTTTGTGATGGATGAGCAAGTGTTTAGTTGAGGGAATGAGGAGCGATGAAAGAATGAGAAAGAGATGAAGTGAGAGAGAATGAGAGAGGGTGTGAAGAAAAGAGAGAGAGAGGTGAGTGTAAGAGGGTGAGAGCACCAAGCATTAACTTCACATTAATGCCCACCATGTCACCATGCCACCTCCTCTCCAAAACAAAAACCCAAAGGAAATATCTCTCTCAAATATCAAGGGTTTAGGGTTAAGGTTAAAGCAAGGATTATGATTAACTTAAAGTTGTCATGATCACTAAACTAGATCAGCACAAACAAACTCTCATATTAATGTGCACACGTGCGTGCAAACCATAATGAATAATAATAAAATATTAATTAAATGTTATAAAATGTGAAAAACCCAAATTGGTAAACTTTTTACCAAAAAAACCCGCACTATCGCTTAATTAACACTAATCGAGATCTAAGGCGTTACATGCCCCCAGAATGCTCAAAGTAGGCCTATAAGTCATTTTCAAATACAATGCTCACATTGTAGAGTTCGAATGACGCATATGGCCCGTTGATTGGAATTGCCCTCGTATCAAAATGAGAGATAGTTAACAACAGTTTTGTTCGCGGTTGCTGAAAATTAGAATCCACACGTTTAATAAACCCTTTCTTGTAATGGACAAGGAGAATCTGTACAAGCCTTGAAACACGAGTGCGTCCATATCAATAAGGTAACGAAAAATACTCTACAGCAGCAAATTAGAGGGTTTATTTTACATGTGCTTTCTACACCCCTCATTTGGCATTATAACAATAAAGATTTATCTAGATATTTTTAGGGTAAATTGTTAAAAAGCTCCGGCCTACTTCAAACTTGTGTAAAAACCCTTGGCCTTTTGCTCTTGTTAAAAAACCCTATGCCCAATTAAAACCCCTTTATACTAGTCGCCTGTAATATCTAAGCAGTTGGAGGAAATAAATGCCTAAATGAAATGCGGCTCAGGAGGTTTTGACAAAGATTTTGAACAGTAGACCCTTCTTAACAATTTTGAAAATAATAAGGGTTCTTAGCAACTTCTGAGCGGGGCCGAGGGCTTTTGAAAATTACATAAACTCAAACTTTTTAGTTGAAGCCTGGCCCAGCCAAGCCTATGGGCAGCCCTACTCTTGCTTCCTTCTTCTTCTTCATCTCCCAGGGGTCCCCCTGAATCCACAGATGTTGTGTTTCTTGTCCTCTTCAAGTTTCTTCTGCTGCCAAAAAAGGCTGTTTTTTTGGTTCATGGCCTCCAAATCCCATCACCAAGCCCCAAATCAAAGTACTTTCCTCTACCTTCTCTCTTCTTTAAAACCCTAAACCCTAAACAAATCTAGCTACTGTCCATTCTATTCACAGCTCTCATCGTATTATTGGCTCATTTTCTCCCCCTACAGTTTCAGGGGCTTCGTCGCTGATCGATTCTGCGAAGAAGTCGAGAACAATGGCTACGGACTCGTCGCCGATGAAGGAGGAATTCGCCAAGCACGCCAACTATCTCAACGAACTTGTATGTTTCCCTTCTGTCTTTGTTGTGAACATTTGGCTTCCTTTATTTATTTCTGTGCTTTTTATTAGAAGATTTGATACTAATAAAAATCCAGAATTTTTTAATTACCGACTTTCCTTACCTTAGGAGAGGTCCACTTAGACGGCGAGGCCTTGGGTCCCGGGGAATCCTTTAAAAAAAAATAAAGATCCAGAATGCTATGTCTCTGCTCTTTAGGATCTTAGTATAACTCATTATATATTTGGGCCTACAATATCACTGTATAGAGTTATCTACAATGATGCTGATGTGGCAATATCCCATTGAATGTTGTTTATTATTATAGATGTGACACAATGACACAAAGTTAACTCGTCATTTACTATAAGATAGAAGTCTCATAAATTTTACTAATAGGCAAACATCCAACGAGATGTTGCTTCAACATCATCATTGTAGATAGCACCATATAGTAGTGTTGTAGGGCTCACTTCATTTCACATGTGCATGTAGGTTTATGAGTGTTTCATTGCAAATTGGTTTGTAAAATAAAATAAAATTATTGAAACTTATGATCAACTTACGATTTTGATGATCTGCACCTTTCATGTTCAACTCTGTAGCTTAATACCTTCGTACATGAAAAATGAGAAGATCTGTAATGCTTCTAACCGAACAAACTACTTTGTGCTCTATTGTCGAAAAGACGCTTGTTTTGATACCATTTGATGCATGACTCAAGGGCATTTGAATCCTTCCAATTTTCATACATATAAGTTTTATATTATGAAAATTAGCACGAACTGTGCAGATCATCCAAATCTTGTATTAAAAAAAGTGATGTGAACTCTATAAAGTAATTTTTCTGGAAAAATTTATGTGCATAATTTCCTCCTGACTTAGCTGCTATGACCTTTTCTGACACATCTTGGAAAACCTTTGGCATTTCGGTGAGTTATTGCCAGTTTTCCCTAATTTTCCATCATAAAGTTTGAATATTTTTTGCTTGCTATTGGGCCTGGGTGATGGAGTATTGGATTTCTACTGTTTTTTTCCGTCTTTTCATTTAAAACTTATCTGAATCTCATTATGTGAGTTGACCATTTGAAGGATATTTTGAGCTTTTGTGCAAGGTGAAGCTGTCCTAGAGTGTGGTCCAAAAGCAACAGACCCTCTAGCGTCTTCGATTTTTCATATTCAGTGAACTTTCTTAGGATTAAGATAATCTACTCAGGTCTTATCATGTTGAAATATGAACAAATTTTAACAGGTAAGCCGTGCTATGGTGAATGGACCAGAAGCTTAACTTGTTGCCCTTTATTGTTAAATAATTGAAGGAAACTACGATACAGTAAAAAAATTTATCCATTAACCGTTGGTTTGCAATGTGTAGAATGACAAACGGGAGAGAGTTGTAAAGGCTAGTCGTGATGTTACGATGAACAGCAAAACGGTCATATTCCAGGTGCACAGGTAAGCATGGTTCCCTATCAAATTGTTTGGAAGTTCCCTATATCATCGAAATTTGTCCCTCATTATATCTTATGCAAGCATGCTGCAATTGATTCTTTACAGCATCTAATAATTACTATGTAACTTGAATGGTTATGACCTGAATTAATTTCTAAAACATTTTAAAAAACACTGAATTTCATTATGATGAGACTGATATTTATCGCCCAAGAAGTAATAGTAATTATCCGAAAGAAAATTGAATTGTTTTATGGACGAAGATGATTACTGTCTAGTAATTATCCGAAAGAAAATTGAATTGTTTTATGGACGAAGATGATTACTGTCTCTAAAAAGTCTTAGATAGTGGTTTAGCAAATCTGAATGGAGTTATGGATCGGTAATGTTTCTTAACATGTTTAGATAAGAATTAATATTTACTGATTTACATCACTGAGCAGGATCATTACAGTCTTATGCACAGAATGCATTCTTACTCCACATCTTATGATGATAAAAAATTGTTTAATAATACTAGAAGGTTGTAGCTTAAACCAAAAATATTAAATAAATTATAATTAAATAAATAAATAAGGAGGAAGATTGAAGGTTTATGCTGGTTATGTTACAGCATCATTATGCCTATTATTTTACCGTCCCTTGTGCACCGAAGGATATATTTGTATTGATGCTGTATACACTTATTACACTCCTTAGAAGCAGACTATTGTATACTTGCTCATGAAATCCAGCTTTCTTGTACATCACTCAGCAAAGATAATAAAACCAAAGTTTTGACAAAGGCAGAAAAAGATCTTGCAGCAGTGACTGATCGATATATGTCAAGATTAGTAAATGAACTGAAGGGAACCGATTTTTGGAAGCTTAGAAGAGCTTATACTTTTGCAGTTAGCACATTTCCCCCTTTACTCATTTTCTTTCTAACAATCGGAAAAGCAGTATTAAACAGCTTAAACAACTGTTGCAGATTCAGGAGTATGTGGAAGCTGCAACTTTCTATAAATTCTGCAAGACCGGAAGCCTCCTGAATCTTACGGAGATCAATTCTACCCTGCAACCACTTAGTGATAAATATGCCGAGCCCTTGCAGATTAATAATCTTGACTACCTTTTAGGGGTAATAGTTCAGTTTTACTTTCTTGGTTTGCACTCACCAATATGTATGATGTGTTGCATAGGTGGTCTAATTTCCTCTCCCCTGTCGGCTTAGCTTGCAGATTTGACTGGAGAGCTTATGAGACTAGCCATTGGTCGAATATCAGATGGGGAAATTGAATATGCTGAGAAGATATGTAGATTTGTAATGGACATATACAGGGAGCTAACACTCCTAGCACCTGTTATGGATGACAGTGCTGAGATGAAGAAGAAAATGGAGGTGATGCTTCAAAGCGTAGTGAAGATTGAAAATGGTACAGTAATTTTTGTTCCTCAAGCCTATTGTTATGCATGTTTCTTTTGTGCCAATATCATGCTAGGAATAGTAAGATTTGAGTCTGAGCATTGCATTCGTCAATAGACCAACCTCCAAATATTGCTTAATGCACTTCCGACTACTTTATGATCAGTTAATCACCATATATGCAATACTAGATGATTATTTCTCTATACATCTTTATCTCTATTTTTAAACCTCATCTTTACCATTCCTTAACCGGCATTATTTCTGTTATATCTATAAAAGAAAATGAGATAAGCTTAAACCTCATCTTTACCATTCCTTAACCGGCATTATTTCTGTTATATTTAATATTTATAAAAGAAAATGAGAAGTTTTGATTTAATTTCCTCAGTAGTGTAGTGAGGGTTAAATAGGAAGCCAGATTTAACTTAGTCAATCTATCGTGGATAGTGTAGATATCGTTGGAACTTGGAAGGCTTCTAGAAGTTAGAGGTGCTTTGAAGAAAATGTAACAAGGATAGCTCTAGGATAATTGGACTAATAATATAACTCCTAGGCTTGTAAATCTTTGATAGATTTGGGTTAAGTGTGGATAAATAAGTTATTCAAATTTCAACAACATAATTAAATATTTTAATGAATGGACTGAGCTTTAGTGTGTGTCAACATAGATAGCGATATACAGGATTGTATGAACTATGATGTACTCAAGCTTATGAGCCATGTGAGAAACTAGCGAAGAATACTCAATAATATATTCAAAAATAAATTTGGTGTAGTTCTGAAGCGAGTTGGTCCTTGCCCAATAAGTATACAGACTAACAAATTGCCTACTGAAATAATTTCTCATATGAGATTAGGAAGCTACCTACATGTGATACAGTAAATTTGAGGGGCCTATTCACATATCTAGCATGGTATGATGCACGATGGTATGCAGTTGGAATGAGTGACAGCTATATAAGTGAATATTAACAATTGATTTTGACATTATACTAGGAAAATGCGTGCCATGTGCACATGAAATTTTTTGCTCGGTTCCAATTGTAACTAAAAGGGTCCTCTAATTCCAGAGAAATGTTAAATATACACGCATGTCTTCTTGCAATTGAACATCTTTGCATACATGATTTTCACTTTGGTAAGTTTGAGTTGCGACACTGCTATGCATGCTTAAGAAGTAAATAGTTTAATTATTTATTGGTAATGCTAGAGACAATCAACTCTAGAATCAGGCTGAATTGTGAGTGAAGCAACCCCTATCCACATGAATTGAAAGTGAATTATGAAACCCAATGTGCTAATGCTGAAGTCAACCCAGTTGAAAGTAATTGGAACTTTTTAATTGGTTTCCTTTGCAATCCAATGGTATAGAGTGAATGGGCAGAACATGCTAAATCTGATACGAACCTCATTAAACTACTTGGAATAAGTTTCTTATCCAGAGTAATGACTGATTGCAATATGGAGGTACGCTTGTTTGTTTGTTTGTTTGCTTGCATTGGATCACGTTTTCATGGTGAATGTTTGTCTTCTTTGTCTGCAATGTGTGCAAGGCATCAGTTCTACTGCAGAAAGGACTTTTTTCTTCATGAGATAGGAACGATAAATGCACTTGTATTTAAATTCTTATTTCTTAAATATAGCAATATCTCTATAAAAATACTGGCTCACAATTAATTTTATTACACGTGGAAATTATAATGATACATCATGTCCTTTCCGTTTAGATGTGTGTGTGTGTGTGTGGTGGGGGTGTACAGTACAAATTTTTATAGGGCACAAAATACAGATTTATTAATGTACAAGATCTACTTTTGCCAAAGTTGACCTCACATATTTTCTTAAGGTCCCATTTAACCTTCACGCTTTCCTTATTATAATACATATCCATTCTTTGCATTCTGATAGATTCTAAATAATCTTATGACTTAATTTGGGTAGTTTTTTTATGAGTTCCATTTTGTGATATGTACTTTAATCACACAGCACACATTAGCAAGTATGTGAAAATTGAGCGAGTTCATTTAAACAGATTTAACAAAAAACAACTTCCCTCACTCTTCATATAGAACTAAGTTTTTAACGTTATTGTAGGGTTAGCATAGCACCTTAGCAAGGTTTAAGAAGACATCACACATACCATATTGAAAATTTTGGGGTGCTAAACAAACCTTAACCAAGATCTTAACTAGAGAATTATGGTTAATTATGCATGTAAACTATTTTACATCTAAGAGAGATGGATTACAACTTTTGTAGTCCGTTCCTTCGCTTCATAAGCTCTGAGTAGTAGTCCTTTTGCCGCGATCCATGATCTCCCGGACTCAAGAGAGGCTCCACAAGTCGAATGATCCATTCTTGCTTGAAGTTTTCCTTTTCGAAGATGATCTACCTTGAAAAATCTCAAACTCAAGCTCTCACTTCTCTAATCAAGTATTAGTGAAGTGAACACCCTAATCTAAGTGGCTAGAATAGATGAGGATGATGAAGTAGGAATTTTACACTCTTTTGTTTTCAATTTCTCACTTTAAATCATTACTTCACAAAAGGCTAGAAAGCTTTTTCAAGGAGAAGGAAGAAAAAGAAAGCTTTTGTGATGAATAATGAATATTGTTATGGTTACAAATGACAACCATGAGTTAATAATATCAAGGCTTTAACTCATGTAGAGAATGAACTAGGGTTAAGGGTCTGGGTTGGGTTAAATAATATCTACACAAAATATCTTAGCAAAAAACAAAAGAAAGCTTCATGAAAAAGCTAACCCAAATCAAACCCTAACTTGTTTAATCTCCACAAAACATGTTGCATTTGTAACCCTAACTTGTTACAATATTATATATCACATATATAATATATTTTTATAACAAAAGAAAATAATACATTTAACATATATCGCATATATATTAATGTATTACCCGATGAGAAAATGAATCAATAAAGCGAGCTTATATCAGTTAACGTAATGTAATATATCACATATATAATTATACATTAAATTATCGAATCAATATGTAGCATATAACCGACTAATATAACATGTACCGATTCATCGAATCAACACTTGATCCGATGACTCGGCTATATCACATATACCAGGCCGATATCATATATCACGAGAATAGAATACGGTATCTCATATAGTATTATTCTCGGCCCCGCACATAACACATATGTTCTCTTACTCCGTTTTGCCTGAGCCAGGAAATCTCTGTGTAGGACTCTAAAGAATCGTCAATACGCCGGCAATGGGTGATGATCATATCAAACACCCACAAGCTGCAAGCGGTCAGCTAAACGTAACAACCACCCGTGTATTGAGCAATCAGAAGATCAACAAGTAAGCCTGTACATTCTCTTGCAAATCCAATCAGTAAACACTCCCGTATAGTCCGATGTCTTCGTCTGATATGTTGCATATCTAGTCTAGGGGTGGTAAACGTTAGACCCCAGTAACCGATAAGTCGTGTCGATGTAAGGCTCATAACGGGTCGAGAAACTACTGATAACGCTTACCAGTAAATCTCCATATCAGTCATGGCCAGGGACTTCCAGTTATAACCAATCGAACACAGCACAACATCAACTCTCTATACCGGGAGAGACGAAACCCCTCCTATCGCTCATTGCCTCCATGTGATTCGGGACTGTACCCAAAAGCCACCATTTTGCACGCCCTCTTGGACGTGGTAAGGTGGAAATCAAAGCACAGTGGGAATCACACGACTCTATGACGATCTCGGGTCTACAGACTAACCTGTACCAGTGTCACCGGAGAATTGCTATCTGACGATAGGTATAATACCATCCAGGAGTTCTCGGCGAGTCCGTTCAGTATACCCAGTCTCCACTGAGCACCCGTACACCATCTTTGATGTCCAACACCAATGGATATGGGATCATCCATCGCCCATCATATGGGTCAAGATACGTGTACGCTAGTCTACTCTAGAGTATCGATGCCCTGTCTCGATACACTCTCGACTAGGAACAGTTATAGGATGTACTCGTTGACTACCCTGGCCCCACTAGTATGATCTCATCATATTCCTAGTAGTCAAGTATATATCCCAAGGGCTTCATCAACATGTGATCACAAAACAGTATTTGTTAATACGTTAAGATAAAGTGAAACCAGATAGCATACTATCATATCGAGCAAGAGAGCCCTCTCTATATATATCCAAGCATCCACTATAATATACATCATATGTACAACAATGACCTCTAGGGCATATACATAACTAACAGTTGTCCCTACAGTCTACTCTCAAGGAATTACGATACCCTTGAAGTTCGCAATCAAACAAACGTGGCCACCATGCCCCCCCCAAACAAAAAAAAGAAGATAAGAAAAGAAAAAGGCAAACCACATGATGTCGCCGATCCAGTCCTGAACATAGACCCAGGCGATTCAATCACGTTTTGCACCTTGCGTCAAACATCGAACGCATCCGCATCCCTATTTGCACTGGAAAACCTGATCTTGCTATGCCTGTGCCTTGATGGCCCCCCAACATCTTAAGTCCCCTGCTTGAGTCCAGCACACATTGATTGGCTAGGCCATTCCTAGCTTCTATCAAATTGGAGTTAGCTATGAAGCAAAGCTTGACAAAATTTTACGATCGGCTGTTGACTTGATGTCAACCCGGTCTTAATAAGTATCAAATTCATTATTTAGAAAATTATGATATGATAGGCATGACAAAGGCTTAATATCGCAGTTCTTGAGATTAAAACTCGGGCTTGTTGTGAACAGAGTTCACAACTTTATATGATTTATTGCCACAATTTTTTAATGTTTTTGCTTGGCTCATATAGTTATTAAAGTGCACATTAAGTTACTCTTTCACATCATCTGATATTTGTTGCATCCTGTATCCCATCTTGATTTTATTTATTTCAGGGTCAAGTTGAGATGAGCTAGAATAGTTAGTCATCTTGCATCTTCGTTCACCATGTACTGCTGTTCCTTTTCATACTGTATTCATATTAATCCATGCATTTCCTTATTTGGAGAAGCTCAATGTAAGTTGCCAGCCCCCCTAGCTTGCTTCTCCTTCACCCTTTCCCCTTTAGCGGGCTTCTCCTCTTTCGTTTCCCCCCTCTTAAAACAATTCTTTCAGTTAGGTTTCTTGAGATTGACATCATGAAATGTTCGCTTGGACCCTTTTAGGCATTACAGATTCATTAAAAAACATAAATTAAAAGTACTACTTTCTTGGTGAAGAGCATGGTATGTCGCCTTCTTTTCCTTTCGGGTGTGGGGGTGCGGTGGTATGGTGTGGTAATAGACCTTAGCTATATACAAAATTCAATGTACTGAAAGAAACAAAGATAAAAAAATAGAACCCATCACAGCATTACTCTCCGGTAAGACATCTAAAATATATTTATTTGTGTACAACAGCTCACAAATTATTAAATTAACAAAAAATATTTCACCTATAAAAATTGGAAATTTAGTTTCTCCCGTCTTAAGTAATTATTATTCAATTTTGTTAATGCTTGGATCTGTTATATCATTTGAGTTGATAGGGAATTCAGCTGTTCGTACAATTTTAGGGTCAGATAATATAAGGAAAAACCTGTATCGTTGGCCATAATGGCCTCTTCTTCTCACCACCACTTGGATTTTGCATTTGTAGATGGGAAACTGAACCCAGATTATAAACACTTAGCAGAGACATCAGCCACATCTGCACAATTCAAATAACAGCCGATCAGACTCAATTTTGTAGTGAACTTGTCGTTTGTCATGACCATTCATCAATTATAATACACTTTTGCTGACAATGATTCAAATACTTCTTACATATAATCATATAGATGCAACTTAATTTATCACCATAACCAAAGAAACAATTCCTTTTCTATTTCCTTGTGTTTCCCAGCTTATCGGTTCATAAATAAGAATCAAGTCCCCTTTTATTTCTGTCAATGAACATATAAATTCTGTCACCAGAAACTTACCTGTGAACATTGTTCTTTTGAGTTGCATCTGGAGGGTTGTTCGTACAAATATCTTATCTTGATACGTTTAAGATGTTACCATTTCATGCATGATGGCAATTCTTTATTATCTCATTAAAACAATTTGTTAGATTATGCTTTTGATACTCTTACCACGGAAATACAAGAAACAGTTATCTGAATCCCATGCACAATACGTAGTATTGTGTGTTGCAAGAAACTCTCTGCAGCTCTTTCTACCGAAATGCTAATTGCTGAATTTGTCAGAAGAGTGACGGGCTCTTTTTTTTTAATTTTGTGCTAATTGCAGCTTGCTTTAGCGTTCGAGTGAGAGGGTCAGAGTACATTCCTCTGCTTGGGACCAGTGATCCAGATTACTCCATGGGTGTTTCAGACTTCGACTCGTGAAAAAGGTTTTCTCCTCTTCATTTCAACTACTTGATGAAATTAAATAACCTCCTATTGCTAAAACCTGTTTTCTTTTTTATAGCAGAACATTCAACCAAAAACAGCTTTTTTAATGCCTTTGCAGCAACTTCTAGCAATTTATCAATCATGTAGTATGCTTTCGGTACAAAAGCCAAACCTTGTAAAATATTCGACTTTTAGTTCTCTTTGTTTTCTTTTTACTTGTTTTCCTTGTTAATCTTGTGCCAAACGTTTGATAGTAAGAGTTCAGATGATGCTGATGTTTTGTTTGTACAAAATATAGATGAACCTGAGATAAATCCGTGGTAGTTTTTGAAACAATTATCGGTCTTAAATTGTGCATGACTTGGTTCGTAATTTCTTGAGGGAGTTTCTTGCAACTGAATTCTGTTACAATAGCAACTTGCTATGTTCTTATGATTGTCATTATGTGAATAGAACCTCTATTGTGGGTATGACTATAAATTTAGTTTGGGTATGCCGAAAACGCTAAAAGAGTACCGCCTCACAGAATTTTATTTTCCTTGAGAATCATTCAGATAAATAATGGTGAAGAAAAGGGCGGAGAGAGGAAGATGTATACCTAACTTCTCAGTTTTATGCAGTTGAGGTATGTCTCCAACCACACGATGCAAGCTTTTTCTTTCTTTCTTCTGTATATTCAGTAAACGGTGATTTCTTTTGAAATCAACTCCTTTTGGGGATCGAACGACCTTTTATATTGTTGAGGAAATTAGTACCAACCGAGCCGAGCCCAGTCGGTTTCAGTAAACAGTGAAGGTATATTGATTCAGTAAACAGCCACACATTAGTTTGCCAATCGTTTTTATAAAATGCATAATAACTATAGGAAACAAAACATAGAGAAATAGCAAATAGTTTACAATATTTAAAGTATACACATGAAACCTTCATGGATGGCCATTTAATTAAATATACATAGTTTGTTTTTTTCTGTAAACAGTAGCACACAAGCCAAAAGCGGTAGGTTGATGTTAGCTCCAGTCCAATTAAAATCAATTCGGCACATAGCAGCAACTAAAATAGCGTTTCAGCTTTGTCCCCTTCTGAAAATAATATAATGAGAGAAAATGTTAAAGGATATAAACGAGAAAAAATATGTAGGATGCATAAATATAGGAACTTAAGCCTAGTGTTACTTGATTTCATGACTTATGACTCATAAATTACTTGATTTCATGACTCATGACTCATAAAATGCCAGCCGTTTTGCATGTGTTATGCATGTGTGTGTATGTTGGGAGTTGTACATAAAGAATAAATACAAAGTGCAAATTGAGAGGGGGAGAGTGGGGGAGCTAATGTACAAATAGATGATGAGCAGCTTTAGGTTTTGATTAGCAATACTGTTGCATCCTATGAGAGTATGTAGGTGTGTTAAAGGTCGGCCGTTTTCTTTGTTCGAGGGTTTTTCATCTTGAGGTAAGATCAATAGTGGATATAAAGGATAAAGGGGATGATATATTATAGAGCTACGACTTCCCTTGTATTTCTGTTCTCTGTGCACCGACCCGTACATAGGCTAAGGAGGTTTGGTTTCATCATATCATGTATGTTTCATGCTCTCTTTGTTTTATGCGCTTTCATCTATTGCGAAGCTTGAAATGAATAAAGTGGGAGTGCAAGGATCGATAATATGACCTAGGCCAAACAAATAGAATAAGAGTCTCCTATGATAAAAGAGATTCTAGGGCATAAAATGTATGTGAACAAGTCAAAGAGATATTGATAGATGAGGTGTCAAATAGAGGATTGTGTAGAGATGAGTGTGAGTGCAATGACCAACGGCAGTGTGAGATCGTTAAAAGCGAAGAGTACGTAAAATTGATAGCTATGAGATGGCGCGAGTAACTATGACCTACATATAAAGTTGTAGATATAGCCCGACAGAGTCCTTGATGCTACAAGGGGTGATTAACATCGGTGCACAGAGAACCATCAAAATAGACTTGAGAGAATGTATGTGAAGTTGGTTGGTTGGTTGCTTGTATATTTGATCTACCTTATAATAGCATTCTGAATACAGTTGGAATTAAACCCCAGTGAGGTTGCCGCTGTAATCTGTAATCAAATAAAGGTCTTGGCATGATTGCTCAATGCTTATTCTTATGATGTATTGAGAGATTCCTAAAGATAGGCACCACAAGATCATTTATAACGCTGCCATCGATCAAATCACTCGATAAGGTTAGAACTCGGATTATTTAATCTAAGATTGTCCAAAAGAATTGAGGATTGTGCACAAATTTCTTAAGAATATAAGGAGGGCCATGTCGTATATATTGTTACTGATGACAAGAGATGAACATTATTAATAGGGAAAAATCGGTCTAAGTCCCCAACTTTGAAACGCAATAGGTTTAGATGGCCTGGTTCAAAAGAAATTATGAAAAACTCTCTAAAGTTAAAGATTCTTGTGGTTTTAGTTTTTATAGTACATTCACTATTGTTTTATGCCAATACCGTCCTTTCAGATAAATTACTTCACTTACTTTGTAAAGTACTATAGTTATCTATGAATGTACTACATTTATGTTATAAAGTACTTAATTTGTATTAAAATACTACATTTAACATGAAACTGTTATATTTTTAGTAAAATTACTATATCTATTTCATTTGACCTATTTCAATATAAATGTAGTGCTTTATTACATAAATATAGTACTCAGAAAGATAACTATCGCATTTTAAAAGTTAAATATAGTAGTTTACCTGAAAGGGCAATATTGATATAAAACAATAATAAATATACTATAGGACTAAAAATCGAGAATTTTTAAGTTTAGGGAGTTTTTCACAACTTCTTTAGGTCAGAGACCTAAACCTATCGATTTTCAAAACTAGGGTGTAGAGGCTTAGATTTATTTTCCTTTTTTTAATATAATAATAGAAAGAGGAGAGAAGATGAACAGATCATAGACAATGCAGGTTATAGTGAAAATGTACGTGCATACGTGTACTGCTTTAGTTTTGATTGGGATGTGATGGGATGGGAGGTACATGATCATCAAAGAAAATCCCTTTGTTGAAACGTTAAATTTTTGTTAGAAACAGAGAGACATGCATCACAGATGGCATGCATATCATGAAGTTGGTAGGAAATGTTGAAGAGATTTTTAGAAACAGATGGGCATACAACACAGATAATAATTATGCGATAATATACTTGGTCTAATGTCAACCATGTTCCAAATGCATGCTCTTATTAGTTATATTCGATATACGAGTCTTTCAAATTCCTACTCTCCTGACTTCATATTACGATGATTGTTGCTGCACCGTTGTCAATTCCCCTTTGCACCATCAACAACTTTGTAGAATGAGGCTGTTGAGAACCTTACGTGGTGAGGAAAGTATATGGGAGATGCATGTGTGCAAGATGAACAAAAGATGTTGCACACGATCGAGCAACAAGTGAAAGAGATACAACTTGCATACATGTGAAGGTAATGCAAGGTCACGTAAAAGCATAACGGCATGCGGAAGCACACGAGCAACGAGTGAAATCCTGACTACATACGGACAGAAGGTTGTGCAGGGTCATATGAAAGCTTAACGGCACACGGAAGCATGAGTAAAGAGGGAAGGTGCTGTCCTGTTCTTGTAGGGTTGGAAGCAGTTATCATCAATGTCTTAAAAGTGGGAATAAAAAGCAGAGCGGCCTGAGTACCTTCCCGCTTTAGTGTCGCTTAAGCAGCTGCCACTCATAAATCGGTTGTCATTCTTCTAAGTTGTTTGTTAAACATTAATTTTAATGGGGTTTTAAACTATTTTTTAATTCCCAAGGCTCTCTCAAGTGGAATTTCGAAGTCAAAATCTATATTGCTCGAAGTCAAAATCAAAAACTTCAAGTAGAAGCTACTAGAAACTTGAAACTGAAGATACTTAAGAAACCTAGCTTTAAACTTAAAATAAGAATTGAAAACCCTGCGTCCTCATCCTTTGCTTCGAAGCCAAAATCATCTCATCCAAGCTTGAATTTGAAGTCACCAAGTTGAAAATTCTAAATGCTCGAAGCCAAAACCTCCAAGTCAATTATTCTAGTTACTCGTCCTTGAAGCCGAGTGTCGAACTTGAAACCAAAGCCTCCATACCGAAGTCCCTAAACAGTTGTTCGAAGTCTCGACCAAAGAAAAAGAAAACATCATGAAAAGAAATAAGGATAGAGTCTTGATTTAGATATTTTTATCACATTAAATACAATACATATTTACTCATTATAAAACTTTATAAGAGTGTAAATATCTATAAAGAGAGGATAATAATAAAAATACTAACAGTACATTCATAAAACTTTAAATGCATTAATAAATAAGATATATAGTATAATTGTTCAATTTAACGAGGTAAGAATATCACTCCGCTTAAGCAGAAAAAACTGAGCGGTGAAGAGCGCTTCACCGCTTAGGAGTCTGTTTTTCAAAACGCCCGTTGTCAAAGCACGAGAAGTGCCATGGTGGCTGGGTGGAGGGTAGGATTGTAAAAAACACTAGACAGAATTGGACGGTTTGGGTACCGCATAATGCTTAGTATCCTAAGCGCAGCTTAAGTGTCACCTAAGCAATTTTTTTTATTATTAATGAAAATTAATTTCATACACACACAAAATAGCAAAATTCATAGAAATCTTTAAAAACTTGAGAAAAAAATCGAAATACAATGTAATAAAAAACATTCTAAATTTAATAGCAACCTCACATTTAATTTAAATGAAGTGCATAATATCAAAATATTTTTAAAAATATGACATTAGAAACACTTTATTTTAATTGAACTATGTAGTGTTGTTGCACGGGGTCGAATACAATGGCTAAAAAACACAATAAATTGGGTTGAAGCACGTAATCGCTATCTCTACAATACAACAGGGGCTTGTGCGAATTGCTTCTAGGATACAACAAACTAATCTTGTGTCTCAATCCTCTGCGTTGCACTCGCAGAGAATTGCTCCGAAAACTTGATCTTGAGTACCAAAAATCCAAAAAAAGAGGAGAAGAAAATAATTGTTATTGTTTTTCATAGAACAAAGAAAACAAGTTGATATAAGTAAGAGTTGAAAGGATGCAAATGGAATATTTTCACCATTTCAATTCAAAATTTAAATTCTCATAACTTCTATAACTCCCATAATTACTTTCTCAAACAAAATGGGAGGAAAATTTGCCTCCAACAAAATGGAAGGGAGATTTGAATTCAAATGAGTTTGACCACGATCAACTACAAAACCAAAATAGAAAATTAAATTTATTGAAATTTCTTATATTATACAAATAATATAAAATTCCCCACCAATTTCAAAAAATTCCAAAACAAACAAAAGTTGGTACTGAATGTACATATATACCATGAAGATGTCTTTTGGACTTAAATCTTCACTTAATACATTTACATCAAAGTTCAATCAATGTGCACTGTAACCGAAGTTTTGAACCGAGGATTCATTTGCGAAAGTACCGAATATAAAGCGCATACGTACATTTCAAAGATCAAGTTATTCATAAGTCTGCACTATTATGGCCATGTGCATGTCCTGGTTTCATGAATGTTTCTGAGAAAACTTTTTAATCTCACAGAAGGCGGCTGCACCCCCACATTCATATAGGTAGGTAATCTAGTGTCGTGTAGCACCACACTTTATGATATCACCCATTAAGAATATAATTCATCCTCTTTCTTTTCCTACAAGATCCAAGCATGATCATTTCAGGGATAAGTACAAGTTTTTATGCTTATTCAATCAATCGTATTATCTATTTTTCCTTTGAACTCACAGTAGTTGGAGCACAAGTATCGAGTAGGATTTCAATGACAATTGATCTATTTGTAAGATTTTAACCCTACCCCCAATGATTATTTCTGCGTCAAATCTTTTGACAATCCTTTAGTAAAAGGGTTGACAAGATTCCAATTTGTACGAATATAGTTAATTTCAATTATTCCATCATCATTGAGTAATTGTCGTATATAACCATGTCTTAGACTTAGATGTCTGGATTTTTCATTATAAACTTTATTATGGGCTTATTATCGGTAAATTTAAAATCTAGATACTTGTTTACCAGAAAGTTCTTCTTTCCCGAATCTTCGGTCTTGTATTTTTCTTTAAGTGCCTTCCATAATTCCTTCGCCATTTCTATGTGTTGGTATATATCGAACAAAGTGTCCGCCATTGAATTTAGGATGTGGCCCTTGCAAAGATGATCATCTTGTTCCCATTTCTGTCGCTTCCTGTTTTGTGCGATCGTTTCATTCTCTTCATTCTCCGGTGTAGTGGGCTTCAGAGTAGTGAATACGTAGACGATGTTAAAAGTTGTTAGAAGGAAATGAACTTTCTTCTTACAGCACTTGAAGTTGGTACCGTTGAAGCAGTCGGGTTTGACAAGTTTGTGACTTATCATCTTCATCGTAGATGTTTCCGGTGTCATCGATAAACACAAAAAACTGATTTAAATTGTTGTTGTACGGGTTGAATACAATGGCTAAAAAACGTTATAAATTGAATTGAAGCACGCAATCGCTATCTTTAAAGCAATTTTCGCTCCCTACAATGCAACAGGGGTTTGTGCGAAGTGCTTCCAGAATTCAACAACCCATTCTTGTGTTTCAATCCTCCGTGTTGCACTCACAGAGAATTGCTCCGAAAACTTGATCTTTTGAGTACCAAAAAACCAAAAAGAGAAGAAAATAATAGTTATTGTTTTTCATGGAACAAAGAAAACAAGTTGGTATAAATAAGAGTTGAAAGGATGAGAATAGAATACTCTCACCATTTGAATTCAAAATTTAAATCCCCATAACTATCTATAACTCCCATAACTACTCCTTCAAACAAAATGGAAAGGAGATTTGCCTCCAACAAAATGGGAGGGAAATTTGAATTCAAATGAGTTTGACCACGGTCAACTATAAAATCAAAATAGAAAATTTAATTTATTGAAATTACTTATATTATACAAATAATATAACATTTAGCTTGTAGATTACAAATCTCATGAGATAGAACTGAAGGGTAAAATAAAGATTTAAGAAAAATAGAATCTAACGTGGATAAAAGTTAACTAGCCATTTTGCTAAAAAGCCTCTAGAGACTTAAGAAGAATGATGAGTGTAGAGCACTGAGAGGAGAGCGCTGCTATGAAGCCTTAACGCCGACAATAGGAGACCGACAAGTGAAGAATGAGATAAAGACGAGAATACTTTATTGTTTATTGTTTTTTTTAATGTAATTTGGGAATATATCGAGATGTGAAACTGTTTCGGTTATGCATTCCTAGAATTAACTTTAAACCCGACCATGAAGCTTGTAATAATATTATTAAATTTAGCTTTAAACGGGTTGGGCCCGCTTAAGTGCTAGTATATGCGGGATAGCCCTCCTAAGTGTTTATAACATGTCTAGACCACTTAGGATCAAAGCTGAGCGGTTTGTATAGATTCCGTCTTGGCGGCCGGTTAAGCGGTCACCTAAACTGTCTTTTTCAGAACATTGGCCAAAAGACGATGATACCAATTTTTGTACTATTTTTCTAGACCAGCAGTATGATAAGACTATACCTGGTGTTTTATATTCTTAAGAGTCATTATTATGACAAGACGATCACAAAGCAATAAGGCAAACGATAGAGAAGTAATCAAATAACCAAATCATAGATAAATTGGAAATATAAAGTACTAACCAAAACAATATGCGAAGGCGAAACTTTATTAATAACCAAAAGTGGAGGAGTACAAAACGGTGGACGAATACAAATCCCTCAAATAAACCCTAGTCCTCACAATAGTAAAAGGGTTTTCTCAATAGCTATCACAAAATGCATCAGGTCTAGGGTTAATACATACTACATATATATAGCATATAAAAGATTTACCTAAATAACTAATTTCCTAACTAAGGAAATATCTTGCCTAAGAACACGACAGACGACTGAAGAAGGAACTGCCAGACATCTGCCAAAGAGTCTTCGAAACAACATAGTATCCCTAGACGTCTGAAGGAGCTTCAGACGTCTGATCTTGAATTCTTCGCAGATCTAGATCGATGGCAGACGTCTGCCCAAAAAGCATACAAATATACAGATCAATGACAGACATCTGAAGCGTTATCTCCAGACGTCTGTCCCTTTGCTTGTAGATAAACCTGAATCTCGATGACTTCGTGATAACGCCGGATCAATGGGAAATCAATAGGGATCGAATGAGAGACATCATAATAAATCTCTACCTTGCCTTGCATTCCCACAAACTCCTCCACAACAATAATAATAGCTCCACCCTTACCACAAACCTCTAAAGGGTTCAATGAATGTGACACACTCCAATTAAGTTCAAGCAATACTCAAACTTAACAACCGAAAGAGAATTCGTCAACATGTCGGCCGAATTATCCGCTGCGCCAACCTTCTTCACAATAATCTCTTCTTTTTTAACGAATTCCTTCACAAACCAGTAGCTCACATCAATGTGCTTCGCCCTATCATGATGCATTTGATCCTTCGTCAAGTGAATAGCGTTTTGGCTATCATAGCTGACTATTATAGTATTCTTTTGAATACCAAGTTCCGAAAATAGTCTCTTCAACCAGATCGCTTCCTTAACGGCCCCAACAACGACCATATACCCCGCCAGCGTCGTAGACAACGCTAACGTAGGCTGTAACGAAACATGCCAACTGATGGCACATCCTTCTAAAGAGAATGCATAACCGGTGATCGACCTTCTTCTGTCGAAATCACTCGCATAATCGAAATCACTAAATTCAACGAAACTGTCATTGGTCCTTCCTAACACCAACCCCACGTCACACGTACCTCGTAGGTATCGTAATATCCATTTCAGTGTCTGCCAATAATCTTTACCAGGAGAAGCTATATAGCGACTAACAACACTAACAATATATGAAATGTCGGGTCGTGTATAAACCATGGCGTACATAATGTTACTCACCGCATTTGCATATGGAACATTAGACATATACTTAATCTCATTCTCTGTTTGCGGTGATGAACGAGCTGAAAGTTTAAAATGAGCTGTCAACAGAGTACTTACCGATTTAGCGTTTGCCACGTAGAAATGCTACAAAACTTTCTTAGTATATCGCTGTTGAGACACGTAAAACTTTCCTCCTTTGCGATCTCTTCTGATCTCCATACGAAGTATTTTCTTGGCCGCTTCCAAATCCTTGGTCTCGAACTTTCCTTTCAACCGTTCTTTCAAATTAGAATATCAACCATATTAAGCTGCTATCAACATATCATCAACATAAAGTAGTAAGTATATGCAAGAACCATTGGCGAGCTTCTTCGAATATACACAACTATCGCCCCATACTTCTCGTGAACTCAATTTCTTTCATGAAGAAGTCAAACTTCTTATATCAATATCTAGGTGACTGCATCAAACCGTAGAGAGATTTCTCTAGCAAACAAACGTGGTGTTCTTTGCCTTCAACTTCAAAACTCTCGGGCTGTTGCATGTAAATCTTCTCTATTAAATCACCATGCAAGAATGTTGTCTTCACATCAAGCTACTCGAGCTCTAAATATTGCATAGCTACCAAAGCGAGCAAGACACGTATAGAGGTGTGTTTAACAACCGGAAAAGATACCTCATTGAAGTTAACTCGCCGAACCAGCGAATAGCCTTTAACTACCAACCGTGCCTTGTATCTCGTATCAACCGCCCTTCGGTCATCTTCTTTCTCCTTGAAAATCCACTTGCAAGAATGTTGTCTTCACATCAAGCTACTCGAGCTCTAAATATTGCATAGCTACCAAAGCGAGCAAGACACGTATAGAGGTGTGTTTAACAACCGGAAAAGATACCTCATTGAAGTCAACTCGCCGAACCAGCGAATAGCCTTTAACTACCAACCATGCCTTGTATCTCGTATCAACCGCCCTTTGGTCACCTTCTTTCTTCTTGAAAATCCACTTGCAGTCAACTGCTTTCTTTCCTCCTTCGGGCTTTATGAGCTTCCAAGTCTGGTTCTTGTGAAGAGACTCGATCTCTTCATTCTTAGCGACTAACCAACAAGCTGACTCATCAGAAGAGATGGCTTCTTTATAGTTCGTTGGTTCGCTACTACCAACTATCTCTGCAACAGACAACGCATACGTTATTAGATCATTGTAGCCATATTTTTGCGGCAGTCTAATGTCCCTTCTTTATCGGCCACGAGCGAGAAAATACGCCTCATCATGGTACTGCTCATTATGAGTTTCTTCAGACGATGGTGAAGGAGAGATCTCCTATGAACCCGCGCTTTCACCGACCTCAATATCAACTCTCGGCTCATCCTTTTTTGAATCGTCTTCAATCGGAGATTCCACAACTTCGGCTTCAACATAGCAGATTCATCAAAAGTCACATCTATGCTAATCATAAATTTAGGCGACTTAGGATCTGAATATCATAATCTATTACCTTTAACGCCGGAAGCATAACCAAGAAATATGCACTTCTTTGCTTGATGATCCAACTTGTCTTCACGACAATGTGCATAAGCGGGATAACCAAACACCTTAAGTGTTGAATAATCGGTGTGCTTTCCTGACCATACCTGTTCCAGTGTCTTACTACCTAGCATCATATGAGGTGACCGATTCACAATATAGCATGCCGTGTTTACCGCTTTTGCCAAAAACTCATTGCCGAGCTGTGCATTAGACAACATGCACCGTGCTTTCTCCATAAGAGTCCGATTCGTGTGCTCCGTGACTCCATTCTGTTGTAGTGTGTAGACAACGGTATGATGCCGAACTATCCCTTCGATTTTGCAAAGATCGTTGAAATCTCCACCGTAAAACTCTAACTTGTTGTCTGTCCTTAGTCTCTTGATCTGCTTTCCTGTCTGCTTCTCAAATAACATCTTCTATTGCTTGAACGTAGTAAACACATCACTTTTGTGCTTCAAGAATTAGACCCAAATCTTTCTCGAAAAGTCATCAATGAAGGTAAGCAGATATTTGGCACCGCTTCCTTTAGAAGCAATTGGAGAGGGTCCGCGAAGATCTGAATGGAAATAATCAAGAGTATTTTTTGTGTTGTGCACCGCCGAACTGAAGCTAACACGTTTTTGCTTTCCCAAAAACTCAATGTTCATAGAACTCCAGATTCGTTGTACTCTTCCCACCAAGTAGACCCTGCTTCGACAACTCAGCCATACCTCTTTCACTCATATGTCTGAATCTCATGTGTCATAATCTGGTAGTTTTCGAATCTATCATAGATTTAGATGACGAAATAGCTGCTGATCCGGTAGTTGTTGAACCCTGCAAAAAATATAAGGTCCCCTTCTTCGAGCCCTTCATAACAACTAGAGCATATTTAGTTACCTTCAAAACTTTATTTTCAGACGAAAACTTGTAACCTTTGTCATCGAGTGCACCTAAAGAGATGTGATTCTTTTTCAAGTCAGGTACGTGCTTAACTTCTGTCAAACCCCTCACAACACCGTCGAACATCTTAATTTGAATTGTTTCCTTACCAATAGCTCGACACGAACTATTGTTGCTCATCAAAACCACTCCACCATCAACGGACTCATAGGTGATAAACAAATTCCTATTGGGACACATATGGTAGGAATATCCTGAATTCATTATCTATTCATTTTTGGATCGATGTGTGTTGTCAAGAACCACAAAAAGATCTCTATCTCCTTCCGCTATATTAGCTTCGACTGAAGACTCCTTTGATTTGTCTTCCATCTTCTGCTTGTTCTGCAATTTGAAACAATCTACCTTGAAGTGTCTCGGCTTCTTACAATAGTTGCAGAGAAGGTTCAAGAATTCGGTTTAGTTTCGGTCTCTCATAATTTTATTAGTTTTGCTAGGTTTCGGCTAGTTTCGCTAATCTCGGTTCAGGTTTTGGTTTCGACGGTAATACAACATACATAAGTGTAGATATATTAAATACTTAAATTTATGGTTCTATATTACAAGACAATGATCCTAGTGTTTAAAAATCCAGCTATGATACAAAATATATTGAAAAGTTTACTTAGATAAATATTAATATAGGGTTTGGATTCACTTTTTTGCGGTTTTCTAACAACAAAGGCCTACAATGATCATAATAGCAGTAAAAATAGTATAAAAAAGTTTTTAAAGATTTCAGCCGAAACGATATTGTATGGTTGGTTTCATATCAGTTTCGGGTTTCGTATCGGTCTCCACCGAAAACGATACGAAACCACCGCGTATCTGTGGTTTCGGTCGAAACCTCTAAACTTGGTTGCAGGTCAAGTTCTTTTTATTCTTGGACTTCGACCTTGACGTCTTCTTATTACCTGCCGGATCTCTCTTCTCTGCTCGCCCTTGAACAAATAAGCTGGACGATAAACCATCAGTTTCGGTAGAAGTCAACTCCTTGTCGATCTTCTCTTTGTTTATCAAATTCTCTTTGACATCCTTGATTGAGATCGTATCTTGGCCATAAACTATGGTGTCACGAAAGTGCTTATATGAGGGTGACAATGAACATAACAAGAGAAGAGCCTGATCTTCAACATCAATTGTAATATCAATCTTACCCAGATTTGTAACGATTGAATTAAACTCACCAACGTGAGATTTGATTGGAGTGTGTAGAGACGCTGTTTCAACATGAGTCGATTCGTAAGAGATTTCCTTAAATATAAATCCTCCAATTTCTTCCACAAATCAGCCATCGTCTTTTCCACCAAAATTTCTTGCAAAACTTCATTTGTCAGACATATCTGGATAGCCGTGAGGGTCTTTTCATCCATCTCCTTCCAAGCTTCCTCTGTTATAGTAGAAGGCTTTGCATCCTTCCCAAAAATCACCTTTCTCAGATTGTTTTGAGTCAACACGGCAACCATACGGATTTTCCATAAATAGAAACTCATATTTCCATCAAACTTCTTGATATCGAATTTCATAATTGTCGGCGACATGATGCGGGACCAAACTAAAACACGATAAGTGCTAACGAACCCTAAAACTTTAAAATTACGATCTAAGAAAGTGGGGAAAAGGACATAGTTGTTGTTATCTACCGTTGACCTAGATCACATATTGAAGACCCAACGGTTCAACCAGAAGATCCCCAAATAACACAACATGCCTCTGATACCAGTTTGTTGCGACAAGACGATCATGAAGCAATAACATAAACGATAGAGAAAGAAATTAAATAAGCAAATCATAGGTAAATTAGAAATATAAAGTACTAACCAAAACAATAGGCGAATGTGAAAATTTATTAATAACCAAAAGTGGAGGAGTACAAAATGGCGGACGAATACAAATCCTTCAAATAAACCCTACTTCTCAAAATAGCAAAAGGGTTCTCTCAATAGCTATCACAAAAGGTATCAGATCTAGGGTTAATACATACTACCATATATCTAGCATACAAAAGATTTATCCAAATAACTAATTTCTTAACTAAAGAAATATCCCGCCTAAGATGGCAGACGTCTAAAGAAAGAACCGCCAGACGTCTGCCAAAGAGTCTTCGAAACAACAGAGTATCTCCAGACGTCTGAAGGAGCTTCAGACGTCTGGTCTTGAATTCTTCGCAGAGCCAGATCGATGGAAGACGTCTGCCTGAATTCAATTCTGACGATATATAGATCGATGACAGATGTCTGGAGTTTTAGCTCCAGACGTCTGTCCCCTTGCTTGTAGAGAAACATGAATCTCGTTGACTTTGTGACTACACCAGATCAATGGGAAATCAATAGGGATCGAATGAGAGGCATCACAACAATCATCAAAGTAGACTTCGCTAGTATATGTTTGTTTAGACCACCACGTATATAACCACTACGAACAAGACCTTATCCTGGGCTTTCATGGCGACTATACGAATCATTTTCGTGTCTTCTGCTATTCCAAGGGCCATCTGTTTGAATAAATTGTCCTTTTTTTGATTAATTTGACAACTAGTATATCTTTTTTGACCATCTCCATCCATATGTTTCTGTATGCTTACCTGTTGGCCCCTTGTCTAGGGTAATTTTGGCACTTCCCTGATCCATTTTATTTGTTGACATTCATTGCATATGCCCAAATCATCTTATCCACCATCAGTGCTGCCTTCAGTTTCTATGAGTACAGTATTCTCCTATCCTTATTTTCTGAAGTATTGTTGCTCATCCAATCTCAGCATCATTATTTTAGCAACACTCATTTCTTAACATGATGTTTTTAGATTGCTCAACATTATAACCCACAGAAATTTGGTCTTACAACCATGTTAAAGAACTTTTCTTTCAATTATAAAATGAATATGACTTATGTGGGCCTAACATTAAAGTTAGAGGGTGGGACGGGACAATCAAATCGGCGAGGTTGATTGAAGATTTGATCGAAGCATATTTGGTGAAGGATTTAGTGATCCAATAGTTTAACCCTATATTCCATTGTCGATCCAGTTGCATCGGTGTATTCAGATCAAGCAGAATCCTCTTTTGGGAGCAGTCATGATAGATATTAATGCGAGTTCAACTATCATGATAAAGATCTATGGTGATCGTTCCAGGTTATTTGTCGTACATATATGGTATAGATAGACGCAATATGGTACCTTATGCTAATGTGTGTCAGTAATGTGTGCGACTATCATGTTTATTTCCTTATCGATTCTATTGTTCTGGCCACGGTTAAGCCATGTGTGTAACGATTATATATGAATTCAGTATTTTGCTGGAAATCAGAAAGCTTATGTTGTCTTGTTGCAATTACATTAGATATATATAAAAATTAATGATAGAAGTGCTATGAAGGAAGACATATTTGTATATATCATATAATCATGCAATTGATTCAAACTTAATTACAAGTCTATACTGCCTCAATGTCGCGATCCTTGGAACCTATATCCAAAAATATAAAATAATTTTAAAAAAAACGATGAAATACATATTTTCTTTTACCTTTGGTGCATCTTGTTCATGTGGAAGCTGGTAAGTAGGGATGATGAGCTCCTCGTCACCATGGCTAGCTCGCCTGAGGTCGCTCTTGTGCTCCTTGCGATTCGCACGTGCACGTGAGAACACCATTGAGTAGTCCGGCGCTCCTCCCCGTCCCCCCGCCTTCTGGTCCCACCCTCCAAATTGAGGCACAGCCATCCATTCAGGTTTCTGCAACCAAAAAACCCATGCATCATATATAAACCATACACAAACAGTATTGTTCCAAGAAAACTAAAGTCAATTAATTATAAAATTTTGACATGAACAAGAGAAGGCCTAGGTTATCACAAGAATCGCAACATTGAGGCTGTTCCTATGTAATTAGATTGTCATGACATGCTTGTAACAAACATTATACAAGTTAAAATATGAACCAAAATGAGTAAAATAAATATAATGTATGTTTATTAAATCTTTTTCGGCGAAGTACCTCCTTGCGGGGTGCCATTGCAGGCCTGTAGAAGGATAGGTGAAGGGTACAAGGAGAGGAGAGAAAACAAATAAGATTTATAATTAGGAAGTTGGTGAACCTGTTAATTACCATACTTAGGATGTGAGATTCTATTAAGTCGGAGCTAATTAATCTCCGTAAAGATAGGAACCATACAAGTCACAGCTTTCTAATTTTGAATTCCATGTGGATCTGGTTGAAGCACAGGAATGACATACTCAAATATAAAAGTAACAATGGCGAAGTACAGTAAGTATACTGATGGTTGTGGTAGTGTTGGTGCTGACGATGGTGTTAATGAAGAGGATGTCGGTAGTGGCGATAAGGGCAATAGCAGCAATAATGAAAGCGTCCGAAGAAGACTCGACTCCAAACATGGCTTATAATGTTTGCAGCAACATATAGAGACGTGTGCAAATCACTACTACAGAGAGAGTCGTTCGTAACGGTTAGAACCGTTATCTAAACCTCTATTGATAATGGTTCCAACCGTTACGAATATCCCCGTAACCAGAAGTATGGTAATGGTTGGAACCGTTACCATAGAGGTGTACAGGTTAATGATATCTGAAATATACCAGATACCTGCTTCCGATTGGTAATGTTTGGAACCGTTACCAATACGTAGCCGTTACTAATATGTACTAAGTATCTGATATATTTCAAATATCATACCCGTTACCACCTCTATGGCAACGGTTCCAACCGTTACCAAAGAGCATAACGGTAACGGTTAGAACCGTTACCAATATGCAAATAAATATTTTTTAAAATCTGAAACATTCTGCTACGCGCGCGTTGCTTTCATTTACAACCAACAATACAAAATAATAATATTACCAAATCGCACGCGATTATAATAATCAACAAATAATATGAAAGAACACAGAAAAACACAAAAAACATAGATAATAATATACAAATCTCCATAATATACATCCGAAAAATATATAATACAAAACAAATGTACATGATCTAAGGTCGTTGGGATGATGCACCTTCATCGTTGTCTCATGACCTGAACATAGTACCTAACTCATCTTGTAGGACCCGCCGCATGGCCTCCTCCTGTTGCCGTGTCATCTGCTAGACCCGCTCCGTAAGCGCCTGCAGCTGCTGTCGCGTCTGCTGATGAACCTCCTGCTGCTGTGTCATCTGCTCGCGGAGTGATCGAATCTCCTCTGCCGCCGCTGCCGCCGCATCTACCCGCGTTTGGGTCACGACATACTTGTGGATGGCCTTATGCCCGGCAAAGAGTTGGTGGGCCCCAGGACCAATCCTGCGTTCATACCCACCGTGATGCCCGTCGGATAGCTCGTCGAGGACAGGGGCAATGGTGGTAATCAGGTCGTTGGGGCCAGTCCTAAGAGGGAAGTCTTCTCTTGAAACTGGCTCAGCAAATAGTTTATATAGATATATAGATGTGTTAACTTAAAATACAGAATCGACTTGATTATCTAAAACTTACCATGTATTCGATGATGCCCTTGTGTAATGCGGCCCACCGAGTGGCAGGATTGCAGGATCTTTCTTTTTTTGCGATAAAATTAGGTTTTATTTTAATAAGTAATTTACGACAAAGAAAACATATATTTTTAAACGTCGAAATACTCATGAGAAGGTACTGTGCGCTGGCCTGCGTGTGCTTCCCTTGGATTAGGACAACGCGAGATCTCATACCGTTGTTTCGGTTCTGCTTGTTGCAAACTGACTCCACCTTATAAATATTAAAAAAAATATATTATATTTCAGAATATGATTTCATATTATATTGTTATAATCTTTAAAATTATATTTATATCTGAACATCGGTGTGAGAAAAGTAGTCGGCCAGCCGCGGCCAATCGGGTCTCGGGACATCTGCCGCTATCCAATCCATCATCTGTCCTCATTGCTCCTCAGTTGCCGTGATCCAGGCGTGATAGTAAAGCTTCTTTACTTCACATCGAATTTGTCACGATCTGGAAATGACACGTGACCGACACTTGAATCACATGAAGTTTAATGGACCCCACCGTAACCCAAATAAGCCAAAAACCAGGAATCTAAACTATTTTAAAAAGAAATAGCGAAGGTGAAGTTTTGAAAAGGGTTTATTAAAATGAAATCAAGTTTGTTTTGAAATATTGCTTGTGTTAAAAGTACAAGTAAAGTTTGATTAAAAACATTTCTATCGTTTAAAAATCGGATAGTATCTCCTTTGTAAATTTTGAAGAAAACCGTGTACAATGCATATAATATAAATAAGCATCCCCAAACGAGAGCTAGCTTACGCCAAATGGCGGAGACACAATCACGCAATAATATAAGACGCCGAAGGCGAACAATAATAAACGGAAAATCATAAACACTATGTATAAACAAAATCTAGTCGACTCCACCCGAGTACGACGTCTAAAACAATATACATCTAAGTCTCGTGTTTATGTTACCGATATAAAATGGTTGATGGAGTTTTTAACTAGATCCAAAAGTAAATAGTATACAGGAGGCGGTTACGATACAACTGAGAAACCTACCACAAAAGCAATCACTCGAAGAAGAAAATATGCCAGCAAGCCGCTATTGATCCGAGCGGTTGGTCCTGTAAGAAACTAAGGCACAACATGGATGAATTGCCAACTCGCGAGTAAAAAGATATCACGAGACAGAAATCGAATCCATAACGACCTACCTACGGGTCATAATATATAATACATCATACCATGTGATAACATAGTTATATACAACAATATTAATAACAACGCATCATAACGGATGCGCGAACATCATCATATAGAAATATATCATATATCATCCATAACATCATTATCATAATCAAATGAGTGTCTATCATCGATACTCGAAATCATCATCAATCTTGCCTTCAAACCCCGGATGATATCGTCCGGATTCAAGACTATCACCGGCGGTATCCTCGGGATATCCACCGATATCGATTAACCTCGCTAGGTTCTCCGTACCTCCCTTCGGACATCCTGCCCCTCCGTGTTGTATCGAGTCCACTATATATCCGTAATCGGTTATCCCCTACCTTGATTCAGATATTATATCATGAATACCAGAAAAATCATGATGGACATCAAATCATCATATCAAGAGAAAACCACAAGTTTTGTAAACATACACAAGTTTTATAAAAACGTATCTCGCGGCTTCTCAAATCGATGGAAAATATCAAGTTCCGAAGAACACATACATAATTCGTCTTTGCCATAGTTGGCAATAATCATATACGAATATCTATGGCAATGGTATTCGTATATCAAAATCATCAAGTATCATTCATAATAGCATAAATAACTAAAGCACGAATGAGCATGGCAGTTTCTACTGTGTCATGGCAGTACTAATGATGTGTAATGTAGCACACGCGTCTGTGATCGTGCAACATGGCAATCATTAATAGCTATGCAAGTGTTCTATCAAGTGTATTCGTACAAGAATAGCTCTCGATTCCTATCGGAAACATCAATATCATAATCATCAACAATGCATCATGCATCTTCCTTCACTTGACAATTAAATACTCGGATATATCGAGTAATTGCATTCATATAACAATATCAACACATATGTAATTAGAACACTATTTAGCATGTCAATCTTACAGTGTCATGGCGGTACTAATGATGTGTGTATAGCATGCAAGTATGTGATTGTGCCACATGGAAATCGTTGGTAATTGTGCAGTGTTCTATAAAGTGTTCATATGTTAGGAATATTTATGCCTTAGAGGTTATTATTGTATATTATAGTGGATACTTGGACATATATATAGAGGACTTTCTTACTCGACATGATAGTATACTATCTGGTTGCTCTTTATCTTAACATGTGCACTTATTTTAGTTTACTATCTCATTGATACATGTTGATAAAGCCCTTCAAGCTTGAATACCAGGACTATGATGCAGATCATACTAGTAGGGCTTGTGTAGTCCATAAGCACATCCTTTAACAGTTCCTAGTCAAGGGAGTATCGAGACATGACATCGATATTCCAGAGTAGACTAGTGTATACGTTTCTTGACCCTATATGGGGCGATGGTTGATCCCATAACCATTGGTGTTTGATATCAAAGATTGTACACATGTGCTCATTGGAGAATGACAGGACTCGCCGAGAATTCCTTAATAGTACCATACCTATCGTCAGATAGCAGTTCTCTGGTGACACTTATACAGGTTAGTCTGTAGATCCGAGATCATCATTGTGTCCTGTGTGGTTCCCACTGTGCTTTGATTTCCTCCCTACCACGGCTCAAATGAGGTGTGCAAACAGGTGGTTTTTGGGTACAATCCTGAGTCACATAAAGGCAGTGAGCGATAGGAGGGGTTTCGTCTCTCCCGGTATTGGGAGTTGATGTTGCGCTATACTCGATTGGCTATAACAGCAAGTCCATGGTCAGGGCTGATGAGATTTACTGATATGTGTTATCAGTGGTTTCTCGAAAGGTTATATGCCACACATCGGCATGACTTATCGAGTTATTAGGGTCTGACGATTCCATCCCCCAGACTCGATATGTGACATATCAGACGAAAAGATCGGATTGCACATTAAGTGTTGCTTAAAGGCTTTACGGTGTCTCGACCCGAAAATACTAGCTCGTGACCGGCACCTAAATCATGCCACGTCTACAGGCGTAACGTAAATTAAGTAAGCCGAAACCAAGAAATCTAAACCCTTTTTTAAAGAAAATAAAAGAGGTGAAGTTTTGAAATAAAAGTATGATGAAATCAAAGGTTTTCTTAAATGCATAGATAATGGAGAATGAAAAATGCAAGTGGATTTTATTAGTTGAAAAACATGTTTCGTCTTTTAAAAATTTGAGCAGCACCTCCTTTGTATATTTTGATCCAAAACCAGATACACAAGATAATAATAAAGGCATCCCCAAGTGGGAGCTAGCTCTTCGCCAATCGACGGAATCACAACCATGCAAGACAGAAATATGTATACGACGCCCAACGACGAAGGTCAACACAAAAGAAAATGTAAAGTAAGACATCAAACCACAAGTAGCAAACATAAACTCTCACTCTAAGTCTCACAACTACAAGTCTTGCTAAGCCTTACAACATATACAAATACTAGTTTTGATTGATGGAGTTGACTAGATACAATATGAATAATAAAACAAGAGTGACATGATCTAACATGTACCACCTACCAAAGCAAAACATCCAAATGCAGCTGTGTGCCAGCGATGCCGCTACTGATCCATGCGGTCAACCTGCAAGAACTGTGGTACAACGGGGGTGAGTTGCCAACTCGTGAGTAGAAAACATCATCAGGTAGAAATCGAATAAAACAACGATTTCCTAAGTCAATTATATCATGAAGGTAATACTATGATAACTAGGGTGACCGTATATGTAAATATGTGCCAACAATATAATCAATGCTTATCTGCATGTGGCTAACATCTACGTGTCTATCAATGACACAACATCATGCATGTAAATATCATGAAAGCATATGCATGTAAATATGAGGATATCAATCAACGTGTGTCCATCAACGACACATCAAAATCATGGAACCTGAGTTTCCAACATCAATACTCGAAACATCATGAAACCCGTGTCCAGTATTGACACGTAAATCCTCATATCTCAGGCGCCGCATCTTCAGATCGGCCCTTATATCTATCTCATCTCAGGCGCCGCATACTCTAGCTGGCCTTCATATCCATCTTATGACTCCGGTTGGTATCCTCCGGATAACCGACAAGTTCAAATACTATCACCGGTAGGTAGTGGTCCCTCTGCCAGGCTCATCGTCTACACCACGAAAATCCTTTCTTGTCCCGGGGTACCATACCGAGTCTACCATGTACCCGCAGACGGTGCCTCCCGCTCCTCGAATTGGGTTTCACATGCCAATCTCAGAACCGAGAAAATATATGGTGGACGTCTCAAAATATCATATCAAGAGAAACCGGGTTTTTAAAACAATACATAATTTCCTTTGAAATTTAACCACGGTTCTCAAATCCAGAATCTCATGAAAACAGCATCTCAATGCGTAATATCATACAGTATGATGTATGCAGCGTATAACAGAAATGTAAGCATATCCGCATATCATGCAACAAGGAACCGTAATGTGAGCATATCAGTATATGATAATGATGTGAGCAGTTCTACTGTGTGAGTGACATAGTACTTATCGATGATGAAGTGTGTGAACTGGCAATCTGTGTAAGTGTAACATACGCATCATCGATAATTGTGTAGGTGTACTAGCACAGGTATATGTAATGTAATGAGAATGACATGAACGTAGCAAGGTACATCGTAAATGAAATGCTATAAGCATACGCATCTAATCTAACATCTACACATGAACGATACGATCAGTTTTTAAAAGATGCGAATCGTAGTTTTGAAAGTAGGGGCTACAGTGTTTTTTTTAAGGAAAAGACATCATTTGAAAATCCGTAACGTCCCTTAAGGTATCTATTTAAGAGATGCATATGATTCTTCAATTTGAAAATAGGTATGGTTCGGATGACATATTTATGTCGGCTATCCAGTCTTATAGTATCCGATACGGCAATATCATCGAACATCATCCTCAAATCACGAGCGTGGACCATCCATCCGGTAACTCACATCGCGTACGTAATTCTTCGTACGGTGACAGTTAACAAAAATAGGGATCTATCGACCTATACGATAATGAGGGTACGGATCTTAAGTCTCGTATGACATATCACTCATTATTCTCATAAATATGGATATATCTGAAGCCACATCCGTATCAAATCTCATATCCTGTTATTTTGCATAAATGTCATATCTTATTGTATATAACGTTCTCATGACATGCCACTATAAATCTTATTTCAATCGTATCCGCTCGTATCATTTTATCTCATCATATCGATATCTCAAATCTCGTCATCACGTATTAATCGTATCATATCATCTCTAACTATCCTTTTAATCATATTCTTAGTTTCCTAATATTGGTTTCCTTAACCATATCCTACATATCGGTTTCCATCCAAATTGCGGGGTGCTATACGCCATCCACCCGACTTCCCCCGTAGATATAGATCTACTCATTTTGATTCTTGCTTGCCGAAATTGATGACGCCATGCTCCGTCGTCTCGGAATCCAAGCGAAGGTACCTACGATAAATACATAGTCGTAATGCTATTAAAATCAAGTCCGGAAAACCAATACGGCACACGGTGCGCTCATAGGTTAGAACTTATAGCCTACGCATACAAAAACAACCAAACAACTCTCGTCGTTGATATACAAACATCTAACGACCAAATACAATATCAAATACCCAAAACCCAAGTTCAGAAATCGGAAAACCAAATTTAGCACCTGAGGAAATTTGTCCCAGATTTTACTCTAAGTCAAACCAGAAATTTTGCATATATGATTGGTCTAATTAGAAGATATTGGAGCTATGGACCAAGCATCACACAGTTCCATCATGACCAGGCCGCAATTTGCGGCCTGGGGGAATTTATTTGCGGCTAGAATATGGAAATAGGGGTTTGGGTCTCAGGGGTAGATACATGGTTGTCTACACGTCTCACTGTCAAGGGAACTTATTATATGGTGGTCTCGGGTCATCCTAGATTCCCATATACCATCACAGTCTGTCACAAATCCGACGTCGGGAAATTCTAAGTTCGTGTTTTGGTTTCAAATCCGGGTCTTGGCCAGTAAAGTCGACACTAAATTCTTGTAACAGCCCCCAAACATCACCGCAACACAACTTAAACCCTAAACCTTTCTTGGAATTTTCCAAACATCGCATAACCTAACCAAACTAATTCTAAACTAAAACTAGGATGCAAGAAACTAAAAACTAAGTTAAAAGAAGGGAGATACTCATTTGGGCAACTCAAGAAAAACCCTAACTTCTCAAAGTCTCCAAAATCCCACTTTGATTGGTCCAATGTGTTGAGAATGAAGAAGGAATCATTTTTAATGAAGAGGGTGTAGGGTTTTGATGAAGATTTGGAGATGATATTTGGAGGTGCAGGTGGAGGATAAGCTTGGAGATGGAGGAGTTGAAGGAAAATAATGGGGGAGGATGAAGGAATGGCAGTCTCCCTTCTCTTTCTTATTCTCACCCTCACTTATCCACACTTTCTCAATAATTCCTCTTTTGTCTTTTAGCTCCCCCTTTATCTTGTCTTTTCTTTTCTTTTTCTCATTTAAACCAAATAAAACCAATACCATAAACACTCTTAAAGCAACATGCAACAAAATACTTCATGCCATGGTGCACCAGCCATGGAAAATGATAAAAAACACGGATTTGGCTGAATCGCGATTAGTAGTGCACTAATCAATTTTTATTTAAACTTGCGTATAATTAATTATAAAAATGCCAAATCCAATAAATATATTTTTAAATGAATAATTCATTTTAATCTCCAATTATTTCACAAATATTGGTATATATTTATACTATTTTACGAAAACCCCAAATTCGCAAATTGGGTAGTTTTCGCGAAATATGTTATTTTGATATTAAATTCCAAAAATAATATTTTATATTTTCTGAAATGTTACAATCTTCCTCCCTTAAATAAATTCGGTCCCCGAATTTAAATTTAAACCGTCAAATGCTAAAACATTTCAATAATCAACTCAAATCAATGGGGCTCCGAAATCACGAAAGATATAGAAACATTACAGCGCGTCATGTGCGCCTGAAAACGAGTATGAAACTCAAAATCGAACTCCGTCAAGCGGCACGCAAATAATCGGATTTGCACACATATCATCGGAGTTATAATGGAGATACAGATATCGAAATCCACTACTGAAATCCAATATGCACTAGTCAATTACTATAATAAGTGTATAGTACGTATCCTTGGAAAAAATCTTAAAACTGAATAAGACACATGCAAAATCTTTTCTGAATTGCCGTGTGATGCGTAACTCATGGCACAAGCAACGGGTGCTCATTTGTAAAGTAATGATTATATGTTTATATATGTTTTGCTAAAATATACGTTCCGCCCTTTAAAATATCCCAAAAGGTTTTCCTTTATAAACGTTCGTGTCGCTCGCGGACACGTAGCAAATAGAGAGACTATAGCTCCTTTTTGAAAACCTCTTGTTAAACTTTTAATGCATGTAAAGTACTCAGATACTGTTCTCAGATCAGTCCTGTTCGGCTATTACATAATATAGTGCCCATCATGAAAACAAAGTGCTCAAGAGCAAAATCAGCCTTAAAAGGCGTATCCAATAATCACGTGCGTCTGGTGTGCACGGAAATCAAATCCAAATACAAGTGCCACAATATGCACGAAAGCAAACTAAGTGCAACGGGTGTGCACGAAACCATCTGTCCAGTGCAACGGGTGTGCACGACAACAATATCTAGTGCATCTATAGTGCACGAAAATCTCACTCCAGTGCAACTAACATGTATGAATGAAAATCCCAATCGAGTGCATTCGGTGTGCACAAAATCACATCTCATATCATGCGTCCAACATGCGCGAAAATCCAAATCAAGTGTACCCGTCATGCATGAATGAAATCGAAATCAAGTGCATCCAATATGCACGAATAAAATCTAAATCAAGTGCATCCAACATGCACAAATAAAATTTCAACCAAGTGCATCCGATGCACACAAAAATCCAATACCAAGCGCCTCATATGCGCAAAAATCCATCCCTAGTGCATCAGGTCTATACAAAGCGTCTAGTGCAGTAGAATGCACAAAAACGTCAGGGGCAAACGTGCACAAAAATATAAATCTGGTAAAACGAATGCTCAAGACATAAATCGGATGCAACCAAGGTACGGAGTATAAATCTAGTGCAACCAATGCACGAAATACCCATCTGGTGTAACAACCGCATGAAATGCAAATATAGTGCAACAAATGCACAAAATGAAAATCCGGTGCATCCAGTGCACGGAATACAAATCCGGTGCATCTAGTGCACGAAATACAAATCCAGTGTATCTAGTGCACAAAATCTCATCAATAACTCAAATGCGTATAAAAAGCAACATCGAGTGTATCAAGGTGTATAAAATCATAAACATGTGCAACTGCATGCACAAAACACGTGTCCATGCATTGCAAGCATATGTGAGCCATACCGAATGCAAAAATCAAATCGAGTGCGTACCACATGCACAAAATCAGATCAACCGTATGAAATCCACGAAATCATAAGCACATGCAGCCAAGGCACAAAACCGATCTCAAGTGCAATAAATATGCACAAATCATAAACCAACACAACGGTGTATAAAACATATATCAAGTGCAATAACCATGTCCGAAAATGTAAATACCCAGTGGGTGCAGCCATGGTGCACGAAAACAATATTATGAAACTCAATCATCAAAACTCAAATCCAAGCGATATAAGCGTGATACTCGGATCACAAATGCAAATCGCAACAAATGGCATTGAGGTACACCTCCTACAATATCGACAAATGTCGGTGCGCCCAAACTGGCAGAGCAAGAACATTCGCTTGCCTCCTGCTTACGGTCTGGCGTCCTCTGTCTCTGGGTGCTCATTTCTTTGTGGATTACCCATCTCGCAATCCATCGGCTCATCGGCCCGGTCGGGTGTGCTAACGGAAACGATTCCGCTCTGGCACTCCTCTGCTTATCTTTCGGCCAATTAGCATGACCACTCGTAAAGCAGCACGTCTCTGGCGTTGGCCTCCGGCCCTCTGAATACACGTGACACAACTGATCCTTGGTGCAAATCTTATCGCAGCAGCGTCCTGGAAGGAATCTGCTCAAGGTCTCTTCCGATCTCTCCTATGCCGAACTATATGGAGCTTGGTACTCTTATATAATCTTTTCTCATTTTCTGGACATCTGCGTTCTGAGCACAACACTTCCTCGGGAACTGGCCGTATCCCAACGCCTCTGCATACATATCAGATCTCTAATCTCAACAGGGAGTAACAACAGCTCCTTAACATCTCGCACGAAGCTCATGCTCCAATCGTCTTCATTATCGTCCACTTCGACGTCACGTCATGCTATATGCGTACTGCAATGGTTCTGTTAGTAATATGTATGCCTTAGAGGCCATTACTGTACATATGATGTATATTGTAATGGATGCTTGGACATATATAGGGAGGACTTTCTTGCTCGACATGATAGTATGCTATCTGGTTGTACTTTATCTTAACATGTACTCTGATTGTCTCTATATTACATATTGATAAAGCCCTTAGGATATGTACTCGACTACTGGGACTATGATGAGATCATACTAGTGGGGCCACGGTAGTCGACGAGTACATCCTATAACTGTTCCTAGTCGAGAGTGTATCGAGACAGGGCATCGATGCACCAGAGTAGACTAGCGTATACGCATCTTGACCCATATGATGGGCGATGGATGATCCCATATCGATCCGTGTTTGACATCAAGGATGGTGTACGGGTGCTCAGTGGAGACTGGGTACACTGGACGAACTCGCCGAGAACTCCCAGATGGTATTATACCTCACGTCAGATGGCAGTTCTTCGGTGACACTGGTACAGAGTAGTCTGTTGACCCGAGATCGTCATAGAGTCTTGTGTGATTCCCACTGTGCTTTGATTTCCATCATACCACGTCCAAGTGGGCGTGCAAAAAGGTGGCTTTTGGGTACAGTCCCGAATCACATGGAGGCAATGAGCGATAGGAGGGGATTCGTCTCTCCCGGTATAGGGAGTTGATGTTGTGCTGTGTTCGATTGGTTATAACTGGAAATCCCTGGCCAGGGTTGCTGAGATTTACTGGTAAGTGTTATCAGTAGTTTCTCGAACTGTTATAGACCTCATATCGACACGACTTATCGAGCTACTGGGGTCTGACGTTTACCACCCCTAGGCAAGATATGCGACATATCAGACGACGAGACCGGACTGTACGGGAGTGTTACTGATTGGATTCACAGGAGAATGTACAGGCTTGCTTGTTGATCTTCTGAGCGCTCAATGTAGGGTTCCCAGGCACACTAATGAAGTCTCACAAGTGATCAAACATGCCCAATTGAAAAATTTCATGTGCCTACAAACCCTAATACGGATCGTTAACTAGATAATGAGGCGATGCAATGCGAGTAAATGAATTTAACGCTAAAAGAAAGGGGCTACAACCTTTGTAGATCCGGTCCTCCACCTCCATCGCTCCGTGATGAAGTCTCCTCGCTGCGATCATCGGATCCCGGGCTCTAGCTGTTAGTTGTATGTATGCCCTAGAGGCCAGTATTGTACAGATGTTGTATATTATATTGGATGCTTGGACATATATAGAGATGACTTTCTTGCTCGATATGATAGTATGCTATCTGGTTACTGTTTATCTTAACATGTACACTAGTCTCTTTATACTGTCTTGTAGTTACATGTTGGTAAAGCCCTTAGGATGTGTACTTGACTACCTGGACTATGATGAAGATCATACTAGTGGGGACATGGTAGTCCATAAGTACATCCTTCATGGTCCCTAGTCGTGGGTGTATCGAGACGGGGCATCGATATACCAGAGTAGACTAGCGTATACGCTTCTCGACCCATGTGATGGGCGATGGATGATCCCATATCCATTGGTGTTTGACATCAGAGATGGTATACGGGTGCTCAGTGGAGACTGGGTACACTGGACGGACTCGCCGAGAACTCCCAGATGGTATTATACCTCACGTCAGATGGCAGTTCTCAGGTGACACTTGTACAGGTTAGTCTGTAGACCCGAGATCGTCATAGAGTCTTGTGTGATTCCCACTGTGCTTTGATCTCCACCTTACCACGTCCATGAGGGCATGCAAAACGGTGGTCTTTGGGTACAGTCCCGAGTCACATGGAGGCAATGAGCGATAGGAGGGGTTTCGTCTCTCCCGGTATTGGGAGTTGATGTTGCGCTGTGCTCGATTGGCCGTAACAGGGAAGTCCCTGGCCAGGGCTGATCAGAGACTTACTGGTAAGTGTTACCAGTAGTTTCTCGACCCGTTATGAGCCTCACATCGGCACGACTTATCGGTTATTGGGGTCTGACGTATACCACCCCTAGACTTGATATGCGACGTATCAGACGAAGAGACCGGACTGTACGGTAAGTGTTACTGGTCGGATTCACAGGAGTGTGAGCGGGCTAGCTCGTCGATCTTCTGATCGCTCAATACCCGGGTGGCCGTTACGTTTAGCAGACCGCTTGAGCTTGTGGGTGCTTGATATGATCATCATCTGCTACCGGCGTATTGACGAGTCTTTAGAGTCCTACACAGAGGTTTCCTAGCTCAAGCGAAACGAAATAGGAGTGCATATGAGATATGTGCGGGACCGAGAATAATGCGTGTATGTGATACCGTATTTGATTCTCGCGATAAATGTTTCGATTGGTTGTATGAGATATGACCTAGTTATCGAATCATTGATTCGATAAATCGATGCATTGAATACTAGTCGGTCGTGTGCGACATGACCGGATCATTGAATCAAGTGTTGATTTAATGATTTAATGTATAATTATATATTTGATATATTACTTTGCATTAACTAGTATTGGTTCACTTTAAACGGATTTTTCTCACTTGGATTGCACATTGTATATGTGATATACTTTTGTGCACTTTTTTGTATCATGTTTGATGATACTTGATCATATGGTTAAGTGAATAGAATTAAACCATGGTTATTATGATAATTAGGGTTTTGCATATTTATTTATTCATTTATTTGTTTATTCATTTATTTGGATAAGTTTAAAATAGAATGGTGGTTTTCTTTGTCTTTTAGTTGAAGCTTCATGAAGCTTTGACTTCTTAACCTTTCATGTCATCATGCTTAACCCTAACCCATCCATTAACCATGGTCTATTCTCTACACTTAACCCTAGTAAGAATTATGATAAGTATTCCTTTTTCTTTTTATTTTAAAAAGACTTATCATTTTTCTAGCTCATCTTCTTCTTCATCTTCAAGTTTGAAACCTTGAGGCCATCAATGGCAACTTGAGCTTGAGAGTGAGAAATCCAATTCTAAAGAGAACCCACCTCCTATTTCTTCATCCTCTACCTCTTGCCAAGTAGTAGAGTGTGTTTCCTTCACAAGTTTCATCACTTTGTGAAGTGGGAGCTTGATCTAGCGATGCCTCGACGTAGATCATCTTCGGCATCGTCATCGACGACCAAGCCCGTTTATTCTCCGATGAAGCCGACGCTAGAGCCCGGGGTTCGTCATGGACAGCGAGGAGACTTCGTTGCGGAGCCGTGGAGGTGGATATCCGGATCTACAAAGGTTGTAATTTCCATATCCAAGTAGTTAAGTGTTAACTAGTTTACTTTTCGCCTAGATTTCTAGCAACGATCCGTAGTCTAGGGTTTCCCAGCACCATTTTTTTTGAAATTGGCATGTTCGATGCCTTGTGAGACCTCTATAGTGTGCCTAGGAACCTTTCGCTCTAAGTCTCGCAAGGTACAAGTCTTGCTAAGCCTTACAACTTGGATATGAGGATATCAATCAACGTACATCTATATCTTTTAAAAACCTTCGCTCTAAGTCTCGCAACTACAAGTCTTGCTAAGCCTTACAACATATAAAAATACTAGTTTTGATTGATAGAGTTGACTAGATACAATATGAATAAAAAAACAAGAGTGGCACGATCCAACATGTAACACCTACCAAAGCAAAACACCCGAATGCAGCTGTATGCCAGTGATGCCGCTACTGATCGATGCGGTCAACCAGCAAGAACTGTGGCACAACGGGGGTGAGTTGCCAACTCGTGAATATAAAACATCATCAGGTAGAAATCTAATAAAACAATGATTTCCTAGGTCAACTAAATCATGAGGTAATATTATGATAACTAGGGTGACCGTATATGTAAATATGTGCCAACAATATAATCAATGCCTATCTGCATGTGGCTAACATCTACACGTCTATCAATGACACAACAACATCATGCATGTAAATATCATGAATACATATCCATGTAAATATGAGGATATCAATCAACGTGTGTCTATCAACGACACATCAAAATCATGGAACCTGAGTGTCTAATATCGACACTCGAAACATCATGAAACCCATGTCCAGTATCAACACGTAAATCCTCATATCTCAGGCGCCACATCCTCAGATCGGTGCTCATATCTATCTCATCTCAGGCGCTGCATACTCTGGCCGGCCCTCATATCCATCTCATGACTCCGGTCGGTATCCTCCGGATAACCAACGAGTCCAAATACTATCACCGGTAGGTAGTGGTCCCTCTGCCAGGCTCATCGTCTATACCACGAAAATCCTTTCTTGCCCTGGGGTACCATACCGGGTCCACCATGTACCCGCAGACGGTGCCTCCCGCTCTTTGAATCGGGTTTCACATGTCAATCTCAGAACCGAGAAAACACATGGTGGACGTCTCGAAATATCATATCAAGAGAAACCGGGTTTTTAAAACAATACATAATTTCCTTTGAAATTTAACCACGGTTCTCAAATCCAGAATCTCATGAAAACAACATCTCAATGCGTAATATCATAAAGTATGATGTATGCAACGTATAACAGAAATGTAAGCATATCCATATCATGCAACAGGGAACAGTGATGTGAGCATATCAGTATATGATAATGATGTGAGCAGTTCTACTGTGTGAGTGATATAGTACTTATCGATGATGAAGTGTGTGAGTCGGCAATCTGTGTAAGTGTAACATATGCATCATCGATAATTGTGTAGGTGTACTAGCACAAGTATATGTAATGCAATGAGAATGACATGAACGTAGCAAGGTACATCGTAAACGAAATACTATAAGCATACACATCTAATTTAACATCTACACATGAACCATATGATCAGTTTTTAAAAGATACGAATCGTAGTTTTGAAAGTAGGGCTACGGTGTTTTTTTTAAGGAAAAGACATCATTTGAAAATCCGTAACGTCCCTCAAGGTATCTATTTAAGAGATGCATACGATTCTTTAATTTGGAAATAGGTATGGTTAAGATAACACATTTACGTCGGCTATCCAGTCTTATAGTATCCGATACGGTAATATCATCGAACATCATCCTCAAATCACGAGCGCGGACCATCCATCCGATAACTCACATCGCGTATGGTAATCCTTCGTACGGTGACAGTTAACAAAAATAGGGATCTATCGACCTATACGACAATGAGGGTACGGATCTCAAGTCTCGTACGACATATCACTCATTATTCTTATAAATATGAATATATCTCAAGCCACATCCGTATCAAATCTCATATTCTATTATTTTGCATAAATGTCATATCTTATTGTATATAACGTTCTCATGACATACCACTATAAATCTTATATCAATCGTATCCGGTCGTATCATTTATCTCATCATATCGATATCTCAAATCTCGTCATCACGTATTAATCGTATCATATCACCTCTAACTATCCTTTTAATCATATCCCTAGTTTCCTAATATAGGTTTCCTTAACCATATCCTACATATCGGTTTCCATCCAAATTGCGGGGGTGCTATACGCCATCCACCCGACTTTCCCCATAGATATAGATTTACTCACTTTGATCCTTGCTTACCGAAGTTGATGACACCATGCTCCGTCGTCTCGGAATCCATGCGAAGGTAGCTACAATAAATACATAGTCGTAATGCTATTAAAATCAAGTCCGGAAAATCAATACGGCACACGGTGCGCTCATAGGTTAGAACCTATAGCCTACACATGCAAAAATAACCAAACAACTCTCGTCGTTGACGTATAAATATCCAACGACCAAATACAATATCAAATACCCAAAACCCAAGTTCAGAAATCGGAAAACCAAATTCAGCACCTAAGGAAATCTGTCCCAGCTTTTATCCTAGGTCAAACCAGAACATTTTGCATATAGGGTAATTAGAAGATATTAGAGCTATGGACCAAGCATCACATAGTTCCATCATGACCAGGCCGCAATTTGCGGCTTGGGGGAATTTATTTGCGGCCAGAATATGGAAATAGGGGCTCGGGTCTCAGGGGTAGATACATGGTTGTCTGCACGTCTCACTGTCAAGGGAACTTATTTTATAGTGGTCTCGGGTCATCCCAGATTCCCATATACCATCACAGTTTGTCACAAATCCGACGTCGGGAAATTCTAAGTTCGTGTTTTGGTTTCAAATCCTGGTCTTGGCCAGTAAAGTCGATACTAAAGTCTTGTAACAACCCCTAAATATCACCACAACACAACTCAAACCCTAAACCTTTCTTGGAATTTTTCAAACATCGCATAACCAAACCAAACCAATTCTAAACTAAAACTAGGATGCAAGAAACTAAAAACTAAGTTAAAAGATGGGAGATATACCTTATTTGGGCAACTCAAGAAAAACCCTAACTTCTCAAAGTCTCCAAAATCCCATTTTGATTGGTCCAATGTGTTGAGAATGAAGAGGGGATCATTTTTAATGAAGAGAGTGTAGGGTTTTTATGAAGATTTGGAGATGATATTTGGAGGTGTAAGTGGAGGGAAAGCTTGGAGATGGAGGAGTTGAAGGAAAATAATGGGGGAGGATGAAGGGATGGCAAAAAGGAAGAATTAGTCAGGATCAATCTCACCGTACAATTCTTGCTTAACCGTTCGGCCAGGCTGGTGTCGGTACTTCGAGGGAGGTTTTCCAACGCTTTCGCGAAGTTCCTTAATTAAATAACCTCTTTTCCCTGTGGGCGTAGCCCCGCTAACACTTTTCTAGACACCTACTTGGTTTATAGCATTGATCGTTAAGTGAGAAATTTCCCGAGGAGTAGCATATACTCACAGTAGGATCGGGATCCAAATATCATCGCGTGACGAAACTGAAGGAATCCTACCAGAATCATCACACTCCAAATGGTATGCAACACTAGAAAGTTTCAGTTCTTTTGAAACTCCCGATGTGGATTTTTGCCCCATGCTCTTATGACCTTGACTTTGGCCAACAAATCATAAGTCACATGTCAAGTTCTACCCGTCATTCTCCAGGTTAATTTGAGCCCACCCGCACATACCCTTGACTTTGGCCAACAAGGTAGAACGACTGCCCCAAACCAACACATCTATCTATGCTGCACATGAATACCCAATAGCTACCAATCACTATGCCTTGACTTTGGCCAACAAACATAGCTTGAATACTATTGACCATCCATGTGAAACGACGGAGGGCTACGAATGGTTTTGGCGAAACCGTGAACGTAGTGAACTTGATATAATCGATGGAACGAGATAGCTTTTAAAAGGAGTGGCTTAAGCTCCGCGTTTAAAAGTTATTTTGAAAAGAAACCGAGTGGTTTTTGAAAGTGTTCCAACGACTTTTACTTGGTTTATTTTTCTTTGCATTAGTTCTTTTAATGCGTATTTTTCTTGCATTAGTTCTTTTAATGCGTCCCATCATTTAATCCTACCATTGCAGAAAACAACCAAAATATGACGTACGCTTATGCCATTCGCATTCGCCACGGGGCCCCGTCATTACCCGTTAGGTTACTTAACTAACGACAGAGCGGGGGCTGGGCTAGCGCGGCTGCAAAACATAAGCAACGCCTAAATAATATCATATATAGATATATTGCAATGAGAGCCATTTCAGATCACAGATGAACACATTGGATATACTAGGAATCCGCAATTCGCAAGAGCCTGTAACGAAAAGCAGATTACACGGTCGCGATGAATAGCCAATACCCCACCCTAGACCCCTACGGGTGCGGCAAACTACCCGCCAAATATCCGAAGTGGAGCAACCTCCCTCAACGACGTGAGTAGGCCACTCGGCACTTCGAGATACCCGGTAGTTTGTGCACCCCACCTTGGGTCTATCCTAGGAGCAAAAACAGTAAAAAGAAATTATACAATGATGGCTACAACCTCGACCCGGTTGTGCGGCCAAAAATAATATTACATCAATTTACATATTACATGAATTGAAAGAAAAGAAAGCTCTCATCTCACAACCCCCGGCTATTCACCCGCGACAATCCAATGAATTCATATACACATACCATCAACATTACAGATCACAGATTTGTATAACTCCCACTAATCGACATATAGCGATTAGCAGACATTCAACACAAATATCACATCACAGATATAAACCCGTTAGCCTTAGTCTTTCGAAACTCGATCAAAATACGGTTTTTAAAGCCCTAAAAACAAATTTTTCTTTCTGGAAAATCTGGGCTGAAAAAACATATACCAAAAATCCCAAAATACCCCACTGAACAAACTGCAACCAAAATTCCCCACGGCTGAGTCAACTCGGCCGCGGAACCGCGGCGGGAGCAGGCTCCCGCCGCGTTTCCGCGGTGCTTTGATCGGATCAGTGGACCATTTTTTTGCAGTTTCTTCTAAAAACCCTGAGCCGAATTTTAAAGCATGATTTATCATTTTTTGAACAGTTGAAAAATTCGACAGCAAGTTGGTTTTACGGGTGTTTTTCGCGACTTTTTCTCCGATCGAATTTCTAGTTACTATGCTAACATGTTAGGTAGTGTTTAACTAGGCTCTGATACCACTGTAAGTCCATGCTACCCTTCCCCGGTACTTACGGGGTTGCAGAATTGGTGTAAAACGATTTTCAAGAGGGTGGTAACATGGACTACCAATACGGATTTTGTTAAACTACTAACTAACAACCTAACAAGAGTTTACCTACTCGGTTAGGGGGCTATACCTTTCTTGAACCCCTTCGTCTTCGACTCCTCCCGGTGTACGGATCGGCCTCACCTCGTCGTCTCCTTGCGCCGAAGATGGATCCACCCGAAAGCTTCTACCTTTGGCTTCTTCTTCGAACTTTGAAGAAACTAGATCACTTGGCTTGCTAGGCATTGTGAACTAGAATGAGTAGAGGAATGTTTTGGTGTCTTTTTATCTCTAAAGCAATGAGTCTCAACACATGAGAATGGTTTGCCTTGAGGTAGAGAGAGCAAGAGGAAGAGGGAGAGCTTGAGAATGAGAGAGCTCAAGAGAGAGAAAGCAAATGATAGAATGAACCATACTCTTCTCATTCTCACCTCTCATAATCCAAAAGCCATCATAACAAAAATAGTAATCAAGTATTGTGTAAATGGTTTAAGTTAAAATGGCTATATCATTTCATGCACTCATTTTGCATAAATAAACAAGCAAGCAAAAGTCTTTGCCATGGAATGATAGCCATTTTCATGATGATGGTCAACTAGTCCAACCTAGTCAACCGGTCAACAAAGTCAACAAGTCAACAAAGTCAACCCCTCAACAACCATGTCACTATAATACTTAATTAATATTAATGTTAATCATATATCTTATTCTCATTAGGGTTAAGCAAAAGTCAATGGTCAACAGTCAACTGTCAACAGTCAACAGCCCCAATGCGAATACTCTGCCTCTGTCTCTCTGTCAACTGTGCATACACACCCGCATCCGCGTTCCGAGGAACACGAATACAAACGGGATAAAACTAATCCCAAAACGTACACTAGGATCTGGCTTAAACCAAAGCCCGCTAGTGTTAACTGTCCGGACACTGTACGTGCACAAGTGCACGGATGTGACCGAACCCTGTCGCAAAACCATGCGACCTATCGCAAAACCATGTGACCTCTACTCTTTTGCCTAAAGGCGAATAGCCCTCTGTGTGGGACTCTAAAGACTCGACACTATGCTGGCAGTGGGTTTAACCACAGGCCGCAAGTGGTACTAGCTGTACGTAACGGTCCCCAGGTAGATGCCGATAAGAAGACTGATGAGGTAAACCCATCCGAACTCTTACTGAGCCTGAATGTGACAATCTCCGTACAGTCCGGTCTGTTCGTCTGAGAATATCGCATGGCGGGCCTAGGGGGTGGTAAACGTTAGTCTCCTAATAGCGGTACAAGTCGTGTCAGAGTGTAGCCCAGAACACCCTGAGATAACACTGGAAAACCTACCTGTATATCTCGCTTGCCCTGGCCAGGGACGACTATGTGTAATGGCTCTCCTAGACACAGCGCGATATCAACCCCCAATACCGGGAGAGACGAATCATGTCTAACCGTCACTGCCTCCAAGTGCTTCGGGACTGCACCCAACTGCTACCTGTTTGCATGACTCATTTGAGCCGTGGTAGGGTAGCAATCTAAGAACAGTGGGAACACACTCGAGGCGAAGTGACAGTGTCAAGTCACCGGACTAAGCTGTACTCATGTCACCTGGGAACTTATAACTGACGATAGGTATAGTACCAACCAACAGTTCCCGACGAGTCCTGTCCAGTGTACTCGTAACCTAACGAGCACCCGCATACTATCTCAAGTACGACGTACTGACGGCTGTGGGATAGACCATCTCCCCTGCTGGGATGAGAAGTGCATATGCTAGTCTACTCCGGAGTATCGATGCCCCGTCTCGATAATCCTACGACTAGGGACCTGTATAAGGATGTGCTTGTAGATTACCCGGCCCCCACTAGTGTGACTGCCATCACAACGCTGGTAATCAAGCAAAGATCCTAAGGGCTCCACTAATGTGTATAGGTGATATACTAAAATAAACACATGTACACATTGAAGTAGAAACAAACCAAGTAGCATACTACTATATTGAGCAAGATTGTTTATACAAGGTGAATATCCCAAGCTTCCATTAAGTAATATACAAACTAGTATGATACAGTAATGGCTTCTAGGGCATATACACTAACACTGGGTTTCTTCGCTAAAGCTATAGCCCCGTTGTTGTCACAATACAGAGGTATTGGATCAACAATGGACGGAACCACCTGAAGTTCTGTCAAGAACTTCCTCATCCAGACGGCTTCTTTTGCGGCATCAGATGCAGCGATATATTCCACTTCCATCGTTGAGTCAGCAACGGTTTCCTGTTTGGAACTCTTCCAATACACCGCCTCTCCATTGAGGGTAAAGACATAACCCGACATGGATTTGGAGTCATCCTTGTCACTCTGGAAGCTGGAGTCAGCAAAGGCCTCCATCTGGAGGTCTTTTCTGCCGTAAACCAAAAACATGTCCTTGGTCCTTCTCAGGTACTTCAGAATGTTCTTTACCGCTATCTAGTGCTTCTCCCTAGGGTTTGACTGATACCGGCTTACCACACTCAGTGCATAAGCTATACTGGTCTGGTACACAACATCGCATACATTATAGAGCCTACCGCAGAAGCGTAGGGTATAATAGACATGCGATCCTTTTCCAAATCAGTCTTGGGAGACATCTCTTTGGAGAGGGTGATCCCGTGACAAGCTGGTAAATTACCGCGTTTGGAATCTTCCATACTGAATCTTTTCAGTATGATGTCGATGTACCTGGACTGTGAAAGTCCTAATATCCTCTTGGACCTATCACGATGGATCTGGATCCCCAGAATGTAAGAGGCATCACCCAGGTCTTTCATGGAGAATCTGTGTGACAAGAACCCTTTGACAGATTGTAGCATAGGAATGTCATTTCCTATCAAGAGAATGTCATCCACGTATAAAACGAGGAATATGACAGTTCATGCTACAATTTTACTATAGATGCATGGTTCATCTGGATTTTTGATAAAACCAAATTCTTTGACCGTCTCATCAAAACAGATGTTCCAACTCCGCGATACCTGCTTTAGTCCATAAATGGACTTAAGAAACTTGCACACCTTCTCGCTGCTCCCACTCTGAATGAAACCCTCTGGCTAGTCCATATAGATACACTCCTCTAAATTTCCATTTAGAAAAGCGGTGTTTACGTCCATCTGCCAAATCTCATAATCGTGGAAGGCAGCAATGGCAAGAAGGATCCGAATGGATTTGAGCATAGTCACTGGAGAAAAGGTTTCGTTATAGTCCAAACCAGGTCTTTGACGAAAACCCTTTGCAACAAGTCTAGCCTTATAGGTCTCAATCTGTCCATCTACACCAATCTTCCTTTTGAAGATCCATTTGCAGCCTACGGGTTTTACCCCTTCTGGAGCAACGTCCAAAGTCCATACTTTGTTGGTGTACATGGACTCCATTTCGGTCCGCATTGCATTCGGCCATTTTACCGAGTCAATGCTCTGAATGGCCTGCTGGAAGCTAGTCGGCTCATCATTATCAATAATGCAATCCTCTCTATCCCCGTCTATGAGAAAACCGTAGTATCTCTTGGGCGGATGAGACTGCCTACTACTCCTGCGAAGCGGCGTAGGAATGTCCTGTTCTTTTGAACCCTCTGGTTCTACTAAGCTTTCAGTAATGGCTCATGGTTCTGGAATTTCTTTCAGTTCTATTGCGCTCCCACTTATCTGATTTTCTAAAAATTCAGTTTCCAAGAAGCAGGTATGACGAGAAACAAAAACCTTTTGTTCCTCTGCGCAATAGAAGAAATATCCCTTGGAGTTCTTTGGATATCCCACAAACTTGCACTGTACTGAGCGTGCCTCGAGTTTGTCCGCATGCTGCTTCTTGACAAAAGCTGGACATCCTCATGTCTTTATGTGCTTAAGATAGGGTTTCTTCCCACTCCACATCTGATATGGTGTGGTAGGCACCGTCTTAGTTGGAACTCGGTTCAAAAGGTATGCAGCTGATTCTAGTGCATATCTCCAGAATGATCGCGGCAACTCAGCGTTACTCATCATGGAACGTACCATATCCAATAGGGTTCGGTTCCGTCTCTCCGATACACCATTATGTTGTGGGGTGTATGGAGGAGTAAGTTGAGAGAGAATTCCATTCTCTTTTAAGTAACCCAGGAACTCGGCACTCAAGTATTCACCACCTCGATCAGATCTCAGTGTCTTGATCCTTTTGCCTGTTTGTTTTTCTACTTCATTCTTGTATTCCAGGAATTTTTCGAAGGCTTCAGATTTATGTTTCATTAAGAAGACATATCCGTACCTTAAAAAATCATCCGTAAAAGTAATGAAGTAAGAATAACCACTTCGCGCATGTGTAGACATTGGACCGCATACATCGCTGTGTACGAGTCCCAAGAGCTCGCTCGCTCTTTCTCCGTGTCCAGTAAACGGAGTCTTTGTCATCTTTCCTTTGAGACATGATTGACAAGTTGCATATAATTGATATTCGAACGGATCCAAATATCCTTCTTTATACAACTTAGTTAACCTTGTCTTATTGATGTGACCCAGTCTACAATGCAATAAGAAAGCATGATTTATTTCTGGAGACTTTTTTTTGTGTGTATTCTGGACATTGAAAATCTGTGGTTGGTTTAATACGTATATACCGTTGCTTAATGTACCCGACCCAGTCAGAACATGATTAAGGTGAATATTTACAACATCGCTTACAAATGCAAAATCATAACCTTCTTTAGACATTAAAGATACAGATATGATATTACAAGTCGCACTGGGTACAAAATAACAATCACGCAAAACCAAAACATGTCCATCTAACAATCCCAAGTGATAGTCCCCTATGGACTCAGCATCCATGCCAGCTCCGTTTGCAACTCTGAGGGTCATATCCCCTGCCTTCAAAACCCTACGCTTTCTCAGTGCCTGCAAAGAATTATAGATATGAGTTCCTGATCCGGTATCTAATACCCAGGAAGTAGAGTTTACTGATAGACACTTTTCAATAACATACACACCTGAAGCCGAATCCACAACTTGCTTCGGGTCCTGGTTCTTGGCCTTCCAAGCCCTGCAATCTTTCTTTCAGTGTCCTTTCTTATGACAATAAAAGCACTCTTCCTTTCCCACAAGCTGTCCCGCTACCTTTGCTACCTTTGCCTTTCCCTTAGCTTCCACTTTACTAACACCGCCCTTGGTTTGGTGGGTTTTTTTTTTCTTCTTTCCCTTGGCTTTCGCCTTAGACCTAGAAGAGGAAGGTCCTCCAACAGGCAAAGTGGATGTTTCCCTTACTTTCTGTAAGGTGCCCTCTGCACTCCTCAACATGTTGAGGAGTTCCGGAAGTTCAACTTCTTTTCCTTGCAAGTTGAAGTTCAGGATAAACTGGGCATAAATGGAAGGAAGGGACTGGAGAATCAAGTCAGTATAGAGCTCGTTCTCTAACGTGGTCCCGAGGTCCGCGAGCTCTTCAATAAAGCCAATCATCTTAAGCACGTGTTCCGCTACCGATGATCCGACGGCCAATCTCCCCGAAAACAACTTTTTCGGGACTTCGTATCTGGCGATACGTGATTGCTCTCCATATAGTTCCTTAGTATGGAGAAATATGGATTCAAGGTCCATATTCTCGTGCTTCCTCTGATGTTCATTGTCCATAGAGGCAAGCACGAGGCACTTAGCCTTCGCGCAATCAATCTCCCAGGTCTTACGGATTTCCTTATCCGCGACGCTAGATGTGGGACCTAGGATAGGGGGAGCTTTGGTGGTAAGGAGATACCCCAACTTGTCATAAGTGATTGCCATTTTGACATTCCTGAGCCAATCTTTGTAGTTTGGCCCTGTCGGTATATTTTTATCTAGTAGTAATTTAAGTCCGGTCATGATGTTTGGTTGCTGCAATTAGGAGAGAGAGAAGAAACATTTTAACATGATGCTCTTGCAAGTTTAGAGTGGTTTTTAGTTTGTCTAAACAGGATGGCTCCCACTGTTTCTCGAATTCTTCCTCAAACCAAAAAAGAAGAATTAGTCGGGATCAATCTCACCGTACAATACTTGCTTAATCGTTCAGCCGGCCAGTGTTGGTACTTTGAGGGAGGTTTTCCAACGCTTTCGCGAAGTTCCTTAATTAAATAACCTCTTTTCCCTCTGGGCGTAGCCCCGCTAACACCTTTCTAGACACCTACTTGGTTTATAGCATTGATCATTAAGTGAGAAAGTTCCCGAGGAGTAGCATATACTCACAGTAGGATCGGGATACAAATATCATCGTGTGATAAAACTGAAGGAATCCTACCAGAATCATTACTCCAAATGGTATGCAGCACTAGCAAGTTTCAGTTTCTTTAGAAACTCCCGATGTGGATTTTTTCCCCATGCTCTTATGACCTTGACTTTGGCCAACAAATCATAAGTCACATGTCAAGTTGTACCCGTCATTTTCCAGGTTAATTTGAACTCACCCGTACCTATCCTTGACTTTGGCCAACAAGGCAGTACGACTGTCCCAAACCAACGCATCTATCTATGCTACATATGAATATCCAATAGCTACCAATCACTATGCCTTGACTTTGGCCAACAAACACAGCTTGAATACTATTGGCTATCTATATGAAATGACGGAGGGCTACGAATGGTTTTGGCGAAACCGTGAACGTAGTGAACTTGATATAATCGAAGGAACGTGATAGCTTTTAAAAGGAGTGGTTTAAGCTCCGCGTTTAAAAGTTGTTTTGAAAAGGAACCGAGTGGTTTTGAAATTGTTCCAACGACTTTACTTTGGTTTATTTTCTTGCATTAATTTAATACGTCCTATCATTTAATCCTACCACTGCAGAAAACAACGAAAATATGATGTACGCTTATGCCATCCGCATTCGCCACGGGGCCCCGTCATCACCCGTTAGGTTACTTAACTAACGGCAGAGCGGGGGTTGGACTAGCGCGGATGCAAAACATAAGCAACGCCTACTAGATATTATATATAGATATATACATTCGTCAGATGCAATGATAGCCATTCCAGATAACAGATGAACACATTGGATATACTAGGAATCTGCGTTTCGTTCGAGCCTGCAACGAAAGACGGATTACACGGTTGCGATGAATAGCCAAACCCCACCCTAGACCCCTACGGGTGCGGCAAACTACCCGCCAAGTATCCGAAGTGAAGCAACCTTCCTCAACAAAGTGAGTAGGCCACTCGGCACTTTGAGGTACCCGGTAGTTTGTGCACCCCACCTTGGGTCTATCCTAGGAGCAAAAACAGTAAAAGAAATAATATACAATGGCGGCTACAACCTCATCCCGGATGTGCGGCCATAAAAATAATATTACATCAATTTAGATATTACATCAAATGAAAGATAAAGAAAACTCTCATCTCACAACCCCCGGCTATTCATCCGCGACAATCTAACGAATTCATATACACAATCCAACAACATTACAGATCACAGATATGCACAACCCCTACTAATCGACGTATAGTGATTAGTTGACGTTCTGTGCATATATCACATCACAGATATAACCCATTAGCTAAATTCTATAGAACGTCGATCAAAAATACGGATTTGTAACTACCCCAAACACAACTTTGTTCTCTGGAAATTCTGGGCAGAAATAAAATATCCTAAAAATCCCAAAATAGAACACTGAACAAACTGCAGCAAAGACGAGTCGCGGCCGAGTCAACTCGGCCGCGGATCCACAGCGAGACGCATGTTCTCGCCGCGGTTTCGCGGCGCGTTGACCAAGTCATGGGCTCGTTTTTGCTGCATGTTCTTAGAAAACCCTGAGCCGATTTTTAAGACATGTGGAATTTTTTTTGGAGCAGTTTTAAAAATCGGCAGAAAGTTAAGTTTTCGGACGTGTTTTGCGATTTTTTCTCGGATCGAAATTCTAAATACTTTGCTAACATGCTAGCTGTTGTTTAGCTAGGCTCTGATACCACTGTAAGTCCACGTTGCCCACCCCGGTTCTTACGGGGAGGCGGAAACGGTAAAAAACAATTTTTTGACACAAGGCAAACATGGACTAGAAAGAGGATCTTTGCTAAACAAAAACCTAGCAAACTAACTACAAGTTTAACTACTCGGTTAGAGGGTTATACCTAGGTCTTGAACTCCTTCTCTTCTTGCTCCTTGGAGTGGTTTGAACGGCTCCACCTCGTAGTCTTTTTTTTGTCGAAGAAGGATCCACCCGAAGGCCTCTACCTTGAGCTCCTACCTCAACCTAGAGGTAACTAAAGTGCTTGGCTTGCTAAACCTAGAACTCTAGAGTGAGTAGAGAGGAGTTTTGAAGGTTTTATCTCAATAGCTCATGCTTCTCAACACATGAGACATGAGAGCTTTGAGAGAGAGGAAGAGGATGAGCTTTGGATAAGAGAGAGTGAGCAAGTGAGAATGAGGATATTTTTACAACCATGCTCTCATATTTGGAATAATGATAATAATAATAATAATTAAGAAATTTGATGGTTAGTTTATGAATGACCATTATCATTTCATTCATTTAATGCATTTTGCAAAGAACAAGTAGCATCTTTGAAAAGAAATGATGATGGTCAACAAGTCCACAATGGTCAACCGGTCAACAAAGTCAACAAAAGTCAAATTGTCAACAACTCTAACCATGGCACAATTATCCTTAATTAATATTATTAACCATATTCCTCATTCTCATTAGGGTTTGGAAAAAATCAACGGTCAATAACCCTAATGAGAATACTCCGCCTCCGCCTCTGTCAACTGTGCATACACACCCGCATCTGTGTTCCGAGGAATACGAATACAATGAGATAAAACCAATCCCAAAACATATATTAGGATCTGGCTTAAACCAAAGCCCGCTAGTAATAACTTCCCGGACACCAAAGGTGCACAAGTGCGCGGATGTGAATGAGCCCTGTCGCAAAACCATGCGACCTCTACTCTGTTTTTCCTAAAGGCGAATAGCCCTCTGTGTGGGACTCTAAAGACTCGACACTATGCTGGCAGTGGGTTTAACCACAGGCCGCAAGTGGTACTAGCTGTACGTAACGGTCCCCAGGTAGATGCCGATAAGAAGACTGATGAGGTAAACCCATCCGAACTCTTACTGAGCCTGAATGTGACAATCTCCGTACAGTCCGGTCTGTTCGTCTGAGAATATCGCATGGCGGGCCTAGGGGGTGGTAAACGTTAGTCTCCTAATAGCGGTACAAGTCGTGTCAGAGTGTAGCCCAGAACACCCTGAGATAACACTGGAAAACCTACCTGTATATCTCGCTTGCCCTGGCCAGGGACGACTATGTGTAATGGCTCTCCTAGACACAGCGCGATATCAATCCCCAATACCGGGAGAGACGAATCATGTCTAACCGTCACTGCCTCCAAGTGCTTCGGGACTGCACCCAACTGCTACCTGTTTGCACGACTTATTTGAGCCGTGGTAGGGTAGCAATCTAAGAACAGTGGGAACACACTCGAGGCGAAGTGACAGTGTCAAGTCACCGGACTAAGCTGTACTCATGTCACCTGGGAACTTATAACTGACGATAGGTATAGTACCAACCAACAGTTCTCGACGAGTCCTGTCCAGTGTACTCGTAACCTAACGAGCACCTGCATACTATCTCAAGTACGACGTACTGACGGCTGTGGGATAGACCATCTCCCCTGCTGGGATGAGAAGTGCATATGCTAGTCTACTCCGGAGTATCGATGCCCCGTCTCGATAATCCTACGACTAGGGACCTGTATAAGGATGTGCTTGTAGATTACCCAGCCCCCACTAGTGTGACTGCCATCACAACGCTGTTAATCAAGCAAAGATCCTAAGGGCTTCACTAATGTGTATAGGCGATATGCTAAAAGAAACACATGCACACAATGCAGTAGAAACAAACCAAGTAGCATACTACCATTTCGAGTAAGAGTGTCTATACAACTGTGAATACCCCAAGCTTCCATCAAGTAATATACAAACTAGTATGATACAGTAATGGCCTCTAGGGCATATACACTAACAACATCAATATAATACCAGGATCCGACTTAAACCAAAGCCCACCAGTATTACCCGCCCGATCATCATACGTGCACAAGTACACGTAAGTGATCGAAGCCCTGCCGTAAAACCATACAGCCTCTACACCTTTGGCCCGGTGCAGGAAAACTCTCTGTATGGGACTCTAAAGGCTCGACACTACGCTGGCATTGGGTTTAACCACAATCCGCAAGCCGTACTAGCTGCACGTAACGGCTACCCAGGTATGTGTCGATAAGAAGGCGGATGAGATAACTCATCCGAACTCCTTCTGCGCTTATCTGTGACAATCTCCGTACAGTCCGGTCTGTTCGTCTAAGAGTATTACATATTGGGTCTAGGGGGCGGTAATCGTCAGACCCTAATTGCGCAATAAGTCGTGTCGGAGTGTAGCCCAAAACACCCTGAGAAACTACTAGTAAATCTTGCTTGCCTTGGCCAAGGAATTTGTGTAATGGCCTTCCGAACACAGCGCGATATCAACCCCCATACCGGGAGAGACGAATCCTATCTAACCGCTACTGCCTCCAAGTGCTTCGGGACTGTACCCAACTACTACCTATTTGCACGACCCCTTTGTCTCATGGGGTTTGAAGTTGCCATGTATGATGTAGGTGGAATAATGGAAATGAGCTTAGGATTTTTGGTGCAAGCAAAAATGAGAACAAGAAATTTCCCTCATCACAAAAATGAAATCCCTTTCCCTCAAATGTGTGGCCGGCCCTTATCAAGAAGTGAGGAGAAAAACCATGAAGGGAGGTGAGTGTAGTAAAAGCAAGAGGTGATCATAACAAATGTGTTGATAATGAGGTATTAATGTCACACCATTTCAAATCCAATCCTATCTCATAAACGCAAACAATAATGAGAACAAGAAAAGCATCAAAAGATGCTACACCCATCATAATGTCTCATATCACAAAAACCCCTCCACAAATGCTAATTTGCACATTTGCAAATTAGCCCCTCTATCAGAAAAATCCGGCCGTGAAGGAACAAAGGAAAACTGGCCGGAACGGAATAAAAACTGGCAACTTCAGAAAACTGATCCTGTAATAAATTACAGGAAAACCCCGCGACTGTATATACATACCCACATTTGTATTCCGACCGAATACAAATGCAAAGAGACAAAATCTACACTGTACAATACTAGGATCCGGCTTAAACCAAAGCCTGCTAGTATTATCCGTCCGATCTTGATCCGTGCAATACCACACGTATATGATCGAAGCCTGCCATATCTCCATACGGCCTCTACAGCGTTTCACCCGAAACTTGAGTAACTGTCTATGGAGGACTCTAAAGACTTGTCAATACTTTTGGCTGTGGATTTAACCACTAGCACGTTAGAGGTATTAGCCATACGCAACGGGCTACCAGGTATTGACCAAAAGGGACGTCTGTGAGCGAACTCATGCTGACACCATACTGAGCCTGTCAGTGACAATATCCGTACAGTCCGGTCCGTTCGTCTATGAGTATCGCATGGCGGGTCTAGGGGGTTGGTAAAAGTCAGAACCCCCAAAACGGTACAAGTCGTGTCGGAGTGTAGCCCAGAACACCCTGGATACTACTGGAATACCTACCAGTAAATCTCCTGCCTCGGCCGAGGGCTTTGTATAATGGCTCTCCTAGATACAGCATGACCTCACCCCCAATACCGGGAGAGACGAACCCCTGCCGATCCGCTCACTGCCTCCATGTGGCTCGGGACTGTACCCAACTAAAACCTGTTTGCACGACTCCTTTAAGCCGTGGTAGGGTAGTAATCAAAGCACAGTGTGAATTCACACGAGACAAATGACGACCTCAGGTCGATGAACTAACCTGTACACATGTCACTAGGGAACTGCTATCTGACGTCAGGTATAATACCAACTAGCATGTTCCCGGCGAGTCCTGTCCGGTGTACTCATAACCCAATGAGCACCTGTATACATCTTAGGTGAACCAACTGATGCCAATGGCTTGTGAGACCGGCCACCGCCCCTCGTCGGGGTCTCGACTGTATACACTAGTCTACTAATGCAGTATCGATGCCCAGTCTCGAAACTCCCACGACTAGGGACCTTTTAAGGATTTGCTTATAGACCCCAGTTCCCATGTATATGATCGCCCTCATACTGCTGGCAGTCAAGCAAGAATCCTAGGGGCTCTATCAACGTGTAATAGTGATCAGTAATGTCACCTCAAACAGTACACGATGATAAAGATAAACCAGATAGCATGCTACCATCTTGAGTAAGACCGTCCTACTGGTATAGGTCCTCCCTCAATCATTGCAATCACATGCCTGTGATCCAATAATTGACTTTGAGGGCACTATATCCAACAATCTCTCACTTGCACTCAAGGCTAATTATTGCGATGTCGCATACTCACAGCCCGTGTGATACCGAACACCCAACTCCTCTACTAATCAGTCTCACAAAGCCCGTTTGCGAAACTATGGCGTTCGAGGAATAGCCTCAGTGAGTGGATCCGCCCTGATGTTTCTTTCTATATCTCTCTTTATCTCAAGTTCGCGGAGAAAGCCATCTCCCGAAATGAGTAATACCTGTCTTAGAATATGCCTGGATATCTGATGGGACCTGGTTCAAAAATGAACTCCAAATCCAAACTTCTTAGACTGTATTGTCAACTGAACTTAATCAGCATCCTGCGCCACACCTCCCTCAGTATCCGCTTGGACCACCTGTCCAAAATACTGCCCCTCGTCAGAGGGAAAACTATAACTCTGATAGCCACTCTGTCATCCAGGTCACCTTGGAAGCCTGGAATGATAACTGTCTCCTAAAAGAGGCCGTTATCATATCCCTAGAACATCCACTTATGTTCTAAAACTGCTTCCGAATGTTTCTCCAGGATTGGATCAATATCACCTTATTGCATCTCCTGCAAAAACAACATCTGGTGTGGTACTTGACATCTCATGATCAATTCAATTGCCTAAGCAAGTGATCTGCCAATCATGCACATCCCTCTCCCCTTTAGTCTGTAAGACTCCTTTAGAGAGGGTGACTCCATCACCTGCAGGTATACTACCATGCCAGGAGTCGTCCATTCTAAAACACCTTTAGAATGCTGTCTAAATACCCAGATTGGGAAACTACCCAAATCTAGATCTAAAACCATAGATCCAGTAACCAGAATGTCTTGATATCATATCCAAGTCCCATGTGGAGAAACCACTCTGTGACAACCAAAGTATAACCGATCGTAGTATAGGAGCATCAATTCCTACTCTGTGTATGTCCTACAAATACCAGGATATCACATCCTACTACCCTCTTAACAGATCCATCCTCTATACTGATGAAGTCAAACCTATGACTGTCACATCAGAAATAGATGATCTATCTCCGCTATATCTGTTTTAGTCTATAAATAGACATAAGCTACCTGTCTACTATGCTTCCGCTGCTCCCACTGACTACGACAACCCTCTGGCAGAGTCATATACACGTGCACTTCTAAAGCCAGTTCAGAACGACGCTATATTCATCCTCCTGCCGGGTCTCACAGTCTGGAACAACAGCAATGACAAGTCTGGGTAAACAAGAACCTCCCTGTCACCGTCCTTGAGGCTACCGGAGTGCCTCTCGGGTGCCTGAGGTTACCCACCATAACTGCGGAGTGGCTAATGGAATGTCAAACCAGATTGAATTTTTAGGTTCATATCAAATTTTCAGTAATCGTTTGCGGTTCTGGAATCACTTCCAGTTCTACCATACTCCCACTACCGTTTTCTAAAAAAAAATCCATTTTTATTAAAACTGTGGCGAGTCTAGAACAATATCACTATTGATCTTCCAGATGGTAGAAAGTCAACCCTCGTCATAGCCCGGGTCAACCCACAAACAGCCATTACAGAAACGTGCCTTGAGTTATCCAGAGTCTGGTTTTAAGCATAAGCCGGACAACTCCCCGTACCTTAACATCGTTAAGATACGAACTGTTCTATATCCAATATAGAAACAGAGGCACTGATTTAATTGAACCAGATTCAAATCATGCAGCTGTCTCCAGTGCATGTCAACTAAATGGACGGAGGCCGACCAGCGTTACTCAACTTAGGAGTGCTTCCAATTATGAGTAACCTGAAAGAGAAGCAAATTCTCTTAATCATTACTATCAAATGAATACCATACAAAAGTATCTATATCTTCGATCACCTTGAAGAATTTTGATACTTGCAACGCCTGGTTCTCTACTCTATTCTTATACCTATAACTTCTCAAAAATTGGACCTTGTGTTTCTACGAAACACATGTCTAAGACCCAGAGAAGTCACAAGTAAACAGAATCTAATACGAGTACCAGCCCCTCTGTCCTAAAGGACACTGGACACCATACAATACTCTGTATAAGTCCCTTGAGTCTAATGATTCATTCCCTGTGTGTCGTAGGTTGAAAACTGTACTTATGGTTAAGAAGAATTACACCGCTGTTTAATGCTCCTTACCTAACCATCCACCGATATAGGTAAATGTCATAGACATAATTTCAAAAAGTTATATCTCACTTCATAAAAATGAACGTACAGATATATCAATTTGAAATTGGTGCATAACAATGGATATCCAAAACCAAATATTTGCCGTCAGGCAAACAACCCAGGTGATTTCCTCAAATATCACCTATTGCAACGAATTCCGATATAATGAGGATGATCACCTAATTCCTAATGACTTACTCCCACTCATCATCTGTAACCGTATATTTCTTCGAGCATGGTTTTCGGTTCTGGAGAAAACGAATAGGACTATTCAGTTGTCTTTTCCTTTTACCTTCTCTCAGGTTGCGAGTGCTCCTTGGTTTAGGACGGTACACCTATTACGCTAATTGGATAGTCTTCATCCAAACCATAGGCAGGTGCCGAACGGTAGGGAATGAAGAAAACCATTTAGCCTAAAAGGTGTACAGAAGGTATTAAGTAAAGACAAATAAAGGGATTAGTAAGAGGGCAAAGTAAATTGCGACTGCTATTTACAACCAAACCAAGTATTTCATTACCACTCCCATTTCACCTTTGTATTTCTCCAGAACACTCCGTATCACTAAGAGGATCCACAGTTATTTGGATATTCCATCGTATGGTTATATACGAACTCGAAAGGAACTTGTTCCAGTTCGGGGATGGATTCTGGTTCAGGAGAAATAGGAATAAGGATTATTCAGGTGTCTTTTATCTTTACCTTCTCTCGTGTTGCGAGTGCTCCTAGGATTAGGACAGTACACCCATTATGCTTATTGGATAGTCTTCTTCCAAACCGTAGGCTGGTGCCGAACTGTAGGGAAGGAAGAAAACCATTTGGCCTAAAGGGGTGTGCAGAAGGTAACGACTAAAGACATATAAAGGGATTTGGAGAGGTGGCAAAAAAATATACGGTTACAGTTGTGAATCTGGATAATGGAAGAGGCATTATTATGCAACAAACAAGTACCACTTAGCTACCGAACACTACGTCTTGACTAGGTCAACAAACGCAACACGAATACTAAATACTACCCGTAGGAAATGACGGAGGGCTACGGCTGGTTTTTGGCGAAAAACCTTTAACGTAATGAACTTGATACCGTTGAAGGAACTGCATAGCTTTTTATAAAAATATAGTGACGAAAACCTTTGCTAAAGAGGTCACTCCCGGTGAAGGGATCTCGGCTCTTTACCCGTAGAATGAGGTGCAGGATATTCCAACTGAATACCACGATGCATAGCAAAAAGTAATCGGTTATAGTGAAGTTATTACCCCGACGCAAACATCTGTCCAAAGGGTCACTCCCGGTGAAGGGATCTCGGCCCTTGCCTCGTCGACTGAGGTGCTGGATATTCATAACCGAATACCACTATGCAAAACAAAAGAGAACGTCCTTGCAATAACAGCTTTTTGAAAAATTGTTCCAACAACATCAGAATAGGTTTTTTTAGCTTGCATTGATCCGAATCAACGCAGTCCCATCAATTGATCACACCAATAAAGAATGAAAATACGATGTACGTATATGCCATCCGCATTTGCCACCGGGTCCCATCATCACCTGTTAGGTTACTTAACTAACGACAGAGCGGGGACTGGACTAGCGCGGATGCAAAACATATACAACATCTACTAGTATATATATCAATATATAATAATCGCTCAAGGCGTGATAAAAAGCAACATCACAGAAATGTAATAAGCATCACAGAACAATACAGATATCTTAGATCCCCGGGTTTCACAGAGCCGCTGCTGAAACCCGACGTTCCTCTGGTCGTGTGGATAGCCTGTGCAATGAAATCCTAGACCCCTACGGGCGCGGCAAGTTACCCGCCAAAACCTAAAGCGAGGCGCCCCCTTCAGCAACGTGAATGGACCACCCATCACTTCACGGAATCCGGTAACTTGGGCACCCCTCCTTGGGTCAACCTGTACCCCCTACGAGTGCGGTGAACATCCTGCCAATTCTAGAGTGAAGCCCCCTCCGTCTCAAAGCCATGAGATGTGGGCTCGTTGCCCTCTAGAACCGGGCTACCCGTGCACCCCTCCGCGGGGTAATCCTAGTACAGAAAGTAAAATATATACAACGGGTACATCGACCTCAGCCCGGTCGTGCCCCAAAAGAATAATATACAAACAGGCAGTAACGGCAGTCCACATGTCGGACGCTCGCCCCGCAATATCAAATGTACATATAAAACGAAACTGTAATATCATTGCATCCAGGCTATCCCCCACGCTCAATCCGCAACATCACAGCACAACACAGAACATCAACGTGAATGTCACGTTCGCGAATTCGTCTAAAAGGGCTATAGCAGTTAGACAGGATTTACCGATCAAATGACATTCATGGTCGCAGATATAATGTAAATACTGTGAACTAACATGTTTAAAATTTTCGATCGACTAAATTTACCGAAGTGGGCCCCAAGCACAACTGTAGCACTCAAAGAAAATCTAGGCCCAAACAGTATATACCAAAAACCCTATTTCCAAGTCAGAAGCCCACTGTAAAAATTTGGTGCTGTGAAGAGTTAAAGTGGCGGCGGAACCGCGGCCAATGCGTGGGTTTGGCCGCGATTCCGCGGTGGAACAGTGACGTCACGCGACCAAATTTTCATAGAATGCTTAAAAAACCCTGCTCGTATATTTACAATGTACCAAATAATTTTTAGAGCACTGGAAAAATTCGACAGAAAACTGATGCATGAAAACGCGGTTTTTGGAAAATCTGATCGATCAAACTTGTAAACATGTTAGAGCAAGCTACACTAGGTTAATGGCGTGGCTCTGATACCATGTAGGACTACGGTCGCGCCCCGGCCGTCTATCCGAGGCCAAAATGCGGAAACGAAATTTTTTCTTGACTTTAAAACCGGCACTACTGCATCCTAAAAACCTGGATCGAACCATTAACCTATACCTAGCTAACAAGAGAAAGGGTAGAATGCTATACCGAGTGATTCGTATTCTTCGGTCTTTGGCCTCCACTCCAATCTCCTCGCGGAATCTCCGGTCTTCATCTCTTCGTCGGAACGGGCACCACATCGCTGAGTTCTTTTACGGGCTCCCACCTCTGGACCGAGGCAACTCGGGCACGAAGTTGGCGAGTCGACGTGTCCAAGAATACTGTAGGTGGAGTGTAGATACCTTTGTCTCATGGGGTTTGAAGTTGCCATGTATGATGTAGGTGGAATAATGGAAATGAGCTTAGGATTTTTGGTGAAAGCAAAAATGAGAACAAGAAATTTCCCTCATCACAAAAATGAAATCCCCTTCCCTCAAATGTGTGGCCGGCCCTTATCAAGAAGTGAGGAGAAAAACCATGAAGGGAGGTGAGTGTAGTAAAAGCAAGAAGTGATCATAACAAATGTGTTGATAATGAGGTATTAATGTCACACCATTTCAAATCCAATCCTATCTCATAAATGCAAACAATAATGAGAACAAGAAAAGCATCAAAAGTGTTAGTGTATATGCCCTAGGGGCCGTTATTGTATCATACTAGTTTGTATATTACTTAATGGAAGCTTGGGATATTCACATGTATATAACAGTCTTGCTAAATATGGTAGTATGCTACTTGGTTTTTCTATCTTAATATGTGAGTATACGTATTGATAGAGCTCTTAGGATCTTGCTTGACTACCAGCGTTGTGATGGCAGTCACACTAGTGGGGGCAGGGTAGTCTACAAGCACATCCTTATTCAGGTCCCTGGTCGTTGGATTATCGAGACAGAGCATCGATACTCCGGAGTAGACTAGTGTGTACGCTTCTCATCCCAGTTGGGGAGATGGTCTGTCCCACAGCCGTCAGTACGTCGTACTGGAGATAGTATGCAGGTGCTCGTTAGGTTACGGGTACACCGGACAGGACTCACAGGGAACTGTTGGTTGGTTTTATACCAGTCGTCAGTGAACAGTTCCCAGGTGACATGAGTACAGCATAGTCCGCAGACTTGACACTGCTACTTCACCTTGAGTGTGTCCCACTGTTCTTAGATTGCTACCCTACCACGGCTCAAAGGAGTCATGCAAACAGATAGCAGTTGGGTACAGTCCCGAGCACTTGGAGGCAGTGGCGGTTAGACAGGATTCGTCTCTCCCGGTATTGGGAGTTGATATCGCGCTGTGTCAGAGAGCCATTACGAAAAGTCCCTGGCCAGGGCAAGCGAGATTTGCTGGTAGGTTCCAGTAGTTTCTCAGGGTGTAATGGGCTTCCCTCCGACACGACTTATACCGCTATTAGGGGACTGACGCTTGCCGCCCCCTAGGCGCGATATGCGATAGTCATAGACGAACGGACCGGACTATATGGAGATTGTCACATCAGACTCAGTAGGAGTTCGGATGGGTTCCCTCATCGGCCTTCTTATCGACATCTACCTGGGGACCGTTACGTACAGCTAGTGCCGCTTGCGGTCTGTGGTTAAACCCACTGCCAGCGTAGTAGTCGAGTCTCTAGAGTCCCACACAGAGAGTTTCCCTACTCCAGGCGAAACGATATAGAGGTCGTATGGTTTTACGACAAGGGTTCGGACGCATACGTGTGTTTACGCACGTACGACTTTCGGACAGTTTTTACCAGTCGGCTTTGGTTTAAGCCAGTTACTGGTATCCGGTTATTGGATTTACACAGTCTAAAGTTTTTCCGTATTTTTGCGGAAAGGAGGGGCGTTCTCGTAATTGTGCGAGAAGCTTCTAGAAGGTGGTGACTAAGGAGGTTAAGGTGGCATATACAATGATTGTGATTAGTGAGTCACCTTGATGATTCATACTGTCTTTTGTCCATCTAATGAATCATCACTAGATATTATCAAGCATGGTTGTTAAATTGTTATTTATTCTTTTCTTGATAAAAAGAAATGCTTGATATATATCATGTTATCTCACTATTCTCACATGATTATCTTTATCATCTTCTCTTTCCTCAAGCTCTCCCTCTTCAAACCCTAATCCTCCCCTCTCATGTGTTGAGTACAAGGATTAGCAAGACTAATTAATCCATAACCCTCTCTATATTTCACCTAGCTTCTTTGATTAGCACTTAGAGAAGTTTAGTTGCCTCAAGTTTAGAGGCTAAGCTTGGAGTAAAGCTCTCGGGTGGATCGTCTACTACTTCGAGAAGGCCGAGGAGGAGGTGGAGTTCGCAAAGACGAAGGACACGATTCGTTAGGTATAATCCCTAAACATAGTAGCATAGAAACTCTATGTTTGTTGTTAGTTATCGTTTAGCTTCGATTCAAGCGGTTAGTCGATGTTTGTTTACTAAACAAGTTCGTTTTTGAAAATTCCGCCTCCCCACAAGTATTGGGGTGTTCTACATCGACTTACAAAAAGATGCTACACCCATCATAATGTCTCATATCATAAAAACCCCTCCACAAATGCTAATTTGCACATTTGCAAATTATCCCCTCTATCAGAAAAATCCGGCCGTGAAGGAACAAAGGAAAACTGGCCGGAACGGAATGCAAACTGGCAACTTCAGAAAACTGATCCCGTAATAAATTACAGGAAAACCCCGCGACTGTATATACATACCCGCATTTGTATTCCGACCGAATACAAATGCAAAGAGACAAAATCTACACTGTACAATACTAGGACCCGGCTTAAACCAAAGCCTGCTAGTATTATCCGTCCGATCTTGATCCATGCAATACCGCACGTATATGATCGAACCCTGCCATATCTCCATACGGCCTCTACAGCGTTTCGCCCGAAACTTGAGTAACTGTCTGTGGGGGACTCTAAAGATGTTAGTTATATGTATGCCCTAGAGGCCATTACTATACATAGGATGTATATTGTAGTGGATGCTTGGACATATATAGGGAGGACTTTCTTGCTCGACATGATAGTATGCTATCTGGTTTCTCTTTACCTTAACGTGTATACTGATTGTCTCTCTGTTACATGTTGGTAAAGCCCTTAGGATGTGTACTTGACTACCTGGACTATGATGCGGATCATACTAGTGGGGACATGGTAGTCCATAAGTACATCCTTCAAAGTCCCTTGTCGTGGGTGTATTGAGACGGGACATCGATATACCAGTGTAGACTAGCGTATACCTTCTCGACCCATACAGATGGGCGATGGATGATCCCATATGTTTGTTGACGGGACTATGAAGAATACAAGGGAAACACCCGCTATGTTTGTTGGCGGTACATCTTCTTCCGGGTCCAAGGCAAGGGCCAAAGGAAGGAAGAAGAAGGCCGCACCCAAACCTAGAGTAGGTGTTAGTAAGGTGGGAGGGAAGGGAAAGAAAAAGTTTGCGGTACCGGTAGTTGGCCAGGATGAGTGCTTCCATTGTCACAGGAAAGGGCACTGGAAGAAGGATTGCAAGGCGTGGAACGCCAAGACCAGGAACCGAAGCAAGCTGTGGCTTCGACTTCAGGTGTGTTTGTAATTGAGAATTGTCTGTCGATCAACTCTACTTCCTGGGTATTGGATACCGGATCAGGATCTCATATTTGCAATTCATTGCAGGCACTGAGAAACCGTAGAGTGCTGAAGGAAGGTGATATGACCCTAAAGGTTGCTAACGGAGCTAGCGTGGGAGCTGCGTCCATCGGGGATTATCACCTAGGATTGACGAGTGGACACATTTTGGTTTTACATAACTGTTTTTTTGTGCCAAGATTAACGTGTAATATGTAGGGTTCCTAGGCACCCTAGTGAGGTCTCCCAAGCCATCAACCATGGCAATTTCAAAAATTATGGTGCCTACAAACCCTAGTGTACGGATCTATAACTAGATGTCTAGGCGAAAAGTAAACTAGCTAACAACTTAGCTAAAGAGAAAACGGAAATACAACCTTTGTAGATCCGTTTGCTCCACCTCCATAGCTCCATAACGACGTCCTCTCGCTGTCCATAAGAAGTCCCGGGCTCTTGCGTCGGCTTCGTCGGAGAATGGGCAAGCTAGGTCGTCGATGTCCATGCCGAAGATGATCTACGTCGAGGCATCGCTAAATCAAGCTCCGACTTCACCAAGTCCAAAAACTTGTGAAGAGAACACACTCTACTACTTGGCAAGAGGTAGAGGATGAAGAAATAGGAAGTGGGTAGACTTTAGTTTTGGATTTCTCACTTGTAATCATCAATCACCATTGATGGACATGAAGCTTTCTTCTTTGAAATGAAGAAGAAGAAGAAAGCAAGAAGAAGATGAATATTATGATAATATTATTCAAAAAGAAAAGAATAACAATACTTATCATAATATCAACTCTAGTCAAGTGTAGAGAATGAATCATGGTTAGTGGGAATGGTTAGGTTTAAGGATGAGATAAGAATGGTTGACTTGATCAAAGATTCATGAAGCTTCAACTAAACTCCAAATTAAGCCACCATTCTTTTCTCCTCTTTTCCAAAATAAATAAATGAATAAATAAAGGAAATGTAACCCTAACCATTCTTTTAACCATGGTTTATTCTTTGCACTTAACCAACAAATCATGTATCATCAAACATGATACATTCAAATGCACAAAATCATATCGCATATGTAATGCGCACTCCCGAGTGAGAAAATCCATCTTAAGTAAACCGGTACTAGTTGATGCAAAGTAATATATCAAATATATAAATATGCATTAAATCATTAAATCAACACTTGATTTAACGATCCGGTTATGTCGCACACAACCGACTAGTATACAATATATCGGCTTATCAAATCAACCTTTGATTCGATAACTAGGGTATATCTCATATAACCTAATCGATACATTCATCGCGAGAATGAAATACGGTATCACATACACGCATTATTCTCGGTCCCGCACATATCTCATATGCGCTCCTATTTCGTTTCGCTTGAGCCAGGAAACCTCTGTGTAGGACTCTAAAGACTCGTCAATACGCCGGCAGCAGATGATGATCATATCAAACACCCACAAGTCGCAAGCGGTCTGCTAAACGTAACGGCCACCCGGGTATTGAGCGATCTGAAGATCGACGAGCAAGCCCGCTCACACTCTAGTGAATCCGACCAGTAACACTACCGTACAGTCCGGTCTGATCGTCTGATATGTCGCATATCTTGCCTAGGGGTGGTAAACGTCAGACCCCAATAGATCGATAAGTCGTGTCGATATGAGGTCTATAACAATTCGAGAAACTACTGGTAACACTTACCAGTAAATCTCAGCAACCCTGGCCAGGGATTTCCTGTTATAGCCAATCGAACACATCGCAACATCAACTCCCTATACCGGGAGAGAAGAATCCCCTCCTATCGCTCCTTGCCTCCATGTGACTCGGGACTGTACCCAAAAACCACCGTTTTGCACGCCCTCTTGGACGTGGTAAGATGGAAATCAAAGCACAGTGGGAACCACACAAGACTCTATGACGATCTCGGGTCAACAGACTACTCTGTACCAGTGTCACCAGAGAACTGCCATCTGACGTGAGGTATAATACCATCTGGGAGTTCTCGGCGAGTCCGTCCAGTGTACCCAGTCTCTACTGAGCACCCGTATATCATCTCTGATGTCAAACACCGATGGATATGGGATCATCCATCGCCCATCTGTATGGGTCGAGAAGGTACACGCTAGTCTACTCTGGTATATCGATGCCCCGTCTCGATATACCCACGACTAGGGACTTTGAAGGATGTACTTATGGACTACCATGTCCCCACTAGTATGATCCGCATCATAGTCCAGGTAGTCAAGTACACATCCTAAGGGCTTTACCAACATGTAACAGAGAGACAATCAGTATACACGTTAAGGTAAAGAGTAACCAGATAGCATACTATCATGTCGACCAAGAAAGTCCTCCCTATATATGTCCTAGCATCCACTACAATATACATCCTATGTACAGTAATGGCCTCTAGGGCATACATATAACTAACAAAATATCATATCAGTTTCCTTGTTATCAAATAAAGATTATGATTTCACGTTTGTAAGAGATGTTGTCAACATCCACCTTAATCATGTTTTGATTGGGTCAGGTACACTAAATAACGGTATATATGTTTTAAACCAACTCCAAATTTTTAATGTCCAGAATACACTAAAAAGAAAGTCTCCATATTTAAATAAAGCTTTCTTATGGCATTGTAGACTGGGTCACATCAATGAGAGAAGGTTGACTAAGTTGCATAGAGAAGGATATTTGGACTCGTTCGAATATCAATCTTATGACACTTGCCAATCTTGTCTCAAAGGAAAGATGACAAAGACTCCATTCACTGGACAAGGAGTAAGAGCGAGCGAGCTCTTAGGACTCATACACAGCGATGTATATGGTCCAATGTCTACACATGCAAGAGGTGGTTTTTCCTATTTCATTACTTTCACGGATGATTACTCAAGATACGGATTCATTTATCTGATGAAACATAAATCCGAGACTTTTGAGAAATTCCAAGAGTATAAGAATGAAGTAGAAAACCAAACCGGCAAAAGTATCAAGACACTTAGATCTGATCGAGGTGGTGAATACTTGAGTGCCGAGTTCCTAGGTTACCTAAAAGAGAAAGGAATTCTCTCTCAGCTTACTCCTCCATACACTCCACAGCATAACGGTGTATCGGAGAGACGGAATCGAACCCTATTGGATATGGTATGATCCATGATGAGTAATGCTGAGTTACCGCGATCTTTCTGGGGTTATGCGCTAGAATCAGCAGCATATCTTCTGAACATGGCTCCTACCAAGACTGTGCCTACCACTGTTAGTTATATATATGCCCTAGAGGCCATTACTGTACATACGATGTATATTGTAGTGGATGCTAGGACATATATAGGGAGGACTTTCTTGCTCGACATGATAGTATGCTATCTGGTTGTACTTTATCTTAACATGTACTTTGATTGTCTCTATGTTACATGTTGATAAAGCCCTTAGGATATGTACTCGACTACTGGGACTATGATGAGATCATACTAGTGGGGCCACGGTAGTCGACGAGTACATCCTATAATAGTTCCTAGTCGAGGGTGTATCGAGACAGGGCATCGATGCACCAGAGTAGACTAGCGTATACGCATCTTGACCCATATGATGGGCGATGGATGATCCCATATCCATCGGTGTTTGACATCAAGGATGGTGTACGGGTGCTCAGTGGAGACTGGGTACACTGGACGGACTCGCCGAGAACTCCCAGATGGTATTATACCATACGTCAGATGGCAGTTCTCCGGTGACACTGGTACAGAGTAGTCTGTTGACCCGAGATCGTCATAGAGTCTTGTGTGGTTCCCACTGTGCTTTGATTTCCATCTTACCACGTCCAAGAGGGCGTGCAAAATGGTGGTTTTTGGGTACAGTCCCGAATCACATGGAGGCAATGAGCGATAGGAGGGGATTCGTCTCTCCCGGTATAGGGAGTTGATGTTGCACTGTGATCGATTGGCTATAACCGGAAATCCCTGGCCAGGGTTGCTGAGATTTACTGGTAAGTGTTACCAGTAGTTTCTCGAACTGTTATAGACCTCATATCGACACGACTTATCGAGCTACTGGGGTCTGATGTTTACCATCCCTAGGCGAGATATGCGACATATCAGACGACGAGACCGGAATGTACGGTAAGTGTTACTGGTTGGATTCATAGGAGTGTGAGCAGGCTTGCTCGTCGATCTTCTGATCGCTCAATACCCGAGTGGCCGTTACATTTAGCAGACCGCTTGCGGCTTTTTGGGTGCTAGATATGATCATCATCTGCTATCGGCGTATTGACGAGTCTTTAGAGTCCTACACAGAGGTTTCCTGGCTCAAGCGAAACGAAATAGGAGCGCATATGAGATATGTACGGTACCGAGAATAATGCGTGTATGTGATACCGTATTCTATTCTCGCGATGAATGTATCGAATGGTTGTATGTGATATAACCTCGTTATCGATTCAAGGATTGATTCGATAAGCCGATACATTGGATATTAGTCGGTTATATGGGATATGACAGGATCGTTAAATCAAGATTTTATTTAATGATTTAATGTATAATTATATATTTGATATATTACTTTGCATTAACTAGTATTGGTTCACTTAAGATGGATTTTCTCACTTGATGTGCACATTGTATATGTGATATATTTTTGTGCACTTGATTGTATCATGTTTGATGATACATGCATGTTTGTGTGTATGTTTAGTTTAAACCTTGGTTAAGTAAATGGTTAGGGTTTTGTTTAATTTATTTATTCATTTATTTATTTATTTCCTTTTAAGGCAAGAAAAGAAATGGTTGCTTTTTGGATTTACTTGAAGCTTCATGAAGCTTTGAAAAAGTTCAACCATTTTTGTTTCTTTGCCTAACCTAACCATTCACCTAACCTTGGTTTATTCTCTACACTTAATCATTGTTGCCAATATGATAAGTATCATATTATTTTCTATTTTGAAAAAGAGAGATCATATTCTTTTCTTCTTCTTCTTCTTCTTGAACAAAGAAGAAAACCTTGCTTCCATCAATGGCAACTTGAGAAAAAGAGTGAGAAATCCAATTCTAAAGTGAACCCACTTCCTATTTCTTCATCCTCTACCACTTGCCAAGTAGTTTAGGGTGTTTTCTTCATAAGTTTCATGACTTGGTGAAGTGGGAGCTTGATCTTGTGTTGCCTCGACGTAGATCATCTTCGGCATCGAAGTCGACGACCTAGCCCGATCATTTCTTCCATGAAACTACCGTGAGAGTCCGGGATCCGATGGGTACAGCGGAGGGACTTCATCATGGAGCTATGGAGGTGGAGGACCGGATCTACAAAGGTTGTATTTCCGTTCACTTATTAGTAAGGCAGTTTACTAGTTGTAGTTTCTCCTAAATTCTAGTTAACGATCCGTATTAGGGTTTGTAGGCACAAGAAAAAATTTGAATTTGGCAAGGTTGATGCCTTCTGAGACCTCATTTGCGTGCCTAGGAACCCTACAGTGGTATCATAGCCTAGCTAGAGCTTTAGGCGATGTGTAGACGAAGCTAGAAGTCCGATCGAACCCGATATTCCCCGATTTCAACCCTCTCTGTACAATTTTTCAAACAGTGGATTTTTGTGAATTAAAAATTCTCAAAACATTAATCAGGAAAAACTAAGAATTACTGTGAAGTACGGTCTCCTAAGTCAACTATTTGACCGCGGAACCGCGGCGAAACCATGGATTTTGCGGCGGTTCCGCGGCCAAAATTTGTACTTAGTCCCTGAAATTTCATATATTTATTCATAGGTCCTTTCTTGGCAATTTTTTTTAGGAATATTTTAATTCCACTCAAGTGTTGAGTATTCTAGGGTTTTATTGGGGACTCGTTAATTTGATCGGATAATTTAACTTCGTTTATGTTTTTCCGGATATTTTAGAAACTGTTAAAAAGTTCGACCGGATATAAATACCCACTTTTTCCCCTGCCGGGAAATTTCCAAATGTTGGATCTTTTCGTAGTTTAAGAACGTTCAAAGTAGTGCAAGTAACACGATGGTCCCTCTAGAAGACAACAAACCTTAACTCGATTATGTGACCGTCTTGAACTGCCCTTTGAACGTTAGGGTTTGGGGCAGTACGACGTGCTACATGTGAGGCGTTGGCTTGACCCTTCTACGGCTGGACCGTTGGTACTGAGGCATGAACTGGATGTTTTTAAACTTATTTCATGTGTTGAGTTGTTTCGGGAAAACTTGGGTGTTTGAATGTTCGATCGGAAAATTTAACATTTTCTATTTTATCTGGAATGTGATACAATAATTGGAATTCACAAGTAGTTATGAGATAACTGAATGAATGTTATAAATCTAGCGGTTTAGTCTCACTTGATCGGTTGCCACGGAATTTTGATGTGATCAAAAGTCCGTCACAATCACGTAGCGTACGCGGATACTCGCCGGATAAACTTAATAGACAGCTACACCCATTAGCCCCGACCAAGTGACTGTAGGAGAATCCCGTCGCCGAAAGCATCCGTTCGGGTGCTCGCGGTAGCGGTGTTCCGCCTTGGTGCACTTCGTCGACGGCATCGGGGGTGCGGCCGTCTACTAAAGTTTGCGACGAGCATTCGATCAGGATGTCGGGAATCTTGTTGAATTGCCTGACTTGATATTGAAAAGTGTTTTCGATAATGAGACTAAAATGCGGGGTTTATAATTGTTAGGCATGTGATGTCTAAGTAATTCATTTGATTAGGCATGCGATGTCTAAAGAAGTTGCGGATTCCAACTGTTGTAGTTTTACACTTTCTTTTCTGTGACCGTAAGTGTAATATGTGATATCGCCGGTTTCGTTGCTATATGTCAACGACAATTGGGATGCGCATATTTACTTACGTTGATGACATGTGATGTTATGTGTTGCTGGATATGTTATATTAGATCGTCGTGTTTGAATAGTCGGGGTTTTTTATGTGAGATGAGTGATTTTCATTTTCATTCATGTAAAAACTTGTATATAATATTCTTTTATTGGGGCACTTCCAGGTTGCGGAAGATGTTACCTTTTGTATATTATTTACTTTTCCGCACTAGGATAGACCCAAGGAGGAGAGCACAAGTAACCGGGTTCTGGAGTCCAGTGGGAGACCAACTCGAGGAGTCGAGTCCGGGTCTCCTAACTCTAGAATTGGTAGGGTTGCTTGCTGCTCTCGGAGGGGTCTAGGGGTGTGGGTTTGGCTATTCATCGCGACCGTGGAATCCGTGTTTTATACTGGCTCGTATTGAAAACACGAACGTCCTAGTATATCCAATATTTCATATGATTCTTCTGCTGCGATATCTGTGATGTGATCATGTGATATGTTCTGTGATAGATACAGTATATAGTGTATATGATATATTATATAGGCGTTACTTATGTTTTACACCCGCGCTAGCCCTGCCCCGCTCTGCCGTTAGTTACCTAACCTAACGGTGCACGAGGGGACATCGAGGCGAATACGGATGGCCTAAGTGTACGTCGTATTTATGTGTGATGTTTAGGTGACTTAAATGATGGGACTTCATTAATGAGATTAATGAAATAAAAGAAACCTAAAGATGTTGTAGAATCGAATCTCAAAAATAAAACATGTAGCTACAGTTCTTGCTTTGCACAACGGTATATATGATATATCCTGCACTTTATTCGATGAGGAAAGGGCCGACGATCCTTTCACCGGGAGTGACCCCTTTAGCAATAACTGGCAGATGCTACACACTCGGTTTGTCTTTTGATAGCTTCTATAGTTTCTGCTTTGCACAGTGATATATATGATATATCCCGCACCTCATTCGACGAGGAAAGGACCGACGATCCCTTCACCGGGAGTTACTCCTTTAGCAAAACTAGAAAAGCCTAAAAAACACTCCATTTTAAAATCATTTGATTCTACAACGATATCAAGTTCATTACGCAATAGGTTTTCAGAAAAACCTGTCGTAGCTCTCCGTCATTTCAGATAAGTTGTATATAGTATTCGTGCTACATTTGTTGGCTTTCGTCAAGGTATAGTGTGCGGTAGCTATATGCTGCTTATCTGCTGCATACGATGCGATTGGATTAGGGCAGTCGTGCGGCTTTGTTGGCTTTCGTCAAGGGTCGTGCGGGTGGGTTTAATTCAATCAAGAAATGTACGGGTTGAACTTGACTAGCAGGCTATGGTTTGTTGGCTTTCGTCAAGGTCATAGCGCGTTAGGGGCAAAATTATTGGGAATTTCAAGTGTTGAAATTTGCAATGAGATTGCATACCTTCTATGAGATAGTTGGATCCCGATACCCGCTACGTGTAAGAGTTACTCCTGGGAGAGTTTTACACATTACAATTAGCCGATCAAGTAGGTGTCTAGAAAGGTGTTAACGAGGTTACGCCTCTGGGAAAACGGGGTTTACATTAATTAGGTTCGTGCGAAAGCACGGGGGACCTCCCTCAAAGTACCGACACTGGCATGGCTGAAAGATTGGCGAACTTGTAGTGTGTAATTAATCCCGGCTAGTCTTTCCTTTTAGGGTTTGAAGGAAGATTTGATTAAAACAGTGGGAGCCATCCTGATTAGATAAAATAATAACCAATCTATTCTTGCAAGAGCGCATGCTGAGTGTTTTCTTCTCTCTCTCTCCAGGTAGCGACCATATCATGCCTTAATCAAGATAATAATACGGATGTATTGACCGAACCCGCTTGTTATACCGAGCTGGGGAACGTTGGTCCCGCTCCATCTTATAATTGTTATAAGACAGAGCAGGAAATTGGGGAATACCAGATTTCCCGTGCCGCCCAAACGAAGAAAGTGCACGCTGATGCATCATCTTCGGGTGTGTTCATTACAAAGAACTGTTTCTCAATGTCCTCTACGTCCTGGGTATTTGATACCGCATCAGGATCCCAGATATGTAATCTATTACATAGGGCTACAGAAAGGTAGAGAACTGAGAACGGGTGATAAGTTTCATGAGAAAGAAAACGGGGCAAGTGTTGCAGCCAAGTCTGTTGGTCACTGTCACCCTGTATTACCAATACATTGATTCTGAACGAATGTTATTAGATACCGAACCTGATATACAAAATCATATCTTTCTCTTTATTAGTAAAGAAACGGTAAAATTTTGTGTTGTTGGATAATGTTTTGAACATTTCCTATATCAAAAGTTGATCGGTTTAGGCACGTTATCTAAAAGTATTGAAGTTCTAAATCAAACTACAGTTCTTAGTATACGGAACACACACAAGAGGAACGGTTCAGAAATGAACGGATCCTTCTTGTGGTATTGTAGACTAGGTCATATCAATGCGACCCGACTAGCTAAGTTGCACAAAGATGCATATTTAAATCTGTTTGAATTTACATCTTGTGAAAACTTGCCGGTCATGTCACAAAGATAAGATGATCACAGCTCTGTTTATTGGAAACAGAGAAAGAGTTAGTAAACTCTTGGGACTGATACATGATGTTGTATGTAAGGTCCCCTGTCTACACATGCTAGGACTGGTTCTTTATACTTCATTACGTTCTCTGACGATCTCTCAAGATTCAGACATATGTTCCTGTTGAAACACAAGTCAGAACCTTTTGAGGTATTCACAGAATACAAGTTAGAAGTAGAAAACCAAAATACGGGTATAAGTATTATGTCCTTTGATGAGATCAAGGAGGAGAATACTTGAGCACGGAATTCTTGGACTTTTCTAAAGGAGAATGAGATTCTCTCTCAGCATTACTCCTCCGTATACACCATAGCATGATGGTATATCGGGGCAGAGCAATCACACCCTATATGATAAGGTGTGCTCTATGATAAGTACTACTGAGTTACCTATTTCTTTTTTGGGAGTTATGCACTTGAGAAGCTGCATACCTATTGAATAGGGTTCAAATCAAATCAGTTACCTACCACTTCATATTTGATATGATAAGGGAAGAGCCCATCTCTTAAGTTAGTTAAGATCTGGGGTTGTCCGTCCTATGTCTAAAAACAAAATCCGGACAAGCTCGAGGCAAGGTCTGTTATGTCAACTGGAAATGTTCCAGCTATACAAACTGCAGCTGATGATTTGAAAGAACCAAAGGATTCAATAGTTACCAACGAACCTCAGCCTCTCCGCCGATCTAGTAGGGTTTCTCACCCACCTGAGAGTTACTTCGGTTTCTCTATGACAGTGGGAGCGAGGATTGCATCATAAGATGATGACCCAACTATTTTCGAGCAGGCCATCAGGAGTGGGACTCTGTAAGAATGGCTGGATGTTTAGCGATCTGAGATGGAATCCTTATACACCAACAAAGTATGGACTTTAGTTGCTATATCTGAAGGGTTAAATTCCCATCAGGAGCAAGTATATTTTGAGAAGATTACTTGGTGTAGATGGAAAAGTTGAGACTTTCAAAACTAGACTTGTTAAAGGTTTTTGTCATCGACCAGGCGTGGACAATGATGAAACCTTTTCAAGTGGTTATGCTTAAGTCCATCCAGATCCTACTTGCCACGGCTACATACCATGACTACGATATCTGGCGGTTGGGTGCCATGATTGCTTTTCTAAATGATGTTTTAGAAGAGAACGTCTATAAGTACACAGCCAGAGGGCTTCGTAGACAGTGGGAGCAGCGGAAATGTGTACAAGATGCTTTATAGGATAAAGCAGGTATCGCGAAATTGGAACATCTGTTTTGATGTGTTAGTCAAAGAGTTTGACATCATCAAAATGGTAGATGAACCTTGTATAAACAAAAAGGTAGTAGGGAGTATAGTGACGATCCTCATAGAGTACGTGGATGACATGCTCTTGATAGGGAAGGAGTTTCCTATGCTACGCTCGATCAATCTCCGCTTATCACAATGATTCTCCATATAGGATCAAAGTGATACCTCCTAAATCCTGGGTTTTGGATCTATGAGATAGATCTAATTGGATATTAGGATACTCACTAGTTGTAGTGAGATGGTATCAATCGATCCTGGGGAGAATCACTGGAAGGGTTCCATGGTGATAAGGAGACTGAAAGTCAGTCACAGGCATTGTCTTTACCCTCAGCAAAGGGACGGTATGATGGAAGAGTTCCAAGCTAGATACCGTGGCTAACTAGACAATAAAGGTACGATACATCGCTACTTAAGATTCTACCAAAGAGGCAGTCTGGATGTATATTTGTTCATGAGATGAACTTAGTTCCTCCCATTGTGTGACAATGGAGTTGTGGCTTATGCCAAGGAACGTCCGTCCCATCAGTGATCCAGACATATTCTAAGGCAGTATCACCTGATCATGGAGATGGTTGATCTCCAAGGTGATCGAGGTTTGGAGAGTAGACTCAGAGGACAACACGGCGGATCCACTCACAAAGGCCTTTTCCCAGAAAGAGACTTTTAAGGGATGGTTGAGTATGAGATACTACAACCACTGCTTTCAGATGACCCTAGTGCAAGTGGGAGATTGTTAGTTATATGTATGCCCTAGAGGCCATTACTATACATAGGATGTATATTGTAGTGGATGCATGGACATATATAGGGAGGACTTTCTTACTCGACATGATAGTATGCTATCTGGTTGCTCTTTACCTTAACGTGTACACTGATTGTCTCTCTGTTACATGTTGGTAAAGCCCTTAGGATGTGTACTTGACTACCTGGACTATGATGCGGATCATACTAGTAGGGACATGGTAGTCCATAAGTACATCATTCAAAGTCCCTAGTTGTGGGTGTATCGAGACGGGGCATTGATATACCAGTGTAGACTAGCGTATACCTTCTCGACCCATACAGATGGACGATGGATGATCCCATATCCATTGGTGTTTGACATCAGAGATGATATACGGGTGCTCAGTGGAGACTGGGTACACTGGACGGACTCGCCGAGAACTCCCAGATGGTATTATACCTTATGTCAGATGGCAGTTCTCTGGTGACACTGGTACAGAGTAGTCTGTTGACCCGAGATCATCATAGAGTCTTGTGTGATTCCCACTGTGCTTTGATTTCCACCTTACCACGTCCAAGAGGGCGTGCAAAATGGTGGTTTTTGGGTACAGTCCCGAGTCACATGGAGGCAATGTGCGATAGGAGGGGATTCGTCTCTTCCGGTATAGGGAGTTGATGTTGCACTGTGTTCGATTGGCTATAATCGGAAATCCCTGGCCAGGGTTGCTGAAATTTACTGGTAAGTGTTACCAGTAGTTTCTCGAACTGTTATAGACCTCATATCGACACGACTTATCGAGCTACTGGGGTCTGACGTTTACCACCCGTAGGCGAGATATGCGACATATCAGACGACGAGACCGGACTGTACGGTAAATGTTACTGGTTGGATTCACAGGAGTGTGAGCGGGCTTGCTCGTCGATCTTCTGATCGCTCAATACCCGAGTGGCCGTTACGTTTAGTAGACTGCTTGCGGCTTGTGGGTGCTTGATATGATCATCATCTGCTACCGGCGTATTGACGAGTCTTTAGAGTCCTACACAGAGGTTTCCTGGCTCAAGCGAAACGAAATAGGAGCGCATATGAGATATGTGCGGGACCGAGAATAATACGTGTATGTGATACCGTATTCTATTCTCGCGATGAATGTATCGAATGGTTGTATGTGATATAACCTCGTTATCGATTCAAGGATTGATTCGATAAGCCGATACATTGGATATTAGTCGGTTATATGGGATATGACAGGATCGTTAAATCAAGATTTTATTTAATGATTTAATGTATAATTATATATTTGATATATTACTTTGCATTAACTAGTATTGGTTCACTTAAGATGGATTTTCTCACTTGATGTGCACATTGTATATGTGATATATTTTTGTGCACTTGATTGTATCATGTTTGATGATACATGCATGTTTGTGTGTATGTTTAGTTTAAACCTTGGTTAAGTAAATGGTTAGGGTTTTGTTTAATTTATTTATTCATTTATTTATTTATTTCCTTTTAAGGCAAGAAAAGAAATGGTTGCTTTTTGGATTTACTTGAAGCTTCATGAAGCTTTGAAAAAGTTCAACCATTTTTGTTTCTTTGCCTAACCTAACCATTCACCTAACCTTGGTTTATTCTCTACACTTAATCATTGTTGCCAATATGATAAGTATCATATTATTTTCTATTTTGAAAAAGAGATATCATATTCTTTTCTTCTTCTTCTTCTTCTTCTTCTTGAACAAAGAAGAAAACCTTGCTTCCATCAATGGCAACTTGAGAAAAAGAGTGAGAAATCCAATTCTAAAGTGAACCCACTTCCTATTTCTTCATCCTTTACCACTTGCCAAGTAGTATAGGGTGTTTTCTTCACAAGTTTCATGACTTGGTGAAGTGGGAGCTTGATCTTGTGTTGCCTCGACGTAGATCATCTTCGGCATCGAAGTCGACGACTTAGCCCAATCATTTCTTCCATGAAACCACCGCGAGAGTCCGGGATCCGATGGGTACAGCGGAGGGACTTCATCATGGAGCTATGGAGGTGGAGGACCGAATCTACAAAGATTGTATTTCCGTTCACTTATTAGTAAAGCAGTTTACTAGTTGTAGTTTCGCCTAAATTTTAGTTAACGATCCGTATTAGGGTTTGTAGGCACAAGAAAATATTTGAATTTGGCATGGTTAATGCCTTGTGAGACCTCATTAGCGTGCCTAGGAACCCTACAAAAGACTCGTCAATACTTTTGGCTGTGGATTTAACTACTAGCACGTCAGAGCTATTAGCCATACATAACGGGCTACCAGGTATTGACCAAAAGGGACGTCTGTGAGCGAACTCATGCTGACACCCTACTGAGCCTGTCAGTGACAATATCCATACAGTCTGGTCCGTTCATCTATGAGTATCGCATGGCGGGTCTAGGGGGTTGGTAAAAGTCAGAACCCCCAAAACGGTACAAGTCGTGTCGGAGTGTAGCCCAGAACACCCTGAGATACTACTGGAATACCTACCAGTAAATCTCCTGCCTCGGCCGAGGGCTTTGTATAATGGCTCTCCTAGATACAGCGCGACCTCACCCCCAATACCGGGAGAGACGAACCCCTGCCGATCCGCTCACTGCCTCCATGTGGCTCGGGACTGTACCCAACTAAAACCTGTTTGCACGACTCCTTTAAGCCGTGGTAGGGTAGTAATCAAAGCACAGTGTGAATTCACACGAGACAAATGACGACCTCAGGTCGATGAACTAACCTGTACACATGTCACCAGGGAACTGCTATCTGACGTCAGGTATAATACCAACTAGCATGTTCCCGGCGAGTCCTGTCCGGTGTACTCATAACCCATTGAGCACCTGTATACATCTTAGGTGAACCAACTGATGCCAATGGCTTGTGAGACCGGCCACTGCCCCTCGTCGGGGTCTCGACTGTATACACTAGTCTACTAATGCAGTATCGATGCCCAGTCTCGAAACTCCCACGACTAGGGACCTTTTAAGGATTTGCTTATAGACCCCAGCTCCCACGTATATGATCGCCCTCATACTGCTGGCAGTCAAGCAAGAATCCTAGGGGCTCTATCAACGTGTAATAGTGATCAGTAATGTCACCTCAAACAGTACACGATGATAAAGATAAACCAGATAGCATACTATCATCTTGAGTAAGACTGTCCTACTGGTATAGGTCCTCCCTCAATCATTGCAATCACGTGCATGTGATCCAATAATTGACTCTGAGGGCACTATCTCCAACAGGGACACTGTGGCAAATGCGGATGGTATAAGCGTACGTTGTATTTTCGTTTCTTCTGTGGTACTTAGGATGCTTAAATGATGGGACTTCGTTAATGAGATTAATGAAAGAAAAAGAAACCTAAAAAATGTTGTAGAATCAAATTTTCAAAAAGGGTAGCTCTAGTTTTTGCTTTGCATAGCGGTATTCCTTGTAGAATATCCAGCACCTTATTCGATAAGGAAAGAGCCGAGATCCCTTCATAGGGAGTGACCTCTTTAGCGAAACTAGCTGATGCTATAACTCACTCGGTTTTGTTTTTGATTGCTTCTATAGTTTTTACTTTGCATAGTGGTATTTGTGAAATATCCTGCACCTTATTCGATAAGGAAAGAGCCGAGATCCCTTCACCGGGAGTGACCTTTTTAGCGAAACTAGTAAAAGCCTTAAAAACACTCCTTTTCAAAAACACTTGTTTCTACAACGATATCAAGTTCATTACGCAAAAGGTTTTCATAAAAACCTGTCGTAGCCCTCCGTCATTTCAGATAAAGACTATTTTGTATTCGTGCTGCGTTTGTTGGCCTTTGTAAAGGCGTAGTGTGCGGTAGTTGACTAGTACTTATCTTCTTAAGCATGTGATGCGATTGGTTTAGGGTAGTGGTACGACCTTGTTGGCCTTTGTCAAGGGTCGTACGGGTGGGTTTAATTCAATCAGAAAATGACGGGTTGAACTTGACTAGCATCCTATGGTTTGTTGGCCTTTGTCAATTGTTAGTTGTATGTATGCCCTAGAGGCCAGTATTGTACCGATGATGTATATTATATTGGATGCTTGGACATATATAGAGAGGACTTTCTTTCTCGATATGATAGTATGCTATCTGGTTGCACTTTACTTTAACATGTATACTTGTCTCTTTATATTGTTTTTTAGTTACATGTTGGTAAAGCCCTTAGGATGTATACTTGACTACCTGGACTATGATGCGGATCATACTAGTGGGGGCATGGTAGTCCATAAGTACATCCTTCAAGGTCCCTAGTCGTGGGTGTATCGTGACGGGGTATCGATATACCAGAGTAGACTAGCGTATACGCTTCTCGACCCATGAGATGGGCGATGGATGATCCCATATCCATTGGTGTTTGACATCAGAGATGGTATACGGGTGCTCAGTGGAGACTGGGTACATTGGACGGACTCGCCGAGAACTCCCAGATGGTATTATACCTCACGTCAGATGGCAGTTCTCTGGTGACACTTATGCAGGTTAGTCTGTAGACCCGAGATCGTCATAGAGTCTTGTGTGATTCCCACCGTGCTTTGATTTCCACCTTACCACGTCCATGAGGGCATGCAAAACGGTGGCTTTTGGGTACAGTCCTGAGTCACATGGAGGCAATGAGCGATAGGAGGGGTTTCGTCTCTTCCGGTATTGGGGGTTGATGTTGCGCTGTGCTCGATTGGCCGTAACAGGGAAGTCCCTGGCCAGGGCTGATTTAGAGATTTACTGGTAAGTGTTACCAGTAGTTTCTCGACCCGTTATGAGCCTCACATCGGCATGACTTATCGGTTATTGGGGTCTGATGTTTACCACCCCTAGACTTGATATGCGACATATCAGACGAGGAGACCGGACTGTACGGGAAGTGTTACCGGCAGGCTTTTACAGGAGTTGGAGCGGGCTTGCTTGCTGATCTTCTGATCGCTCAATACCCGGGTAGCCGTTACGTCCAGCTAGTACCGCTGACGGCTTGTGGGTGAGTGATGTGATCATCACCTACTGCCGGTGTATTGACGAGTCTTTAGAGTCCAACATAGAGGTTTTACTGGCTCAGGCAAAACGAAATAGGAGCACGTATATGATATGTGCGGGACCGAGAATAATGCGTGTATGTGATACCGTATTCTATTCTCGCGACTTTTTGTATCGGTCGGTTATATATGATATAGCCGGGTTATCGAATCAAGTGTTGATTCGATAAGTCGATACAGTGGATGTTAGTCGGTTATATGAGATATGACCGGATTATTAAGTCAAGTGTTGATTTAATAATTAAGTGTATAATTGTATATTAGATATACTAGTTTACATTTACTAACACTTGTTCACTTTAGGGTTTTTCTCACATGAGCACAATTTTAATGTATATATGATATATATTAAAATGTGTTTTTCTTATTGTATCATGGTTGATGATACACATGACATGGGTGTACAAGACATACACCATTCTATTTTTATGGTGGGTTATAATTATTTAAGGTAATTACAAAATTGGTGGATTTTTGGAAAGAGCATGAAGCTTGTAAAAGCTTGCTTTGCTTTGACAAAGTCCACTACCTTTGTCTTCACCTTTGATTTTTTATTAACCTAACCATTTAGATTAGCTATGGTTATGGCTCTACATGAGTTAGTATATGATACTCACTCACCATGGTTAGCCTTCTCACTTGATCATTATCCTCATCTCTTTCATTTCTTCTTCTTCTTCTTCTTCATTTTTTGTAAAAAGAAAAAGCTTGCTAGGGTTTGATCCAAAGTGAGATAGATTGTGAGAAATAAAATTCTAAAGAGAATCCACTTCCTATTTCTCCATCCTCTACTGGACTAGCACTTTAGTTTAGGGTGTTTGCTTCACTAATTCTCAAGTTAGTGAAGTAGAAACTTGAGTTGGCATCCCCTCGACGTAGATCATTTTCGGCCTCGAGAACTTCAAGCAAGGACGCGTCTTTCGCCTCGTGAAGCCATGCAAGGGTCCGGGAGAACCACGATCGCAGCAAAGGGACTTCAACAAGGAGCTAAAGAAGCGAAGGACCGATCTACAAAGGCTGTATTTCGTATTCACTTAGTTGTAAACATAGTTTACTTGCACATGAAACCCTAATTTTCTAGCAACGATCTTGCTTAAGGTTATTCGGCACGGCTAAAATTTTAAACGGGCATGGTTGATGCTTCCTTAACCCTTGTTAGAGTGCCTAGTAACCCTACAGTGGTATCAGAGCCTAGCTAGAGCATTAGGCGATGTGTTAACGAAGTTAAAACTCCGAACGAACCCGAATACGTCAAAATGAACCCCTCTCTGTATATTTTTTAAAATCTGTGTTTTTTCAGAATTAAAAATGCTAAAAAAAATAAGCAGGGAATTCTAAGGGTTACCATGAAAAACGAGCTCCCAAATCGCCCACGTGGCCATGGAACCGCGGCACTAAGCCACATGTTGCGGCGGTTCCGCGGCAGAAAAATGGTTTTGGGAACGGTTCTTTATGATGTAACATCCGTAGCTATTCCTTATATTTTCTGGGTATTTTGTTTTCTGACTCAAGTATTGAGTATTTTGGGGTTTATTTTGTAATCGTCGATTCGATCGGAGAATTTAATTTTGTTATGTTATTCCGGATAATTTAGAAAGTACTAAAATGTTCGAACGGATATCATTAACTCAATTTTTCCCGGCACGAAAAACTTTCAAGTGTTGAATTTTTCTCGGGTTTAAATCTTTCGGAAATACGTGCATGTGACACGATGGACCCTCTAGAAGACAACAAACCTTAACTTGATTATGTGACCGTCTTGAACTGCCTTTTGAACCTTAGGGTTTGAGGCAGTACGGCGTGCCACATGTGAGGCATTGGCTTGACCCTTCTACGGCTGGACCATTGCTACTGTGACGTATTCTGGAATCTTTGAACTCTGCTCAAGTGTTGAGCTATTATGGAAATCTTGGATATTTGATTATTCGATCGGAAAGTTTAATACTGTCTATTTATCTGGAATGTGATACAATATGTGGAATTCATACAGTTAGACATGAAATGCGAAGTATGTGATATTTCGGATTTACGATATCTAAAGAGATTGTGGATTCCAAATGTTGTAGTTTTACATTTTCTTTTCTGTGACCGTAAGTGTAATATGTGATATCGCCGGTTTCGTTGCTATATGTCAACGATAATTGGGATGCACATATTTACTTACGTTGATGACATGTGATATTATATGTTGCTGGATATGTTATATTGGATCGTCGCGTTTTGAATAGACGGGTTTTTTTTTATGTGAGATGAGAGTTTTTATTTTCATTCATGTAAAATTAAATATATGTAATATTCTTTTATTGGGGCACTTCCGGAATGAGGTTGATGTCACCTTTTGTATATTATTTACTTTTCCGCACTAGGATAGACCCAAGGAGGAGAGCACAAGTAACCGGGTTATGGAGTCCAGTGGGAGACCCACTCGAGGAGTCGAGTCCGGGTCTCCTAACTCTAGAATTGGTAGGGTTGCTTACCGCTTTCGTAGGGGTCTAGGGGTGTGGGTTTGGCTATTCGTCGCTACCGTGGAATCCGTATTTTATAGAGGCTCAAAATAAAATACGGACGTCCTAGTATATCCAATATTTCATAAGTTTCTTCTGCTGCGATATCTGTGATGTGATCATGTGATGTGCTGTGATAAATACTGTATATAGTATATAGTATATATTATATAGATGTTACTTATGTCTTACACCCGCGCTAGCCCCGCCCTGCTCTGCCGTTAGTTACCTAACCTAACGGTGCACGAGGGGACATCGAGGCGAATGCGGATGGCATAAGTGTACGTCGTATTTATCTGTGATGTTTAGGTGACTTAAATGATGGAACTTCATTAATGTGATTAATGAAAGAAAAGAAACCTAAAAGATGTTGTAGAGTCAAATTTTCAAATAAAAAGGGTAGCTATAGTTTTGCTTCGCATAGTGGTATATATGATATACCCTGCACCTTATTCAATGAGGAAAGAGCCGAGATCCCTTCACCGGGAGTGACCTCTTTAGCAAAACTGGCAGATGCTACAATACTCGGTTTGACTTTTGACTGTTTTTGGAGTTTCGCTTTGCATAGTGATATATATGATATGTCCTGCACCTTATTCGATGAGGAAAGAGCCGAGATCCCTTCACCGGGAGTGACCTCTTTAGCAAAACTAATGAAAGCCTCAAAATCACTCCATTTCAAAATTCACTCGATTCTACAACGATATCAAGTTCGATATGCAATAGGTTTTCAGAAAAACCTGTCGTAGCCCTCCGTCATTTCAGATAAGTCCTGCTTAGTATTCGTGCTGCGTTTGTTGACCTTGTCAAGGCGTAGTGTGCGGTAGCTGACCAGTATTTATCTGTTTATGCATATGATGCAGATTGGATTAGGGTAGTCGTACGGCCTTGTTGACCTTGTCAAGGGTTGTGCGGGTGGGTTTAATTCAATCAAGAAATGACAGGCTGAACTTGACTTACGGTCTATGGTTTGTTGACTTTGTCAAGGTCATAGATCGTTTGGGGGCAAAATATTAACGGGAATTTCAAGTGTTGAAATTTGCAATGAGATTGCATACCTTCTATGAGATAGTTGGATCCCGATACCCACTGCAAGTAATTGTTACTCCTGCGAGAGTTTTACACAGGACAATTAGCCGATCAAGTAGGTGTTTAGTGTCTACGGGGTTATGCCTCTGGGAAAACGAGGTTTACTTTAATTAGGTCCGTGCGAAAGCACGGGGAACCTCCCTCAAATTACCGACACTGGCCTGGCTGAAAGATTGGCGAAATTGTAGGGTGTAATTAATCCCGGCTAGTCTTTCCTTTTAGGGTTTGAAGGAAGATTTGATAAAAGCAGTGGGAGCCATCCTGATTAGATAAAATACTAACCAATCCGATCTTGCAAGAGCGTACGCTAAAGTGTTTTCTTCTCTCACTCCAGGTAGCGACCATATCATGCCTTAATCAAGATAATAATATGGATGTATTGACCGAACCCGCATGTTATACTGTGCTGGCGAACGTTGGTTCCGTTCTTTCTTATAAGAGTTATAAGACTGAACATGATATAGGGGAATACCAGGATTCCCATGCCACCCGAATGAAGAAAGTACATGTTGATGTATTTTCTTCAGGTGTGTTCGTTACAGAGAACTGTTTCTCCATTTCCTCTACGTCCTGGGTATTAGATACCGGGTCAGGATCCCATATATGTAATCAGTTACATGGGCTTAGGAAAGGTAGAGAACTTGGAGAAGGTGATAAAGACATAAGGGTTGGAAATAGTGCAATTGTTGCAGCTAAAACCGTCGGGGAATATCACCTTGTATTGCCAACTGGTAATACATTGATTCTGAACGAATGCTATTACATGCCGAACCTGATATGCAATATTATATCGGTTTCTTTGTTGAGTAAAGAAGGATATAATTTTGTATTACAGGATAATGTTATGAACATTTTTCTAAACCAAAAGTTGGTTGGATCAGGCACGATATGCAATGGCATTTATGTTCTAAATCAATCAACAGTTCTGAGCATAACAAACACACACAAGAGGAAGAGTTCTGAAATGAACGAATCCTTCTTGTGGCATTGTAGACTGGGTCACATCAATGCGACACGACTAGCTAAGTTGCATAAAAATGGATATTTGAATTCGTTTGAATTTTCATCTTATGACACTTGCCAGTCATGTCTCAAAGGCAAGATCACCAAAACTCCGTTTACGGGACACAGAGAGAGAGTTACGGAACTCTTGGGACTGGTACATAGTGATGTATGTGGCCCCATGTCTACACATGCCTGGAATGGTTCTGCGTACTTCATTACATTCACTGACGAGCTCTCTAGATTCGGATATGTGTTCCTAATGAAACACAAATCAGAAGCTTTTGAGAAATTTAGAGAATACAAACAAGAAGTCGAGAACCAAACCGGGAAAATATTAAAATCCTTCGATCTGATCGAGGAGGTGAATACTTGAGCAATGAATTCCTGGACTTCCTAAAAGAGAATGGGATTCTCTCTCAGCTAACTCTTCCATATACACCACAGCACAACGGTGTATCTGAACGGAGGAACCGCACACTATTAGATATGGTGCGCTCTATGATGAGCACAGCTGAGTTACCTATTTCCTTCTGGGGGTATGCGCTGGAGACAGCAACATACCTATTGAATCAAGTTCCATCTAAATCTGTACCTACTACAGCATATGAGATATGGAGTGGGAAGAGGCCATATCTTAAGCGAGTTAAAATATGGGGTTGTCCGGCCTATGTCAAAAGACAAAATCCGGACAAACTCGAGGCACGGTCAGTTCTTTGCAAGTTTGTGGGATATCCAAAGAACTCATATGGGTATTTTTTCTACCACAGTGAGGAACAAAAGGTGTTTGTTGCTCAACATGCCACCTTTTTGGAAAAGGAATTTCTTGTAAAAGAAATTAGTGGCAAAGTGGTAGAGCTGGAAGAGGTTCCAGATACACAAACTGCAACTGAAGATTTAGTGGAACCGAAGGATTCGGTAGTTCCCGATGAACCCCAGCCACTCCGCCGATCTAGTAGGGTTCCTCGCCCACCTGAGAGATACTACGGTTTTCTCATGGATGGTGGGAGCGAGGATTGCATCATGGTTGATGATGACCCAACTAGCTTCGAGCAGGCCATCACGAGTGGGGACTCAGTGAAATTGCTGGATGCAATGCGGTCCTAGATGGAATCCATGTACACCAACAAAGTATGGACTTTGGAAGATACTCCTGAAGGGGTAAAACCCATCGGGAGCAAGTGGATCTTCAAGAAAAAATTTGGTGTAGATGGTGTTAGTTATATGTATGCCCTAGAGGCCATTGCTATACATAGGATGTATATTGTAGTGGATGCTGGGACATATATAGGGATGACTTTCTTGCTCGATATGATAGTATGCTATCTGGTTGCTCTTTACCTTAACGTGTACACTGATTGTCTCTCTGTTACATGTTGGTAAAGCCCTTAGGATGAGTACTTGACTACCTGGACTATGATGCGGATCATACTAGTGGGGACATGGTAGTCCATAAGTACATCCTTCAAGGTCGCTAGTCGTGGGTGTATCGAGACGGGGCATCGATATACCAGAGTAGACTTGCGTTTGCCTTCTCAACCCATACAGATGGGTGATGGATGATCCCATATCCGTTGGTGTTTGACATCGGAGATGATATACGAGTGCTCAGTGGAGACTGGGTACACTGGACGGACTCGTCGAGAATTCCCAGATGGTATTATACCTTATGTTAGATGGCAGTTCTCTGGTGACACTGGTACAGGTTAGTCTATAGACCCGAGATCGTCATAGAGTCTTGTGTGATTCCCACTGTGCTTTGATTTCCACCTTACCACGTCCAAGAGGGCGTGCAAAACGGCAGTTTTTGGGTACAGTCCCGAATTACATGGAGGCAATGAGCGATAGGAGGGGATTCGTCTCTCCCGGTATAGGGAGTTGATGTTGCGCTGTGTTCGATTGGCTATAACTGGAAATCCCTGGCCAGGGTTGCTGAGATTTACTGGTAAGTGTTACCTGTAGTTTCTCGAACTGTTATAGACCTCATATCGACACGACTTATCGAACTATTGGGGTCTGACGTTTACCACCCCTAGGCGAGATATGCAACATATCAGACGACGAGATCGGACTGTACGGTAAGTGTTACTGGTTGGATTCACAGGAGTGTGAGCGGGCTTGCTCGTCGATCTTCTGATTGCTCAATACCCGGGTGGCCGTTACGTTTAGCAGACCGCTTGCGGCTTGTGGGTGTTTGATATGATCATCACCTGCTGCCGGCGTATTGACGAGTCTTTAGAGTCCTACACAGAGGTTTCCTGGCTCAAGTGAAACGAAATAGGAGCGCATATGAGATATGTGCGGGACCGAGAATAATGCGTGTATGTGATACCGTATTTCATTCTCGAGATGAATGTGTCGAATGGTTGTATGCGATATAACCTAGTTATCGAATCGAGGATTGATTCGATAAGCCGATACATTGGATATTAGTCGGTTATATGCGATGTGACCGGATCATTAAATCAAGTATTGATTTAATGATTTAATGCATAATTATATATTTGATATATTACTTTGCATTAACTAGAATTGGTTCATTTTAAATGGATTTTCTCACTTGAAGTTCACAAGTTGTATATGTGATATACTTTTGTGCACTTGTTTGTATCATGTTTGATGATACATGCTAACTTGAGTTTGTGTGTATGATTAAACCATGGTTATATGAATGGTTAGGGTTTTGTTTACTTATTCATTTATTTATTTTGTTTATTTATTTTGGAAAAGATAAATAGAAATGGTGGCTTTCTTTGTTTCTTTCATGAAGCTTCATGAAGTGTTGAAAGCTTGACCATTTTTGTTTGCTTCCCTTAACCTAACCATTCACCTAACCCTAGTTTAGTCTCTACACCTAACCATGGTTGCTATATGATAAGTATTCATTTTATTTTCTATTTAGAAAATACTTATCAATTTTCTTCTTCATCTTCTTCATCTTTAACAATGAAGAAACCTTGCAATCATCAAGGGCAACTTGAGAAAAAGAGTGAGAAATCCAATTCTAAAGTGAACCCACTTCCTATTTCTTTATCCTCTACCACTTGCCAAGTAGTATAGGGTGTTTTCTTCATAAGTTTCATAGCTTGGTGAAGTTGGAGCTTGATCTTGTGTTGCCTCGACGTAGATCATCTTCGGTATCGAAGTCGACGACCTAGCCCGCCCTTTTCTCCGATGAAGCCGATGCTAGAGTCCGGGATCCGATATGGACAGCGGAGGGATGTCATTACGGAGCCTAGGAGGTGGAGGACCGGATCTACAAAGGTTGTAGTCACTTACCTTTAGCAATAAAGTAGTTTACTTGCTTGCATCGTCTATACATCTAGTTAACGATCCGTATTAGGGTTTGTAGGCACATGGAAAATTTTGAATTAGCCATGTTTGATCACTTGTGAGACCTCTTTAGTGTGCCTAGGAACCCTACAGTGGTATCAGAGCCTAGCTAGAGCCTTAGGCGATGCGTAGACGGAGTTAGAAGTCCGATCGAGCCAAAACCCTAACTCCAAAATGCTCTCTGTACATTTTTGAAATTCGTAGAATTTTGTAAATTAAAAATGCTTAAAAAATTCAGCAGGAAATTCTAAGAATTACGGTGCAAAAATTACCTATTGAAGTGTCTAAAGAGCGGCGGAACCGCGGCATTAGCATGGCTAATGCGGCGGTTCCGCGCCCAGTTAGTCTCTTCAGTCAACCATTTTTGCACAGTAACTTCTTTATTTAAATGCTGAGTTTTATGGGAATTTTTAATATTTACTCAAGAGTTGAGTTTTCTGGGTTGTATTGGGGACTCGGTGTTTCGATCGGATTGTCTAATTTTGTCTGTGTGCTTTTCCGGATAATTTTAGAATATGTTAAAAAGTTCGACCGGATATAAATACCCACTTTTTCCCCTGCCGGGAAATTTCCAATTGTTGGATTTTTCCATAGTTTAATGACGTTCTAAGTAGTGCAAGTAACGCGATGGTCCCTCTAGAAGACAACAAACCTTAACTCGATTATGTGACCGTCTTGAACTGTCCTTTGAACCTTAGGGTTTGGGGCAGTACGGCGTGCCACATGTGAGGCGTTGGCTTAACCCTTCTACGGCTGAACCGTTGGTACTGTGGCATGAAATGGATATTTTAAAACTTATTTCAAGTGTTGAAAACCATTCGGGAAAACTTGGGTGTTTGATTGTTCGATCGGAAAGTTTAACATTTTCTATTTATCTGGAATGCGATACAATATTTGGAATCCATATATAGTTATGAAATAACTGAATGAATGTTATAAACATAGCAGTTTAGTCTCACTTGATCGGTTGCCATGGAATTTTGATGTGATCAAAAGTCCGTCGCAATCACGTAGCGTACGCGGATACTCGCCGGTAAACTTAATAGACAGCTACGCCCCATAGCCCTGACCAAGTGACTGTAGGAGAACTCCGTCGCCGAAAGCATCCGTTCGGGTGCTCACGGCAGCGGTGTTCCGCCTTAGTGCACTTCGTCGACGGTATCGGGGGTGCGGCCGTCTACTAAAGTTTGCGACGAGTATTCGATCAGGATGTCGGGAATCTTGTTGAATTGCTCGACTTGATATTGAAAAGTGTTTTCGATTTTGAGACTAAAATGCGGGGTTTATAATTGTTAGGCATGTGATGTCTAAGGAATTCCTTTGGTCAGGCATGCGATGTCTGAGGAGGTTGCGGATTCCAACTGTTGTAGTTTTACACTTTCTTTTCTGCGACCGTAAGTGTAATATGTGATAGCGCCGGTTTCGTTGCTATATGTCAACGACAATTGGGATACGCGTGTTTACTTACGTTGATGACATGTGATGTTATGCGTTGCTGGATATGTTATATTGGATCGTCGTGTTTAAATAGCTGGGTTTTTTTTTATGTGAGATGAGTGTTTTTCATTTTCATTCATGTAAAAACTTGTATGTAATATTCTTTTATTGGGGCACTTCCAGGTTGCGGAAGATGTCACCTTTTGTATATTATTTACTTTTCCGCACTAGGATAGACCCAAGGAGGAGGGCACAAGTAACCGGGTTCTGGAGTCCAGTGGGAGACCAACTCGAGGAGTCGAGTCCGGGTCTCCTAACTCTAGAATTGGTAGGGTTGCTTGCCGCTCTCGTAGGGGTCTAGGGGTGTGGGTTTGGCTATTCATCGCGACCGTGGAATCCGTGTTTTATACTGGCTCGTATTGAAAACACGGACGTCCTAGTATATCCAATGTTTCATATGTTTCTTCTGCTGCGATATCTGTGATGTGATCATTTGATATGTTCTGTGATAAATACTGTATATATGATATATATGATATATTATATAGACGTTACTTATGTTTTACACCCGTGCTAGCCCTGCCCAGCTCTGCCGTTAGTTACCTAACCTAACGGTGCACGAGGGGACATCGAGGCGAATGCAGATGGCATAAGTGTACGTCGTATTTATCTGTGATGTTTAGGTACTTAAATGATGGGACTTCATTAATGCGATTAATGAAAGAAAAGAAACCTAAAGATATTGTGGAATCAAATTTCAGAAAATAAAACAGGTAGCTACAGTTCTTGCTTTGCACAGCGGTATATATGATATATCCTGCACCTTATTCGATAAGGAAAGGACCGAGATCCCTTCACCGGGAGTGACTCCTTTAGCAATAACTGGCAGATGCTACACACTCGGTTTGTCTTTTGATTGCTTCTATAGTTCTTGCTTTGCACAGTGATATATATGATATATCCCGCACCTCATTCGACGAGGAAAGGACCGACGATCCCTTCACCGGGAGTGACTCCTTTAGCAAAACTAGAAAATCCTCAAAAACACTCTATTTTAAAATCATTTGATTCTACAACGATATCAAGTTCATTACGCAATAGGTTTTCAGAAAAACCTGTCGTAGCCCTCCGTCATTTCAGATAAGTACTAGTTAGTATTCGTGCTACGTTTGTTGACTATGTTAAGGCGTAGTGTGCGGTAGCTAATTAGTGCTTATCTGCATAAGCATATGATGCGATTGGATTAGGGTAGTCGTGCGACTTTGTTGACTATGTTAAGGGTCGTGCGGGTGGGTTTAATTCAATCGGGAAATGACGGGTTGAACTTGACTAGCACTTATGATTTGTTGATTATGTTAAGGTCATATAGCTGCTAGGGGCAAAATATTATCGGGAATTTCAAGTGTTGAAATTTGCAATGAGATTGCATACCTTCTATGAGATAGTTGGATCCCGATACCCGCTGCGAGTAAGAGTTACTCCTGGGAGAGTTTTACACATTGCAATTAGCCGATCAAGTAGGTGTCTAGAAAGGTGTCAACGGGGTTACGCCTCTGGGAAAACGAGGTTTACTGTAATTAGGTCCGTGCGAAAGCACGGGGAACCTCCCTCAAAGTACCGGCACTGGCCTGGTTGAAAGATTGGTGAACTTGTAGTGTGAAATTAATCCCGGCTAGTCTTTCCTTTTAGGGTTTGAAGGAAGATTTGATAAAAACAGTGGGAGCCATCCTGATTAGATAAAATAATAACCAATCTGATCTTGCAAGAGCGCACGCAGAGTGTTTTCTTCTCTCTCTCTCCTGGTAGCGACCATATCACGCCTTAATCAAGATAAAAATACGGATATTTGACCGAACCCGCTTGTTATACTGAGCTGGGGAACGTTGGTCCCGCTCCAACTTATAATTGTTATAAGACAGAGCAGGAAATAGGGGATTACCAGAATTCCCGTGCCGCCCAAACGAAGAAAGTGCATGCTGATGCATCATCTTCGGGTGTGTTCGTTACAAAGAACTGTTTCTTTGTATCCTCTACGTCCTGGGTATTTGATACCGGATCAGGATCCCAGATATGTAATCTGTTACATAGGGCTACCGATAGGTAGAGAACTGAGAACGGGTGATAAGTTACTTGAGATAGAAAATGGGGCAAGTGTTGCAGCCAAGTCTGTTGGTCACTGTCATCCTGTATTACCAATACATTGATTCTGAACGAATGTTATTAGATACCGAACCTGATATACAAAATCATATCAGTCTCTTTATTAGTAAAGAAAAGATATAATTTTGTATTGTTGGATAATGTTTTGAACATTTCCTATATCAAAAGTTGATCGATACAGGCACGTTATCTAAAAGCATTGATGTTCTAAATCAAACTACAGTTCTTTAGTATACGGAACACACACAAGAGGAAGAGTTCAGAAATGAACGGATCCTTCTTGAGGTATTGTAGACTAGGTCATATTAATGTGACCCGACTAGCTAAGTTGCAGAAAAATGTATATTTAAATCTGTTTGAATTTACATCTTGTGAAAACTTGCCGGTCATGTCACAAAGATAAGATGACCACAGCTCTGTTTATTGGAAGCAGAGAGAGAGTTAGTGAACTCTTGGGATGATACATGTTGATGTATGTAAGGTCCTGTTCAGTTGATAAAACTGCACATTTGTATTACATTTTTCCTACCATTTTCATATTAACAAAAGGACTTTATTATAATATATTATACATATGAGGGTTTATGTGTAAAAACATTATTTTCCATGTGTTAATATATTTTAATTATCATTTGGTAGGAAAATGTATGCAAATAATATTATTGATCTAATCCTAGTAGAACAAAGTCTACTAAAATCTTATTTGAGTTGTTGTGCAGAATATTTCCAAGTTGTTATGAAGGATTTAACAAACAAATCAATTTGTTGAAGAAAACTTGCCAAATTAAGAAGCAAACTTGGAGACCAAGTCTGGAAGCAACCGAGAGAAGATTTCTGAAATATGAAGATGCCTAGGATTGCCACATGTCACCAGATGAAAGCCCAAGAAAAATAATCAATTGATCACATCCCTTGAGCGCGGATCCGCGGCCAAACCCACCCTTGGGCCGCGGATCCGCCGCAATAATGAGGAGTTGGAATGCAAGATTTTGGGAGATTGATTACTGCTAAATTTTACCAACTTTTCAACAATAAGATTCTGGGTTTTCACTATAAAAAGGCACCGAGAGCCTCTTGGAAAAATCATCAAGCCGAAGAGATCACGAAGCTCCCGACGCTCACGCATCCAGGCTGATCATCGACTGTTCGACTACCTTCCTAGGAAAGATCGAGAAGCAAATCAAGTTTTGTAATCATTTTCTATGGATTAAAAGTGTAGTTTGAAGGAGTTGATTAATAAAGGTAGTTTTTTTTTATTTAATTGTTTGTTTTTACATTATGTTCTCCCTCTCTTTCTTTTCATCTTCTTCTCCCAACATGCGCGAGTAATTCTCCGCTTGTTAGGGTTCGTAGGATTAGGGTAGGTTAATGGGGGATGAAAATAATTAAACCTTTTTTAAGTCCTATAAAGTTTAGGAACTTTATCAAAATAATCATTAACATCCTAATCGGGCGCGCTAGCAATTCCATGCTAGTTCCGACCGCGATTAGAGATTAGATTAATGATTGTTTTGGTAAAGGCTAGATATGAACGGAGTTCCGTGTCGAGATAAGGGTTACGAGTGGGATTCCTTTTCCCTCCAGAAACCCTAATCTACACGCATCACCGTCGTTCTAGTTCTAAATCTATTAATGGATAAAAAGGGTAACTTTTAATTAATCTTCCATAACTACTAAATCTTAACGAACCCTACAAGCCCTATTATTATATTATTTAAATCTCTAAAATAATCTAGATCTATATTTTACATTAAAGTAGATCTAGAAACTTTTCACAAAATTCTTTATTCCTCCTCTCTTTCTCAACACATCTAAAGTAAAAATAAAAGGTTCCACATTTCCCAGAGGACGACCCGTACTCACCTCGGTCTAGCTACACGCGACACCGTTCTGATTGCGGTTAAACTACAAACACACTTTTTTCGAATCAATCAAATGGCGCCGTTGCCGTGGATACGTGCGTAATTTTTTATTTTTACTATTTGTGTTGGATTCTTAGACGAGTCATATCATTATTAACACAAAACCGCAAATTGCATATTTAACGATTTGTGCGTGAATTTTTGCAAGGAGATCTGGAGTCACAGAATTAAGGAAAACAGGAAACAGAGACATTTTTAGAGATCCAGAGGAGCACAAAAGGATATACAAAAAATTTCATCAAGCAATCCTTCTGCCACGCGGCGGAACCGCGGCAAAAGTACCCTTGGTGCGGCGGAACCGCGGTACAACAGAGTACTTAGGGCTACGGAATTCTCTGGTAAGATTCTCAACTCCTTCTCTCTCCTCTCAGATCCAATAAAATCTATGTTCTGCAGGATTCTTTGCAAAAATCGCGCCGCTAAAAAAAAAGCTTTTTGCAAAAGTTTTGTGATTGGTTTTGTTTTGCATATTTTAATACGGATTCTAAGGGGCAAAGACCAAATCAAGATTAGGTGTGGATTTCATCACCCTTCCTAAGCCCCACAAATCACAAACCGAGCATATAGATCAACCCTTCATTAATTTAAAAAATATCTACACCAGACTCTAAGGACTGTCGTGCTCAATAAGGACAGAGGAGGGTCGTGGGTAATCTATCGTTTATCTGCATTACTTTTGTAGTGCCTAGGCAAGTGTGACAAAGGCTAGTGGTTTTTAATTAGGCCCACGACGTGGTTCCTTCCCACTTACCTGGCACTTATCTGGCTACAAGGGTAGTACGGAGGCGGTAGAGGATTGATCCTGCGGCTTGTCCTTTGGAAGTCTAGGAGCGGTCTAGAGACTGACCTAGGTAACCTTAGTTCTAGGGTTGCTTGTGCATCTTAGGGGTGATTTGTCTTGAGTCCCACTTTTTCAAAACAAGCCAATTTTAAATCACACACACGCTGCCACTTGCACTAAACCCGCTTAGTGCATGCTCGGCTGGACACGGGATCCTAGTGCCCGTCTTGTCCGCGTTCCTGCTATCGACGCCGAAATCGGTACTTCTTCATTTTCTTTTCCCCTACCACACACCACATCAACCATGATGGACGGCACTCCATCTAATTATAACACCACGCTGCCACCGCCCGCAGGTGAGCAGAATCCACCGCGCATCTCTCTCCAAGAGAGATGCTATCCTATTCGTGGTCCTCTTCCTACTTGTCTATCTCTTCCACCACCTAACGGGGATAATTTCGAAATTAAACCCCACTACATCAATCTGCTGCCCAAATTTCACGGGCTTGAGTCGGAAGACGCGTACGTTTTCATCACTAAATTCGAAAACGTATGCGCAATGATAAGTACTTCACAATTGACTTTAGACGCTATGCGCTTACGTCTTCTCCCATTCACACTGTGCGACTTGGCAGAAAAATGACTTTATAATACCGCCGCACACTCTATCACTAATTGGGATGAATTCGTGATAGCATTTCTTAAGAAGTTTTACCCAAACCATAAGACTGCCAGTGTTAGAAGCGAGATCAACCAGTTCACCCAGCTTCCCAACGAACCATTTTGGAAGTGCTTTGAACGTTTCAAGGATTTGCTTGTCCAATGTCCTCATCATGGAATCAATAGATGGGATTTATGTCGGATTATATATGAGGGCATTAATCCAGCGACAAAGTAGATGCTTGAAACAATGTGTCAATGCAATTTCATGTCTAAAGATGACGGTGAAGCATGGAAATATCTGGAAGACCTTGCTGAACACACGTTGCAGTGGGAAAGCGTAAGACCACCTTCAACTAAGGGAGGTATTCACCAGCTCGATGTTTCTATCGCAGTGAAAGCCGAAATGGCAGCGATACAGAAGAAACTCGATGCTATTGAAAACAAGTTCTCAACATTCTCCCTAAATCAGGTCACGCTTCCTAAGACTGTCTGTGGTTGCTGTTTGGATCCTTCACACTTAACGGAAGAATGTCCTATGAATGCATCGTTTCAAGCTAATGCTGTTTTTCAGCAGCGACCTAGAAATGATCCTTATTCTTCCACATATAATCCAGGATAGAGGAATCATCCTAACTTTGCTTGGAATCAAAACCAACAAAGTAATTATCAAAGACCTCCTCCACAGCAACCACAACTACAGAATCAGCCCCCCTTTCAGTCACAAAATTTCCAAAATCCGGCCAACATTTCTACACCACAAGTGGCCGGTACTGACAACTCGCTTGCACAAACTTTGGATATGTTCATGAAACAATCCATGCAAAATTCGGCTGAGATAAGGTCTTCTATTGATACCCTAACGAAAAACTCCTCCTCCCATGGTGAGAGTATTAAATCAATAGAAAACCAAATCGCACAGTTAAACGCCGCAATGAGTGCGAGAGAGAAAGGGAAACTCTCATCTCAACCCCTACCGAATCCTGGCCATTCACAAAGTCATAATGTGAATGCCATTACTACGTTGAGATCGGGGAGAGTGCTGAATGACCAAGTGGGTGAGCAGTTTGACGATAGTGACACATTTGATACCCCTTCTTCTTCTTCTTCTTCCCCTAATTCGTCTAGTCTCCCACCTTCATCCGAGCCTATTCTCCGTTTTCCCCAAGGCTCGAACCCTTCGCCCATTTCGCCAAATCTATCTAAGTCGATTCCCACTCCAGTTTTGGGATCGAATCCATCCCCACAGTCTTCTCCACAAACGTTGGACCCAAAACTTATTGATCAAGCACCTTATCCAAACAGGTTGAGGGGCAACAGACCAAGTCCACAAATGGAGAAGATTGTGGAAATTTTTAAGCAAGTTAACATAAACATTCCTCTCCTAGATGCTATTCAACAAGTTCCGTCATATGCGAAAATCCTAAAGGACTTGTGCACTAGGAAGAGAAAAGTTCAAGTACCTAAAAAAGTTTTCCTTGCGAGTAATGTGAGCACTGCTTTTACACAACAACTACCCAAGAAACGAAAGGACCCCGGAAGTCCTACAATTTCAATTTCTATTGGGGGTAAAAATATTAATCGTGCTCTACTCGATCTAGGTGCTAGTGTTAACTTGCTTCCGTATTCTGTTTATGAGCAATTAGGGATCGGAGAGTTAAAGCCGACGCATTGCACTCTTCAGATGGCCGATCGATCTATCACCCAACCTAGGGGTGAGCTAGAGGATGTGTTAATCAAAGTCGGGGAATTCATATTCCCTGTAGACTTTATCGTTATAGATACACAACCTGTAGCAAACCCACGCAATCAAATTCCGGTGATACTCGGTCGACCCTTTTTGGCCACTTCCAACGCAGTAATTAATTGTAGAAACGGCTCTATGACCCTATCCTTTGGAAAGAAGTCAATTGAGCTTAACATTTACAAGTTGGGAAGTGAACCCTCCGAACCCTATGCTCATGTGTGTTCTGTCGAATTAATGGATGTCGACAGCAGCGAATTTGATCAACCTCATGATACAGACTCTTTTCATATGTTGTTGTTTGACCCAAACATTTACTCTTCCACCGAGTTGTCCGGGTCAACATCTAATGAGGAACCTTATATTGAGTCTGACGATCACCCCATTTTTTCTGATGACATTATTTTTCGGGGTATCGATGAAAGCTTTGAGGAAATTTTCGCTGATGAACTCACATTTTTACAAGACACGGGCGTTGAGATGAATCAACTCCAAGATGAAGAAATTGGACCTCCACCCCCTCTTTTGGACAATCATGATAATGCGAGTAATCCATCATCACTATCACTGTGTCGTCTCTCCAAATTGAGACGCTATTCTTTTCCATTACACCTCTTGTCACCTCCCCACTTCTTCACATCAAAAGGTGACATGTTCTTCCACCAACCTTGGTACTTCATTGATAAATTTTTTGAATGGTTGGTGTTGACCTTCGGTCTTTGCAAAGCTTGGCATTGACCAATAACCTTGACCCCCTCATGTGATTTTAAAAGATTAAAATTGTTTAACTCAAGTTTGGGGGAGGGGTGGTATATTTTGGCTCTTGAAGGAAAATGATTTTTACAAAATTGTGAGCCTAAAATAAGTTTGGGGGAGGATTTTCACTTTCATATATTCTTGCCCCCATTAATAATTTCCTCCCAAGTCTACAGGTTTTTGAGCTTAACGGATGACATCAGTGAGGACACTGCTGTAAACAGGTTTGGGGGAGCTTTGTGCTTATTTACGCATCAATTTGCATCATACTTTGCATAAGCACAACATTTTCAAAAATTTCAAAAATTTTCTTTTATAACAAAAGAGTAGAAAGTGAAAAATTACATCCAAAAGATAGGAATAGTTTAAGAAAACCAAGAAAATTAGAAGTTTTCTTACACGAACTAGTAATAAGTAGTCATGAGCTGTTGTCCCAAGGGTTAGTAAAATGAAGGAAGTCACTAATCTGAGGATAAAAATAAGTCTGAAAAATAGTTCATATTCTGGAAGCCAAACATTTGAATGTTGATACCCTACTATATGCACTTACACACGTCTTGAAACTCGGGATAGTAGAGGATACCTTGAAATGCTCTTGTCTAAAAGCCAAAGTATGAAGGAAATGAAAAAAAAAATGATGAAGTAAATATAAAAATGGTGAAAAGAAAAATGAACACTGGTTTTGTTATCGCCAAGGCAGCAATAAAAAAAATATAGCGAGGGTGCCTCTTCACCTAGTGCCCTAAGGACAACTGGTCTGGGAGTCACTGCTAAGCCTTAGGTGGTGCAAGACGAGGAAAATATTATCACCAAATCTGCAAACACATGAGTAATCGGTCGGTTAGTACCTCAAGAAGTATTAATGGTCGCATGAAAATGTGTGAGCAGTTCTAAGTATTCATCAAATTGAAAAGTACTAAGGTAGATGGACAAGAGTATGATAGCTTGAATTGAATTCTCCGAGTATAGGGATGTTATTTACACACACGTGGGGTTATATGATCAATGTTTGGATGAAAGGTAGGAATGAAGAATAAAGACGATGTTTTATTGAGGGATAATGTGATTTCTAACATCTTTTCATGACTATTAAGATAGGGCTCATGACAACTGAAAAGCTGGCATAGTTGGAAACTCTTCTTTTCAAAGTATTTCTTTTATAGTTCTTGTCTTTATATGTAAATTTCACCATCTTTCTTTTGTTATTGGATTTTGTGGGTGTAATCCGCTGAAAACCCTCAGGAGACAACACTCCTCCTACTAGGGACACCTAGAGGTTTAACGGCTTGTTGCACGTGCTCAGTGCAATCGTATCTGCCTACGAAAGTGTGCTTAGTTTTCTCCTTTCTTTTTCTCCTCTTAAATAAACTAGTTTGCTCGGGACGATCAAAGATAAGTTTGGGGGTATTTGTTCAGTTGATAAAACTGCACATTTGTATTACATTTTTCCTACCATTTTCATATTAAAAAAAGGACTTTATTATAATATATTATACATATGAGGGTTTATGTGTAAAAACATTATTTTCCATGTGTTAATATATTTTAATTATCATTTGGTAGGAAAATGTATGCAAATAATATTATTGATCTAATCCTAGTAGAACAAAGTCTACTAAAATCTTATTTGAGTTGTTGTGCAGAATATTTCCAAGTTGTTATGAAGGATTTAACAAACAAATCAATTTGTTGAAGAAAACTTGCCAAATTAAGAAGCAAACTTGGAGACCAAGTCTGGAAGCAACCGAGAGAAGATTTCTGAAATATGAAGATGCCTAGGATTGCCATATGTCACCAGATGAAAGCCCAAGAAAAATAATCAATTGATCACATCCCTTGAGCGCGGATCCGCGGCCAAACCCATCCTTGGGCCGCGGATCCGCCGCAATAATGAGGAGTTGGAATGCAAGATTTTGGGAGATTGATTACTGCTAAATTTTACCAACTTTTCAACAATAAGATTCTGGGTTTTCACTATAAAAAGGCACCGAGAGCCTCTTGGAAAAATCATCAAGCCGAAGAGATCACGAAGCTCCCGACGCTCACGCATCCAGGCTGATCATCGACTGTTCGACTACCTCCCTAGGAAAGATCGAGAAGCAAATCAAGTTTTGTAATCATTTTCTATGGATTAAAAGTGTAGTTTGAAGGAGTTGATTAATAAAGGTAGTTTTTTTTATTTAATTGTTTGTTTTTACATTATGTTCTCCCTCTCTTTCTTTTCATCTTCTTCTCCCAACATGCGCGAGTAATTCTCCGCTTGTTAGGGTTCGTAGGATTAGGGTAGGTTAATGGGGGATGAAAATAATTAAACCCTTTTTAAGTCCTATAAAGTTTAGGAACTTTATCAAAATAATCATTAACATCCTAATCGGGTGCGCTAGCAATTCCATGCTAGTTCCGACCGCGATTAGAGATTAGATTAATGATTGTTTTGGTAAAGGCTAGATATGAACGGAGTTCCGTGTCGAGATAAGGGTTACGAGTGGGATTCCTTTTCCCTCCAGAAACCCTAATCTACAGGCATCACCGTCGTTCTAGTTCTAAATCTATTAATGGATATAAAGGGTAACTTTTAATTAATCTTCCATAACTACTAAATCCTAACGAACCCTACAAGCCCTATTATTATATTATTTAAATCTCTAAAATAATCTAGATCTATATTTTACATTAAAGTAGATCTAGAAACTTTTCACAAAATTCTTTATTCCTCCTCTCTTTCTCAACACATCTAAAGTAAAAATAAAAGGTTCCACATTTCCCAGAGGACGACCCGTACTCACCTCGGTCTAGCTACACGCGACACCGTTCTGATTGCGGTTAAACTACAAACACACTTTTTTCGAATCAATCAGGTCCCCTGTCTACACATGCCAGGACTGGTTCTTTATACATCATTACGTTCTCTGATGATCTCTCAAGATTCAGACATATGTTCCTGTTGAAACACAAGTCAGAACCTTTTGAGGTATTCACAGAATATAAGTTAGAAGTAGAGAACCAAAACGGGTATAAGTATTATGTCCTTTGATGAGATCAAGAAGGAGAATACTTGAGCACGGAATTCTTGGACTTTTCTAAAGGAGAATGAGATTCTCTCTCAGCATTACTCCTCCGTATACACCATAGCACGATGGTATATCAGGGCGGAGCAATCACACGCTATATGATAAGGTGTGCTCTATGATGAGTACTACTGAGTTACCTGTTTCCTTTTTGGGGGTTATGCACTTGAGAAGCTGCATACCTATTGAATTAGGATCGAATCAGATCACAGCCTACCACTTGTTAGTTATATGTATGCCCTAGAGGCCATTGCTATACATAGGATGTATATTGTAGTGGATGCTGGGACATATATAGGGAGGACTTTCTTGCTCGACATGATAGTTTGCTATCTGGTTACTCTTTACCTTAACGTGTATACTGATTGTCTCTCTGTTACATGTTGGTAAAGCCCTTAGGATGTGTACTTGACTACCTGGACTATGATGCGGATCATACCAGTGGGGACATAGTAGTCTATAAGTACATCCTTCAAAGTCCCTAGTCGTGGGTGTATCGAGATGGGGCATCTATATACCAATGTAGACTAGCGTATACCTTCTCGACCCATACAGATGGGCGATGGATGATCCCATATCCATTGGTGTTTGATATCAGAGATGATATACGGGTGCTCAGTAAAGACTGGGTACACTGGACGGACTCGCCGAGAACTCCCAGATGGTATTATACCTTACGTCAGATGGCAGTTCTCTGGTGACACTGGTACAGAGTAGTCTGTTGACCCGAGATCGTCATAGAGTCTTGTGTGGTTCCCACTGTGCTTTGATTTCCACCTTACCACGTCCAAGAGGGCGTGCAAAACGGTGGGTTTTGGGTACAGTCCTGAGTCACATGGAGGCAATGAGCGATAGGAGGGGATTCGTCTCTCCCGGTATAGGGAGTTTATGTTGCGCTGTGTTCGATTGGCTATAACCGGAAATCCCTGGCCAGGGTTGCTGAGATTTACTGGTAAGTGTTACCAGTAGTTTCTCGAATTGTTATAGACCTCATATCGACACGACTTATCGAGCTATTGGGGTCTGACGTTTACCATCCCTAGGCGAGATATGCAACATATCAGACGACGAGACCGGACTGTACGGTAAGTGTTACTGGTTGGATTCACAGGAGTGTGAGCGGGCTTGCTCGTCGATCTTCTGATCGCTCAATACCCGGGTGGCCGTTACGTTTAGCAGACCGCTTGCGGCTTGTGGGTGTTTGATATGATCATCACCTGCTGCCGGTGTATTGACGAGTTTTTAGAGTCCTACACAGAGGTTTCCTGGCTCAAGCGAAACGAAATAGGAGCGCATATGAGATATGTGCGGGACCGAGAATAATGCGTGTATGTGATACCGTATTCTATTCTCGCGATGAATGTATCGATTGGTTGTATGCGATATAACCTAGTTATCGAATCGAGGATTGATTCGATAAATCGATACATTGGATATTAGTCGGTCATATGCGATATGACCGGATCATTGAATCAAGTGTTGATTTAATGATTTAATGCATAATTATATATTTGATATGTTACTTTGCATTAACTAGTATTGGTTCACTTTAAAAGGATTTTCTCACTTGATGTGCACATTGTATATGTGATATATTTTTGTGCACTTGATTGTATCATGTTTGATGATACATGAATGCTAGGGTTTGTGTAAAGAATTAAACCTTGGTTAAGTAAATGGTTAGGGTTTTTATTTATTTATTCATTCATTTATCTTTTTAATTTGGATTAAAAAGAAATGGGAAAAGAAAACATAATGGTTGCTTTCTTACTTGAAGCATCTTGAAGCTTCATGCATCTTTGACCAAAGCAACCATTCTTGTCTTCTTCTCCTAACCGTAACCATTCCACCTAACCTTAGTTAATTCTCTACATCTAACCATGGTTGTAGTTATGATAAGGATAATCTATTTTCTATTTTCACATATGATTATTCTTATGATAATGATCTTCTTCTTCTTCTTCAAGAAGAAAACCTTGCTTCCATCAATGGTGATTTGATGAAAAGAGTGAGAAATCCAATTCTAAAGTGAACCCATCTTCTATTTCTTCATCCTCTAACTTTTGCCAAGTAGTATATGGTGTTTTCTTCACAAGTTTCATGACTTGGTGAAGTGGGAGCTTGATCTAGTGTTGCCTCGACGTAGATCATCTTCGGCATCGAAGCCGGCGACCAAGCCCGTCCATATCTCCGATGAAGCCGACGCTAGAGCCCGGGATTCGATTTGGACAGCAAGGAGACTTCATCATGGAGCTATGGAGGTGGAGGACCGGATCTACAAAGGTTGTATTTCCGTTCACTTAGTTAAGTTGTTAACTAACTGCATGTTTCGCCTATAAATCTAGTTAACGATCCGTATTAGGGTTTGTAGGCACTTGTAAAATTTGAAATTGGCATGGTTGATACCTTGTGAGACCTCATTAGTGTGCCTAGAAACCCTACAGTGGTATCAGGGCCTAGCTAGAGCCTTAGGCGATGCGTAGACGGAGTTTGAAGTCCGATCGAACCGAAACCCTAACTCTAAAATGCTCTCTGGAAATTTTCTGAAAATTTGGTTTTTTGTGAATTAAAAATTGCTAAAAAATTCAGCAGGGTCTTATTTGAATTACTGTGAAATTCGAGGGGCTAATTCATCTAAAGCGCGGCGGAACCGCGATACAAGCATGCCTTGTGCGGCGGTTCCGCGGCCATTTTGTCACATTAATTTATTAATTTTGCACAGTAATTCATGTTTTCAGGTGCTGAGTTTTCTGGGAATTTTTAATTTGAACTCAAGAGTTGAGTTTTCTGGGGTGTTTTGGAGCTTAGAAGATTCGATCGGATTATCAGAATTTGTCTATGTGGCTTTCCGGATATTTTAGAATATGTTAAAAAGTTCGACCGGATATAAATACCCACCTTTTCCCCTGTCGGGAAATTTACATGTGTTAGATCTTTCCGTAGTTTAACGACGTTCTAAGTAGTGCAAGTAACGCGATGGTCACTCTAGAAGACAACAAACCTTAACTCGATTATGTGACCGTCTTGAACTGCCCTTTGAACCTTAGGGTTTGGGGCAGTACGGCGTGCCACATGTGAGGCGTTGGCTTGACCCTTCTACGGCTGGACCGTTGGTACTGAGGCATGAACTGGATGTTTTTAAACTTATTTCATGTGTTGAGCTGTATCGGGAAAACTTGGGTGTTCGATTGTTCGATCGAAAAGTTTAACATTTTCTATTTATCCGGAATGTGATACAATAATTGGAATTCACAAGTAGTTATGAGATAACTGAATGAATATTATAAACATAGCAGTTTAGTCTCACTTGATCGGTTGCCACGGAATTTTGATGTGATCAAAAGTCCGTCGCAATCACGTAGCGTACGCGGATACTCTCCGGGTAAACTTAATAGACAGCCTCACTCTATAGCCCCGACCAAGTGACTGTAGGAGAACCCCGTCGCCGAAAGCATCCGTTCGGGTGCTCGCGGTAGCGGTGTTCCGCCTTGGTGCACTTCGTCGACGGTATCGGGGGTGCGACCGTCTACTAAAGTTTGCGACGAGCATTCGATCAAAATGTCGGGAATCTTGTTGAATTGCCCGACTTGATATTGAAAAGAGTTTTCGATAATGAGACTAAAATGCGGGGTTTATAATTGTTAGGCATGCGATGTCTGAGGAATTCATTTGATTAGGCATGCGATGTCTAAAGAGATTGCGGATTCCAACTGTTATAGTTTTACACTTTCTTTTTTGTGACCGTAAGTGTAATATGTGATATCGCCAGTTTCGTTGCTATATGTCAACGACAATTGGGATGCACATATTTACTTACGTGGATGACATGTGATGTTATGTGTTGCTGGATATGTTATATTGGATCGTCGTGTTTGAATAGCCGGGGTTTTTTTTATGTGAGATGAGTGTTTTTCATTTTCATTCATGTAAAAACTTGTATGTAATATTCTTTTATTGGGGCACTTCCAGGTTGCGGAAGATGTCACCTTTTGTATATTATTTACTTTTCCGCACTAGGATAGACCCAAGGAGGAGGGCATAAGTAACCGGGTTCTGGAGTCCAGTAGGAGACCAACTCGAGGAGTCGAGTCCGGGTCTCCTAACTCCAGAATTGGTAGGGCTGCTTGCCGCTCTCGTAGGGGTCTAAGGGTGTGGGTTTGGCTATTCATCGCGACCGTAGAATCCGTGTTTTATACTGGCTCGTATTGAAAACACGGACGTCCTAGTATATCCAATGTTTCATATGTTTCTTCTGTTGCGATATCTGTGATGTGGTCATGTGATATGTTCTGTGAAAGATACTGTATATAGTATATATGATATATTATATAGACGTTACTTATGTTTTACACCCGCGCTAGCCCTGCCCCGCTCTGCCGTTAGTTACCTAACCTAACGGTGCACGAGGGGACATCGAGGCGAATACGGATGGCATAAGTGTACGTCGTATTTATCTGTGATGTTTAGGTACTTAAATGATGGGACTTCATTAATGAGATTAATGAAATAAAAGAAACCTAAAGATGTTGTAGAATCGAATTTCAAAATAAAACAGGTAGCTACAGTTCTTGCTTTGCACAGAGGTATATATGATATATCCTGCACCTTATTCGATAAGGAAAGGACCGAGATCCCTTCACCGGGAGTGACTCCTTTAGCAATAACTGGCAGATGCTACACACTCGGTTTGTCTTTTGATTGCTTTTAATAGTTTCTGCTTTGCACATTGATATATATGATATATCCCGCACCTTATTCGATGAGGAAAGGGCCGACGATCCCTTCACCGGGAGTGACCCCTTTAGCAAAACTAGAAAAGCCTAAAAAACACTCAATTTTAAAATTATTTGATTCTACAACGATATTAAGTTCATTACGCAAAAGGTTTTCTTAAAAACCTGTCGTAGCCCTCCGTCATTTCAGATAAGTAATAGTTAGTATTCGTGCTGCGTTTGTTGACTCAGTCAAGGCGTAGTGTGCGGTAGCTGATTAGTGCTTATCTGCAAAACATATGATGCGATTGGATTAGGGTAGTCGTGCGGCCTTGTTGACTCAGTCAAGGGTCGTGCGGGTGGGTTTAATTCAATCGAGAAATGACGGGTTGAACTTTACTTGCGGTCTATGGTATGTTGACTCAGTCAAGGTCATAGATCGCTTGGGGCAAAATATTATCGGGAATTTCAAGTGTTGAAATTTGCAATGAGATTACATACCTTCTATGAGATAGTTGGATCCCGATACCCGCTGCGAGTAACAGTTACTCCTGGGAGAGTTTTACACATTACAATTAGCCGATCAAGTAGGTGTCTAGAAAGGTGTTAACGAGGTTACGCCTCTGGGAAAACGAGGTTTACATTAATTAGGTTCGTGCGAAAGCACGGGGGACCTCCCTCAAAGTACCGACACTGGCCTGACTGAAAGATTGGCGAACTTGTAGTGTGTAATTAATCCTGGCTAGTCTTTCCTTTTAGGGTTTGAAGGAAGATTTGATAAAAACAGTGGGAGCCATCCTGATTAGATAAAATAATAACCAATCTATTCTTGCAAGAGCGCACGCTGAGTGTTTTCTTCTCTCTCTCTCTCCAGGTAGCGACCATATCACGCCTTTGTTTCCCCAATCAGAGCAAGGCTCCGTTTGAATTTCAAAAATTCAAAATTTTGAAGCAACGCTTCGGTTTCCGTGCGCTGCGCGCAACGCGCCACGTGTCAGAAGTTGACTCGGCAGCGCAACGCCCAAGGCAGTGCGTCCAATCAGAGCAAGGCTCTTTAAAAAGTAAAAGCAACGCTCAGTTGCACAAGCGCTGCGCTGCATGACACGTGTCTGCGCAGTTGCGCAAACACAACCGCGCAAGCGCACCGCTGCGCGACACGTGTCTGCGCAGTTGCGCAAACGCTGTTGCGCAAGTGCACCATAGCGCGCCACGTGTCTGCGCAGTTGTGCAAACACAACTGCGCAAGCGCACCGCTGCGCGACACGTGTCTGCTCAGTTGCGCAAGCGCACCACAGCGCGACACGTGTCTGCACAGTTGCGCAAGCGCTGTTGCCCAAGCGCTTCACTGCGCGACACGTGTCACTCACTAGGAGAGTTGCGCAAAACAGAATAAATCTTGTTAAAACAAGAAGATTTTCTTGTATAAGGCAGGAGCCTCTGGATCAAAGATCCAACGGTGGGGAAAATTCCCCAAATCACTCAGGAAAAGATTTATTGAACAAATTTAACTAATTCTTGAGCACTATAAAAAGGACCCCAAACCTCATTTCAAGAGGATCATCTGGTTTTAAAAAAAGAAGAAGAAAGAACTCTTGAGAACTCCTTGAGAATACAAAAAAGAAGGTAAAAACCTTTGAGATAAGAGAAAATTCTTTTAAAGAATAGATCATTGATCTAGAAAACAAGATCAGTGATCTTCAATAAATAAATAAAAATGATAAAAATAGTGCCTTGCACTTGCTATGAACCTCTGGTTCTCTGAAACAGAAAGAAAGAAAAGATTTCTTTCTTTTCTTTGATCTAAATTTAGATCAAGAAATTAAAAAGTGCTCTGCACTTCTTTTCCTGAATCTAAAAGATTCTTGGTGCTTTGCACAAATGCAATGCATTATTTGAAGGGCTAGGCCCAAATCAAAAAGACCTAGCAGGTCAAAATAAATTGCAAAGCAATAAAAGGGCTGGGCCCAAATAAAATTGATGCTCTGCATCCTTTCTGGGCAAAGCCCAAATAAAAGTAAAAGAAATGCAAAAGCAATGGACTTAGCCCAATCGTGGCCATAAGTCCTTAAATTAAATTGACTGAGCAAAATGGCTCTCCTAAATCAATCTACATCTGGTTCGAGGGTACATCTCCGAACTCCTTTGACATCCATCGTTGTAATTCCTCAACGACGTCAAAGAGGTGACAGGTCCCAACGACCACACTCCCATATGGACTGCGGGGTCCTTAAACTCGTGGACCGAGACGTCCTTAAACTAATATCGGACCGAAACGTCCTTAAACTAACATCGGACCGAGACGTCCTTAAACTAACATCGGACCGAGACGTCCTTAAACTAACATCGGACCGAGATGTCCCTAAACTAATATCGGACCGAGACGTCCCTAAACTAACATTGGACCGAGACGTCCTTAAACTAATATCGGACCGAGACGTCCTTAAACTAATGTCGGACCGAGACGTCCCTAAACTAATATCGGACCACCATGTCCCTAAACTGGAATATGGACCACTACGTCCCTAAACTGGCTATGGACCACCACGTCCCTAAACTGGAAAATGGATCACTATGTCCCTAAACTGGAATAATAGAGCCTCCGAACGCTCTTTTGCCGGATCTAAACGGTCCCGTTTAAGTTGATCTTAGCCCCAAACACGGCTAACGTATCCTTAAACATTCACATGGATTATAAAACTCCCAATCAACTCTGGTTCGAGGGTACATCTCCGATCTCCTCTGATACATGTCGTTGTAATCCTTCAACGACGTCAGAGAGGTGACGAGTCCCGATGGCCATACATTAAATTAATCACTACGTTAAGTTGATCTTAGTCTCAAACAGGACTAACGTATCCTTAACGAACGTTTAAGTTGATTCTAGCCGCAACGCGACTAACGTATCCTTAAACTGAAAACACTAAACCCAAATCTAAGCAAATACGGATTTGGACTAATCCACGTCCTACGGGCGACGGCATTACTCAGTCTCCGTATACAATCCACGGGCAACCACAAACAAAACAAACACACATGACACGAAGTGAAATTCTGGAGAAGGAGAAAGTGGTTACCGCGATGCGGTAGCGTAATTAACTGTAGGGGCTTGCGCCTGCAGGGAAGAGCGTCCCCACAATCAAAAACCCTTACCCTGAGGGGGAATCTGACGAAGTCTGCTACATCGGCCGCATCCGTCTAAACCTCCGATACACGGTGCCATAAATCAACTTGGCATCTTCGGAGAGATAGACGGATAAAACCAAATAGCGTCTGCCCCGAATCTCAGGCACAGACGGCCTAACGTCTCGGCCGCCTTTCGGAGGGGAACAGATTCTGGTACGCCCGGTGGGACCTCTTCCTCTTTCCACTCCACACTTCGTGTGTCGTCTTCGCGAACCAATCGCGGTTTGTTAAATGGTTGTCTTCGGATTTCAAGTTACTAAGATTTGGTCTTTTACCTGGCGCAGAATTCAAGATTCAATGGCCTCTAACTGCACCAACTGCTCGAAATGCCATTGCAACAGACGCTCCACTTCACCAGGAAGTGTGACGTATGGGCCCCAAGCGGCTTCTTTCCATACTCTGCCGGTAGACCAAGTGACCCAAGCCACCACCGGTTTGTTCTTCGGAACTATGATCACACCTGCAAGCTTTTCTGCACCAATACTTGCACCGGAAGCGGGCAAAAAGTCGGTCTTCAACCGGCTCACTGTTTCGACAGACCCTGTCAACGGGTCGCCCGTCACTAAACCGACAGCCTCCGTTTTCAGCAGGCTAGGTCAGAACCATGAAGTGGCCACCCCAAAGAGGGCAACGGTCGCTGCTCTGGAAGTCATTAAAGCGGCTTCTCCCATCAGAGAGTCGGTCTTCACAAGATTGACGGTTCCCACTCCTCCCCCAACTGGTCAAAAGGCATCAGTCTTCGATAGGCTGACATCGGTAGTTACCCAACGCTCAAACAGGGGGCAACAAGAAACCATCTCGATTTCCGAGCCAATCCCAACGGCTCGTCGTGCGCGACGTCGCCATTGGCGACGAGTGAGGAAAGCAGGGGGCAGTTCCCCCTTAGGGCTGACTCCACCTGCTCCGATGGTGGAGGTCAATGCTGCTGTTCCAACCGGGAACAGCTTTGAATTACTGAGGAAGGTAAGAAAGAACTCTCCAATAGCTACATTGAAAAGATCTCCGCCTATGGAGAAAGCTCCGGAGGCAAAGCAAGAACAGCCCCCTCAACGGCTGTCGTCAAAAAGTTATAAAGTCTGGCGGAAGATTCAAGACTCCGTGATTGATCCAGACCACTTGCGTCACCAGAAAATGGCAAAGGTGGAAAATAACAAAAAGCGCCCCATTAAACAGCAGGGGGCAACAGTTGCTAAGATGCCCACTCCAACGGCTCCTTTAACCTCGATGGCCCACAAAAGAAGGAGGCCAGAGAAAGCTCCCGCGTCAGCGGCAAAGTTTAAAAGCAGTGAACCTAAACGCCCCAAGTCAGGGGGAATAATTGTTCATACGGTTTATATGGCTTCTGGAAAGGAAGAAAATCGTACTTCCACGGGTCATCGACCGCTTACCCGATCAGTGACCAAGGCTCAGGAGCAGCAGCAAAAGCTCCATGAGATGATGACCGCAATGGCTGCACTCACTGGGCCAAAAGAGAACCCTGAGACGTTCTTAGATGAGCGCCAGGAGGAAGAGACCGACGCCGAGTTCCTTCGCCGAGTACTGGAAAAGAGGGACAGAGAGGCTACTGAACAAGCGGCCAACATACAGCGGATGGGCCTCCTTTTCCAGGACATGGTAGGGATGATGATACAACAAGATCCTCCCGCTGAAGAACCTCTGACCGTCCTTGGAGATGATAAGGGAGATACATTAAATCCGCAGCCCGCTCTATTAACAGCTAAAGAGGATACAATCTCTAAGACTGATCTGGACGAATACATAGCCCAGCAAATAAAGGTTCATCACGCGGCCGAAGTAGCCGGCCACGTCGTAAAAACGGGGTGGCCATACCCAGGTTGGTATGATCAAATTAAGTACCCAACAGGCTATACAATCCCTAAATTCCATGTTTACAAGGGGACGGACAATCCTCATCAACATGTCGCCCAGTTCAGAGCGCTCTGTGGCAACACCGGCGGCGACGACAAGTTGTTGCTCCGCCAGTTTGTTGGAAGCTTATCAGATACGGCGTTCGAATGGTATTCTGAGCTCCCCAATGACTCTATTAAAACCTTTGCGGAGATGGAGCTGCTCTTCACCCAACGTTTTGCAAGTGCCAGTGAGCGTACCCCGATGACGACACTGATTAATGCCAGGGTAAAACCCGGCGAGACATGGGTTCAGTACGCTATACGGTGGCGTAATCTATGGTCGAAATGCGAACAGCGCATAGAAGAAGCCCCAGCGGTGGGAATGTTTGTTGGAACCCTTGATCCACAGGCAACCATCTCGCAGTTCATGATGTTCTTCAAGCCGACTACCTTCAAGGCTTTGATCGACAAACTAGCGCAGATGGACCAGATGGGCCATAAACCTCCTCTTCCAAGGCCGGACTCCCGAAATGACAAAGGGAAGGGAAAAGCGATCGTTGTCGCTAATGCCCAACAACAACCGAGCGACTCGAAGCCGGTTGCTCGTCTAAACAATACACGCCCATACGTACCCCTTGAGGACAGGATGGGACGTCCTTACTCCTTCCCCCGCGATAAAACGAGGAGGCTATTCGAGCTGGCGTTGCGCAACAGACTCATAAATCTGCCAGATCCAAAACATCCGTTGCAACCGAACGACGTCAACGAACCCAATTACTGCCCTTACCATCGAGTACTAGGCCATCCCATCGAGGATTGCTACATTTTCAAAAATTGGCTTGAGAACTAGTACCGCCAGGGTAAATTTGCGTTATCTGACAAATGGAAGGTGAATCCCCCGCAGCCCCACACCTCTAAGGGGACGAATAAGCCGGGGGCAACATGCTCCGTCATTGAGGAAGCTCCTTGGGAGGTTGTATTATCAGCCAAGACAAAGAGGATGCTAAACGATCTTCAGACCTGTCCAGCGGTCAAGTGGAAGAACCCCTTGGAACCGCAGGTTATTGAGGGGATGTTGAAGCCACGTCCGACTCCGAAGACCGATGGTGGTAGTTCAAGCGTTCATAGCCAGCCGTCAAAATCTTCAAAAAAGAAGAAGAAGAAATCTAAGAAGCCCGTGAAGCCTGGCGACAAGCGCACGGACTTACAAAAGCAAATCGACGCGCTGGATGAATATAACCAAAAGGCGCGGACTCCCATTACGCTCCAAGATTTCCTTGATCACGTCTTTCAAAAAGAAGATGAGGGAGAAAGTTCATCGGATGAATCCGAGGAATATGTGGCGAGCTGTCATATGATCTCCCATTCGGTCATGAACGATGAAGAGACTTCTGGCACTGAAACGCTGGGGGCAAATGCCGAATCAAGAGCTCCAGGGTTATCAGTTGAAATGATTGGCGCGTTTCTTAATGAAGCTCGATTGAAAAGTAAAGCTGATCGAGAACGCGAGACGGCTATATTCGAAAGGGCCAAGCACCAGCGACTTAAGGAAAGAGTTGAGATGATCCCGCTGGTGCAAAACGCCTCCACTATCGACAAAAGCCAATTCAAGATAAAGAAGAGGTTTGCTAAGGCCATATCAATGGGCATGAAGTTACCATCCTCTGAAGGAAAAATTACTGGTGTGGTAGAAATGCACCCCTCTTATTGCTTATATCATCAGAAGTCTCGCATCCCACCCAAGATTCCAAAGCTTTCACTGGATGGTGGCAAGGATACGTCGCTAATCGACAACGCTTTAAATGGGAAAAACGTAAAATTCACCGGGAGCAAAGAAATACGACCGAAGAACTTGAAAGAACTGCCGACAATTGTCACATGGTTAACACTGCCGGGTCACAAGTGCCTACATTTGGGAGCGACTCTGATGAAGAGCTAGAACTTGGCCCCCTCTTCAAAGAATCCACTTCGGGAAAAGAGGCGAGGGATTCTTTAATTAAGGCCCTACAAGAGCCGGACCAGTTCCAAGCCTTCCTAGCTGAAGAAAAGATGAAGGACGAATTAGAAGAAGTGCACACAGCCGACGTTGCTTTTGGTGACGAAGACCTTCTCCTCGGGACGTGTGAACACAATCGTCCCCTTTATGTCTCAGGGTGCTGCCATGACATAAAAATAGGTAAAATCTTGGTCGATAACGGATCGTCTGTTAATTTACTCAATGTGCGAGTGTTAAAGGAGATTTGCATGAGTGTCCAACACCTCGCCCAAGACAAAATCACCATCTCCGGATTCGACTCCCAATCATCAAAAACTCTTGGATCTGTGATATTGACGCTACGCTTCGGGTTGCTCGTCACAGACATCAAATTCCATGTTATAGACGCCAAGACGTGCTACAATGCTCTGCTCGGCCGACCATGGCTACACGAGTACAATATCATCCCTTCTACACAGCATCAGTGCATGAAGTATTCTAGGGATGGCCTTGAGTACACTGTGGCGGGAGAGTTGAATCCGTTTTCCGTGAATGAAGTTCGCAAGTACGAAGATGCCAAATACTTCTTACCGAGTTTCGAAGACACGGAGAGGTGTCACAAGCCGGAGAACAAAACTAACGCAACCATCCCTGTCTTCGGCAGTGATACCGAGGAAGAAGAGGATATAATTTATTCGGGTCCGCCCCAATCCACCAGGCCAGGACCATCCGTTCCTTCATTGATCTTCGGCAGTGATTCAGAGGATGAAGTTCATGCTGTATTCCCTGCTCGGCCTTCAATACGGGTTTCCGCTGATGAAGAGCAAAGTCTGCAGATAACCATGGTGCCGCTTGAACATTACAAAGAACTGGATGCACTCGACACCAACAGCATAGAAGAATTGCAGACATTCTATATCCCTCCCGGACGAAAAGGCGAGAAGGCAATCTTATTCTACCGTTCTGAAGAAAACAAGGTGGAAAAAGAAATTTGGCATGGCGCGGATCCCACGCTCGACAGGTTTCAGCCTATCCGTCTTCCCAGATATTATACCGAAGGTTTGAAGAAACTGCTGAAACGCCAGGGGATATCCTTCACACAGACCGTTAGAAAGGCCAAATTCTATGACAAGGTTTGGAACGTTCCCGGGACTCAATGCAAATTGCCTAACGGGAGAATAGAAACAAAAGGTCTTGGGTACATCCGGTCAAAGAAACGAGAGCTCGTGAACAGCTGTTATGTCATGTATGACTTCGATGAAGAGGCGGACGCTCAATGGGAGGATGCTAATCCTAAGCCAGTAAAAGTTCCTGATGAAAAATTGCCCGGTCCATCATTTGAAGAACAAATGGACAGGCTTATAAGGGAAGCTGGTCAAAAAGTCCGAGATGACCACAACCGCGAGACAGCCATCTATGAGAAAGCCAAGACGCAACGCCTTCTCCAACAAGCCGTGAAGGATGAAAATGCCGCTCCTTGTCAACCTGCTACAAAAAAGGTTCGACGCGAAAGCAAAAACAAGTCAAAAGGCAAGAAAGGCGCTCAACAACCACAAAGCAGAGCTAAGAAACCACGCATCCGAGAGTCGAGCGTTATTGACCTAGCCCTCATGAAGAAAATGGGTCGAGCATACTCATTTCCTCGGAAGAAAACAAGGAAAATACTTGATCTTGCTCTAAAACATCAAATGCTTACACTGCCAGAGTCTAAACATCCTGAGCAAGCAGGCGAAGTCTCCAACCCAAATTATTGCTCTTACCATCGAGTAGTAGGGCATCCGCTTGAAGATTGCTTCACCTTTAAGAATTGGGTTGAGGACCAATATCAGCTTGGCAAATTCGCGTTGTCTGACAACTGGAGGGTAGCGCCGCCGCAAAAGCACGAACCCGAAAACACCAGGATAGAACCAACTCCGCATTGGGATTGGCAGAAAATTCGCACCTGCCACGTGATAACAATATTAAAAGAAGAGTCCGAGGACATGAACAACCTTCCTTGGTGCTTTGAAAACAGCAGCGATGAGGTAATCTTAGAACTTCCCCCGGCTCCAAAAGAACTGGAGGATGGAATACATACTACTGCGGATAACCTCAAGAAAATCGAGTTGGGGACGGTAAATGATCCGCGACCGACATTCGTCAGCGAGCTGCTGTCTGAAGAAAGGGTGGCTGCGTTAAAGGACGTCCTTGTGCAGCATAAAGATTGCTTCGCATGGAATTGTTCCGAGATGCCAGGACTAGATCCAAAAGTCGCTGTACATAGACTAGCGATATCCCCAAACGTCAAACCAGTCAAACAGGCGCTGAGAAGAATGCGACTCGAGCTTGAGATGAGCATAAATACCGAAGTCAAAAAGTTAATTGACTCTGGCTTCATCCAGGAAGTTCAGTACCCTGAATGGATCGCCAACATCGTCCCAGTGATGAAGAAAAATGGGACAGTGCGCATATGCGTAGACTTCCGGGATCTTAATAAAGCTTGCCCGAAGGATGATTTCCCAGTGCCAGTCACTGAATTGATGATAGACAATACATCCACTCATGAAGTTTTCTCCTTCATGGACGGCTCATCGGGGTATAACCAGATAAAAATGCATCCAGAAGACCAGAAGCACACAGCCTTCAGGACTCCTCTTGGTATATTTTGTTATAAAGTAATGCCCTTCGGTTTGAAGAACGCCGGTGCTACTTATCAGAGGGCCGGACAAAGATCTTCGATGACCTTATACACGAAATCGTCGAATGTTATATCGACGATCTTGTGGTTAAAAGCAAGTCATACGAAGAGCATCTCGAGCATTTGAAGACCGTATTTCAACGCTTTCGGCGATACAATTTGAAGATGAATCCTTTAAAATGTGCATTCGGGGTTTCCTCGGGCAAATTCCTAGGGTTTATCGTTCGACACCGAGGCATTGAAATAGATCCGTCTAAGATTAAAGCGATCATGGAAATGCCTCCGCCAAGGACTCTTAAACAGTTGCGATCTCTCCAAGGGAAGCTCGCATACATACGGCGATTTATAGCTAATCTTTCAGGAAAGTGCCGTCCTTACAGTCACCTGATGAAGAAGGGAACCCCATTCGTTTGGGATCACAAATGCCAAGGCGCATTGGATGAGATCAAGCAGTATCTGCAAAACCCTCCGGTGTTGGCTGCTCTAGTTAAGGGAAAGCCTCTCATTCTTTACACGACCGCCCTTGAAGGTTCTTTAGGCGCATTATGGGCACAAGAGAATGACCAGGGGAAAGAAAGAGCACTCTACTACTTAAGTCGGGTTCTGCTGGGGGCAGAAAGCAATTACTCCCCCATTGAAAAACACCGCCTGGCGTTGATCTTCGCAATAACAAAGCTTAGACATTACGCATTAGCGCATGAAGTCCATCTCATTTCAAAGGTGGACCCTCTCAAATATTTAATGTCAAAGGCCATCTTGACGGGACGACTCGCTAAATGGGCTCTGCTCTTAATGGAGTTCTCGATAACATATCGACCCCTCAAGGCAGTGAAGGGTCAGGCCATAGCCGACTTCCTAGCTGAGCACCCGATACCTGCCGATTCTCCTCTGAATTGCGATTTGCCAGACAAACATGCGTTTGACGCAATCGACGGTGGTGATACCCGTTGGGAGCTTTATTTCGATGGGGCGTCTTCCATGAAAAAGCACAAACAAAATACGTCAATGATCAAATCGGGAGTAGGCCTTATTTTCGTAACCCCACAAGGAGGAATAATGCGCTTCGCCTTCTCCTTGACAGAGCCGAGAACGAATAATGAAGCTGAATACGAAGCTTTGATAGCAGGCTTGGAGATTGCCATTGACATGGGAATTGAAAACCTCCTCATATATGGGGACTCCCAGCTAGTCGTCAGTCAAGTGAACGACGATTACCAAACATGCAAACCGGAATTGATAAAATACGGTGAAAAGGTGCAACAACTGCTAACCCAAATTCCCTCCTATACTTTGGAAAGCATACCGCGCGCGGAAAACAGCAAAGCGGACGCACTGGCCAAACTTGCTAAAGAATTGGCTGACGAGAACCTCGATGACGTTAGAATCGTGATACAAAGCCGTCGAGTGCTCGCCCCGGCAGAAATACCTCCAGAATCATATAAAGAAAAAGGAGCGACTGAGCAGACGACCCTACAAATAAAAGACCATGAGAAGACTGAAGACTGGAGAGAAGTCTTCATAGATTACTTCAAGTTCCACCGAATGCCTGAAGAAGCGTCCATAAGACATCAGCTCGTGAAACGAGCTCTGTCTTTCGCCTTCGTCAACGATACTCTATACAAGAGGTCATTCGATTCTCTGTGGCTGAGATGCCTAGGACCTGACGAAGCGAGAAGGGTCGTCCAAGAAGTTCACGACAGACTCTGCGGTTCCCACCAAGCAGGCCCTAAGATGAAGTTGAAGATAAAACGGATGGGCTACTACTGGCCCACGATGATGCAGGATTGCTTGGAATACGCGAAGCAATGTCACTCATGCCAAATTCATGGGGACTTCATCCATCAGCATCCCAATCCACTGCATCCAACAGTGGCTAGTTGGCCATTCGAAATGTGGGGAACTGACATAGTCGGCCCCATCGAACCAGCATCGTCCAAGGGACATCGTTTCATCTTGGCGACGACTGATTACTTCTCCAAATGGGCAGAAGCGGTACCGTTGAAGGAAGTGAAGACGGAGAACATCCTCCATTTCTTCAAAACTCATGTCATATACCGGTTTGGAACCCCGAGAAGGATCATCTCTGATAATGGGCCAGCCCACCGAAGTCATAAAATTAGCCTACCGAAGTCATAAAATTAGCCGCTTCGCACAACAGCATAATATAGACTGGAGATATTCCTCAGTTTATAATCCGCGAGCTAACGGTCTAGATGAGGCCTTCAACAAGACCTTGACGAAGATCATGAAGAAAACAGTGTCACGAAATAAGAGAGATTGGCATGAAAGATTGCAAGAGGCTCTTTGGGCGTATCGAACTACATTTAAAACGGCCACAAACACGACGCCGTACGCGTTGGTATTTGGGACGGAAGCAGTACTCCCTCTCGAGATAGAATTACCCTCTCTACGAGTGACAGTCCACTACGAGCTGACAGACGAAGAAAATGCTCACCTTCGGTTTGAAGAGCTTGACGCCCTTGATGAAATCCGGCTTCTAGCACAACAAAATCTGGAAGCTTATAAAGCAAAGATGACGTGCTCATACGAAAGATTGACCCGACCAAGGACATTCCGTCAAGGCGAACTCGTGCTAGTGGTCAAAAGGCCTATGATCCCCAATCGCGCCAAGCGGGGAAAATTTGAGCCTAATTATGAAGGCCCGTACATCATAGATAAAGTTTACCAAGGTGGGGCCTATCTACTCATGGACATGCACGGTGAAAAGCCTTTCAGGCCAATAAACGGTCGCTTCCTAAAGAAATACCATGCTTAACGAATCACAGCCTTGGTCAAGGGTAGATGACAACGACTATGTCCACTCGCTATCTTCCTAAGCTCGAATTTTATAAGCAGTGGCTGGCCTCCTCCGTGATGGACCGAAATGTCCTTAAACTAATAGCAGACCGAAACGTCTTTAAACTAATACCGCAGCATCCTTAGGCTGACGAGATATAAAAAAAACATATAAAAATAAAATAAAATAAACGGTATGTCCATAAGCAAAAAGGGCACGGATGAAAACCCGAAAGGGCTCCGTGAGTAAAAACAACAGGGCTGCCGGCGAGTGTTCGTGAAAACCCGAAAGGGCGCGACCTCGTAAAAAAAAAAGAGAAAAAGAAAATAAGAAGAAAAAAAAACGGTATGTCCATAAGCAAAATGGGCACGGATGAAAACCCGAAAGGGCTCCGTGAGTAAAGACAGCAGGACTACCGGCGAATGTTTGTGAAAACCCGAAAGGGCGCAACTTCGTTAAAGAACCCTTATAGAGTCCTCTCGACCTTGTAAGGAGAAACCACCTGCGTGAGATCCTTACGACTCACAAAGGAGAAACACACTTAGGGATCCCCACGATTCCTAAGGAGAAAATACACTTGCGAGATCCTCACGACTCGTAAGGAGAACTCTCTTATGAGACCCTCACGGCTCATAGGATTTGAAAGTCTTAAGTTACAGAGACCTAAACCTGTGCTTAAGCAAACCCCCACAAACTCCCAATATTGCCCTACAAGTGGCTCAGTATTGACCCTTGTATACAATCCACGGGCGCGAATAAACATTTCCCTAACTAAGTCCCATCTGAAACTAGGGATATGTTTGCATGGTACACAACCCTTGTAAATCCTCTCGACTTACAAGGAGAAATCCCTCCTGTAGGATCCTTACGACTTACAGAGAAACAAACACTTAGGGATCCTCACGACTCCTAAGGAGAAAATACACCTACAAGATCCCCACGACTTGTAGGGATAAATACCTTCACGAGACCCTTACGGCTCATGAAGTCAAAAGCCTTAGCTGTAACACTTTAGAATGTGTTTAGAGGCTAATTATATGTTAATAAATGATTTTTTTCTTTATAAAACGTTTACCAAATTAGTTTCCAAATATTTTGTCAAGAATTATAAATATTTTTTTTAGAATTTTCCTAGACTTGCACACACTTGTGCATGTAAACTAGGGTTAAACCATGTTTAACAACCATGGTAGATTAACCCTTTCTTATTAAGTTAAATTGATTTTATTTAAGGGTATTTTTTTTTAAATGGAAAATGAATTATTGCTTTGGGTTTGACTTGGTGAGAGAGAGAGAGAGGTGCATGATGGGCATCATGGCATGAGCCCATGCTTGCATTGAATGGGAGAGAGAGGGTGTTGACCTTGGTTCTCTCATTTCTTGTGTTGTGCTAACTCTTTCTCACTTCTCTCTCTCTCACTCTCATACTCCCTCACACACACACCAGCAGCCATAGCAGCAGCCACAGCAGCAAAAGCTCCAAGTAGCAGCAGCAGCTCCAGCAGCAGCTCCAGCAGCAGCTCCAAACAGCAGCAGCGCGGCACAGCAGCAGCAGCGCGGCACAGCAGCAGAACAGCAGCAACAGCAGCGCGACACAGCAGCAGCACGGCACAGCAGCGCGGCACAGCAGCAACAGCAGCGCGACACAGCAGCAGCACAGCAGCAATAGCAGCGCGACACAGCAGCGCGGCACAGCACCAACAGCAGCGCGACACAGCAGCAGCACAGCAGCAATAGCAGCGCGACACAGCAGCGCGGCACAGCAGCAACAGCAGCGCGACACAGCAGCAGCACAGCAGCAATAGCAGCGCGACACAGCAGCGCGGCACAGCAGCAACAGCAGCGCGACACAGCAGCAGCGCGACACAGCAGCGCGGCACAGCAGCAACAGCAGCGCGACACAGCAGCAGCACGGCACAGCAGCGCGGCACAGCAGCAGCAGCGCGACACAGCAGCAGCAGCAACGCGACACACAGCAGCAGCACGACACAGCAGCGCAGCACAGCAGCAGCAGCAGCGCGACACACAGCAGCAGCGCGGCACAGCAGCTCATTCCCTCTACTCCTTCTCCTTCCTCCTGCTCCGTAGGGTCGAGAGTGGGGTATACTTCTTAACCCTACTTGCTAGTTTGCTTAGTTGGTGTGTTATAGCTTCGATTAGTGATTAATTGTGCGTTTTAGTGCTAAATGTGGTGAGTAGTGTGAACTTTGGTTATGTGAGGTTAAAATTGGTTAGACTAAGTTAATTAAGTGTTGTTAAGGCCATGTTAACCTAGCTTAGCCCAATTTCACTAACGTACCACCAGATTTCTGTTTGATGCAAAATTTATTTAATTCTTCTGTATAAAAATCTGGAGCTAAATACCTGTTTCTCGTATTTTAAATCTTCGCGACACACGTGATACGTGTGTGGGTTTAGGGTTTCTGCGTATCACGATGCGTCGGGGTAGCTTCAGGCGCGTAATCACACGTTTTAGCGTATCGCGCACACGCGCGATTGGTTTGCGACACGGGTTTCTAGTGGTACTGTAATGTCGCGTTTCTGTGAAATTGAGCTTATGTGATATATGTTACGTGATTCTAGGTTCGCAGGCCAGTGAGGCGGACGCTGCGAAGAAGGGCAAGCAAGTTGTTGGATACACTTAGCGCGGGGAACGGTGAGTAGATGTAACATCTATGGGGGACTATCGTTGGATGGCGCAAGCCGCCCGATAGTTTTAGTAACTTATAAGATTCTTAGTGATGTTAGTAAATAGGGGTGAAATACGTATATGATTATTTGCTGCATCCATGCATTATATTGACATACCTATGCGAAACCATTTTATAGGACACCTGCACCATTACCAGGTTTTTATATGCAGCACGAGCACTATTCATGCTTACACACACATCCTGGTAATTGCCATGCCACCACACTAGATAACCTTTAAATTTAAACCTTTTACTAATTAATACTTAAACTTGTGCTATTGCCTTTAATTCCTTAAAATGAAACCGTAGGACTGCTATTCATGTGCATGTACTTCATCATATTAATTGTTCATGCCTAATCCATTAATTACACATCGCAACTTGATTATTGACACCATATGCATTCATTACCATTGATATATGCACTTATGAGGACTTCTTGAGATTTTATGATATTTCTGGATTTCGGGGGAAAGCCGCAAAATTTCTAAACTTATTATATTTTTAAAACATGTAAATTGCGGTTTTCTAGTGATGTAAGTGTCGTCCACCATGAGTTTGCTGTGGTTTTTGGAGACCCGTTTCGAGGAGTTGGATGAACCGTTTCGGGTACATGGTGGGCCCGGTAGGGTACCCCGGGGCAAGAAGCTCGTGGTGCTGACGATGAGCCTGGCAGGGGACGGATTACCTACCGGTGACTTCATTGGGCACGGCGGATATCCAGAGGATACCGACCGGGGCCGCGAGGGGATGAGATATTGATATTGAGATGGGTCAGCCGGATGGCTGAGGCCAGAGACACTATGACATGGATTTATGAGATTTGAGACAGCTTTTGGGTGTCGTTGCTGGACACCGATTTTCGTCGATTCATTGACATTATGCTGGCATTCTAAAAGAGTTTCAAAAACAAAAAGAGATAAAATATTTCTTATATATACCTATTGAGACCTCAGATATTCATGTTGCATACATATTCGTACACTGATGTTGTATACACACCTGCTAGTGCATCCAGTCATACCTGTATTATAGATGCTAGGATGCTTGTGTGCATGTATACGATAGCCTTTGTAGATGTTATTTATTACTCACGAGTTGGCAACTCACCCCCGTTGTGCCACAGTCTTTTGCAGGTCCGCTCCGTCAGTTCAGTAGCGGCGGGCGCACTTGTCTTTTGCCTCTTTTGCCTGAGCTCGAGATTTGCTCATAGGTGGGTTATGTTATTTTTGTACCACCTTGTATATTCTTGTATCTAGTGTACTCCATCTACTGTTCTACCAGATTATTGTATATTGACCTAGAGATGAGACTGTGAGGTTTGTGGATTTTATGCTGTATTTTGGGGTCGAGCTCACTTGAGCCGACATGTTACTTTTTCATGCTTCCTTATGCTTTATATTGCTTGTTGTCATTTACATTGCGTGGGATTTGTGACCGCTGTATGGCGAAGAGCTAGCTCCCGCTTGGGGATGCCCTATTTTGTGGATTCATGTATATATTTTGTTGTACCCATTTTTGGGGGTCAGTATTTACAAAGGAGACTCTGCCGAAATTTTCGGGAAAAATTTGTATTGTTTTAAAAAGTGTTTTACATGACTTATTTGATAACTCGCTTTCAATTGATTGGGTTTACTTCACTCTTTTGCTTCATTGGTTTTGTTTTCTGGGCTTTGGCTTACTTATTTTACGGACGCCTTTAGACGTTTCGTGAACTTAAGTGCCAGTCACGTTCCGTACCCTGCGGGTCGTGACAAAGTTGGTATCAAAGCGATAGGTTTTACCTTTGTGAGTGTAGGATGACCCTTGGTAGATGGAGTAAGTGACTTAAGCAGGGTAACGTAGCGTGCGTATGTCCGCGGCATACTTACGATACGGTACTCCGTCTAAGTGACTTTAGGATACTTGCTTGGAAATTTCCTTCTTCAATTCCGTGTATCCTATGATCCTATTGCACTGTTCTTACTATCCGTTTTCCTGTAACAGCCACTATGCCGCCGAAGGCTACGAGGGCACAGAGGGCTGCCGCCAGAGACGAGATTCGAGCTGGCTCGTCCGAGACTAGGACTGAGCAGGGTGGTATGCCTACGCCGCAGGGACAGACCGATCCACCTTCCCCAGGCCGTATGGATAGGCTCGAGACCGGTATGGAGGAGTTGCGACAGATGATGGGAGGCATGCAGGAGCTACGTCAGATGGTAGGATCCCTAGTTGCAGCCAGTCGTACACCGAGGCCGGATGACGTACCTACTACATCACAGACGACCATGATACCTGCTCCTACTACCACCACCGTGGCCATTCCGGTTTCATTACAGGATTTCATGAGGCTGAGACCTCCAGTATTCACCGGCACCGAGGCAGCGGAGGACCCACAGACGTTCCTTGACAGTTTAGCCAGGATCTGCCGTTCGCTGAGATGTTCGGATGATCGATGGGTAGAGCTTGCCTGTTTCCGGCTAGAGGGTCTCGCGCAGACATGGTGGGAGTCAGTCTTGAGAGGTCGAGCTGCAGATCTACCGCCTATGACTTGGGTCGAGTTTACAGCGGTCTTTCTAGCCCGTTTCCTTCCAGAGAGCGTTCGTGACGCCAGAGCTCGCAGTTTCGAGGCCTTAGTCAAGACACCTGGGATGACGGTGTCTGAGTATGACATCCAGTTTACTCAGTTGTCCCGATATGCTCAGTATTTGGTGGATACCGAGGAGAAGATGGTGAAGAGGTTCGTACAGGGACTTGATGCCCAGCTATATCTTGCCATTGGCGCCCAGCGCTACGACACTTATTCAGCTGCTAGGGATACGGCACTGCGGATGGAGGCACGCATATCACAGACTTCGGCCGTTTCTGGGCCGAAGAGGATGCGCACCGATGTACCGCCTCAGAGGCAGCGCGCCAGATTCTTTCCGAGAGATAGGCCAGGCAGAGGATTTGGACGGGGACAGTTATATGGTTCTTATCCCCAGGGGCAGCAGCCGTCGCCAGGATGTTTTGGGTGCGGGAGTTTGCACCATCTTGTCAGAGACTGCCCGGTGAGACGACAGGGAGCAGCGACAGTTCCGCACGTGACCCTACCACCATCACCACCCCCTCCTCAGAGAGCCCTACTTCCTACCCCAGGCGATGCTCCACGCCAGTTAGGTGCACCGAGAGGCCGTGGACGCGGCGGTCCTGTTCAGAGAGGACGAGGAGGCAGAGGCCGAGGTCGAGGTCAGCCCGCTATCGGTGGAGGACAGGCCCGAGTTTTTGCTTTGACACCGCAGGATGCGCAGGCATCCAATGCCGTCGTGACAGGTACCTTGCCAGTTTGTTCTTTCGACGCACGGGTATTATTCGACCCAGGTTCCACACATTCGTACGTCTCTACACACTTTGCACCGATGTTGGGCCGTGAGTCGTCGTCGTTAGACCAGCCGCTTGTTGTTGTTACTCCGGTAGGCGAGTCATTTGTCGCTCGGTTTGTATTTCGTTTGTGTTCCGTTCGTATCGGGGAGAGGGATTCATCAGTTGATTTGATACTCCTCGATATGTTGGACTTTGATGTGCTTCTGGGCATGGATTGGCTAGCCACTTGTTATGCTTCGGTGGACTGCCGTGAGAAGGCAGTCAGATTTAGCTTTCCGGGAGAGCCAGTCCTTGTTATTCAGGGAGACCGCAGTGTCGCCCTTCCCAGCTTAATTTCGTCTCTTCGCGCTGGTCAGCTCTTGCGGAAGGGATGTCAGGGATTCTTAGCGTTTGTTTGTGATACTCGAGCTACAGAGGTTCCGTTGGACCAGGTCCCGGTAGTTTGTGAGTTCCCTGATGTTTTCCCTGATGAGCTACCTGGGCTACCGCCTGAGCGCGATGTTGAGTTCTGCATTGATTTGATTCCCGGTTCGGGGCCTATTTCTATACCGCCTTATCGGATGGCCCCGGCAGAGCTTCGAGAGCTGAAGGATCAGTTGCAGGATTTGTTGGACAAGGGGCTTATTCGACCGAGTGTTTCTCCGTGGGGTGCTCCGGTCCTGTTTGTCAAGAATAAGGATGGAAGTTTGCGCTTATGTATCGACTACCGCCAGCTGAACAAAGTTACCGTTCGGAACAGATATCCGTTGCCGCGCATTGATGATTTGTTCGACCAGCTTCAGGGTGCGGGGTATTTTTCGAGGATCGACTTGCGATCAGGATACCATCAGCTGCGAGTTCGACAGGAGGATATACCGAGGACAGCTTTCCGCACGCGCTACGGCCACTACGAGTTTTTGGTGATGTCGTTCGGACTCACCAACGCCCCAGCAGCATTCATGGATTTGATGAACCGTACATTCAGGCCGTATCTTGACTTGTTCATCATCGTATTTATCGACGATATCTTGGTGTGCTCCCGGAGCAGAGAGGAGCACGAGCAGCACTTGCGGATTACGTTACAGACTCTGAGGGAGCACCAGCTGTTCGCGAAGTTCTCCAAGTGTGCTTTCTGGCTGGACAGCATCGGATTCTTGGGTCACGTGGTTACGAGAGACGGCATTTGTGTGGACCCGAAGAAGATTGAGGCTGTTCAGCAGTGGCCCCGACCTACATCGGTTACTGAGATCCGTAGTTTTCTAGGCTTGGCGGGCTACTACAGGCGTTTTGTTCAGGACTTCTCCCGTATAGCTGCACCGTTGACCAGTTTGACCCGGAAGGGAGTTCCTTTCGTTTGGACAGAGGAGTGCGAGCGCAGTTTTCAGCAGCTGCGGACATGTTTGACTACGGCGCCGGTATTATCTCTACCTTCGGGATCAGGCGGATTTGTTGTCTACTGTGATGCTTCGCGAGTGGGATTAGGATGCGTTTTGATGCAGCATGGCCGGGTGATCGCTTATGCTTCTCGGCAGTTGAAGAAGCATGAACAGAACTACCCCACTCATGATTTGGAGATGGCTGCAGTAGTCTTTGCACTGAAGATTTGGCGACATTACCTTTACGGCGAGTCATGTCAGATATTCACCGATCACAAGAGCTTAAAGTACATATTTCAGCAGCGAGACCTGAACCTCAGACAGCGTCGTTGGATGGAGTTGGTGAAAGACTACGACTGCGAGATCTTATATCACCCCGGCAAGGCAAATGTGGTGGCAGATGCGTTGAGTAGGAGGCCCGGGGGTAGTCTATCCTTTTTGCGCACAGTGCAGATGCAGTCATCAGCAGATTGGCAGATGTTATGCGACAGCCGAGTTGAGTTCGAGTTCACTCAGACAGGGGGACAGCTCGCGCATGTTCGTGCACGCCCACAGTTGCTTGACCGTATATATGAGGCACAGCGCAGTGACGACCGTTGCTCAGAGATCATGGCACAGATGGGACAGGGCAGATTTTCCGAGTTCGTGGTTGACGATCGGGGGATTTTACGATATGGATCTAGACTGTGCGTACCAGATGCTGATGGATTACGGCGCGACATTCTCGAGGAGGCACACCGATCAGTGTATAGTGTCCACCCCGGTTCCACCAAGATGTACCATGATATGAGAGAGACCTACTGGTGGGACGGGATGAAGAGGGACATTGCGGAGTTCGTTTCGAGATGCCTGACTTGTCAGCAAGTCAAGGCCGAGCACCAGAGGCCCGCAGGAGAGCTACAGCCGTTACCCATTCCAGAGTGGAAATGGGAGCAGATTTCGATGGACTTCGTTGTGGGTCTACCCAGGACCAGTCGAGGGTACGACTCCATCTGGGTGATCGTGGATAGATTGACGAAAGCGGCTCACTTCCTGCCAGTGAAGACGACTTTCAGCTTCGCTCAGTATGCTCAGCTCTATATTGACGAGATCGTGCGACTACATGGCGTACCGACTTGTATCGTGTCAGATCGAGGCACTCAGTTCACCAGCCGACTTTGGCAGAGACTTCAGGAGGCTTTGGGCACTCGTTTGAGCTTCAGCACAGCGTTTCATCCGCAGACAGACGGACAGTCAGAGCGGACCATTCAGACTCTCGAGGACATGCTCAGAGCGTGCGTTTTAGACTTTGGTGGTAGCTGGGATCGTCATTTACCTCTAGTGGAGTTCTCCTACAACAACAGCTTCCAGGATACTATTCAGATGGCACCTTTCGAGGCATTGTATGGGAGGAGATGCAGATCGCCCGTTTGTTGGACAGAGCTCAGCGAGAGCAGCATTTTGGGGCCGCAGCTTGTTGAGGAGACGATAGCGAAGATACAGTTGATCCGAGACCGGATGAGAGCGGCTCAGAGCAGGCAGAAATCCTATGCAGACAGGCGCCGTCGCAGATTAGAGTTCGCAGTTGGCGACCATGTTTTTCTGAAAGTCTCTCCGATGAAGGGCGTGATGCGGTTTGGACGGAAGGGGAAGCTTAGCCCCAGATTCATAGGTCCCTTCGAGATTCTCGAGCGCGTGGGCGCAGTAGCTTATCGTTTGGCTCTTCCACCCGACTTCCCAGATGTTCACCCCGTGTTTCACGTATCGATGCTTCGCAGATACCTGCATGACCCTTCGCACATGATTCAGCATCAGACCGTTCTGCTTGAGCGTGACCTTTCGTTCACCGAGCAGCCAATCGTGATATTGGACCGGCAGGTGAAGAAACTTAGATCGAAGGCCTTGCCATCAGTGAAGGTGCTTTGGCGTAGCCCGAATGGCGAAGAGATCACTTGGGAGGCCGAGGGCGAGATGCGGAAGAAGTTCCCTCATCTCTTTGAAGGTATGCGTAGCTTATATTTTAAATTCGGGGACGAATTTCTTTAAGGGGGGAAGATTGTAACACTTTAGAATGTGTTTAGAGGCTAATTATATGTTAATAAATGATTTTTTTCTTTATAAAACGTTTACCAAATTAGTTTCCAAATATTTTGTCAAGAATTATAAATATTTTTTTTAGAATTTTCCTAGACTTGCACACACTTGTGCATGTAAACTAGGGTTAAACCATGTTTAACAACCATGGTAGATTAACCCTTTCTTATTAAGTTAAATTGATTTTATTTAAGGGTATTTTTTTTTAAATGGAAAATGAATTATTGCTTTGGGTTTGACTTGGTGAGAGAGAGAGAGAGGTGCATGATGGGCATCATGGCATGAGCCCATGCTTGCATTGAATGGGAGAGAGAGGGTGTTGACCTTGGTTCTCTCATTTCTTGTGTTGTGCTAACTCTTTCTCACTTCTCTCTCTCTCACTCTCATACTCCCTCACACACACACCAGCAGCCATAGCAGCAGCCACAGCAGCAAAAGCTCCAAGTAGCAGCAGCAGCTCCAGCAGCAGCTCCAAACAGCAGCAGCGCGGCACAGCAGCAGCAGCGCGGCACAGCAGCAGAACAGCAGCAACAGCAGCGCGACACAGCAGCAGCACGGCACAGCAGCGCGGCACAGCAGCAACAGCAGCGCGACACAGCAGCAGCACAGCAGCAATAGCAGCGCGACACAGCAGCGCGGCACAGCACCAACAGCAGCGCGACACAGCAGCAGCACAGCAGCAATAGCAGCGCGACACAGCAGCGCGGCACAGCAGCAACAGCAGCGCGACACAGCAGCAGCACAGCAGCAATAGCAGCGCGACACAGCAGCGCGGCACAGCAGCAACAGCAGCGCGACACAGCAGCAGCGCGACACAGCAGCGCGGCACAGCAGCAACAGCAGCGCGACACAGCAGCAGCACGGCACAGCAGCGCGGCACAGCAGCAGCAGCGCGACACAGCAGCAGCAGCAACGCGACACACAGCAGCAGCACGACACAGCAGCGCAGCACAGCAGCAGCAGCAGCGCGACACACAGCAGCAGCGCGGCACAGCAGCTCATTCCCTCTACTCCTTCTCCTTCCTCCTGCTCCGTAGGGTCGAGAGTGGGGTATACTTCTTAACCCTACTTGCTAGTTTGCTTAGTTGGTGTGTTATAGCTTCGATTAGTGATTAATTGTGCGTTTTAGTGCTAAATGTGGTGAGTAGTGTGAACTTTGGTTATGTGAGGTTAAAATTGGTTAGACTAAGTTAATTAAGTGTTGTTAAGGCCATGTTAACCTAGCTTAGCCCAATTTCACTAACGTACCACCAGATTTCTGTTTGATGCAAAATTTATTTAATTCTTCTGTATAAAAATCTGGAGCTAAATACCTGTTTCTCGTATTTTAAATCTTCGCGACACACGTGATACGTGTGTGGGTTTAGGGTTTCTGCGTATCACGATGCGTCGGGGTAGCTTCAGGCGCGTAATCACACGTTTTAGCGTATCGCGCACACGCGTGATTGGTTTGCGACACGGGTTTCTAGTGGTACTGTAATGTCGCGTTTCTGTGAAATTGAGCTTATGTGATATATGTTACGTGATTCTAGGTTCGCAGGCCAGTGAGGCGGACGCTGCGAAGAAGGGCAAGCAAGTTGTTGGATACACTTAGCGCGGGGAACGGTGAGTAGATGTAACATCTATGGGGGACTATCGTTGGATGGCGCAAGCCGCCCGATAGTTTTAGTAACTTATAAGATTCTTAGTGATGTTAGTAAATAGGGGTGAAATACGTATATGATTATTTGCTGCATCCATGCATTATATTGACATACCTATGCGAAACCATTTTATAGGACACCTGCACCATTACCAGGTTTTTATATGCAGCACGAGCACTATTCATGCTTACACACACATCCTGGTAATTGCCATGCCACCACACTAGATAACCTTTAAATTTAAACCTTTTACTAATTAATACTTAAACTTGTGCTATTGCCTTTAATTCCTTAAAATGAAACCGTAGGACTGCTATTCATGTGCATGTACTTCATCATATTAATTGTTCATGCCTAATCCATTAATTACACATCGCAACTTGATTATTGACACCATATGCATTCATTACCATTGATATATGCACTTATGAGGACTTCTTGAGATTTTATGATATTTCTGGATTTCGGGGGAAAGCCGCAAAATTTCTAAACTTATTATATTTTTAAAACATGTAAATTGCGGTTTTCTAGTGATGTAAGTGTCGTCCACCATGAGTTTGCTGTGGTTTTTGGAGACCCGTTTCGAGGAGTTGGATGAACCGTTTCGGGTACATGGTGGGCCCGGTAGGGTACCCCGGGGCAAGAAGCTCGTGGTGCTGACGATGAGCCTGGCAGGGGATGGATTACCTACCGGTGACTTCATTGGGCACGGCGGATATCCAGAGGATACCGACCGGGGCCGCGAGGGGATGAGATATTGATATTGAGATGGGTCAGCCGGATGGCTGAGGCCAGAGACACTATGACATGGATTTATGAGATTTGAGACAGCTTTTGGGTGTCGTTGCTGGACACCGATTTTCGTCGATTCATTGACATTATGCTGGCATTCTAAAAGAGTTTCAAAAACAAAAAGAGATAAAATATTTCTTATATATACCTATTGAGACCTCAGATATTCATGTTGCATACATATTCGTACACTGATGTTGTATACACACCTGCTAGTGCATCCAGTCATACCTGTATTATAGATGCTAGGATGCTTGTGTGCATGTATACGATAGCCTTTGTAGATGTTATTTATTACTCACGAGTTGGCAACTCACCCCCGTTGTGCCACAGTCTTTTGCAGGTCCGCTCCGTCAGTTCAGTAGCGGCGGGCGCACTTGTCTTTTGCCTCTTTTGCCTGAGCTCGAGATTTGCTCATAGGTGGGTTATGTTATTTTTGTACCACCTTGTATATTCTTGTATCTAGTGTACTCCATCTACTGTTCTACCAGATTATTGTATATTGACCTAGAGATGAGACTGTGAGGTTTGTGGATTTTATGCTGTATTTTGGGGTCGAGCTCACTTGAGCCGACATGTTACTTTTTCATGCTTCCTTATGCTTTATATTGCTTGTTGTCATTTACATTGCGTGGGATTTGTGACCGCTGTATGGCGAAGAGCTAGCTCCCGCTTGGGGATGCCCTATTTTGTGGATTCATGTATATATTTTGTTGTACCCATTTTTGGGGGTCAGTATTTACAAAGGAGACTCTGCCGAAATTTTCGGGAAAAATTTGTATTGTTTTAAAAAGTGTTTTACATGACTTATTTGATAACTCGCTTTCAATTGATTGGGTTTACTTCACTCTTTTGCTTCATTGGTTTTGTTTTCTGGGCTTTGGCTTACTTATTTTACGGACGCCTTTAGACGTTTCGTGAACTTAAGTGCCAGTCACGTTCCGTACCCTGCGGGTCGTGACATTAGCCGACAGGACCCTAACCCTGGTCGCTAAGCCTCCTTTGTTCGACAACGACAGAGGCAAATGATGATTCGCTCCTGGTAATATCCCAGTTGCAGCGGTGCTGATGCTGAAATCGGTGTCCAATTTCAGATTTACGGCGAAAGCCAGTAGGTCGCTCATGCATACGAAATAGCCGAAATGATAGGGCAACTTGCAATAAAAAGCAGCAAGTAAAATGTATGCATGCAAAATAGCCGAAATGATTGGGCAACTCGTAATAAAAAGCAAAGAGTAAAAATAAAATCAAATAGCCGAAATGATTGGGCACCGCGAAAAATAGCCGAAATGATTGGGCAGTCGCGACCTTCGCGATATAAAAGCTGAAATGATAGAGCATCACGGAAATAAAATAAAATAAAAAGAAGAAATGATAAAACTTTGGCCCTACAGTTAAGATCACATCGATCCCTGTATACAATCCAAGGGCGTAAACGAAGAAGGAACCATACTTCCCCAGCGGATTCCGTCAAACGACGAAGCCAAACCTCAACGGTTCATTTCAACCGAAGAAGCCAGTGACTTCAGCAAAATTCCTCGACTCACGGATACAAACACTCCTTGACGAGAGCCTTCTGATCCGCGTTGACCCGTGGAGCCACCAATGCCTCCGCAGGAATCCTCGACTCGTTTCAAACCCCAAGGAAACAAATAATCCTTGGCGCTTGGGAAACAAATAATCCCTAGCAAAATTCCTCGACTCACGGATACAAACACTCCTTGACGAGAGCCTTCTGATCCGCGTCGACCCGTAGAGCCACCAGTGCCTCCGTAGGAATCCTCGACTCGTTTCAAACCCCAAGGAAACAAATAATCCTTGGCGCTTGGGAAACAAATAATCCCTAGCAAAATTCCTCGACTCACGGATACAAACACTCCTTGACGAGAGCCTTCTGATCCGCGTCGACCCGTGGAGCCACCAGTGCCTCCGTAGGAATCCTCGACTCGTTTCAAACCCCAAGGAAACAAATAATCCTTGGCGCTTGGGAAACAAATAATCCCTAGCAAAATTCCTCGACTCACGGATACAAACACTCCTTGACGAGAGCCTTCTGATCCGCGTCGACCTGCAGAGCCACCAGTGCCTCCGTAGGAATCCTCGACTCTTTTCAAACCCTAAGGAAACAAATAATCCTTGGCGCTTGGGAAACAAATAATCCCTAGCAAACTCCTCGACTCACGTATACAAATACTCCGTGACGAGAGCCTCCCAACCCGCGTCAACTCACAGAGCCACCACAGTCTCCGTGAGAGAATTCCCGTTTCGCTCCACCTTGCAAGATAAAGTCTCGGGCAGCAAGGATTAAAAATCTTGCTTCCTAAACAATGGGGCCCTGCAAGTCAATCCAAAATGGTCTCTTGCATACTATCCACGGGTCTCACTCTCCAAAGTCGAGTTTCGACGAGGAGGGAAACAACCGCTTACGAATCCGCTCGACTCGTAAGAGGGAAAAATTCTCTTATAGGATCCTTACGACTTATAAGAGAAAACCACACTTAGGAATCCTCATGATTCCTAAGGAGAAAATCCACCTATGGGATCCTCTCGACCCGTAGGGAGAAAAGCCTCTATGGGACCCTTACGGCTCATAGAGTTGAAAAGTCTTAGGCAGTAGACCTGAACCTGCGGCCTAAGTCATCGCTATTTCTTAAGGAAGTCAGAATACTCGTTTTGGATATCCATCAACCATGGTTATTAAGACAGCCTGCTGACAATTAAAAAGAGATGACAGAAAGAGTATCCGGTCTACATTTGATCTGGCGTGCGTGACGCACTCATTTATGCATAGGCAGAAGACTCAGGACGAGAAATAAGAAAAGCCAAAGAGTTTCCATTCATACTGCTAGAAAATTCCTTTTTACAATCATAAGAAAGATAAATAAAAAAAAAACATTATTCAAATTATTACAATGGAATAACCTCAGATCCGGGGCACGGATTGAGGAAATCGAAAGTAAGGCCATCCAGAGTTCGTCTGACCTTTCTAATTATTCTTATGCGCAGTCTTTCGCGCTCCTCTGTGTCAATATCATCGGCAAGCCCCCCTGGCCTTCGATAAGCGGCAATTATCGTCGTCTGCTGGAAGACTTGGTGTAGGATGTCAACGAGGCTGTTCCGCCGTTTCTTTGAGATCAGCACTGTCAGGTACACTGAATGCACCTTGTCTTCGGCATCATCCAGTGCGTTAAGCGGTAAGGCCTCATGAAGATCCGGAAGTGCTCTCCATATGGCTCCCAACACGACTTTCAGAAGGGCCGAACGACGAGGCAACAGCCAACCACCGCTTGCGTTCAGACGACCCATGATTTCCGCACATTCAGCGTCCGTAAACTCCTGGTTTTGTTGACGACCCTGAGTGCGGATATCGTCGTAGGTAATGAACTCGTGCAGACTGTATAGATGCACCGCCGCCATTATACCTAGAAGAAATATTACAGGAAGATCAGCAATAGAAAAGCAATAACATACATAAAGGACTAAATTCCTGAGGAGCAAGACTATGTTCAAGGATGAAATCCCCCAAACGAAAGCTCTGCTGGTTAATCGATTCTACCTAAAGAAGTTTTTTTCTAAAAACTTTAAAAAAGGGGAAACAAAGCAACGGAGTACTTAAAGGCAAGGAGAAAGCTCCGAAGTCTTCGAAAATCGAAATCTGGAAGATGATAAGTATCTGGAGGGGACCAAAGGTCCTATTTATAGGCATCAAATGCCTCCTCGACTTCCAAAAGTCGTCACGGCGGTTCACCCTAATCGGAGCGAATTTCTGTTCAAATCCCGAGGCGGGAGACGAAGCAACGCTTCGTCTTCCCCCAGTCAGAGCAAAGCTCTGTCTTAAAAATCAATTTAATGAAGCAACGCTTCAGATTGTTTGCGCTGCGTAACGGGCCACGTGGCGGACGCAGACGCATCAGCGCAACGCCCAAAGCAGCGCACCCAATCAGAGCGAGGCTCCTTTTCAAAATTAAAGGAAGCAACGCTTCAGCTGCGCTGCGCCATGCGCTACACGACACAGCGCAGAGGCGCTAACACAGTTGCGCTGCACTGTGCGCTGTGCGACACGTGTCATACCCTGAAGCATTCGCGCTAAACAAAATTAAAAATTCTGGAGAAATCGTTCCTACTTTTTTTAAAATAAAAAGATTTGCTTCTGTGAAACAGAAGCCCTTGGATCAAAGATCCGACGGTCAGGGGAAATTCCCCCAGATCATTCAGAAAAGGGATTTCTCTAATAAATCGAATTTGCTTCTCAATTTGCAAGATGAAGCCTCAGGCAGCAGAGGTGGGAAAACTTACTTCCTGAACGATGAGACCCTACAAGTCGATCTAAAATGGTCTCTTGTATACTATACACGGGTCTCACTCTCCAAAGTCGAGATTCGATAAAGAGGGAAACAACCACTTACGGGTCCGTCCTCTCGACTCGTAAGAGGGAAAAATTCTCTTATAGGATCCTTACGACCTATGAGAGAAAACCACACTAAGGAATCCTCACGATTCCTAAGGAGAAAATCCACCTACGAGATCCTCTCGATCCGTAGGGAGAAAAGTCTCTATGAGACCCTCACGGCTTATAGAGTTGAAAAGTCTTAGGCAGCAGATCTGAGCCTGCGGCCCAAGCCATCGCTATTTCTTAAGAAGGTCGGGATACTCGTCCTAATCATCCGTCAATCATGGTTACTAAGGTGGCATACTGATAATAAAAGAAAGAAAAGACGGAGAAATGACACAAGACATTACAAAAATGTGCATCTTTTATTCATAAATATTGATCGAGTACAGGATACATTGTGCTAAATGAAAGGTTCCTAGGCACCCTATAGAGGTCTCACAAGGCATCGCACATGCCAATTTCAAAAATATGGTGCCGAGAAACCCTAGACTACGGATCGTTTGCTAGATGTTTAGGCGAAAAAGTAAACTAGTTAACACTTAACTAAGAGTTACGGAAATACAACCTTTGTAGATCCGGTCCTCCACCTCCACGGCTCCGAGATGAGGTCCTCTCCGCTGTCCAAATCAAATCCGGGCTCTAGCGTCGGCTTCATCGGAGAATGGACGGGCTAGGTCGTCGACGACGTGCCGAAGATGATCTACGTCGAAGCATCACTAGATCGAGCTCCACCTTCACCAAGTCTTGAAAACTTGTGAAGGAAACACACTCTACTACTTGGCAAGAGGTAGAGGATGAAGAAATAGGAAGTGGGTAGACTTTAGTTTTGGATTTCTCACACTTTTCATCAATCCACCATTGATGAAGTCAAGGTTTTCTTCTTGAGTTGAAGGAAGAAGAAGAAGAAAATCATATGATAAGATTAATTAGAAAAGAAAAGAATAAACCATCCTTATCATAATTGTAACTATGGTTATGTGTAGAGAATTGACCAAAGTTAAAGGAATGGTTAAGGTTAAGGTTTCATGAAGCTTCCACTAAACAACAAAAAAAGCCACCATTCTTTTTCTCCTTTTTCCATCTATTTTCCAGTATGAATAAATAGATATATAAATGAGAAAAGGAAATAAAACCCTAATCATAAGTTTAACCATGGTTTAATTCTTTACACTTAACCAAGTAAACATGTATCATCAAACATGATACAATAAAATGCACAAAAAGTATATCACCTATACAACTTGTACATCTAAGTGAGAAAATCCTTCTAAAGTGAACCGATACTAGTTAATGCAAAGTAATATATCAAATATATAATTATGCATTAAATCATTAAATCAACACTTGATTTAATGATCCGGTCATATCGAATATAACCGACTAATATCAACAGTAGCATCTGATCGAATCAACACTTGATCCGATAACCCGGCTATATCGCATATAACCGATCAATGTCACAAATCGCGAGAATCAAACACAGTATCACATACTGGTATCATTCTCGGTCCCGCACATATCTCATATGCGCTCCTATTTCGTTTTGCTTGAGCCAGGAAACCTCTGTGTAGGACTCTAAAGACTCGTCAATACGCCGGCAGCAGGTGATGATCATATCAAACACCCACAAGCCGCAAGCGGTCTGCTAAACGTAACGGCCACCCGGGTATTGAGCGATCAGAAGATCGACGAGCAAGCCCGCTCACACTCCAGTGAATCCAACCAGTAACACTACCGTACAGTCCGGTCTGATCATCTGATCTGTCGCATATCTCGCCTAGGGGTGGTAAACGTCAGACCCCAATAGCTCGATAAATCGTGTCGATATGAGGTCTATAACAATTCGAGAAACTACTGGTAACACTTACCAGTAAATCTCAGCAACCCTGGCCAGAGATTTCCTGTTATAGCCAATCGAACACAGCGCAACATCAACTCCCTATACCGGGAGAGATGAATCCCCTCCTATCGCTCATTGCCTCCATGTGACTCGAGACTGTACCCAAAAACCACCGTTTTGCACTCCCTCTTGGACGTGGTAAGATGGAAATCAAAGCACAGTGGGAACCACACAAGACTCTATGACGATCTCGGGTCAACAGACTACTCTGTACCAGTGTCACCAGAGAACTGCCATCTGACGTGAGGTATAATACCATCTGGGAGTTCTCGGCGAGTCCGTCCAGTGTACCCAGTCTCTACTGAGCACCCGTATATCATCTCTGATGTCAAACACCGATGGATATAGGATCATCCATCGCCCATCTGTATGGGTCGAGAAGGTACACGCTAGTCTACTCTGGTATATCGATGCCCCGTCTCGATACACCCACGACTAGGGACTTTGAAGGATGTACTTATGGATTACCATGTCCCCACTGTAAGTCGATGTAGTACACCCCAATACTTGTGGGGAGGCGGAATTTTCAAAAAACGAACTTGTTTAGTGAACGAACATCGACTAACTGCTTGAATCGAAGCTAAACTATAAATAACCAAACACAAAGTGTTTCTTAACTATTGTGTTTAGGGATTATACCTAATGAAACCAGTCCTTCGTCTTTACGATCTCCTTGTTCTCCTCGGCCTTCTCTAGGTAGTAGACGATTCACCCGAGAGCAAAACTCCAAACTAAACCTCTAACTTGAGGTAACTAATCTTCTTGGATTGCTAATCAAAGAAGATAGAATGAAATAAAGTGATGGTTATGGATTGATTAGTCTTTCTAATCCTTTGATCTCAACTCATGAGGTGTAAGGATTAGTCTTTTGAAGATGAGAGCTTGAGGAGAGAGAATGTGAGAATAAATTATGAGATGAGATTGTGAGTATCATAACATATTATGAAGCATTCTCATTAAAGAATAAATGAATAAAATGTGATGAATAAGCATGCTTCATAAATGTTAAGTGGTGATTCATTAAGCATGTGTCATTAATCATTTATGGTGCAATAATGACAATGATGAATCACTCTCATGACTCACAAAGCTTATCCAAAGTATATGCCATCTAAACCTCCTTAGTCACCATCTTCTAGAAGCTTCTCGTACAATTACGAGAACGCCCCTCGAATCCGCAAAAATACGGAAAAACTTTAGACTGTAAAAATCCAATAACCGGATACCAGTAACTGGCTTAAACCAAAGCCGACTGGTAAAAACTGTCCGAAAGTCGTACGCGCGTAAACGCACGTATGCGTCCGAACCCTTGTCGTAAAACCATACGACCTCTATATCGTTTCGCCTGGAGTAGGAAACTCTCTGTGTGGGACTCTAGAGACTCGACTACTACGCTGGCAGTGGGTTTAACCACAGACCGTAAGCGGCACTAGCTGTACGTAACGGTCCCCAGGTAGTTGTCGATAAGAAGGCCGATGAGGAAACCCATCCGAACTCCTACTGAGTCTGATGTGACAATCTCCATACAGTCCGGTCCGTTCGTCCAAGACTATCGCATATCGGGCCTAGGGGGCGGCAAGCGTCAGTCCCCTAATAGAGGTATAAGTCGTGTCGGAGGGAAGCCCATTACACCCTGAGAAACTACTGGAACCTACCAGCAAATCTCGCTTGCCCTGGCCAGGGACTTTGCGTAATGGCTCTCTGACACAGCACGATATCTACTCCCAATACCGGGAGGGACGAATCCTGTCTAACCGCCACTGCCTCCAAGTGCTCGGGACTGCACCCAACTGCTACCTGTTTGCACGACTCCTTTGAGCCGTGGTAGGGTAGCAATCTAAGAACAGTGGGACACACTCGAGGCGAAGTAGCAGTGTCAAGTCTGCGGACTATGCTGTACTCATGTCACCTGGGAACTGTTCACTGACGACTGGTATAAAACCAACCAACAGTTCCCTGTGAGTCCTGTCCGGTGTACCCATAACCTAACGAGCACCTGTATACTATCTCCAGTACGACGTACTGACGGCTGTGGGACAGACCATCTCCCCAACTGGGATGAGAAGCGTACACACTAGTCTACTCCGGAGTATCGATGCTCTGTCTCGATAATCCAACGACTAGGGACCTGAATAAGGATGTGCTTGTAGACTACCCAGCCCCCACTAGTGTGACTGCCATCACAACGCTGGTAGACAAGCAAGATCCTAAGAGCTCTATCAATACGTACACTCACATATTAAGATAGAAAAACCAAGTAGCATACTACCATGTTTAGCAAGACTGTTATATACATGTGAATATCCCAAGCTTCCATTAAGTAATATACAAACTAGTATGATACAGTAATGGCCTTCTAGGGCATAAACACTAACAATCTCCCACTTGCACTAGGGCCATGTACTGGCATATCGTAGACCAATGATCTCGAGTAGCCTCTCGAACTGAATCTGAGGAAGGGCCTTCGTGAATGGATCAGCAATGTTCTCTTCTGAAGCAACTCTCCGAACCTCGATCTCCTGACGATCAATGATCTCCCTGATCAGGTGATACCGCCTCAAGATGTGTCTGGACTTCTGATGGGACCTTGGTTCCTTCGCTAAAGCTATAGCTCCGTTGTTGTCACAATACAGAGGTATTGGATCTACTATGGTAGGAACCACCTGAAGTTCTGTTAGGAACTTCTTCATCCAGACTGCTTCTTTTGCGGCATCGCAAGCAGCTATATACTCCGCTTCCATCGTCGAGTCAGCAACGATGTCCTGCTTGGAGCTCTTCCAGCACACCGCCCCTCCATTGAGGGTAAAGACATAACCCGACATGGACTTGGAATCGTCCTTATCACTCTGGAAGCTGGAATCAGCAAAGGCCTCCAACCTGAGGTCTTTTCCGCCGTAAACCAAGAACATCTCCTTAGTCCTCCTCAGGTACTTGAGAATGTTCTTTACTGCTATCCAGTGTTTCTCCCCTGGGTCTGACTGATACCGGCTCACCACGCTCAGTGCGTAAGCTACATCTGGTCTGGTACATAACATCGCATACATTATAGAGCCTACCGCAGAAGCGTAGGGTATAATAGACATGCGTTCCCTTTCCAAATCAGTCTTGGGAGACATCTCTTTGGAGAGGGTGATTCCGTGACCCATGGTACATCAAAAGTCTATGTCTTTATATAGATCAAAAGATCTAGAAATGAAGTAAATTACTTCTTTAATCTTTTATGATTGGATCTCTTTTGTTTATCTTTTTCCTTTTTGTAGTGAAGATCTTGATCTTGTTCTTAGATCTTTAATCTTTTTAGAAGAAATTCTTCTTTTTGTAAGGTGTTTTCATCTCTGTTCTTCCAAGAATTTAATTCTTTACCTTCAAAGTTAAAGAAGATGATCTTCTTTCTTCAAAGGCTTGCCTTTCAAATTTTTCAGTGTGTTCTCTTTTTTTTTTGCGTCTTTGTATCTCTGAGACTTGGAGTCTAGGGGCCTTTATATAGGGCCAATTGGTTTGTTGAGTTAGTTACAGAGATCTTTCTCTGATTGATCTGGGGATATTTCCCTACCGTTGAATCTTTGATCCTAAGGCCTCTGTTTTACAGAAGATAATCTTCTTATTTTAATAAGATTAGAAAGATCTTTCTAGAATTTTAATTCTGATTAATTAAATAATTATTATTTAAATTTTAGTGCTGGCGCAAACGCACCTGCGCTGGACACGTATCGTGCAGCGCAGAGCGCAGCGCCCGTGCGCTAGCGCACTTGCGCTGACACGTGTCACGCAGCGCAACTGTGCTAGTGCACCACTGTTTGACACGTGGCGCGCAGCGCAGAGCGCAGCACAACTGTGCTAACGCACCACCGTTCGACACGTGGCGCTCAGCGCAGATCGCAAGTTATCTGAAGCGTTACTTCCTTTATTTAAAATTTGAATTTTAAAACAGAGCCTTGCTCTGACTGGGGTGCGCTGCCTTGGGCGCAGCGCCCCTTGCGCTGGCATGTCTGCTCTTGACACGTGGCGCTCTACGCGCAGCGCAAGGGATCTGAAGCATTGCTTCACCTTTTGAATTTTGAAATTCAAACAGAGCTTCGCTCTGATTAGGGAAACAACGTGGAATCCACACCAGCACGTTGCTCAATTCAGGGCCTTGTGCGGTAATATTGGGGGTGACGACAAACTGTTACTTTGCCAATTGGTTAGCAGCTTGTCGGAAACAGCATTCGAGTGGTATTCCGAACTCCCGAATGACTCTATCAAGACATTTGCAGAAATGGAGCTAATATTTACACAGAGATTCACAAACCCTAGAGAGCGCACCCCGATCACCGCAGTAATTAACGCCAGGGTGAAGCCAGGCGAAACATGGGTTCAGTACGCGATACGGTGGCAGAATCTATGGTCAAAGTGCGAAGAGCGCATAGAGGAAGCTCCTGCAGTGGGCATGTTTGTGGGAACTCTTGATCCGCAGGCGACCATATCCCAGATCATGATGTTTTTCAAGCCGACTACCTTTCAGACCTTGATTGACAAGCTGGCCCAAATGGATCCGATAGGTCATAGACCGTCTTCTTCGAAGATTGAGCCTCAAAATGAATAGGGAAAGCGACTTTTGTCGCCAATGCTCAGCAGCAGCCCAACGGTCCAAAACCAACTGATCACCAAGACGATAGACAACGATTCTTTAATAAGAAGATGAAGCGCCCTTATTTGGTTCTCCGGGATAAAATGAGGAGACTGTTCGAGCTGGCGGTGTGCAATAGGCTCATCACCTTGCCGGATCCAAAACACCCACTGCAGCCTGGTGATGCCAGCAGTCCCAACTATTGCCCCTACCATCGAATAAAGGGCCATCCAATCGAAGATTGCTTCGTCTTCAAACACTGGATTGAGGACCAATACCAACAGGGCAAATTCGCACTGTCCGAAAATTGGAAAGTAAACCCACCCCAGCCGCACGCTCTTAAAAATATAGACACCCCGGGGGCATCATGCTCTTTTATAAAAGAAGCTCCATGGGAGGTCGCTCTTTCATCCAAAACAAAAATAATGCTAAAGGATCTCCAAACATGCCCGGCGATCAGGTGGAAAAGTCTGCTGGAACCCAAGGTCATCGAGGGAATGCTGAAACCGCGCCCGACGCCAAGAATTGGTAGTGATGGTCAAAACGCCCATGCCCATTCGTCAGAGTCTTCGAAAAGGAATAAGAAGACCAAAAAGCCTGTGAAGCCTGATGACAAGCGCACGAACCTGCAAAGACACATTAACGCGCTGGAAGAATATAACCAGAAGGCACGAACCACGGTCACGCTCCAAGAGTTTCTCAACCACATCCTTGAGGACGGAGATGATAACAATGATGGGGGAGAAGACTCGTCAGATGAACTTGAGAACTATGTGGCGAGCTGCCACATGATCTTTCATTCGTCAATAAATGGTGAAGAAGCTCCTGATACAGAAAGAATAGGGGCAGATCCAGAACCGGAACCAAAATCCCTGGAGCCATCAGACGAAATTATTGACAGGCTGCTGAACGAACCTCTTCAGAAAAGCAAAGCTGACAGAGAGCGGGAAACGACCATGTACGAGAGGGCCATGCGTCAGCATCGCGTTGAAGAAGCTCCGGTATTGAGAACCCATAGAGTACCCCAACCGGATAGAAGCACTTCTGCCGCCAGCAAAAGCGGGTTTAAGATAAGGAAGCAATTCGCTAAAGCCATGTCGATGGGAATGAAGTTGCCACCTTTCAAAGAAGACACTTCAGAAAATACATTCCCTAATGAATTAGATGCATATCCAAACTACTGCTTATACCTTCAAAGGATCACACACCTTACCGAGGAATGTATGTCCTTTAAAAATTGGTGGCAGGGATACATTGCTCATCGGCGGCATTTCAAGCGGATGAAACGCAAAACTCGTCGAGAGCAAAGAAGCGCGACTGATGAGCATAAAAGAACTGCCGGAAACTATCACATGGTTGATAGCAAGGGATCGCAAGTTCTCACCTTCGGGAGCGATTCTGATGAAGAAATAGCTCTCAGCCCTCTCTTCAAGGAATCCATCTCTAAAACAGAAGAGACAAAGACCTGCGAGAACATTCAGCTGTGCAATTGTACGCTACCCGAAAAGAATCTCGGATCCACAAACAAGGGATCGAACAGAAAAGATAAGGGGAAAGAAAACGTCCCAGAAGATATCGCCCTCGATGATCAAGTCGTCAAAGAGTTAGCAGCCAAGGACCCGCCAAAGAAAAACAAGGTGGATTACAACGTTCTGGCACACTTGAGGAAGATACCCTCGCAGCTAAGCATTTTCGATGCCCTTCTGCTATCTAAAGAGGCGAGAGATTCGTTGATCAAGGCGTTATAGGACCCTGAGCAGTTTCAAGCCTTCCTTACCGAAGAAAAGATGAAGGACTAGCTGGAAGAAATGTTCACAGCCGACATCACCTTCAGCGACGAGGACCTCCTCCTCAGGACGTGCAAGCATAACTGTCCCTTCTATATCTCCGGGTATTGCCATGACATCAAGATAAGGAAGATCCTAATTGACAACGGGTCCTCTGTCAACCTCCTAAATGTAAGGGTGCTAAAAGAAATCTGCATGCTCGTTCAACACCTCGCTCGGGATAAAATCACTATCTCCGGGTTCGACTCCTAGTCATCACGGACGCTCGGATCTGTGATACTGACGTTACGCTTTGGGTTGCTCATCACTGACATCAAGTTTCACGTCATTGATGCCAAGACTTGCTACAACGCTTTGCTTGGCAGGCCTTGGTTACACGAGTACAACGTCATCCCTTCTAAACAATATCAGTGTATAAAGTATTTCAAGGATGGTCTCGAGTATACCGTGACAGGGGAGCTGAACCCATTCTCCGTGAATGAAATCCGAAAGTACGAAGATGCAAAATACTTCTTACCAGACTTTGAAGACACGGAAAGATGCCATAAGCCGGAGAATAAGTAGAAAGCTATCACCACTATTCCGGTCTATGGGAGTGATACCGAAGAGGAGGAAGAGATAGTTTATTCAAGACCGCCCCAATGCAACAAGCCGGGCCCGTCCACCCCTATTCTGGTCTTCAGCAGCGACTCTGAAGATGAGGTTAATACAGTATTTTCTGTTCGACCATCAATACAAGCCTTCACTGGCGATGAAAGGAGTTTTCAAATCGCCATGATTCCGCAAGAGCATTACAAAGAGCTCGACACACTTGATATCTATAGTGTGCAGGAACTGCAGACGTTCTACGTCCCTTCCGGGCAAAGAAATGAAAGGCGATCCTCTTTTATCGATCCATGGAAACCAAAGTAGAGAAAGAAATCTGACATGGTGCCGATTCTGCACTTGACAGGCTCCAGCCCATCCATCTGCCCAGATACTGCACGGAAGGATTAAAAAGGCTGCTGAGGCGCCAAGGCGTTGTTGGAGATAGTGCCCTCAGAGTCAATTATTGGATCACAGTCACGTGATTGCAATGATTGAGGGAGGACCTATCCCGGTAGGACAGTCTTACTCAAGATGATAGTATGCTATCTGGTTTATCTTTATCATCGTGTACTGCTTTAGGTGACCTTACATGTCACTATTGCACGTTGATAGAGCCCCTAGGATTCTTGCTTGACTGCCAGCAGTATGAGGGCGATCATATACATGGGAGCTGGTAGTCTATAAGCACATCCTTAAAAGGTCCCTAGTCATGGGAGTTTCGAGACAGGGCATCGATACTCCAGAGTAGACTAGTGTATACAGTCGAGACCCCGACGAGGGGCGGTGGCCGGTCTCACAAGCCACTGATGTCAGTTGGATCACGTAAGATGTATACAGGTGCTCATTGGGTTATGAGTACACCGGACAAGACTCGCCAGGAACATGCTAGTTGGTCTTATACCTGACGTCAGATAGCAGTTCCCTGATGACATGTGTACAGGTTAGTTCATCGACCTGGGGATCGTCATTTGTCTCGTGTGAGTTCCCACTGTACTTTGATTACTACCCTACCACGCTCAAAGGAGACGTGCAAACAGGTTTTAGTTGGGTACAGTCCCGAGCCACATGGAGGCAGTGAGCGGATCTTCAGGGGTTCGTCTCTCCCGGTATTGGGGGTGAGGTCGCGCAGTGTCTAGGAGAGCCATTACACAAAGCCCTCGACCGAGGCAGGAGATTTACTGGTAGGTATTCCAGTAGTATCTCAGGGTGTTCTGGGTTATACTCCGACACGACTTGTACCGCTTTTGGGGATCTGACTTTTACCAACCCCCTAGGCCCGCCATGCGATGCTTATAGACGAACAGACCGGACTGTACGGATATTGTCACTGACAGGCTCAGTAGGGTGTCAGGATGAGTTCGCTCATCGACGTCCCTTTTTGTCAATAGCAGGTAGCCCGTCACGTATGGCTAATACCTCTGACGTGCTGGTGGTTAAATCCACAGCCATAGTATTGACGAGTCTTTAGAGTCCCCCACAGACAGTTGCTCAAGTTTTCGGGCGAAATGCTGTAGAGGCCGTATGGAGATATGGCAGGTTTCGATCAGACATGTGTGGTATTGCACGGATCAGGATCGGACGGATAGGCTTTGGTTTAAGCCGGATCCTAGTATAGTACAGTGTAGATTTTGTCTCATTGCATTTGTATTCGGTCGGAATACAAATAAGGGTATGTATATACAGTAGCGGGGTTTTCCTGTAATTTATTACGGGAAAAGTTTTCCGAAGTTTCCAGTTTGCTTTCTGGTTTCGGCCATTTTCTTTTGTATCTTTCATTGGCCGAAGATTGGTGGAGGAGGGCTTATTTGCATTTGTGCAAATTGGCTTTTTGGAGGGTGGTCTTTGCATATTCTTGTATCATGATGGTGCAACATCCCTTTACTTCTTGACTTCTTCATGATTGCTTGACTTTGTGATGAGATGGTTGTTGGTGGAGTGTTGGGTTTTGTTAATGATGATTTCTTTTCATGATCACACATCATTCCTTCTTGCATGATGGTTCCACTCACTCACTCACCTCATGGATTCACTCTCCTCTCATTCTCTCCTTGCTTTTGGCCGGCCATACAATATAGGGGGGCTGTCCAATTTGGGGTGAAAAAAAAAGACTCCCATTTGGCTTGCAAAGTGATATAGTTCATCTCCAAAAGCTCATATCTCTTTTCCTCCACCAAAAGGCAACTTCCATAAACCCCTAGAGACAAAAGAGTTCTACAGTCAACCTACAGCAAACCTTGGGCACGTCGACTCGCCAACTTCGTGCCCGAGTTGCCTCGGACTAGAGGTGGGAGCCGGTAAAAGAAGCCGGTGATGTGGTGCCCTCCCGGCGAGAAGGCGACGACTGGAGTTTCCGCGGGGAGATCGGGACGACGACGAGAAGACCGGAGGACACAGATCACTTGGTATATTTCTCTACCCGCTCTCTAGATAGCTAGGACTAGTTTAATGGCCCGATCCGGGTTGGTAGTGCGCGGTGGTGCTGGTTTGAAAAGTTAAAGTAAATCACCGTTTCCGCATTCCGGTGTCGGATTGACGGCCGGGGCGCCACCGTGCACTTACAGTGGTGTCAGAGCCTCGCCATTAACATAGTCCAGCTTTGTCTAATGTGTTTTACATTTCTGATCGAACAAAAATCCCAAAACCGCGTTTTCATGTACAATCAGTTTCTATCGAAATTTTTTTGTCTCCAAAAATTTTTCAGAGTGTCGCAGAATGATGTGCAGAGAATCCTAAGAACACTGTAAAATTTTGGTGACATGATCTCTCTATATGACCACGGAACCGCGGCCGTAACCCCTCTTTGGCCGCGGTTCCGCCGCAGGAATTTAGCTTCACTTCACCAATTTTTTGCAGTGGGCTTTTGGGCTGAAAATAAGGGTTTTTGTATACTTTGTTTGGGCCCAGAATTTCTTTAACTGCTACAGTAATGCTTGGGGCCCACTTGGTAAAATTTGATCGATCGGATATTTTAAACATGTTAGTTCACAGTTTTTACATTTTATCTGTGACCGTGAATGTCACTTGATCGGTAAATCCTGTCTAACTGCTATAGCCCGGTTAGACGGATTTGCGAACGTGACCTTCATGTTGATGTTCTGTGTATTGCTGTGATGTTGCGGATTGGTCGTGGGGGATAGCCTGGTTGCAGTAGAAGTATAGTTTTGTTGTATTATGCACATTTGATATTGCGGGGAGAGCGTCCGACATGTGGACTGCCGTCACTTCCTGTTTGTATTATTATTTTGGGGCACGACCAGGTTGCGGTCGATGTACCCGTTGTATGTATATTTTACTTTCTGTACTAGGATTACCCCAAGGTGGGGTGCACGGATAGCCGGGTTCTAGAGGGCAACGGGCCCGCATCTCATGGCATTGAGACGGAGGGGGCTTTACTCTAGAATTGGCGGGCTATTCGCCGCACTCGTAGGGGGTACAGGTTGACCCAGGAGGGGTGCCCAAGTTACCGGATTCCGTGAAGTGCTGGGTGGTCCATTCACGTTGCTGAAGGGGGCTGCCTCGCTTCAGGTTTTGGCGGGTAACTTGCCGCGCCCGTAGGGGTCTAGGATTTCTTTACACAGGCTATCCACACGACCAGGGGAACGTCGGGTTTCAGTAGCGGCTCTGTGAAACCCGGGATCCCAGATATCTGTATTGTTCTGTGATGTTGTACATTTCTGTGATGCATTTTATCACGCCTTGAGCAAAATATTATATATTATATATATATTAGTAGATGTTGTATATATTTTGCATCCGCGCTAGTCCAGTCCCCACTCTGTCGTTAGTTAGCTAACCTAACGGGTAATGACGGGACCCAGTGGCGAATGCGGATGGCATATACGCACATCATTATATTTCGTTCTTTGTGGTATGATCAATTGATGGGACTGCTTTGATTCGGATCAATGCAAGTTAAAAACAAACCTATTCTGATGTTGTTGGAACACTTTTCAAAAAGCTGTTATTGCAAGGACGTTCACTTTTGTTTTGCATTGTGGTATTCAGTTGGAATATCCTGCTCCTCAGTCGACGAGGCAAGGGCCGAGATCCCTTCACCGGGAGTGACTCCTTGGATAAAAAGTTTGCGTCAGGGCAATAACTTCACTATAGCCGATTACTTTTGCTTTGGATCGTGGTATTCAGTTGGAATATCCTGCACCTCATTCTACGGGGAAAGAGCCGAGATCCCTTCACCGAGAGTGACCTCTTTAGCAAAAATTTTCGTCACTATATTTTTAAAAGATATTCATTCCTTCAACGATATCAAGTTCATTACGTTAAAGGTTTTCGCCAGAAACCATTCGTAGCCCTCCGTCTTTTCATATGGATAGTCAATAGTATTCAAGCTGTGTATGTTGGCTAAAGTCAAGGCACAGTGATTGGTAGCTATTGGGTATTCATATGCAGCATAGATAGATGCGTTGGCTTGGGGCAGTCGTACTACTATTTTGGCCAAAGTCAAGGGTATGTACGGGTGGGCTCAAATTAACCTGGAGAATGACGGGTAGAACTTGACATGTGACTTATGATATGTTGGCCAAAGTCAAGGTCATAAGAGCATGGGGCAAAAATCACATCGGGAGTTTCTAAAGAAACAGAAACTTGCCAGATATGCGCATACTGGAGTATGATAACGTGAGCGGATTTCGTCACATTATCATGCGGTGATAGTTGGATCCCGATTCCCACTGATGAGTTAGTTTACTCCTCGGGTGACCCCGACTAATTCTTCTTTCAGGTTTGGAGGAGAATTTGAAGTGACAGTGGGAGATTTTCAGATTAGATAAATTGGTAACCATTCTGATCTAGGTTAGAGTGCACGCTGAGTGTTTCTTTTCTCTCTCTCTTTGGCAGCGACCATTGACCCGACCTTAAGACTATGACTCAGTGACCAAAATTAACCGAACTTTCTTAAACACTGGCTTTTGGTTTGTCAGAGTTGCAAACCTCATTGCCACTCCTACTTTTACCCTTTTCTCCAGGACACCCCGTATTACTACGAACGTCCACTTCCATTGGACAAAACCATCGTATGGTTAGATACGAACTCGAAGGAATTTATTCGAGGATGGTTTCCGGTTCTGGAGAAAACGAATAGGACTATTCAGTTGTCTTTTCCTTTTACCTTCTCTCAGGTTGCTAGTACTCCTTGGTTTAGGAGATAGTACACCTATTACGCAAATTGGATAGTCTTCTTCCAAACCATAGGCAGGTGCCGACCGGTAGGGAATGAAGAAAACCAATTAGCATAACGATGGTGTGCAGAAGGTATTAAGTTAAGACATATCAAGGGATTAGTAAGAGGGCAAAGTAAATTGCGACTGCTATTCACGACCAAACCAAGTATTTATTCGCCAATCCTAAATCACCTTTGTATTTCTCCAGAACACTCCGTATCACTACGAAGATCCACGGTTTATTGGATACTCCATCGTATGGTTATATACGAACTCGAAAGGAACTTGTTCCAGTTCGGGGATGGATTCTGGTTCAGGAGAAATAGGAATAAGGTTTATTCGGTTGTCTTTTATCTTCACCTTCTCTCATTGCGAGTGCTCCTAGGATTAGGACAGTACACCCATTATACTTATTGGATAGTCTTCTTCCAAACCATAGGCTGGTGCCGAACGGTAGGGAAGGAAGAAAACCATTTGGCCTAAAGGGGTGTGCAGAAGGTAATGACTGAAGACATAGAAAGGGATTTGGAAAGATGGCAAAGAATTACACGGTTATAGTTGTGAACCTGGACAATGGAAGAGGCATTACTAGGAATACCGGGATACCCCATCGAAACATTTCAATGTTTCAGTTTCACTGTGTACTGTTAAAGGAAAACTGATTTCCCAATTAGACACTTGCTCCAGGGTATGTATTTACCAGGTATGATTCTCACATCTGTTTGGTTTTACAGATGATGAGTGGGAGTAAGTTATTAGGAATTAGGTGATCATCCTCATTATATCGGGATTCGTTGTAATCGGTGATATTTGGGGAAGTCACCTGGGTTGTTTGCCGGTCGGCAAATATTTGGTTTTGAATATCCGCTGTTATGCACCATTTTCAAATCGATATATCTGTACGTCTATTTTCATAGAGTGAGATATACCTTTTTGAAATTATGTCTATGACATTTACCTATATCAGTGGATGGTTAGGTAAGGAGCATTAAACAGCGGTGTAATTCTTCTTAACCATAAGTACAGTTTTCAACCTACGACACACAGTGAATGAGTAATCAGACTCAAGGGACTTATACAGGGTATTGTATGTTGTCCAGGGTCCATCAGGACAGAGGGGTTGGTCCTCGTACTATATTCGGTTTACTTATGATTTCTCTAGTTTTTAGACAGGTGTTTCATAGAAACACAGGGTCCAAGTTTTGAGAAGTTATAGGTATATGGATAAAGTAGAGAACCAGGTATTGCAAGTATCGGGATTCTTCAAGTTGATCGAAGATGTAGATACTTGAGTATTGTATTCAGTTGATAGTAGTGATTAAGAGAACTTGCTTCTCTTTCAGGTTACTCATAATTGGAAGCATTCCTAAGTTGAGTAACGCTAATCGGCCTCCTTCCATTTAGTTAATATGTACTGGAGATAGCTGCATGATTTGAATCTGGTTCAATTAAATCAGTGCCTCTGGTTCTATATTGGATATAGAACAGTTCATATCTTAACAATGTTAAGGTACGGGGAGTTGTCCGGCTTATGATTAAAACCAGACACTGGACAACTCAAGGCACGTTTCTGTAATGGTTGTTTGTGGGTTGACCCAGGCTATAACGAGGGTTGACTTTCTATCATCTGGAAGATCAATAGTGATATTGTTCTAGACATGCCACAGTTTTAATAAAAATGGATTTTTTCAGAAAACAGAAGTGGGAGTATGGTAGAACTGGAAGTGATTCCAGAACCACAAACGATTACTGAAGATTTGATAGGAACCTGAAGATTCAATCTGGTTTGACATTCCATTGGCCACTCCGCAGATAAGGTGGGTAACTTCAGGCACCCGAGAGGTACTCCGGTAGCCTCAAGGACGGTGACAGGGAAGTTCTTATTTACCCACACTTGCCATTGCTGTTGTTCCAGGCTGCGAGACCCGACGGGAGGATGAGTATAGCGTCGTTCTAAACTAGCTTTAGAAGTGTACGTCCATATGACTCTGCCAGGGGGTTTCGTGGTCAGGGGGAGCAGCGGAAGCATTGGTGGATAAGTGGCTTATGTCTATTTTTAGACTAAAGCAGATATAGCGGAGATAGATCATTTATTTCTGATGTGACAATCATAGGTTTGACTTCATCAGAATAGGGGATGGATCTGTTAAGAAGGTAGTAGGGTGTGATGTCATGGTATTTGGATGACATGCACAGAGTAGGAAGTGATATTCCTATACTACGATCGGTTATACTTTGGTCGTCACACAGTGGTTTCTCCATATGGGACTTGGACATTATATCAGACATACCGGTTACTAGATCTATGGTTTTAGATCTAGATTTGGCTGGTTTCCCAATCAGGGTACTTAGTGTTAGTGTATATGCCCTAGAGGCCATTACTGTATCATACTAGTTTGTATATTACTTAATGGATGCTTGGGATATTCACCTTGTATATACAATCTTGCTCGAAATAGTAGTATGCTACTTGGTTTGTCTCTACTTCAATGTGTACTTGTGTTTATTTTACTATATCACTTATACGCATTAGTGGAGCCCTTAGGATCTTTGCTTGATTACCAGCGTTGTGATGGCAGTCATACTAGTGGGGGCTGGGTAATCTATAAGCACATCCTTATACAGGTCCCTAGTCGCAGGACTATCGAGACAGGGCATCGATACTCCGGAGTAGACTAGCGTATGCGCTTCTCGTCCCAGTGTGGGAGATGGTCTGTCCCACAGCCATCAGTACGTCGTACTGGAGATAGTATACGGGTGCTCGTTGGGTTACGAGTACACTGGACAGGACTCGTCGGGAACTGACAGGTTGGTATTATACCTATCGTCAGTCATCAGTTCCCAGGTGACATGAGTACAGCTTAGTCCGCTGACTTGACACTGGCACTTCGCCTCGAGTGTGTTCCCACTGCACTTTGATCACTACCCTACCACGACTCAAAGGAGTCGTGCAAACAGGTGGTGGTTGGGTGCAGTCCCGAAGCACTTGGAGGCAGTGACGGTTAGACAGGATTCGTCTCTCCCGGTATTGGGGGTTGACATCGCGCTGTGTCTAGGAGAGCCATTACACAAGTAGTCCCTGGCCAGGGCAAACGAGATATACTGGTAGGTTTCCAGTGTTATCTCAGGGTGTTTTGGGCTTCGCTCCGGCACGACTTGTACCGCTATTGGGGGACTGACGTTTACCGCCCCCTAGACCTGCCATGCGATGTATCAGACGAACAGACCGGACTGTACGGAGACTGTCACATTCAGACTCAGTAGGAGTACCGATGGGGTTTCACCTCGTCAGCCTTCTTGTCGACATCTACCTGGGGACCGTTACGCACAGCTAGTGCCGCTTGCGGTCTGTGGTTAAACCCACTGCCAGCGTAGTGTCGAGTCTTTAGAGTCCCACACAGAGGGTATTCGCCTATGGGCAAAACAGAGTAGAGGTCGCATGGTTTTGCGACAGGGTTCGTTCTCATCCGCGCACTTGTGCACGTTTGGAGTCCGGACAGATATTACCAGCGGGCTCTGGTTTGAGCCGGATACTGGTATAGTATTTGGGGTTGCTTTTATCTCTCAGTATTCATGTTCCTCGGAACAAGAATGCAGGTGTGTATGCACAGTTATTTGAGGAGGAGGAAGATGATTTCCATTAGGGTTTCGGAACGGGTGCGTATGCACAGTTGACAGTCGTCTTTTTCCAAACCCTAATGGATTTGTATTATATCATTTAATAATATATAATAAAATGAAATTGTGTCATGGTTAGTTTTTGTTGACTTGTTGACCATGGTTGACTTGTTGACCATGGTTGAACATTTGACTACCATCATTACAAATGCAAGATGCCTTTTCATTCTTGCTTTATTCATTTAATGCTTGTAATGATATTAGTCATTCTAAACTATCCATCAAACCTTTTTCATTTTGATTATTGTTATTATTTGATTAATCTTTTTCTTTTGTTATGGTTGCAAAAAGAAAAGAAAGAGCTCATTCTATCATTCTCACTCTCTCTCTTCACTTCATCTTCTTCTTCCTCTAGTCAAGAGAAACCTTCTCATGAGTTGAGAATCCTTCTCTTGAAAAAGAAAAGCAAACCCTAAACACTCTCTACTCACTCTAGGATCAAGGGTCTAGCAAGCCGGCGATTCTAGTTCACTCCAAGTACGAGGAAGAGCCCAAAGGTTGAGCCTTCGAGGTGGATCCATCTTCGACGGGAGAAGGCGACAAAGGAGAACCATCAACCTCTACAAAGTTTGAAGACGAAGGAGTTCAAGTCTAGGTATAACCATCTTCATCCGAGTAGCTAAACTTCTTTAGCTAGGTTGCTAGTTTTAGTTTAGGTAACGATCCCGACCTTGCATAGTCCATGTTGCCTCTCGCACTAAAAAATTTGATTTTTATACCGTTTCCGCCTCCCCGTAAGAACCGGGGGTGGCAACGTGGACTTACAGTGGTATCAGAGCCTAACTAAACTTAAACTAGCTTGGTAGTGAAGTGTAACGAAGTTCGGAACCGTAAAAAACCCAAAAACCGTATTTTATCAAAACCTGAGTTTCTGTTGAAATTTTTTGGGCTCAAAATGAAAAACTTTATATTTGTAAATTCATCTCAGGGTTTTTTAAAAACACCCATGAAAAACGACACAGAGATTCATCAAAGCCGCCGCCCTTCCGCCGCGTGAGCCTTCTTGGCCGCCGCGCATCCGCCGCGACTTGATGTCCCCTCTGCATCGATTTTCGTGCAGTGTCTTTATTTGTTGATTTTGGGATTTTTAGGATATAAATTATATGCCCAGATTTTCCAGAACTAAAATTTACTTTTGGGGGCCTATAATTCCTTATTTTTCCGAACTTCACTGCACTTTGACTATGATGGTTATATCTGTGATGTTTGCATGTATTGAACGTCGACTAATCGCTATAAGACGATTAGTCGGGGTTATACATGATCTGTAATGTGCTGGAATGTGTATATAAATATGTTGGACTGTCGCGGGTGAATAGCCGGGGGTTGTGAGACGAGAGTTTTCTTTTCTTGCAATTCATTGTAAATGTAAATTGATGTAATAATTATTATTTGTTTGGCCGCACAACCGGGTCGGGGTTGTAGCCGTCATTGTATAATTCTTTTTACTGTTTTTGCTCCTAGGATAGACCCATGGAGGGGTGCACAAACTACCGGGTATGCCGAAGTGTCGAGTGGCCTACTCATGGAGATGAGGGAGGTTGCTACGCTTCGGGTACTTGGCGGGTAGTTTGCCGCACCCGTAGGGGTCTTGGGTGGGGTATTGGCTATTCACCGCGACCGTGTTATCTGTTTTTTGTTACAGGCTCGTACAAATTACAGATTACTAGTATATCCAATGTATTTATCTGTGATCTGAAATGTTTATCATTGCTTTCTATTTAGGCGTTGCTTATGTTTTACAGACGCGCTAGCCCAGCCCCCGCTCTGTCGTTAGTTAAGTAACCTAACGGGTAATGACGGGGCCCAGTGGCGAATGCGAATGGCATAAGCGTACGTCATATTTTGGTTGTTTTCTGCAATGGTAGGATTTAAATGATGGGACGCATTAAAAGTACTAATGCAAGAATATCACGCATTAAAAGAACTAATGCAAGATAATAAACCAAGTTAAAGTCGTTGGAACAATTTCGAAAAACCACTCGGTTCTTTTCAAAACTAACTTTTAAAATGCGGAGCTTGAGCCACTCCATTTAAAAGCTATCTCGTTCCATCGACCAAATCAAGTTCACTACGTTCACGGTTTTGCCAAAACCATTCGTAGCCCTCCGTCGTTTCGCATGAATAGTCAATAGTATTCAAGCTGTGTATGTTGGCCAAAGTCAAGGCACAGTGATTGGTAGCTGTTGGGTGTTCATGTGTAGCATAGATAGATGCGTTGGTTTGGGACAGTCGTACTGCCATTTTGGCCAAAGTCAAGGGTAGATACGGATGGATCCAAATTAACCTGGATAATGACGGGTAGAACTTGACATGTGACTTATGATATTTTGGCCAAAGTCAAGGTCATAAGAGCATGGGGCAAAAATCCACATCGGGAGTTTCATAAGTACTGAAACTTGCTAGATTTGCATACCATTTGGAGTGTGGTGATTCTGGTAGGATTCCTTCAGTTTCGTCACGCGATGATATTTGGATCCCGATCCTACTGTGAGTATATGCTACTCCTCGGGAGATTTCTCACTTAACGATCAATGCTATAAACCTAGTAGGTGCCTAGAAAGGTGTTAGCGGGGCTACGCCCCCAGGGAAAAGAGGTTCTTTAATTAAGGAACTTCGCGAAAGCGTTGGAAAACCTCCCTCGAAGTACCGACACCAGCCTGGCCGAACGGTTAAGCAAGTATTGTACGGTGGGATTGATCCTGACTAATTCTTCCTTTATGGTTTGAGGAGGGATTCGAGAAACAGTGGGAGCCATCCTGTTTAGACAAATTAAAAACCACTCTAAACTTGCAAGAGCATCATGCTGAGTGTTTCTTCTTCTCTCTCCTAATTGCAGCGACCAATCAACATGACTGGACTTAAGTTACTCCTAGATAAAAACAAGTTGACAGGGCCAAACTACAAAGATTGGCTCAGGAATGTCAAGATAGCAATCACTTATGACAAGCTGGGGTATCTTCTTACCACCAAAGCTCCCCCTGTCCCTGGTCCAACTTCCAGCGTCGCGGATAAGGAAATCCGCAAGACTTGGGAGATTGATAGCGCGAAGGCCAAGTGCCTCCTGCTTGCCTCGATGGACAACGAACATCAGAGGAGGCATGAGAATATGGACATGGAGTCCATATTGCTTCATACAAAAGAACTGTATGGAGAGCAATCACGTATCGCAAGATACGAAGCGTCGAAAAAGTTGTTTTCGACAAGAATGGCCGTCGGATCATCAGTAGCCGAGCACGTGCTAAAGATGATCGGCTACATTGAGGAGCTCGCTGACCTAGGGATCACATTGGAGAGTGAGCTATATACGGATATAGTTCTCCAGTCCCTTCCTTCCACTTACGCCCAGTTTATAATGAATTTCAACCTACAAGAAAAAGAGGTTGAACTTTCAGAGCTCCTCAACCTGCTGAGGAGCGCAGAGGGCACCCTACAGAAAGGTAGGGAAACATCCACTTTGTTTGTAGGAGGATCATCTTCTTCTAGGTCCAAGGCGAAAGCCAAGGGAAAGAAGAAGAAAGCCCCCGCCAAACCAAGGGGCGGTGTTAGTAAAGTGGATACGAAGGGAAAAGGAAAAGCAACAAAGATAGCAGGGAAGCTTGTGGATAAGGAAGAATGCTTCTTTTGTCATAAGAAAGGACACTGGAAGAATGATTGCAGGGCCTGGAAGGCCAGAACACAGGAATTGAAGCAGGTTGCAGCTTCAGCTTCAGGTGTGTATGTTATTGAAAACTGTCTTTCAATAAACTCTACTTCCTGGGTATTGGATACCGGATCAGGATCTCATATCTGTAATTCTTTGCAGGCGTTGAGAAACCGTAGGGTTTTGAAGGCAGGTGACATGACCCTCAGAGTTGCGAACGGAGCTAGCATGGATGCTAAAGCCGTGGGGGACTATCACCTGGGAATGTCAGATGGATATGTTTTGGTTTTGCGTAATTGCTTTTTTGTACCCAACGCAACTTGTAATATCATTTCTGTATCTTTAGTTTCTAAAGAAGGTTATGAATTTGCGTTTGTAAGTAATGTTGTAAACATTCACCTTAATCAAGTTCTGATTGGGTCAGGTACATTGAGTAATGGTATATACGTGTTGAACCAACCACAGATTTTCAATGTCCAGAATACACACAAAAGAAAGTCTCCAGAAATAAACCAGACTTTCTTATGGCATTGTAGATTGGGTCACATCAATGAGAGAAGGTTGACGAAGTTACATACAGAAGGGTATTTGAATGCGTTCGAATATCAGTCGTATGCCACTTGTCAATCCTGTCTCAAGGGAAAGATGACAAAGACTCCGTTTACTGGACATGGAGAAAGAGCGAGCGAGCTCTTGGGACTCGTACACAGTGACGTGTGCGGTCCAATGTCTACACATGCCCGAAGCGGACATTCTTACTTCATTACTTTTACGGATGACTTCTCAAGGTACGGTTATGTCTTCTTAATGAAACATAAGTCCGAGGCTTTTGAAAAATTCCAGGAGTATAGGAATGAGGTAGAGAATCAGACCGGCAAAAGTATTAAGATTCTAAGATCGGATCGAGGTGGAGAATACTTAAGTGCCGAATTCCTGAATTACTTAAAAGAGAATGGTATTCTCTCTCAGCTTACTCCTCCATACACCCCGCAACATAACGGTGTATCGGAGAGACGGAACCGCACCCTATTGGATATGGTGCGGTCCATGATGAGTAACGCTGAGTTACCGCGATCATTCTGGGGGTATGCGCTAGAATCAGCTGCATACCTTTTGAACCGAGTTCCAACTAAAACTGTGCCTACTACGCCATTTGAGATGTGGTGTGGGAAGAGACCCCATCTTAATCACATTAAGATATGGGGAAGTCCGGCTTTTGTCAAAAAGCAGCATGCGGACAAACTCGAGGCACGCTCAGTACTGTGCAAGTTTGTGGGATATCCAAAGAATTCCAAGGGATATTTCTTCTACTGCGAAGAGGAACAAAAAGTTCTTGTTTCTCGTCATGCCCACTTTCTAGAACACCAGTTCATAGAAAAGGAAACAAGTGGGAGCGCAGTAGAACTGGAAGAAGTTCCAGAACCACAGACTGTTGCTGAAAGTTTGGTGGAACCAGAGGGTTCAACAGAACAGGACATTCCTACGCCGCTCCGCAGAAGTAGTAGGCAGTCTCATCCGCCCGAGAGATACTACGGTTTTCTCATAGACGGGGATAGAGAGGATTGCATCATAGATTATGATGAGCCTACTAGCTTCCAGCAGGCCGTTCAGAGCGTTGACTCAGTGAAATGGCTGGATGCAATGCGGACCGAGATGGAGTCCATGTACACCAACAAGGTATGGACGTTGGACATTGCTCCAGACGGGGTAAAACCCGTAGGATGCAAGTGGATCTTCAAAAGGAAGATTGGTGTAGATGGACAGGTTGAGACCTATAAAGCTAGGCTGGTAGCAAAGGGTTTCCGTCAAAGACCTGGCTTGGACTATGACGAAACCTTTTCTCCAGTAGCCATGCTGAAATCCATTCGGATCCTTCTTGCCATCGCTGCCTTCCACGATTATGAGATCTGGCAAATGGACGTAAAGACAGCTTTTCTAAATGGAAATTTAGAGGAGTGTGTCTATATGGACCAGCCAGAGGGCTTCATTCAGAGTGGGAGCAGCGGAAAGGTGTGCAAGTTGCTTAAGTCCATCTATGGACTAAAGCAGGCATCGCGGAGTTGGAACATCTGCTTTGATGAGACGGTCAAAGAATTTGGCTTTATCAAGAATCCAGATGAACCATGCATCTATAGTAGATTTGTAGCGAGAACTGTAGTATTCCTCGTTTTATACGTGGATGACATTCTCTTAATAGGAAATGACATTCCTATGCTACAATCTGTCAAGGGGTTCTTGTCACACAGGTTCTCCATGAAAGACCTGGGTGATGCCTCATACATCCTGGGGATCCGGATCCATCGTGATAGATCCAAGAGGATATTGGGACTTTCTCAGTCCAGGTACATCGACACCATAGTGAAGAGATTCAGTATGGAAGATTCCAAGCGCGGTAATCTACCGGCTTGTCACGGGATCACCCTCTCTAAAGAGATGTCTCCCAAGACTGATTTGGAGAGGGATCGCATGTCTATTATACCCTACGCTTCTGCGGTAGGCTCTATAATGTATGTGATGTTATGTACCAGACCGGATGTAGCTTATGCACTGAGTGTGGTAAGCCGGTATCAGTCAAACCCTGGGGAGAAACAGTGGATAGCGGTAAAGAACATTCTCAAGTACCTGAGAAGGACTAAGGAGATGTTCTTGGTGTATGGCGGAAAAGACCTCCAGATCGAGGCCTTTGCTGACTCCAGCTTCCAGAGTGACAAGGATGATTCCAAGTCCATGTCGGGCTTTGTCTTTACCCTCAATGGAGGGGCGGTGTGTTGGAAGAGTTCCAAACAGGAAACCGTTGCAGACTCGACGATGGAAGCGGAATACATCGCTGCATCTGATGCCGCAAAAGAAGCTGTCTGGATGAGGAAGTTCTTGAAAGAACTTCAGGTGGTTCCGTCCATTGTTGATCCAATACCTCTGTATTGCGATAACAATGGGGCTATAGCTTTAGCAAAGGAACCCAGGTCCCATCAGAGATCCAGGCACATCTTGAGGCGGTATCACCTGATCAGGGAGATCGTGGATCGCAAGGAGATCGAGGTTCGGAGAGTTGCTTCAGAAGACAACACTGCAGATCCATTCACCAAGGCCCTGCCCCAGACTCAGTTCGAGCGGCTGATCGAGATGATAGGTCTTCGATACGCCAGTACATGGCCTTAGTGCAAGTGGGAGATTGTTAGTGTATATGCCCTAGAGGCCATTACTGTATCATACTAGTTTGTATATTACTTAATGGATGCTTGGGATATTCACCTTGTATATACAATCTTGCTCGAAATAGTAGTATGCTACTTGGTTTGTCTCTACTTCAATGTGTACTTGTGTTTATTTTACTATATCACTTATACGCATTAGTGGAGCCCTTAGGATCTTTGCTTGATTACCAGCGTTGTGATGGCAGTCACACTAGTGGGGGCTGGGTAATCTATAAGCACATCCTTATACAGGTCCCTAGTCGCAGGACTATCGAGACAGGGCATCGATACTCCGGAGTAGACTAGCGTATGCGCTTCTCGTCCCAGTGTGGGAGATGGTCTGTCCCACAGCCATCAGTACGTCGTACTGGAGATAGTATACGGGTGCTCGTTGGGTTACGAGTACACTGGACAGGACTCGTCGGGAACTGACAGGTTGGTATTATACCTATCGTCAGTCATCAGTTCCCAGGTGACATGAGTACAGCTTAGTCCGCTGACTTGACACTGGCACTTCGCCTCGAGTGTGTTCCCACTGCACTTTGATCACTACCCTACCACGACTCAAAGGAGTCGTGCAAACAGGTGGTGGTTGGGTGCAGTCCCGAAGCACTTGGAGGCAGTGACGGTTAGACAGGATTCGTCTCTCCCGGTATTGGGGGTTGACATCGCGCTGTGTCTAGGAGAGCCATTACACAAGTAGTCCCTGGCCAGGGCAAACGAGATATACTGGTAGGTTTCCAGTGTTATCTCAGGGTGTTTTGGGCTTCGCTCCGGCACGACTTGTACCGCTATTGGGGGACTGACGTTTACCGCCCCCTAGGCCCGCCATGCGATGTATCAGACGAACAGACCGGACTGTACGGAGACTGTCACATTCAGACTCAGTAGGAGTACCGATGGGGTTTCACCTCGTCAGCCTTCTTGTCGACATCTACCTGGGGACCGTTACGCACAGCTAGTGCCGCTTGCGGTCTGTGGTTAAACCCACTGCCAGCGTAGTGTCGAGTCTTTAGAGTCCCACACAGAGGGTATTCGCCTATGGGCAAAACAGAGTAGAGGTCGCATGGTTTTGCGACAGGGTTCGTTCTCATCCGCGCACTTGTGCACGTTTGGAGTCCGGACAGATATTACCAGCGGGCTCTGGTTTGAGCCGGATACTGGTATAGTATTTGGGGTTGCTTTTATCTCTCAGTATTCATGTTCCTCGGAACAAGAATGCAGGTGTGTATGCACAGTTATTTGAGGAGGAGGAAGATGATTTCCATTAGGGTTTCGGAACGGGTGCGTATGCACAGTTGACAGTCGTCTTTTTCCAAACCCTAATGGATTTGTATTATATCATTTAATAATATATAATAAAATGAAATTGTGTCATGGTTAGTTTTTGTTGACTTGTTGACCATGGTTGACTTGTTGACCATGGTTGAACATTTGACTACCATCATTACAAATGCAAGATGCCTTTTCATTCTTGCTTTATTCATTTAATGCTTGTAATGATATTAGTCATTCTAAACTATCCATCAAACCTTTTTCATTTTGATTATTGTTATTATTTGATTAATCTTTTTCTTTTGTTATGGTTGCAAAAAGAAAAGAAAGAGCTCATTCTATCATTCTCACTCTCTCTCTTCACTTCATCTTCTTCTTCCTCTAGTCAAGAGAAACCTTCTCATGAGTTGAGAATCCTTCTCTTGAAAAAGAAAAGCAAACCCTAAACACTCTCTACTCACTCTAGGATCAAGGGTCTAGCAAGCCGGCGATTCTAGTTCACTCCAAGTACGAGGAAGAGCCCAAAGGTTGAGCCTTCGAGGTGGATCCATCTTCGACGGGAGAAGGCGACAAAGGAGAACCATCAACCTCTACAAAGTTTGAAGACGAAGGAGTTCAAGTCTAGGTATAACCATCTTCATCCGAGTAGCTAAACTTCTTTAGCTAGGTTGCTAGTTTTAGTTTAGGTAACGATCCCGACCTTGCATAGTCCATGTTGCCTCTCGCACTAAAAAATTTGATTTTTATACCGTTTCCGCCTCCCCGTAAGAACCGGGGGTGGCAACGTGGACTTACACTTAGACAGCATTCTAAGAGTATTTAGAATGGGCGACTCCTGGCACGGTAGTGTACCTGCAGGTAATGGAGTCACCCTCTCTAAAGGTGTCTTACAGACTAAAGGGGAGAGGGATGTGCATAATTGGCAGATCACTTGCTCAGGCAATTGAGTCAATCATGAGATGTCAAGTACCACACCAGATGTTGTTCTTGCACTAGATGCAATTGTTGGAGATAGTGCCCTCATAGTCAATTATTGGATCGCAGGTACGTGATTGCAATGATTGCGGAGGACCTATCCCGGTAGGACAGTCTTACTCGAGATGATAGTATGCTATCTGGTTTGCCTTTATCAGTCGTGTACATGTTCAGGTGACTGATTGCATGTTACACTTTGATAGAGCCCTTAGGATCTTGCTTTACTACCAACAGTATGATGGCGATCATATACGTGAGAGTTGGGTAGTTTATACGCATATCCTTAATTGTGGTCCCTAGTCGTGGGAGTTTCGAGACAGGGCATCGATACTCCGGAGTAGACTAGTGTGTACAGTCGAGACCCCGACGAGGGGCGGTGGCCGGTCTCACAAGCCACTGGTGTCAGTTGGATCACCTAAGATGTATACAAGTGCTCATTGGGTTATGAGTACACCGGACAGGACTCGCCGGGAATCTGCTAGTTAGTATTATATCTACCGTCAGATAGCAGTTCCCTGGTGACATGTGTACAGGTTAGTTCATCGACCTGAGGTCGTCATTTGTCTCGTGTGAGTTTCCACTGTGCTTTGATTTCTACCCTACCACGGCTCAAAGGAGTCGTGCAAACAGGTAGATTTTGGGTACAGTCCCGAGCCATATAGAGGCACGTGAGCGGATCGGCAGGGGATTCGTCTCTCCCGGTATTGGGGGCGAGATCGTGCTGTGTCTAGGAGAGCCATTACACAAATCCATGGCCATGGTAGGAGATTTACTGGTAGGTACTCCAGTAGTATCTCAGGGTGTTATTGGGCTTCACTCCGACACGACTTATACTGCTATTGGGGGTCTGACGTTGCTAGCCCCTAGGCAGATATGCGATACTCATTGACGAACGGACCGGACTGTATATACATTGTCACTGTTAGGCTCAGTAGGGTTTCTGGATGAGTTCGTTCATCGGCCTCCCTTGAGTTCGCTCATCAGCCTCCCTTAAGGTCAGTCCATGGGCAGCCGTTACGCATAGCTAGTGTCGCTGACGGTTTGTGGTTAAACCCACTGCCAGGGTACTGACGAGTCATTAGAGTCCCCCACAGACAGTTTCCCAAGTTCGGGCGAAACGTTGTAGAGGCCGTATGGTTTTATGGCAGGGTTCGGAAAATGCATGTGCGTTTACGCACGTGTTATTTTTCGGGCAGATAATACTGGTCGGCTTTGGTTTAAGCCGGATCCGAGTATTATATTGAGTAGGTATAATATCTTTGTCTCAGTTGCATTTGTATTCGGTCGTAATACAAATGCGGGTATATTTATACAGTTTCGGGGTTATCCTGAAAGTTGTTTCAGGATCACTTTTGGAAGTTGCCAGTTTCCAGTTTTCTATCAGCCGTCTTTTAACATTCGGTTAAAGACGGATTTATCTTTTCTTGAGATGAGTGTGGATTCTTCTAGAAGTTTCTAGATGAGGTGACTAGGATTAATTGGTGTTGGATTTTCATTGGTTGCTTTAATGGTTCAATTAATGCATAATGACTCATGCTTTGTTATTAAAGCTTTTTGTTTTCCTTAAGATATTTTCTTCATGATAAGCTTTATGCTTAAGGTCACCCCCCTCTCCTACGGTCACCTCCCTCTTGCTATATATGGTCGGCCCTCTCTCTCTCCTCATTCTCTCTCTCACTTGAGTTTTCATTTGCTAGAAAAGATTATGATAGGTTTTATCGGTGTATGGAATTTCACAGTCCATTTCATTCCATCACCCGATTCCTTCGGCAACTTCATTAACCGATCGTCCACGGACTTGGACGAAGTGAGACAAAGTCATCTACTCATTCTCTACATCATTCTTGGTCGTCTCTTTTAGCAAACTTGACGATCGAGTTGCCTCGAGTCAGAGGCGGGAGCCCGTTTAAAGAATCGGTGATGTGGTGCCACCTCGACGAGGATATCGGAGATCGACGAGATTGGAGCAGCCGCAACGGAGCGTGGGATGATGGTTGAAGAACGAAGGACTCGGATCATTCGGTATAACCTTTCTACACTCTTTACAGTTTGTTAGTTTAGCAATAATGGCAGATCCGGGTTAAAGTATACGATAGCGCCAGTTTAAAAGTTTTTTGTTCCGCATTTGGCGTTTGTAGACTGCCGGGGCGCTAGCGTAGACTTACAGTGGTATCAGAGCCTCACCGTTTTGCTATACTAACTTGTGCTAACGCGTTTAAAACATCGATCCGACCGGAAATCGAAAATTGCAAAATCCATGCCCGACAGTTTCTGTTGATTTTAAATGGTCTCAAAAATTAATTCTGTATGTCCTAAAAATCTGTGCAGGCTTTTCTAAGAACCACGACGAAATTTGGTCTCATGATTCCTCCAACTTGCCGCGGAAATGAGGCCAAACCCATGGTTTGGCCGCACATCCGCGGCCACTTGGGGAGTTCATAATCCCAAATTTTTCCAGTGGCTTCTCTGTGGGATTTTGGGGTTTTTGGTAAATATCGTTTTGGCCCAGATTTTGTTATTGTTCACCAGTAAGCAGTGGGGCCCACTTTTTGATATTTTGTCTTTGGTCGATCGAAATTTAAACACGTTAGTTTACAGTGCTTACATTATATCTCCGACCGGGAATGTCATTTGATCGGTAAACCGCGTCTGATTGCTATAGTTCTTTTAGACGGGTTTGCGAACATGACATTCGCGTTGATGTTCTGTGTTGTGCTGTGATGTTGCGGATTTGTCGTGGTGGATAGCAGTGTGCAATGGTAGTACAGTTTGTGTTTATTTGTACATTTGATATTGCAGGGCGAGCGTCCAACTTGTGGACTGCCGTCACTGCCTGTTGTATAATATTCTTTTGGGGCACGACCAGGTTGCGGTCGATGTACCTATTGTACTATTTTTTCATTACTGTACTAGGTTTTGCCCCGCGACGGAGTGCACGGATAGCCGGGTTCTGGGGGGCAACGGGTCCGCATCTCATGGCTTTGAGAGGCAGAGGGGTCCCACTCTAGAATTGGCAGACTATTCGCCGCACTCGTAAGGGGGTACAGGTTGACCCAAGGAGGGGTGCCCAAGATTGCCTGATTCCGTGAAGTGCCGGGTGTTCCATTCACTATGCTGTGGGGACTACCTCGCTTCAGGTTTTGGCGGGTAACTTGCCGCACCCGTAGGGGTCTAGGTTTCATTGCACAGGCTATCCACACGACAGGGGAACGTCGAGTTTCAGCAGCGGCTCTGTGAAACTCGGGGATCCCAGATATCTGTATTGTTCTGTGATGCTTATTACTTTTCTGTAATGTTGCATACTATCACGCCTGGAGCGATTATTGTATATTGGTTTATATACTATTAGATGTTGTATATGTTTTACACCCGCGCTAGTCCAGCCCCCGCTCTGTCGTTAGTTAAGTAACCTAACGGGTAATGACGGGACCCAGTGACGAATGCGGATGGCATATACGTACATTTTATTTTCGTTCTTTTCTGGTGTGATAATTGATGGGACTGCGTTGATTCTGATCAACGCAAAGTAAAAACAAACCTGTATTCAGTTGTTGGAACAATTTAAAAAGTGTTATTGCAAAGACGTTTTCTTTTGTTATGCATAGCGGTATTCAGTGGAATATCCTGCACCTCATTCGACGGGGCAAGGGCCGATATCCCTTCACCGGGACTGACCCCTTGGGCGGAAGTTTGCGTCAGCGTAATAACTTCACTATAGTCGATTACAAGTTGCTTTGCATAGCGGTATTCAATGGAATATCCTGCACCTCATTCCACGAGGAAAGAGCCGAGATCCCTTTACCGGGAGTGAGCTCTTTAGCAAAAGGTTTTCGCCACTATATTTTAAAAAGCTATCAGGTTCCTTCAGCGATATCAAGTTCACTACGCTAAAGGTTTTTCGCCAAAAACCAGCCGTAGCCCTCCATCATTTCATATGGATGGTCAGTAGTATTCAAGCTATGTTGGTCTAGCCCTTAGCTAGGACATAGTGATTGGTAGCTGCTGGGGTGTTCACTTGTTGCATAGATAGATGAGTTGGTTTGGGACAGTCGTACAGCCTTGTTGGCCCTTAGTCAAGGGCGAGTACGGGTGGGTTCAAATTAACAAGATAATGATGGGAAGAACTTGACATGTGACTTATGGTGGGCTGGCCCTTAGTCACGATCATAAGAGCATGGGGAAAAAACTTTATCGGGAGTTTCTAAAGAAACTGAAACTTGCCAAGTATGCGCATACCATCTGGAGTATGAGTAACGTGGATGCATTCCATCACGTTATCATGCGATGAGAGTTGGATCCCGATTCCCACTGATGAGTTGGTTTACTCTTCGGGTGATCCCGATTGATTCTTCTTTAGGTTTGGAGGAGAATTTGACAGGACAGTGGGAGGTTTCCGGATTAGATAAAATGATGACCATTCTGATCTAGGTTAGAGTGCACGCAGAGTGTTTCTTTTCTCTCTCTCTTTGGCAGCGACCTTTGACCGACCCTAGACTATGACTCAGTGACCAGGTTGACCGAACCTTCTTGAATACTGGCTTTTGGATTGTCTGAGTTGCATAAGTCATTGCCACTCCTTCTTTTACCCTTTGAATTTCTCAGAACACCCGTATTACTACGGATATCCACTTCCATTGGATAGATCCATCGTATGGTTATATACGAACTCGAAGGGACTTCTTCGGGGATGGATCCAGGTTCAGGAGAAATAGAATTGGTTTATTCAGTTGTCTTTTATTATCACCTTCTCTCAGGTTGCGAGAGCTCCTTGGTTTAGGAGAGTACACCTATTACGCTTATTGGATAGTCTTATTCCAAACCATAGGCTGGTGCCGAAAGGTAGGGAATGAAGAAAACCAATTAGCCTAAGTAGGGTGTGCAGAAGGTAATATGTAAAGACAAAATAAAGGGATTAGAAAGAGGGCAAAGTAAATTGCGACTGATATCATTCACGACCAAAACCGCGTACTTCATCGCCGCTCCTATCTCACCTTTAAAAGAATAAGGTATTATTCAGTTGTCTTTTATCATCACCTTCTCTCGAGATACGAGTACTCCTTAGTTTAGGAGGGTACACCTATTATGCTTACTGGATAGTCTTCTTCCAAACCATAGGCTGGTGCCGAACGGTAGGGAAGGAAGAAAACCATTTAGCCTAACGATGGTGTACAGAAGGTAACGACTAAAGACAAATAAAGGGATTTGGAGAGATGGAAATAATATATACGGTTGAAGTCATGAATTTGATTATGGAAGAGGCATTGCTATGAATACCAGGATACCCCTACGAAACATTTTCATGTTTCAGTGCATTGTTAAAGGAAAAACTGTTTTCCCGATTAGACACTTACTCCAAGGGTATGTATTTACCAGGTTTCATTCTCATATCTGTATGGTTTTACAGATGATGAGTGGGAGTAAGATATTGGGAATTAGGTGATCATCCTTATTATATCGGAATTCGTTGTAATTGGTGATATTTGAGGAAATCGCCAGGGTACAGTTTTCCACCTACAACGCACAGGTTATGAGTTGTTCAACTCAGCAGACTTATACAGAGTATTGTATGTTGTCCAGTGTCCATCAGGACAAAGGGGTAGGTCCTCGTACTATGTTCTGTTTACTTATAACTTCTCTAGTATTTAGACGAGTGTTTCGTAGAAATACAAGGTCTAAGTTTTGAGAAGTTGTGGGTATAAGAATAAAGTAGAGAACCAGGTGTCACATGTATCGGGATTCTTCAAAGAGATCGAAGATATAGATTCTTGTGATTGGTATTCAGATGATAGTAATGGTTTTGAGAAACGTGTTTCTCTTTCAGATTACTCATAATTGGATGGATTCCTAAGTTGAGTAATGCTGATTAGCCTCTTTCCATTAAGTAGATATGCACTGGAGACAGCTGCATGATTCGAATATGGTTCCAATTAAATAAGTGCCAAAGTTTCTATATTGGATATAGAATAGTTCGTACCTTAAAAGATATTAGGGTACGGGGAGTTGTCCAGCTTATGCTTAAAACCAGACTCTGGATAACTCAGGGCACGTTTCTGTAATGGCTGTTTGTGGGTTGACCCTGGTTATGACGAGGGTTGATATTCTACCATTTGCAAGATCAATAGTGATATTGTTCTTGACTCGCCACAGTTTTAGTAAAAATGGATCTTTTTCAGAAAACAGTAGTGGGAGTATGGTAGAACTGGAAGTGATTCCAGAACCGCAAACGATTATGGAAAATTTAATAGGACCTATATATTCAATCAGGTTTGACATTCCAATAGCCACTCCGCAGATTTGGTGGGTAACCTCAGACACCCGAGAGGTACTCTGGTAGCCTCAAGGACGGTGACAGGGAGGTTCTTACCTACCCAGACTTGACACTACTGTTGTTCCAGGCTGTGAGACCCGGTAGGAAGGTTGTCATAGTCAGTGGGAGCAGCGGAAGCATAGTGGGCAAGATGCTTATATCTATTTATAGACTTGAGCAGTTATAGCGGAGATAGATCATCTAATTTTGATGTGACAGTCATGGGTTTGACTTCAATCAGAATAGGGGATGGATCAGTTAAGAAGGTAGTAGGGTGTGATGTCATGGTATCTGGATGACATACACAGAGTAGGAAGTAAAATTCCTATACTACGATCGGTTGTACTGTGGTCGTCACACAGTTGTTTCTCCAGACAGGATATGGATATAATATTTGACATTTTGGTTTCTAGATCTATGGTTTTAGATCTGGATTTGGGTAGTTTCCCAATGTGGGTACTTTGACAGATATTCTAATGGTTTTTAGAATAGTTGACTCCTAGCATGGTGGTGTACCTGCAGGTGATGGAGTCACCCTCTCTAAAGGTGTCTTACAGATTAAAGTGGAGAGGGATGTGCATGATTGGCAGATCACTTACTTAGGCAATTGAGTCAATCATGAGATGTCAAGTACCACACCAAATGTTGGTTTTGCACTAGATGCAATAAGTTTGTATTAATCCAATCCTGGAGAAATATAAGGAAGCAGTTTTAGAACATAGGTACATATTCTACGGATTTGATGACGGCAGCCTCCTTCGGGAGACGGTTATCATTCCAAGCTTCAAAGGTGACATGGTTGACAGAGTGATTGTCAGAGTTATAGTTTTTCCCTCTGACGAAGAGGGACAGTATTATGGACAGGTGGTCCAAATGGATACTGTGGGTGGCATGGTGCCGGATACTGATTAGGTTCAGTGATCGATACTGTCTAAGAAGTTTGGATTTGGAGTTCATTTATGAACTAGGTCCCATCAGATATCCAGACATATTCTAAGACAGGTATTACTCAATTCGGGAGATGGCTTTCTCCGCGAACTTGAGATTAAGAGAGATATAGAAAGATACTTCTAGGCGGATCCACTCACTGAGGCTATTTCTCGAACACAATAGTTTTACAAACGGGCTTTGTGAAACTGATTAGTAGAGGAGTTGGATGTTCGGTTTCACACGGGCTGTGAGTAGTCGACATCACAATATTAGCCTTGAGTGCAAGTGGGAGATTGTTGGAGATAGTGCCCTCATAGTCAATTATTGGATCGCAGGTACGTGATTGCAATGATTGTGGAGGACCTATCCCGGTAGGACAGTCTTACTCGAGATGATAGTATGCTATCTGGTTTGCCTTTATCAGTCGTGTACATGTTCAGGTGACTGATTGCATGTTACAGTTTGATAGAGCCCTTAGGATCTTGCTTTACTACCAACAGTATGATGGCGATCATATACGTGAGAGTTGGGTAGTTTATACGCATATCCTTAATTGTGGTCCCTAGTCGTGGGAGTTTCGAGACAGGGCATCGATACTCCGGAGTAGACTAGTGTGTACAGTCGAGACCCCGACGAGGGGCGGTGGCCGGTCTCACAAGCCACTGGTGTCAGTTGGATCACCTAAGATGTATACAGGTGCTCATTGGGTTATGAGTACACCGGACAGGACTCGCCGGGAATCTGCTAGTTAGTATTATATCTACCGTCAGATAGCAGTTCCATGGTGACATGTGTACAGGTTAGTTCATCGACCTGAGGTCGTCATTTGTCTCGTGTGAGTTCCCACTGTGCTTTGATTTCTACCCTACCACGGCTCAAAGGAGTCGTGCAAACAGGTAGATTTTGGGTACAGTCCCGAGCCATATGGAGGCACGTGAGCGGATCGGCAGGGGATTCGTCTCTCCCGGTATTGGGGGCGAGATCGTGCTGTGTCTAGGAGAGCCATTACACAAATCCATGGCCATGGTAGGAGATTTACTGGTAGGTACTCCAGTAGTATCTCAGGGTGTTATTGGGCTTCACTCCGACACGACTTATACTGCTATTGGGGGTCTGACGTTGCTAGCCCCCTAGGCAGATATGCGATACTCATTGACGAACGGACCGGACTGTATATACATTGTCACTGTTAGGCTCAGTAGGGTTTCTGGATGAGTTCGTTCATCGGCCTCCCTTGAGTTCGCTCATCAGCCTCCCTTGAGGTCAGTCCATGGGCAGCCGTTACGCATAGCTAGTGCCGCTGACGGTTTGTAGTTAAACCCACTGCCAGGGTACTGACGAGTCATTAGAGTCCCCCACAGACAGTTTCCCAAGTTCGGGCGAAACGTTGTAGAGGCCGTATGGTTTTATGGCAGGGTTCGGAAAATGCACGTGCGTTTACGCACGTGTTATTTTTCGGGCAGATAATACTGGTCGGCTTTGGTTTAAGCCGGATCCGAGTATTATATTGAGTAGGTATAATATCTTTGTCTCAGTTGCATTTGTATTCGGTCGTAATACAAATGCGGGTATATTTATACAGTTTCGGGGTTATCCTGAAAGTTGTTTCAGGATCACTTTTGGAAGTTGCCAGTTTCCAGTTTTCTATCAGCCGTCTTTTAACATTCGGTTAAAGACGGATTTATCTTTTCTTGAGATGAGTGTGGATTCTTCTAGAAGTTTCTAGATGAGGTGACTAGGATTAATTGGTGTTGGATTTTCATTGGTTGCTTTAATGGTTCAATTAATGCATAATGACTCATGCTTTGTTATTAAAGCTTTTTGTTTTCCTTAAGATATTTTCTTCATGATAAGCTTTATGCTTAAGGTCACCCCCCTCTCCTACGGTCACCTCCCTCTTGCTATATATGGCCGGCCCTCTCTCTCTCCTCATTCTCTCTCTCACTTGAGTTTTCATTTGCTAGAAAAGATTATGATAGGTTTTATCGGTGTATGGAATTTCACAGTCCATTTCATTCCATCACCCGATTCCTTCGGCAACTTCATTAACCGATCGTCCACGGACTTGGACGAAGTGAGACAAAGTCATCTACTCATTCTCTACATCATTCTTGGTCGTCTCTTTTAGCAAACTTGACGATCGAGTTGCCTCGAGTCAGAGGCGGGAGCCCGTTTAAAGAATCGGTGATGTGGTGCCACCTCGACGAGGATATCGGAGATCGACGAGATCGGAGCAGCCGCAACGGAGCGTGGGATGATGGTTGAAGAACGAAGGACTCGGATCGTTCGGTATAACCTTTCTACACTCTTTACAGTTTGTTAGTTTAGCAATAATGGCAGATCCGGGTTAAAGTATACGATAGCGCCAGTTTAAAAGTTTTTTGTTCCGCATTTGGCGTCTATAGACTGCCGGGGCGCTAGCGTAGACTTACAGCAATAAGTTGACATTGATCCTATCCTAGAGAAGCAGTCGGGAGACAGTTATCATTCCAGGCTTCCAAGGTGACCTGGACGACAAGGAAGTTGTCAGAGTTATAGTTTTCCTTCTGACGAGGGGCAGTATTTTGGACAGGTGGTCCAAGGCAATACTGAGGGAGGCATGGCGCAAGATACTGATTAAGTTCAGTTGACGATACAGTCTAAGAAGTTTTGATTTGGAGTTTATTTATGAGCTAGGTCCCATCAGACATCCAGACACATTCTAAGATAGGTATTGCTCATTTCGGGCGATGGGATTCTCCGCGGACTTGAGATATAGAGAGACATAGAAAGAAACATCAAGTCGGATCCACTCACTGAGGCTATTCCTCGAACGTAATAGTTTCACAAACGAGCTTTGTGAGACTGACTTGTAGAGGAGTTGGGTGTTCGATATCACACGGGCTGTGAGCATGCGACATCGCAATAATTAGCCTTGAGTGCAAGTGGGAAATTGTTGGAGATAGTGCCCTCAGAGTCAATTATTGGATCACAGGCATGTGATTGCAATGATTGAGGGAGGACCTATCCCGGTAGGATAGTCTTCCTCAAGATGATAGTATGCTATCTGGTTTATCTTTATCATCGTGTATTTCATTAGGTGACCTTACATGTCACTATTGTACGTTGATAGAGCCCCTAGGATTCTTGCTTGACTGCCAGCAGTATGAGGGCGATCATATACGTGGGAGCTGGTAGTCTATAAGCACATCATTAAAAGGTCCCTAGTCGTGGGAGTTTCGAGACAGGGCATCGATACTCCAGAGTAGACTAGTGTATACAGTCGAGACCCCGACGAGGGGCGGTAGCCGGTCTCACAAGCCACTGGTGTCAGTTGGATCACCTAAGATGTATACAGGTGCTCAATGGGTTATGAGTACACCGGGCAGGACTCGCCGGGAACATGCTAGTTGGTCTTATACCTGACGTCAGATAGCAGTTCTCTGGTGACATGTGTACAGGTTAGTTCATCGACCTGGGGATCGTCATTTGTCTCGTGTGAGTTCCCACTGTACTTTGATTACTACCCTACCATACTCAAAGGAGACGTGCAAACAGGTTTTAGTTGGGTACAGTCCCGAGCCACATGGAGGCAGTGAGCGGATCTTCAAGGGTTCGTCTCTTCCGGTATTGGGGGTGAGGTCGCGCTGTGTCTAGGAGAGCCATTACACAAAGCTCTCGGCCGAGGCAGGAGATTTACTGGTAGGTATTCCAGTAATATCTCAGGGTGTTCTGGGTTACACTCCGACACGACTTGTACCGCTTTTAGGGGTCTTACTTTTACCAACCCCCTAGGCCCGCCATGCGATGCTCATAGACGAACGGACCAGACTGTACGGATATTGTCACCGACAGGCTCAGTAGGGTGTCAGGATGAGTTCGCTCATCGACGTCCCTTTTGGTCAATAGCTGGTAGCCCGTCACGTATGGCTAATACCTCTGACGTGCTGATGGTTAAATCCACAGCCATAGTATTGACGAGTCTTTAGAGTCCCCCACAGACAGTTGCTCAAGTTTTCGGGCGAAACACTGTAGAGGCCGTATGGATATATGGCAGGTTTCGATCAGACACGTGCGGTATTGCACGGATCAGGATCGGACGGATAATACTAGCGGGCTTTGGTTTAAGCCGGATCCTAGTATAGTACAGTGTAGATTTTGTCTCATTGCATTTGTATTCGGTCGGAATACAAATACGGGTATGTATATACAGTAGCGGGATTTTCCTGTAATTTATTATGGGAACAGTTTTCCGAAGTTGCCAGTTTGCTTTCCGGTTTCGGCCATTTTCTTTTGTATCTTTCATTGGCCAAAGATTGGTGGAGGAGGGCTTATTTGCATTTGTGCAAATTGGCTTTTTGGAGGGTGGTCTTTGCATATTCTTGTATCATGATGGTGCACCATCCCTTGACTTCTTCATGATTGCTTGACTTTGTGATGAGATGGTTGTTGGTGGAGTGTTGGGTTTTGTTAATGATGATTTCTTTTCATGATCATACATCATTCCTTCTTGCATGATGGTTCCACTCACTCACTCACCTTATGGATTCACTCTCCTCTCATTCTCTCCTTGCTTTTGGCCAGCCATACAATATAGGGGGACTGTCCCAATTTGGGGTGAAAAAAAAGACTCTCATTTGGCTTGCAAAGTGATATAGTTCATCTCCAAAAGCTCATATCTCTTTTCCTCCACCAAAAGGCAACTTCAATAAACCCCTAGAGACAAAAGAGTTCTACAGTCAACCTACAGCAAACCTTGGGCACGTCGACTCACCAACTTCGTGCCCGAGTTGCCTCGGACCAGAGGTGAGAGCCCGTAAAAGAAGCCGGCGATGTGGTGCCCTCCCAGCGAGAAGGCGACGACTGGAGTTTCCGCGGGGAGATCGGGACGACGACGAGAAGACCGGAGGACACAGATCACTCGGTATATTTCTTTACCCGTTCTCTTGATAGCTAGGACTAGTTTAATGGCCCGATCCAGGTTGATAGTGCGCGGTGGTGCCGGTTTGTAAAGTTAAAGTAAATCACCGTTTCCGCATTCCGGCGTCGAATTGACGGCCGGTGCGCCGCCGTGCACTTACAGGCGTACCCTTCAAACAGTCTGCTCGACAGGCTCAGTTCTACAACAGGATCTGGAACGTCCCTGGAACTTAGAAAAAATTGCCCAACGAGAGAATGGAAACGATCAGGCTTGGATGTGTTCAATCCAAGAAACTGGAGCGATTCTATGGTTGCTACGTTATACTTGACTTTGATGAAGAAGGAGATGCTCTGTTAAAAGACGCTAACCCTGAACCAAAACGAGGTCCCGTCATGAAAGTGCCAAGTGCATCGTTCAAATAACAGATGGACAAGTTAACAAGGGAAGCGGGTCAAAAAGTCCGGGATGACCACAACCGCGAAATGGCCATTTACGAGAAAGCCAGAATGCAGCGCCTCCTTCAGCAGGCTGTGAATAATGACGATGCTCTTCGTTGCCAGCCTGTCATAAAAAAAGACCCAACGCAGAGGTAGAAATAAGCTAAAGAATGGAAAAAATGTTCGACAGCGGCAAAGCAGGTCTAAGAAGCCATGCGATCAAGAATTAAGCAGCCGGGATCCGTCTCTTATAAAGAAAATAGGTCGAGCATATTCTTTTCCCCAAGACAAGACAACGAAGATATTCGATCTTGTCATGAAACATCAAATGATTACGCTCCCGGAATCCAAACACCCCGAACAAGCAGATGAGGTTCATCACCCAGACTATTGCTCCTATCACCGAGCGATAGGACATTCTCTTGAAGACTGCTTCACCTTCAAAAACTGGGTCGAGGACCAATATCAACTCGGCAAGTTCGCTCTATCTGACAGTTGGAGGGTAACCCCACCATAAATACATGTGCCAAGAGCAACATATGCAACGAGAGTAGAGCCGGATCAACATCGGTCTTGGAAACGATCTCGTACCTGCCACGTGATAACGCTGTCAAAAGAAGGAGTACGTGAGGATATGGCTGACCTCCGCTGGTGCTTCGAAAATGATGATGATGACTTGATCTCAGAATTTCCACCAGCGCCAAAGGAGTTAGAAGATGGAATACATACTACTGCGGACAACCTAAGGAAAATCAACTTGGGGAAGGCAAACAACCTGAGGCCTACGTTCGTCAGTGAACTACTTTCCGAAGAACAGGTAGCTACGCTAAAAGTTGTGCTCATGCAGTATAAAGACTGCTTCGCACGGAACTATTCCGAGATGCCGGGATTAGACCCAGAAATAGACATGCATAAATTGGCGATATCGCCGGACGTCAATCCAGTCAAACAGGTGCCAAGAAGAATGCGACTCGAGCTTAAGATGAGTATCATCGCCGAAGTCAAGAAGCTAATCGACTCCGGCTTTATCCAAGAAGTTCAATACCCTGATTGGATCGCCAACATTATTCCAGTGATAAAGAAGAATGGGACGGTGCGCATCTACGTAGACTTTCGGAACCTCAACAAACCTTGTCCGAAAGATGACTTCCCCATACCGGTTACTGAGCTGATGATAGACAACACATCTACTCATGAAGTTTTCTCCTTCATGGATGGCTCATCAGGGTACAATCAAATAAAGATGCATCCCGAAGACCAGAAGCATACCGCTTTCTGGACCCATTTGGGCATATTCTGCTACAAAGTGATGCCTTTCGGTCTGAAGAATGCTGGCGCCACCTATCAGAGGGCCATGACGAAGATTTTCGATGACCTCATACACAAAATCGTCGAGTGCTATATTGATGACCTCATGGTAAAAACTAAATCGCATGAGGAGCATTGGGAGCATCTGAAGATAGTGTTCCAACGTCTTCAGAAATACAACCTGAAGATGAACCCTCTCAAATGCGCGTTCGGAGTTTCCTCAGGCAAGTTCCTAGGATTCATCGTACGACATCGGGGCATCGAAATAGACCCGTCAAAGATCAAGGCGGTCATGGAAATGTCTCCGCCAAGAACTCTCAAGCAACTGCGGTCTCTCCAAGGAAAGCTCGCATATATCCAGCGGTTCATAGCTAATCTCTTCGACAAATGCCGCCCCTATAGCCATTTAATGATGAAAGGGACCCCTTTCGTCTGGGATCGCAAATGCCAAAGCGCTCGAGACGAAATCAAGCAATACTTGCAGAATCCGTCAATACTGACCGCTCCGGTCAAGGGAAAGCCCCTCATCCTGTACACAACGGCCCTTGAAGGTTCTTTAGGCGCACTATGGGCACATGAGAATGACTAAGGGAAGGAGAGAACCCTCTACTATTTGAGTCGAGTTCTCCTGGGGGCAGAAAACAACTACTCCCCATTGAAAAACACTGCCTGGCATTAATCTTCGCGATAATGAAGCTCAGAAACTACGCATTGGTGCATGAGGTTCATCTCATATCAAAAGTGGATCCTCTCAAATATTTGATGTCAAGAGCCATACTAACAAGGCAGCTCGCTAAATGGGCCCTCCTCCTAATGGAGTTCTCGATAATTTATCGTCCCCTCAAGGTAGTGAAAGGCCAGGCCATCGCCGACTTTCTCGCTGAGCATCCGATACCTGTCGATTCACCCCTAAATTGCGAACTGCCAGATGAGCACGTGTTTAACACGATCGATAGGGGAGAAGAAAGAATGATACCCGATGGAAACTCTATTTCGACGGAGCATCTTCCATGAAGAAGTGAAAGCACAACTCCCCTATAATCAAATCGGGGGTAGGCCTCATCTTCGTGACTCTACAAGGAGGGATAATGCGCTTTTCCTTCTCCTTAACAGAGCCGAGGACGAACAATGAAGCCGAATATGAAGATTTGATAGCAGGTCTTGAGATCACTGTCAACATGGGAATCGAAAACATCCTCATATACGAAGGCTCCCATTTGGTCGTTAGTCAAGTAAATGCAGGGTTACCTAGCACGGCAGTAAGGTATCGGGAGGCATCGTCCATGCCAAATTCAAAATTTGTCGTTCTAGCTAACCCTAACTAAGAATCGTTTACTAGAAATCGACGGAATATAAATGAAAACACTTCGCAAGTGAAAGAGAGCAAGGAATACAACCTTAGTAGACCGGTCTTTCACTTCATTAGCTCCGTGTAGTAGTCCCTTTCGCTGCGATCGTGCACTCCGCACTCTAGAGAGGCTCCGATGAAGAAACGAACATGCTTGCTTCGAAGACTTCGAGGTCGAAGATGATCTACGTCGAGAAGACACTAACCCAAGCTATCTCATCACTAACTATGGAATCAGTGAAGCAAACACCCTATACTGAATGGCAAGTAGTAGAGGATGATGAAGTAGGAAGTGGGCTCACTTTAGATTTGAGTTTCTCACACTTTTCACCACAAACCAAGAAGTTAGTGAGCTTCAATGAGAGGAAGAAGAAGATGAAGTTGTGATGAACTAAAGAATGAACTCATGAGGTTACAAATGCAACCATTGTCAAATAATATCATGCCTAACCATTGTAGAGAATAAACCATTGCCTATGGTTAGGGGTTGGGTCAATAAATATCCTAAGCTAGACAAACAAGTTGACTTGGTCAATAGTTATCTTGTTTGCACAAAATATCTACCATGACATAAACCAAATGTTTGAATTAGCTTAAGAAGAATAAAACCCTAGCTTAACCCTAGCATGGTATAAGTGTCATACATACATGTTGCATGTGTAATCTAGTATGACACACTAATATATATCGCATATATAATAAGTGTGTAAAAAGAAAACAATACATTTAACATATATCATATATATATATCAATGTATCATCAAGTGAGAAAAATGAATACTTAAGTGAGTTAATATTAGTTAATGTAATGTAATATATCAAATATATAATTATACATTAAATTATTAAATCAACACTTGATTTAATAATCCGGTCATATCACATATAACCGACTAATATCAAATGTATCATTTTATCGAATCAACACTTGATCTGATAACCCGGCTATATCACATATAACCAACCGATATATATATCGCGAGAATCGAATGCGGTATCACATACGCACATTAATCTCAGTCCTGCACATATCACATATGTGCTCCTACTCTGTTTCGCTTGAGCCAGGAAACCCCTGTGTAGGACTCTAAAGACTCGTCAATACGCCGGCAATAAGTGATGATCATATCAATCACCCACAAGCCGCAAGCGGTCTGCTAAATGTAACGGCCACCCGGGTATTGAGTGATCAGAAGATCAACAAGCAAGCCTGCTCACACTCCTGCAAATCCAATCAGTAACACTACCGTACAGTCTGGTCTCTTCGTCTGATATGTCGTATATCTTGTCTAGGGGTGGTAAACGTCAGACCCTAGTAACTCGATAATTCGTGTCAATATGAGGCTCATAACGGGTCAAGAAACTACTGATAACACTTACCAGTATATCTTTGAAGAAGCCTTGGCCAAGGACTTCTTGTTATAGCCAATCGAGCACAGCGCAACATCAACTCCTAATACCGGGAGAGACGAAACCCCTCCTATCGCTCATTGCCTCCATGTGACTCGCGACTGTACCCAAAAGCCACCATTTTGCACATTCTCTTCAACGTGGTAAGGTGGAAATCAAAGCACAGTGGGAATCACACAAGACTCTATGACGATCTTGGGTCTATAGACTAATCTGTACCAGTGTCACCAGAGAACTGCCATCTGGCGTTAGGTATAATACCATCTGGGAGTTCTCGGTGAGTCCGTTCAGTGTACCCAGTCTCCACTGAGCACCCGTATACTGTCTCTGATGTCAAACACCAATGGATATGGGATCATCCATCGCCCATCTACATGGGTCGAGAAGCTATACGCTAGTCTACTCTGGTATATCGATGCCCTGTCTCGATACACCCTCGACTAGGAACATTTGAAGGATGTACTTAGCGACCACACTGTCCCCACTAGTATGATCTGCATCATAATCCTTGTAGTCAAGTACTCATCCTAAGGGCTTTATCAACATGTAGCATAGAGACAATCAGTGTACATGTTAAGATAAAGAGCAACCAGATAGCAAACTATCATGTCGAGCAAGAAAGTCCTCACTATATATGTCCAAGCATCTACTACAATATACATCGTATGTACAGTAATGGCCTATAGGGCATACATATAACTAATAATATCCTACTTGCACTTGGGCCATCTGTTGTAGTATCTCATACCCAACAATCAGCAGTGGTTGAAGTATCTCATACTCAACCATCCCATAAAAGTATCTCTTGAGAATAGGCCTTTGTGAGTGAATCCACGATGTTTTCCTCTGTGTCTACTCTCCTAACCTCGATCTCCCTAGAGATCAACCATCTCCATGATTAGGTGATACTGCCTAAGAATATGTCTGGATCATTGATGGGGCGTGTTCCTAGGCATAAGCCACAACTCCATTGTCACACAATGGTAGGAACGAAGTTCATTTCATGAACTTATATATATCCAGACTGCCTCTTTGGTAGCATCCTTGGTAGCCATTTATCCAGCCTTTATCATCTAGTTTGCCACGGTATCTACCTTAGAACTCTTCCAACATACCATCCCTCCAGTGAGGGTAAAGACAATTCCTGTGACTGACATTCAGTCGACCTTACCACCCTGAAAGCTATCCAGTGATTCTCCCCAGGATCGATTGATACCATCTCACTACACCTAGTGAGAATCCTAACATCCACTTAGATCTATCTCATAGATCCAAAACTCAGGATTTATGAGGTATCACCTTGATCCTATATGTAGAATCCTTATGATAAGAGGAGATTGATCGAGTGTAGCATAGGAAACTCCTTTCCTATCAAGAGTATGTCATCCACGTACAATACGGGGATCATCACCATACTCCCTACTACCCTTTTGTAGATACAAGGTTCATCTACCATTTTGATGTAGTCTAATGCTTTGACTACCATATCAAAACAGATGTTCCAACTCCACGATGCCTGCTTTAATCCATAAAGCAACTTGCACACGTTTCCGCTGCTCCCACTGCCTACGAAACCTTATGGCTGTGTACTTATAGACGCTCTCTTCTAAGTCACTATTTAGAAAAGCAGTCATGACACCCAACCACTAGATATCGTAGTCATGGTATGTAGCAATGGCAAGTAGGATCCGGATGGACTTAAGCATAGGGACTAGAAAAGGTTTCATCATTATCCACACCTGGTCAATGACGAAACCTTTTGCAACAAGTCTTAGCTTTGAAAGTCTCAACTTTTCCATGTACACCAAGTAATCTTCTCAAGATATACTTGCTCCTGATGGGGATTTAACCCTTCAGATAAAGCAACCAAAGTCCATACTTTGTTGGTGTATATGGATTCCATCTCAGATCACTTAGCATCTAGCCATTCTCACAGAGTCCCCACTCCTCATGGCCTGCTCAAAACTAGTTGGGTCATCATCTCATGATGCAATCCTCGCTCCCACTATCATAGAGAAAACCGAAGTATCTCTCAGGTGGATGAGGAACCCTACTAGATCGGCGGAGAGGCTGAGGTTCGTCGGGAACTATTGAATCCTTCGGTTCTACCAAATCATCAGCTGCATAGCTGGAACTCCTTCCTGTTCTACCTCATGACCACTAATTTCTTCACAAGAAATTCCCTTTCCCAAAGGTGGCATGCTGAGAAATAAAACAGCTTTTGCTCCTCAGTGTGGTAGAAGATATTCCCTTGCGAATTCTTGGGATATCCAACAAACTTCCACAGAACTGAACTTGCCTCGAGCTTGTCAGGATTTTGCTTTTAGACATAGGCCGGACAACCCTAAATCTTAACATCCTTAAGAGATGGGCTCTTCCCATATCATATCACATACATAGTGGTAGGCACCTGATTTGGTTGGAACCCTATTCAATAGGTATGCAGCTTCACAAGTGCATAACCCCCAAAAGGAAATAGGCAACCCATTAGTACTCATCATAGAGCACACCATATCACATATGGTGCGATTGCTCCGCCCCGATATACCAACGTGCTGTGGTGTATACGGAGGAGTAATGTTGAGAGAGAATCTCATTATTCTTTAGAATAGTCCAGGATCTCCGTGCTCAAGTATTCTCCTCCCTGATCACATCATATGACATAATACTTATCCCCATTTTTGGTTCTCTACTTCTAACTTATATTCTTTGAATTTCTCAAAAGCTTCAAATTTGTGTTTCAACAGGAACATATGTCCGAATCTTGAGAGATCATCAGTGAATGTAATGAAGTACAAAGAACCAGTCCTGGCATTTGTAGACAGGGGACCTACATACATCATCATGTATCAATCCCAAGAGTTCACTAACTCTTTCTCTGTGTCCAATAAACGGAGCTATAGTCATCTTATCTTTGTGACATGGCTGGCAGGTTTCACAAGATGTAAATTCAAACTGATTTAAATATGCATCTAAATGTAACTTAGCTAGTCGGGTCGCATTGATATGACCTAGTCTACAATACCTCAAGAAGGATTCGTTCATTTCTGAACTCTTCCTCTTGTGTGTGTTCTGTACATTAAGAACCGTGGTTTGATTTAGAACGTATATGCTTTTAGATAACGTGCTTGAACCGATCAACTCTTGATATAGGAAATGTTCAAAACATTATCCATCAATACAAAATTATATCCTTCTTTACTTAATAAAGAGACTAATATGATGTTGTATATCAGGTTCGATATCTAATAACATTCGTTCAGAATCAATGTATTTGGTAATACAGGGTGATAACTGCCAACAAACTTGGCTGCAATACTTGCACCGTTTCCAACTCTTAAAACTTATCACCCTTTCTCAGTTCTCTACCTATCTGTAGCCCATGTAACATATTACATATGTGGGATCCTGATCCGGTATCTCATACTCAGGACGTAAAGGATACTGAGAAACAGTTCTCGGTAATTAACACACCCGAAGAAAATGTATCAACATATACTTTCTTCGTTTGGGCGGCACGGGAATTCTGGTAATCCCCTATTTCTTGCTTAGCCTTATAATAATTATAACTTGGAGCGGGACCAATGTTCCTTAGCTCGGTATAACAAGCGGGTTCGGTCAATACATCCGTATTATTATCTTAATTAAGGCGTGACATGGTCACTACCTGGAGAGAGAGAGAAGAAAACACAGAGCGTATGCTCTTACAAGATTAGATTAGTTATTATTTTATCTAATCAGGATGGCTCCCGCTATTTTAGTCAATTCTTCCTTCAAACCCTAAAAGGATAGACTAGTCGGGATTAATTACACCCTACAAGTTCGCCAATCTTTCAGCCAGGCCAGTGTCGGTACTTTGAGGGAGGTTCCGCGTGCTTTCGCATGGACCTAATTAAAATAAACCTCCTTTTCCCATGGGCATAACCCCGTTGACACCTTTCTAGACACCTACTTGAACGGCTAATTGTAATAAAACTCTCCCAGGAGTAACTCTTACTCGTAGTGGGTATCGGGATCCAACTATCTCATAGGAGGTATACAATCTCATTGCAAATTTCAACACTTGAAATTCTCGATAATATTTTGCCCCTAGCGTGCTATGACCTTGACGCAGGCCAAAAACCAGAGTCCGCTAGTCAAGTTCAACCCGTACATTTCCCGATTGAATTAAACCCACCTGCACGACCCTTGACGCAAGCCAATAAAGTCGCATGACTACCCTAACTCAATCGTATCATATGCTTTAGCAGATAAGCAAAAATAGCTACCGCACACTACGCCTTGACGCAGGCCAACAAATGTAGCACGAATGCTATGAAGTACTTATCTGAAATGACGGAAGGCTACGACAGGTTTTTAAGAAAACCCTTTGCGTAATGAACTTGATATCGTCGTAGAATCGAGTGATTTTGAAAAGGAGTATTTTTGAGGTTTTTACTAGTTTTGCTAAAGAGGTCACTCCCGGTGAAGGGATCTCGGATCTTTCCTTATCGAATAAAGTGCTGGATATTCTACAAGGAATACAGCTATACAAAGCAAAAACTATAAAAGCAATCAAAAGACAAACTGAGTTTGTAGCATCTGCTAGTTTCGCTAAAAAGGTCACTGCCGGTGAAGGGATCTCGGCTCTTTCCTTATCGAATAAGGTGCTGGATATTCTACAAGGAATACCGCTAAGCAAAGCAACAACTAGAGCTACCTATTTTTGAAAATTCGATTCCACAACATCTTTAGGTTTCTTTTATTTCATTAATCTCATTAATGAAGCCCCATTTATTATGCCTCCCAAGCATCAGATATGAAACGAAAGCAGCAATATTAATTATATCTTATATATATAATATAGGTTGTAGGGAGTTTTTCGTCACCCCATTGAGATGGGAATACGCGCGCGCTTGTCAGGCGTACTACAGATTCCCCCTGCCTATGGTAGGCAGGGGTTTATTGATTGTGGGGATCCGAATCTCCGGCAGCTGTGGACTAAGATGTCGTTAATTACCCCTCGCCTTTGGAGCAAGGGAACCTCCGATTAACGGGTTAAATTGGTCATGCGAACTCAATATGCAGTGTTGTGTTTTGGAGGGATTTTGGATATATCGGGAGGGCCCGCAGAGTTATTACGGGGGGCCTGCTACCCGGATAGCAGGCTGGGGGTCAATGGGGCTAGCAGCCCTCTTGCGGGGTGTGGGGCAGCGCCCCGTTAGAAAATTTTTTCTAACAAAGACGGTGTTGTGGAGTGTGTGTGTGTATGTGTGTATACACACACATGTATACATATATATAAAAAGAGGAAAAGCGCCTAAAGGAAGCATAGGGCCAGCGCCTCACGTGCCTAGTGCTTGAGCGCTGGACGCTTGAGCACTGTATGCTTAGGCGCTAGCGCATCACGTGTCCGACACGTAGGCGCGGGGAGCTTGAGCGCTAGCGCACGACGTGCCCGGCACGTGGGCGTTGGGCGTTTGAGCGTTGTGCGCTTAGGCGCAGTACGCTTAGGCGCTAACGCACCACGTGTTCGACACGTGGGCGCTGGGCGCTCGAGCGCGAGCGCACCACATGCCCGGCACATGGGCGCTAGGCGCTTGAGCACTTGGGGCGCTAGGCGCTCGGGCGCCGGCGAGGAAAAGGGGCTTTTAGCCCCAAAAATGAGATTTAAACTCCAGAAAGAGAATTTAGAGTGGAGTTAAACTCCTAAGATATTTTTTGGAGATGCTGAAACGGGCTTCTCCCTTGAGCTCTGGATCTTCCCAAAGTGGAATTTTTAGAAGATGGGTCTCCTTCTTCCACCTCTTTTGGCTGGATCTTGAAGAATAAGAAGTATGGGATTTTAAAAATATCTTATTTTTAAGATCTGATGGGAGATCTGAGTTCCCCTTTGTGGTTTTCGTGGTAAAAAACTATTTAGTTTTTGAAAAAGAAGAGTAAAACTCTTAATTTAATTCAAAAAGAGAAGAAGGTTTTTAGAACCTTGAGGAAGGAGAAGATCACAGATCTTGATTCTTTTGGAGATAGAAAAAGTTGTTGAGATATTTTCATTATGTTTGCCTTTATAGGCTATACACTTTACATATAGCCCCTTGGGCTTCACAAAATGGCATTTTGCCTATTCCATGGCTCATGTGTCATTTCTTTTTGTACATAAGCTATGGGCTTTATAAAAATTTGGCTTTATGCCCATTTTTCTTACATTTATTCGTAAAATAAAATAAAATAAAATAAATACACCAAAAATTATTTATTACAAAAATTTTATCTTGGCATGGGGGAGGTCGGCCGCTCCATGTTCAAGCTCGACTCGAGCATTGGCCCACTTGACCTGGGCTTGGGCCTACCTGGCTTGGGATTGACTTTGATTTTGACTTAGTCAACCGAGGTGTAAATTTCGACCCCAACAAAGTGCCCCCTATCAATACATGCACACAGCATATGTGGGTCGTGTGCATGAAATTGATAGATCTTCTTTCACGTGGAGGCGACTTGATTTGGTTCCCGCTTTTTGGGAAGCTGGCACTGCCCTTTTTACGACATTGACGGTCGATGCTGCCCTTTTAGCGACGTGGACGGTCGGTGCTGCCCTTTTAGCGACGTGGACGGTCGATACTGTTCTTTTTGCGACGTGGACGGTCGGTGCTGCCCTTTTTGCAACATGGACGGTTGGTGCTGCTCTTTTATCGAAGTGGACGGTCAATACTGCCCTTTTTGCGACTTGGACGGTCGGTGCTGCCCATTTTGCGACTTGGACGGTCGATGCTGCCCTTTTGCGACTTGGACGGTCGATGCTGCCCTTTTTGCGTAGTGGATGGTCGGTGCTGCCCTTTTTGCGACGTGGACGGTCGGTGCTGCCTTTTTTGCGACTTGGATGGTCGGTGCTTCCCTTTTTACAACGCGGACGGTCGGTGCTACCCTTTTTGCGACTTGGACGGTCGATACTGCCCTTTTTGCGACTTGGACGGTCGGTTCTGCCCTTTTTGCGACTTGGACGGTCGGTGCTGCCGTTTTTGCGACGTGGACGGTTGGTGCTGCCCTTTTAACGACTTGGACGGTCGATGCTGCCCTTTTTGCGACTTGGACGGTCAGTGCTGCCCTTTTTGCGACGTGGACGGTCGGTGCTGCCCTTTTGGCGACTTAGACGGTCGATGCTGTATTTGACTTGCTTCCCTCCTTGCGGTGTCAGGGATGAAGTTGACTTGTTTCCGAGGTGGAGTTTGATTCTGCCAGGGAGGTCATTGGTTGTTTTTCTGATTTGATGTGATCTGGGTTGACATCAGCACCGCTGCACTGGAGTATGGTACCAGGAGCGAATCATCATCTGCCATGAGGAGATTTCCCTCGTTCCCAGTTTAACGACTTAGGATTCATATGTTCCCAGTTTAACGATTTAGAGGTCATCTGTTCCCAGTTTAACGACTTAGAGGTCATCTGTTCCCAGTTTAAAGACTTAAAGGTCTATTGGATTGGAGTTTGGAATTATTGGATTAGGGTAGGCATCAGCGTTGCTAACACTGAAGCATATGTGCCAGGAGCAATTCATCATTTTCCTTTTCCTGTTGGGGAGCGATGGCTTAGGAGACAAGTTTAGGTCCCTATCACCTAAGGCTTTTCAATTTTATGAGCCGTAAGGGTCCCATAAAAGCATTTTCTCCCTACGAGTCGAAAGGATCTCGTAGGTGTACTTTCTCCTTAGGAGTCGTGGGGACTCCCAAGTGTGTTTTTCCTTCGTGAGTCGTAAGGATCCCACGAAGGTGTTTTCTTACGAGTCGTGAGGATCCCGTAAATTTGTTCTCCTCATGTATCGTGAGGACACATGAGTGGGTCTTCCCAAATGGAGCAAAAGTCCAAGGGCAGAGACCGGCCGCTGGACTAGTGATTGCGGTGGGGTATATGTATGATGAGAATTTTTTTTGAGCCCGTGGATTGTATACGGTAGTCAATTCGGGGGCTAACCGTACGGCCGGGAGAATTTTGAGAAATAGGATTTTGGTTGGTGTCTGCATCGCTGCACTGGGATATGGTACCAGGAGCGACTCATCATTCGCCGTTTGGGGACTTGGAATTTGGATCTTGTTTGGCATCAACATTGCTGCACTGGAATAATGCCAGGAGCAACTCATCATTTGCCCAGGGAGGACGTAGGATTTGGTTTTTAGGTCGGCATCAGCACCGCTAACACTGAAGCGAAATGCCAGGAGCGACTCATCATTTGCCGTTGCCCGTTGGGGAGCGATGGATCAGGAGATAGGTTTAGATCCCTATCACCTAAGGTTTTTCAATTTTATGAGCCGTAAGGGTCCCATAAAAGCATTTTCTCCCCACGAGTCGAGAGGATCTCGCAGATGTATGTTCTCCTTAGGAATCGTAGGGATTCCTAAGTGTGTTGCTCCTTTGTGAGTCGTAAGGATCTCATGCCGGGATTTTCTCCTCACAAGGTCGAGAGGACTTTGCGAGTGTATTTTATCCCCTTTCACGAGTTTGCACCCTTTCGGGTTTTCACAAACTCGCCAGCAGTCCTACTGTTTTTACTCATGGAGCCCTTCCGGGTTTTCATCCGTGCCCGTTTTGCTTGTGGACATACCGGTTTTTTTTTGTTTTTTTTTGTTTTTTCGCGCTGGTGGGACTTTGAAAATAGTCTCACTGACAGGACTTGGGAGAGATAGCGGTTGTTTACGCCCGTGGATTGTATACGGTTTTACAGGATGTATGATCGAGACCGTAGGGCCGATGTGCTCAATTCGCCTGCGACTTGGAGCATTCACGCGTAGTATTTCTTGAGATATCGGCCATTGATGGGTGGCATGGGCCTTTCTCCCTCGGCACTTATTAGTTGGTAGGATCTCCCACCGAACACTTTCTCGATGACGTATGGTCCTTCCCAGTTTGGCTCGAATTTTCCCTTGGCATGTCGATTGGGGATGATCGGTCTTTTGAGGACTAACACCAATTCACGTTTCTTGAAAGCGCGGCGACGGGTTATCCTGTCATAGGTCCATGACATTTGGGCTCGGTATAGCTCCAGATTTTGATGCACCGCGAGTCTCTTTTATTCAAGGGCATCGTGCTCTTCAAGCCGAAGGAGCATGTTTTCTTCCTCCGTCAACTCATGCTTAACAGCCATTCTTAAGCTTGGGACTTCGACTTCGAAGGGGGACCGCCTCCACTCCGAAGAGCAATAAGTATGGACTGGACTGAGTTGAAGTACGGTGCATGGTACGATATGCCCACAACGCCTCATGAAGTTTGAGATTCCAGTCTCTCTTGTTGGGTAAGCATTTTTTCTCATGAGCTTGCATAGAGTCTTATTGAAAGCTTCGGCTAGCCCATTGGCTCTTGGATTATAGATGGAGGAATATCTCCAGTCTATCTTGTGCTGAGTAGTGAACCTTGAGACTTTGAAGCTCTTGAAAGAAGGCCCGTTGTCAAAAATGATTCTTCTTGGTGTACCGAAGCGGTATAGAATATTATGCTGGAAGAATGTCAGAATATCTTCTGTCTTGACTTCTTTTAGCAGCACAGTTTCAGCCCATCTGGAGAAGTAGTCTGTTGCAGCCATTATGAACCAGTGGCCTCTAGATGACGGAGGATCAATTAGGCCAACTATGTCGGTTCCCCAGACTTTGAAGGGCCACGACGCCATCGTAGGATGCAATGGATTGGGATGCTTGTGAATGAAATCACCGTGAATTTGGCAGATATAACATTTCTTTGCATGCTCTCTACAATCCCGTATCATGGTGGGCCAGTAATACCCAAGCCGTTTAATTTGAACTCGCATCTTGGGGCCAGATTGGTGAGCACCTCAAACGCCCGAGTGAACTTCTTTCATTACCTTTTGGGCTTCGGCCAATGACAGAGACCTGAGCCAGAGTTGGTCATATGACCTGTGGTATAGCTTGTCATTTACAAACATGTATCAGAGAGCTCTCTTCTTCAGCTGAATCCTTGCAAATCTTCCTTCGGGCAGCTTGTCGTATCGGAGATACTCTATGAAGGGTTCTCTCCAATCAGGCTCGTCTTGGATTATCGAAACTTCTTCGTCAGGACTGCCCTTCCGTTCCGTGCTTTCCTCTTCTCGTAGAGAGACTGGGGGTAGAATTTGCCGGCTCCTGACTGTGATCAGAATTTCGTCCATGTCAGGATCAGCCAGTTCCTTGGCTAAGCGAACGAGTATGTCAGCCTTTCCATTTAACGCTCTAGGGACTTTCATTAGTTCAATGTGAGTGAACCGTTTCATGAGTTCCACCACTTGGCCTCTGTACTGAGCTAACTCGGGTTTGTATATCTTATAGTCACTGCTTACTTGGTTAACGATAAGCTGGGATTCACCGTAAACCCGTAGCCGAAGGATTTCCATTTCTATGGCGAGCTCCAGACCAGCTATCAGAGCTTCATACTCAGCCTCATTGTTTGTGCGAGGCTCAGTGAGAGCAAAAGAACGCCGTAGGGTTCCCATCGATGGCATGACGAACACCAATCCAATCCCTGCTTTTATCTCCGGGATGCTTGATTTACTGGAGGTCCTTATCGATGAGGCCCCATCGAAGTAGAGCTCCCAACATGGCTCGTCATTCTCGAGGTGCAGCACTTGTTCGTCCGGTAACTCGCAATTGAGCGGTGACCCTTCTGGTATAGGATGAACAACGAGAATGTCCACAAGAGCTTGCCCTTTTACTGCTTTCTGAAGAGTATAAACTATGTCAAACTCAAGTAGCATGACAGCACATCTTTCCATTCTTCCAGCTAGGCTTGCTTTGGTCATCAAGTGCTTGAGCGGGTCAACCTTGGAGATCAGCATAACCCGATGAGCGAGCAGATAGTGCCTCAACTTCTACACAGAAAATATCAGATCCAGGCATTGCTTTTCGATTAGGGAATAGTTGTGTTCCGCCCCGACTAGAGTTCGACTGAGGTAGTAGAGGGCATTCTCTTTTCCCTCCTCGTTGTTCTAGGAAATGAGCGCACCGAGTGACTCATCTAGCACGGCAGTGTAGAGAATCAGCGGTTTATTTGGAATGGGAGAGGCCAGCACTGGAGGGTGCAACAAGTACCGTTTGATGCTTTCGAACGCTGCTTGACATTCGGCATCCCAGATAAAAGGAGCTCATTTCTTCATGAGCTTTGAGAAGGGCCTACATCTCCCCGATAAATTTGAGATAAACCTCCGTATATAAGCAAGCTTGCCTTGAAAAGATCTTAGCTACGTCAGACTCTTCGGAGGGGGCATCTCCATGATGACCTTTATCTTGGATGGGTCAACTTCAATCCCTCGATGTTGGACTATGAAGCCCAGGAATTTTCTCGATGACACGCCAAAAGTGCACTTCAGAGGATTCATTTTCAGATCGTACTCCCTCATTCTGGTGAGAACAGTCCTAAGATCTTGGATGTGATCGGCCTTGGATTTAGTCTTGATGACCAGATCATCAACATAACATTCGACGATTTTATGAATTAGGTCATCAAAGATATTAGTCATTGCCCTTTGGTTTGTGGCCCCTGCGTTCTTCAGTCCGAACGGTATCACCTTGTAGCAATATATTCCGATTGGGGTTCGAAATGCTGTATGTTTCTCATCCTCAGGCGACATCTTGATCTGATTATATCCAGACAAGCCATCCATAAAAGTGAACAGCTCGTAATTTGAGGTGTCATCGACCATCATTTCCATGACCGGTAGCAGGAAGTCATCTTTAGGACATGCCTTGTTGAGGTCCCTGAAATCGACACAAACTCGGATCTGCCCATTTTTCTTCTTCACTAGGACTATGCATGCGATCCAGTACGCATATTTCTCTTCCCTGATGAAGCCGGCATCAATGAGTTTCTTGGTTTCCTCGATGTCCTTTTCTTCTAGTTCCCTTCTCATTCTTCGAGGAGCTTGTTTGACTGCTTAGCATCAGGAGATATAGCCAGCTTATGCTTGGCCACTTCAGGGGAAAGGTTAGGCATTTCTTTGTACGTCCAAGCGAAGCAGTTGACGAACTCATGAAGCAGGGCGATTAACTGCTCTTTCATTTCCTCTGACAAGAGTGAGCTGATGTAGGTCAGCCTTGGATTATTAGGCGTTCTCAAATCGATCTCAGTTAGCTCATCGAAGGTTGCTTGTTCACCATCTTCGAGCTCTTGAGGAGCTTCTTCTAGTTCGGCTATGTCGTCTTCATCATTGGATTCTTTGTTGGCTTCCCCAATATGGATCATGTAGCATGCCTTAAAATCAGGCTGGATGAAACCTATGCCCCGTCTATCTGGAATTCGTCCATCGATGAGTGCTCGGACCTGAGGCGGATGCCATAGCCCTTTATAAAACATTGCTTCGGACTCCGTTTGATATAACCGGCATCCGCGTGTTTTGAAGTATTCCCGCATCTCAGAAGCATAATATCTGGGATTGAGGACGGCCCTTATGCCTCTCTCGTATGGAAGACATGCGACAGACAAATCGTCCGGGTGACAACAGGATTTGACCCATAAAACAGGATGCCTTTCTGTCCACCTTTCCTTCCGGGAACATAGAAAGTTTTCAGCTGGTCCATGGTGGAGACTTCTAATGCATCGATCTCTTTGCACATCAGCTCCGACACCCTTGTGACGGCTAGGGGCCCTTCTGCAATTTTGAAGGTCTCGCGTAGTTTCGCTTGCTGCATGGGGGTCCAATCTGCACAGCTGTTGCACGGCAGGTCCTCTTCCTCTGACCCTTCAGTGTCGCTGCTAAGATGAGGGCGGACTTTGCTGCTAGATGGGCCTTCAGTATCGGATTCGTCCATATCACTACCGAAACAAGGGCGAGTTTTACGGAAGGACGGACTTCCAGCGTCGGACTCATCAGTGTCGCTACCGAAACGCGGGCGTACTTGGGCGTTTTTTCTTTTGAAAGTGATAGCCGGCTCAGATTTACTTTTGAGTCTTAGGGCCGCTCTATTCTCAGTCAGTTGCGGCTTAGCATTTTGGTGGTTCATGAAGTACCGAGAATCTTCATATCGGACTTCATGCACACCGAATGGCTGGATGTCTCCGTCAATGCGTCTTTCTTCGCCATTTTTAATATACTTCATGCATTGATGGAGAGTTGATGGAATGATGCCGTAATCGTGGAGTCACGGCCATCCCAAGATAATTTTATAAGTCGTGTCAGCATCGATCACGTATATCTTAGCTTCGGTCTGCAGATCCTCAAATTTGATTGGAAGAGCTATGGACCCCAGAACTTGCTGGCAATTTTGGTTGAAGCCTTGAATGACAATCCTTTCCCGTGACAGGTGTCGGACGTCCATTGACAAACTCTTCAGAGTTCGCAAGTTCATTATGTTCACTGAGGACCCTGGATCAATCAATATGCGATTAATCAGATCTCCGTCGCTATACCCTGTCACGTAAAGCGGTCGATTATGCTCAGCCGTTCCCAGTAGCAAGTCTTCGTCCTTAAACGTGACTACGGCGGCATGTAGAGCATACTGGGCTTTTTTCATATTAATTTCCGCAAAGCGAGCCTGATACCACTCGGGGTTTTGTAGAGCATGAATGAGAACATCTCTAAGCTCCTTAGATAGGACCAAGGCATCGTAGATGCTCAGGAGAGGCGGGAGCTTTCGGAGATGGGCCAAGACATTGTAGTCCACTGAGGAAGGACTTGAGTTTTCATTAGCCGGTTCTCTGCCATCTTCCTCATTAGCCACCTGTTTTTCCTTTCCTTTTGGGGTGTTTCCTGATTTGGCGGTAGAGCCTTACCGCTTCTAAGCTGGATTTGGTTGGCCTTTGTAGCGAGCTCTTCGTCCTCTTCGGAAAAATAAAGCTCCTCCTCAGAGTCGCTGCCAAGATGGATAGCGTAGCAGGTCACTATAGGGATCTCTTCATTGGAGTCTTCTTCTAACTCCTCCAGAATTTTAGCCGCTTCTATAGGGAAGAACTCCTTCAATTGAATCAGAGTTCTTTCCTTCTGTTCATAGTCTTCGAGGGAATCAATATATTTTTTAATGGTTGATCTCCCTGCAGACACTTTTCCGCATCGAGCTGTACTTCTCTTCTTCATGAGCTTTTTGGATTTTGAGCCTGATGGAGCCAGATTGGCAGCTGGTACGGTAGGCTTCTTCTGCCCTTCCCATTCCGTTCTGGGATCTTTCCGAAGTAGCTTTAGCATCTTCTTCGTCTTATTAGATATGTGCGTACTCCACGGAGGCCGCGGTGAATCCGTTTCATTTCTCAGGGCAGCGGGTTCGGCTGTCTGCCCCCAGAAGGCTTCAGCTTCTATCTGTATAAAGTTGGTGGTTACAACTTGATTGTTCCCCAACACTTTTGGATAGCTCGATCTCTCCAGCCTTGTACTGCTTCTCGACCCAGTCCTTGAAGATATAGCAATCCTCGATCGCATGGCTCACTACTCGGTGGTACGGGAAAAACAGGGGATTGTCGGTCATTTTTGCTTCTTAAGGTCTTTTCGACTCCGGCAATTGTAGACCGTTGTTCAAGGCATCTTTAAATATCTTGCAGACCTTGTCCCTTCTAAAAGAGTAAATCTTGTTCTTTTTCTCCTCTAGAGAAGGCCCACCTCCTCCCAGCAATGGCTTTCGAGACCGGTTGGTTTTGGATTCGCCCGCCCTTCGCTTTTCTTCATTGTCGGATGCATTGAAGACATTGGTACTGCTGGAACTCCCGCTTCTACGGTTGTCGTCCCGTTCTCTTTTCCATGTCTTGTCTCTCTGAGAGTCCGGGGTAGACTCTTGCTTCGAGTGTTCTAGCATTTAGACTTTCTTGGTTAGCTCTTGAAACGTCTTGAGACCTGCTGTACACAAGAATGGGACCATCCAATTGCTGAGGTTCCCAATGGGAAGGCTGACGGACTGGTCCTGCTCTAGCGGCGGTTCGCACTTGACCGTGAGATTACGCCATCGGGCGATAAAGTCGGTGTTGCTTTCATTCTTCCTCGGCTTGGTCCTCACAAGGTCAGCAATGGAGATTTTATCAATGACGCTCATGAACCTTTGCCGAAACATAGACTCCATTTGGGCAAAGGTAATAACGAACCCGTCTGGTATACTCGCGTACCAGGCGAAAGCGACACCGGTCAGGCTGTTGACAAACTTACTAAGAAGGAGCGCATCATTGCCCCCTGTATTTCCCCACGATGTTTTGAAGTGGGCGACGTGTTGATTAGCATTTCCTGTTCTGTCAAATCTTCCGAACTTAGGAATGACGTAGCCGCTCGAGAACTTGATCAGATCGTACTGTGCGGGATATGGCCGCCCGCTACTGCCAATTTCTTTCTGAGCTTTAGCTTCGGCCACCAATGTATAACCTTGCTGGTGACCAAATCCATTATCCGATCTTGTGTTAGCGGGATAGTATTATCTGGGGCCAAGGCGTCCCCAGAAGCCGAATGTGGCCAGCTTTTGTGTGACTCGACGAATCTTGGACCCAGAGGGACAGGTATCGGCCGCTTCGAATTATCATCATCCCGCTCATGAGTAGCGACTTGTACTTGATTGGGAGGCGCTCGAGAAATTTGAGCCGTAAGCTGTATCACAACGTTCGTTAGGTCGTCAATTTTCGAATAGATCTTGGCCATCTCTTTATCTTTGCTCTTAAGCTGTTTTCGAAGCTCTTGAAGCACCTCTTGCTCCGCGGTCCTGGGGAAGAAAGTCGGCTCTTCCTCACTGTCCGAGCTTGACTCTGCCTGGACGAAGGGTCCTTCTGCCTATCTTCTTCATCGAGAGGGTTTTCATCATCGAGTGGAGGCGGCTGCTCTTGGGAAGCGGCAACCACATTCAAGCCAGATTGAGCTTAGGATGTGGTGACTCCATCCTTACTTTTGCTGCGAAGATTGTCGCTGGGGCGCCCGCCTGCCATATAGAACGTATGGATAACATATCCAGCCGTCTTTTTATTATCGGCGGCTGATTTCACGGATCGTTGTCTTGACCCCCCCTGTTTCGGTAACGGGCAGTCGATCGAAGGTGGCTGGCCTGGCCGGATTCTTGAATGGTGCTGACTCTTCTTTTCTAGATTTTCCCTGCTACTTTCGCGCGGCACAGAGCGCCTGATAGACTCTTGAAGAGACAGTGTCATAATTTTTTTGGTGGGACCGGGACACGTCTCTTTGTAGCGACGTTCGAACCGCTGTCTTCTTGATTCTGGCGGTCATGGCATTTTTCTGAACCCACTTCAGAGGTTCGAAGGAATTACTGATTTTTACGGCCGATTCAGCCGTCGTCGCAGGATGACTCTGCTCTTGGAATCTCACAAGATTCCACCTGGCCGGAGTCATGGCCCTCTTATTGGCTCGATACCTGATCCGCTTCTGTCTCAGCTTTTCTGTTTTGAGCACTTGGCTGGTCAAGGCTCCTCGGGAAGCCGCCGTAGGCCGGGCGATGGAGGGCTTTGGAAATACGCCTGATTGTGCATTTGTTGGAGTCATCGCCTGACCTTGTCTGCAACGTTTGATGTTGCCCTTTGTACCGAAAGTCTTACCCCCAGCTGGAGCACCAGGGAGCCTCTCAGACATCATCTTAAGTTTCGGTTGAGATGCCTTAGTGATCACAACATTCGGCCTCTTTCCCCTTGAGACCGGCTTGGCCGCCTGCTTTGCCGGGATTTCTTCCAGATGAGTGCTTCCGGCAGGGTAGATGATGACGGAGCCAAACTGGCGGGGCAGTTCCTCCCACTGTCGACTGAGGCTTGCGGGGAGAACCACACGAGCATTGACCTTGACCACGTACAGGATCGGGGTTGCGTCGGAAGCTGAATTCATCTTGAGAGACATTGTCGTTGAAAGTTGATTACTGCACGGAAAAAAAACATCATTTCAGTACAGGCAATCGATATGTATATTGATTGAGTTCGCATGAACTTTTTAACCCAAAATATGGGAGGAGAGAAAGGTCCCACCGGGCGTGCCGGAATCTGTAGGGTGTTTTTCGTCACCCCATTGAGATGAGAATACGCGCGCGCTTGTGATGCGTACTACAGATTCTCCCTGCCTAGGGTAGGTGGGGGTTTATTTATTATGGGGATCCGAATCTCCGGCAACTGCGGACTAAGCTACCGTTAATTACCCCTCGCCTTTGGGACGAAGGAACCTCCGATTAACGGGTTAAATTGGTCATGCGGACTCAATATGCATTGTTGTGTTTTGGAGGGATTTTGGATATATCGGGGGGCCGCAGAGTTTTTACGGGGGTCCCGGTACCTAGATAGCGGGCTGGGGGTCAAGGGGGCTAGCAGCCCCCTGCGGGGTGCGAGGCGGCGCCCCGTTAGAAATTTTTCTCTAACAGGGACAGTTTTGTGGAGTGTGTGTATATATATATAAAGGGGAAAAACGCCAAAAGGATGCATGGGGTCAGCACCTCACGTGCCTAGCATGCGAGCGCTGGGCGCTTAGGCGCAGTGTGCTTAGGCTTTAGCGCACCACGTGTCCAACACATGGGCGCTGGGCGCTTGAGCACTAGGCGCTCGAGCGATAGCACACCACGTGCCCGGCACGTGGGCGCTGGGCGCTTGAGCGCTGTGCGCTTAGGCACAGTGCGCTTAAGTTCTAGCGCACCACGTGTCCAACACGTGGGCACTAGGCGCTTGAGCGCTAGGCGCTCGAGCGCTAGCGCACCACGTGCCCGGCACGTGGGCGCTGGGCGCTTGAGCGCTTGGGGCGTTTGAGCGCTTGGAGCAATAGGAGCTCGGACGCTTGGGCGCCGGCGAGGAAAGGGGCTTTAAACTCCCGAAAGAGAATTTAGAGTGGAGTTAAAGTCCTAAGATTTTTTTTGGAGATGCTGAGGCTTCTCCCTTGAGCTCTGAATCTTCCCAAAGTGGGATTTTTAGGAGATGGGACTCCTTCTTCCTCCTCTTTTGGCTGGATCTTGAAGAACAAGAAGTATGAGATTTTAAAAATCTCTTATTTTTAAGATCTAATGGGAGATCTGAGTTCCCCTTTATGGGTTTCGTGGTAAAAAACTATTTAGTTTTGGAAAAGAAAGAGTAAAACTCTTGATTTAATTCAAAAAGAGAAGAAGGTTTTAAAACCTTCAGGAAGAAGAAGATCACAGATCTTGATTCTTTTGGAGAGAGAAAAAGTTGTTGAGATATTTACATTTTCTTTGCCTTTATAGGCTATACACTTTATATATAGCCCCTTAGGCTTCACAAAATGGCATTTTGCCTATCCTATGACTCATGTGCCATTTCTCTTTGCACATAAGCCACGGGCTTTACAAAAATTTGGCTTTATACCCATTTTTCTTACATTTATTCGTAAAATAAAATAAAATAAATACACCAAAAATTATTTATTACAGAATTTTTATCTTGGCATGGGGGGGGTCGGCCGCTCTATGTTCAGGCTCGACCCGGGCATTGGCCCACTAGACCTAGGCTTGGGCCCACTTGGCTTGGGGTTGATTTTGATTTTGACTTGGTCAACTGGGGTGTAAATTTCGACCCCAACATAGGCATTTGTCTCATAATATAATTAATGATCACATCACAGAATATCGCAGCAAAATAAAAAACATATGAAATATTGGATATACTAGGAATTCCGTATTTTAGATTAAGCCTGTATAAAACACGGATTCCACGGTCGTGATGAATAGCCAATCCCACACCCCTAGACTCCTACGAGAGCGGCAAGTAACTCTGCCAATTCTATAGTTAGGAGACCCGATCTCGACTCCTCGAGATGGTTTCCCACTGTACCCTAGAACCCGGTTACTTGTGCTCCCCGTCTTGGGTCTATCCTAATACGGAAAAGTAAATAATATACAGTGGTGACATCATCCTCAACCTGGAAGTGCCTCAATAAAAGAATATTACATACAATGAATTTTAAATGAATGAAAATAAAAAAACTCTCATCTCACATAAAACCCCCGGCTATTCAAACACGACGATCCAATATAACATATCAGAGCAACACATAACATCACATGTCATCAACGTAAGTAAATATGCGTATCCAAATTGTCGTTAACATATAGCACCGAAACCGGCGATACACCGCATATTACACTTACGGTCGCAGAAAAGAAAGTGAAAAACTACAACAGTTGGAATCCGCAACCACCTTAGACATCATAAACCCGAAATATCTCATATTTCGGATTTCATACCTAACCAAATGAATTCCTTAGACATCACATGCCTAACAATTATAAATCCCGCATTTTAGTCTTAATATCGAAAACACTTTTCAATATCTAGTCGGGCAATTCAACAAGATGTTGGTTATATGTATGCCCTAGATGCCATTACTGTACATACGATGTTTATTGTAGTGGATGCTTGGACATATATAGGGAGGACTTTCTTGCTCGACATGATAGTACGCTATCTGGTTGCTCTTTATCTTAACATGTACTCTGATTGACACTATGTTACATGTTGATAAAGCCCTTAGGATATATACTCGACTACTGGGACTATGATGAGATCATACTAGTGGGGCCACGGTAGTCGACGAGTACATCCTATAACTGTTCCTAGTTGAGGGTGTATCGAGACATGGCATCGATACACCAGAGTAGACTAGCGTATGCGCATCTTGACCCATGTGATGGGTGATGGATGATCCCATATCCATCGGTGTTTGACATCAAGGATGGTGTACGGGTGCTCAGTGGAGACTGGGTACACTGGACGGACTCACCGAGAACTCCCAGATGGTATTATACCTCACGTCAGATGGCAGTTCTCTGGTGACACTGGTACAGAGTAATCTGTAGACCCGAGATCGTCCTAGAGTCTTGTGTGATTCCCACTGTGCTTTGATTTCCATCATACCACGTCCAAGAGGGCGTGCAAAAAGGTGGCTTTTGGGTACAGTCCCGAATCACATGGAAGAAATGAGCGATAAGAAGGGATTCTAATCTCCCGGTATAGTGAGTTGATGTTGTGCAGTGTTCAATTGGCTATAACTAGAAATCCCTGTCCAGGGTTGCTGAGATTTACTGGTAAGTGTTATCAGTAGTTTCTCGAACTATTATAGACCTCATATCGACACGACTTATCAAGCTACTGGGGTCTGACGTTTACCACCCCTAGGCGAGATATGCGACATATCAGACGAAGAGACCGGACTGTTAGGGAGTGTTACTGATTGGATTCACAGGAAAATGTATAGGCTTGGTTGTTGATATTCTGATCGCTCAATACCTGGGTGGCTGTTACGTTTAGTTGACCGCTTGCAGATTGTGGGTGTTTGATATGATCATCACCTACTACCGGCGTATTGACGATTCTTTAGAGTCCTACACAGAGGTTTCTTGACTCAGGCAAAATGGAGTAGGGGTACATATGTGATATGTACAGGAACGAGGATAATACGATATGAGATACCGTATTATATTCTCGCGATATTTTGATATGAGCCGGGTCACCGGATCAAGTGTTGATTCGATGAATCGGTACATGATATATTAGTCGGTTATATTTGATATAGCCGGATTGTCGGATCAAGTGTTGATTCGATAATTTAATGTATAATTATATATGTGATATATAGTAATAACATTATCTAATATTGGCTCGCTTTATTATTTCATTTTCTCACCGGATAATACATTGATATATATGCGATATATGTTAATTGTATTATTTTCTTTTGTTACAAAATATATTATATATGTGCATGTTATAATTACTAATGCAACATGATTATTGGAGATTAAACATGGTTAGGGTTTGATTTGGGTTAGTTCTTTCATGAACCTTCTAGAAGGTTTCCTTTTGTTTCTTGCAAAGATATTATGATGGATATTTTGTGAGATATTTTCCTTACCCAAACCACACCCTTAACCCTAGTTAACTCTCTACATGGGTTATCCTTGTCATCTTTGACCATGGTTGCATTTGTAATCATATAATCATTTTCATTATTCGTCATAAAAGGATTATTCATTTCTTCTTCTTCTTCCTCTTTGCAAAGCTTTCTAGCTTTGGATTATGTGATGAATTAGTGTGAGATTATGATAATAAAAGAGAGCTAAATTCCTACTTCATCATCCTAATCCATTCTTGCCAATTAGATTAGGGTGTTCACTTCATTTAGTGAGTGAGAGCTTGTGTTATAGAATCTTCAAGGTAGATCATCTTAGTTATCGAAGATCGGAAGCAAGATTGCATCTTTCTCCTCTTGGTGCCTCTCTAGAGTCTGGAAACTCGATGATCGCAGCGAAGAGACCTCAACACAGAGCTTTAGAAGTGGAGGACCGGACTACAAAGGTTGTAATCCAAAACTCTTAGATGTTAAAGTGTTTAACATGCTTTGTTTCGCCTAATCTCTAGTTTAAAGATCTTGGTTAGGGTTGTTCGGCACGTCTAAATTTTAAATCGAGCATGGTTGATGCCTTGTGGACCCTTGTGAGAGTGCATAGTAACGCTACAGTGGTATCACAGCCTAATTAGAGCTTTAGGCGAAGTTTAAAGTCCGATCGAACTCCGAATACCCGTAAAACCCTAGTTTCTGGAAATTTTTCAAAAATGTTAATTTTTTCATATTAAAAATACTCAAAAAAAATCAGCAAGGTATTTTAGGAATTACTGTGCAAAACGAGACACTAATTCCACTAAAGCGCCACGGAACCGCAGCCGTACCATGGCTTGCACGGCGGTTCCACGGCCGTATAGGAGAATTCGGGTTTACTGTTTGCACAGTAACATCCGTAGGTACTTCCTGATGCTTCTGGGAATTTTTAATTTATACTCAAGTGTTGAGTTTTCTGGGTTGTATTGGGAACTCGTTGATTCGATCGGAAAGTTTAACTTCGTTTAAGTTTTTTCCAGGTAATTTTAGAACGTGTTAAAAAGTTCGAACGGATATCAATAACGAACTTTTTCCCGTGCCAGAAAATTTCCAAGTGTTGGATTTTTCTGTAGTTTAAGAACGTTCTAAGTCGTGCAAGTAACGCGGTGGACCCTCTAGAAGAACACAAACCTTAACTCGATTATGTGACCGTCTGAACTTCCTCTAAACCTTAAGGTTTGGGGCAATACGGCGTTGCCACATGTGAGGCGTTGGTTTGACCCTTCTACGGCTGAACCATTGGTACTGTGGCATGTGATTGATATTTTTAAACTAATTTCAAGTGTTGAGAACTTTTTGGGAAATCTTGGGTGTTTGTTTATTCGATCGGAAAGTTTAACATTGTCTGTTTATCTGAAATATGATACAATGTTTGGAATCCACATGTAGTTATGAGATAACTAATTTGAATATTATAAATCTAGCAGTTTAGTCTCAGATGATCGGTTGCCACGGGATTTTGATGCAATCAAAAGTCCATCGCAATCACGTAGCGTACGCGGATACTCGCCGGGTAAACTTAATAGACAGCCACGCCCCATAGCCCCGACCAAGTGACTGTAGGAGAACCCCATCGCCAAAAGCATCCGTTCGGTTGCTCGCGGCAGCGGTGTTCCACCTTAGTGCACTTCGTCGACGGCATCCGGGGGTGCGGTCGTCTACTAAAGTTTGTGATGAGCATTCGATCAGGTTGTCGGGAATCTTGTTGAATTGCCCGACTTGATATTGAAAAGAGTTTTCAATAATTGAGACTAAAATGCGGGGTTTATAATTGTTAGGCATGAGATGTCTAAGAAATTCATTTGGTTAGGCATGCGATGTCTAAGGAGGTTGCGGATTCCAACTGTTGTAGTTTTACACTTTCTTTTCTGTAACCGTAAGCGTAGTATGTGGTGTATCTCCGGCTTCGTTGCTATACATCAACGACAATCGAGATACGCATACTTGTTTACGTTGATGATATGAGATATTATGTATTGCTGTGATATGTTATATTGGATCGTCGCATTTTGAATAGCCGGGGGTTTTATGTGAGATGAGAGTTTCTCTTTTTCATTCGTGTAAAATTCATTTGTATGTAATATTCTTTCATTGGGGCATTTCCGGGTTGAGGATGATGTCACCATTGTATATTATTTACTGTTCCGCATTAGGTAGACCCAAGGCGGGGAGCATAAGTAATCGGGTTCTAGGGTCCAGTGGGAAACCATCTCGAAGAGTCGAGACCGGGTCTCCTAACCCTAGAATTGGCGGTGTTGCTTGCCGCTCTCATAGGGGTCTAGAGATGTGGGTTTGGCTATTCATCGCGATCATGGAATCCGCGTTTTATACAGGCTCGGATAAAACACGGAAATCCTAGTATATCCAATATTTCATATATGTTTCTTCTACTGCAATGTTCTGTGATGAGATCATATTACTGCCTGAGATGAATGTTTATATTATATATATGAGATATATGTTATATTGCCAATTTCGTTTCAAATATGATGCTTGTGAAGCATAATAAAATGGGACTTCATTAATGAGATTAATGAAACTAAAAGAAACCTAAAGATGTTGTAGAAACTTGTCTCAAAAACTGGTAGCTCTAGTTCTTGCTTTGCATAGCGGTGTTCCTTGTAGAACATCCAGTACCTTATTCGATAAGGAAAGAGCCGAGATTCCTTCACCGGGAGTGAGCTCTTTAGTGAAACTAGCGATGCTACAAACACGGTTTGTCTTTTGATTGTTTCTATAGTTTTTTCATTGCATAGTGATATTTGTGAAATATCCTGCACCTTATTCAATAAGGAAAGAGCCGACGATCCCTTCACCGGGAGTGAGCTCTTTAGTGAAACTAGCAGATGCTACAAACACGGTTTGTCTTTTGATTGTTTCTATAGTTTTTTCTTTGCATAGTGATATTTGTGAAATATCCTGCACCTTATTCAATAAGGAAAGAGCCGACGATCCCTTCACCGGGAGTGACCTCTTTAGCAAAACTAGAAAAGACCTCAAAAACATTCCATTTAAAATCACTCGATTCTACAACGATATCAAGTTCATTACGCAAAAGGTTTTCTTAAAAACCTGTCGTAGCCCTCCGTCATTTCAGATAAGTACTACTTAGTATTCGTGTTGTGTTTGTTGACCTTAGCCAAGGCGTAGTGTGCGGTAGCTAATTAGTGCTTATCTGTATAAGCATATGATGCGATTGTGTTAGTATAGTCGTGCGACTTTGTTGACCTTAGCCAAGGGTCGTGCGGGTGGGTTTAATTCAATCGGAAAATGACGGGTTGAACTTGGCTAGCACTTATGATTTGTTGACCTTAGCCAAGATTATAAGATGCTAGGGGTAAAATATTATTGGAAGTTTCAAGTGTTCAAATTTGCAATGAGATTGCATACCTTCTATAAGATAGTTAGATCCCGATACCCGCTGCGAGTAAGAGTTACTCCTGGGAGAGTTTTACACATTACAATTAGCCAATCGAGAAGGTGTCTAGAAAGATGTTAACGGGGTTACTCCCATGAGAAAATAAGGTTTACCTTAATTAGGTCTGTGCAAAAGCACGGGGAACCTCCCTCAAAGTACCGGCACTGGCCTGGCTGAAAGATTGGCGAACTTATAGCATGTAATTAATCCCGGCTAGTCATTCCTTTTAAGGTTTGAAGGAAGATTTGACTAAAACAGTGGGAGCCATCCTGATTAGATAAATTGATAACCAATCTAATCTTGTAAAAGCGTATGCTGAGTGTTTTCTTCTCTCTCTCTCCTGGTTGCGACTATGTCACGCCTTAATCAAGAGAATAATACGGATGTATTGACCGAACCCGCTTGTTATACTGCGCTAAGGAACGTTGGTCCCGCTCCAACTTATAATTATTATAAGACAGAGCAGGAAATAGGGGATTACTAGAATTCCCGTGCCGCCCAAACGAAAAAAGTGCATGCTGATGTATCTTCTGTTGGAGATAGTGCCCTCAAAGTCAATTATTGGATCACAGGCACGTGATTGCAATGATTGAGGGAGGACCTATCCCGGTAGGACAGTCTTACTCAAGATGATAGTATGCTATCTGGTTTACCTTTATCATCGTGTACTGCGTTAGGTGACCTGACATGTCGCTATTACACGTTGATAGAGCCCCTAGGATTCTTGCTTGACTACCAGCAGTGAGAGCTGGCGGTCTATAAGCACATCCTTAAAAGGTCCCTAGTCGTGGGAGTTTCGAGACTGGGCATCGATACTCCATTAGTAGACTAGTGTATACAGTCGAGACCCCGACGAGGGGAGGTGGCCGGTCTCACAAGCCACTGGTGTCAGTTGGTTCACCTAAGATGTATACAGGCGCTCATTGGGTTATGAGTACACCGGACAGGACTCGCCGGGAACATGCTAGTTGGTCTTATACCAGACGTCAGATAACAGTTCCCTGGTGACATGTGTACAGGTTAGTTCATCGACCTGAGATCGTCATTTGTCTCGTGTGAGTTCCCATTGTGCTTTGATTACTACCCTACCACGGCTCAAAGGAGTCGTGGAAACAGGTTTTAGTTGGGTACAGTCCCGAGCCACATGGAGGCAGTGAGCGGATCTGCAGGGGTTCGTCTCTCCCGGTATTGGGGGTGAGGTCGCGCTGTGTCTAGGAGAGCCATTACACAAAGCCCTCAGCTGAGGCAGGAGATTTACTGGTAGGTATTCCAGTAGTATCTCAGGGTGTTCTGGGCTACACTCCGACACGACTTGTACCGCTTTTGGGGGTCTGACTTTTACCAACCCCCTAGGCCCGACATGTGATACTCATAGACGAACGGACCGGACTGTACGGATATTGTCACTGACAGGCTCAGTAGGGTGTCAGGATGAGTTCGCTCATCGACGTCCCTTTTGGTCAATAGTTGGTGGCCCGTCACGTATTGGCTTATACCTCTGACGTGCTAGTGGTTAAATCCACAGCCATAGTATTGACGAGTCTTTAGAGTCCACCACACTTTCAGTTACTCAAGCTTTCGGGCGAAACGCTGTAGAGGCCGTATGGAGATATGGCAGGGTTCGATCAGATATGTGCGGTATTGCACGGATCAGGATCGGACGGTTTTTACTAGCCGGCTTTGGTTTAAGCCGGATCCTAGTATAGTACAGTGTAGATTTTGTCTCATTACATTTGTATCCGGTCGGAATACAGATGCGGGTGTGTATGCACAGTATCGGGGTTTTCCTGTAATTTATTACGGGACCAGTTTTCTGGAGTTGCCAGTTTGCATTTCGTTCCGGCCGGTTTTCCTTTGTTCTTTCCCGGCCGGACTTTCCGATGGAGGGGGTTATTTGCATTTTTGCAAATAACACATTGTGGAGGGTTTTCATGCAAATGGTTTGATTATGAAAGCATCTTTTTATTCCTTTCTTTTCTATCATCATTTCTTGCATAAAGGTGATTAGAAAGGATTAGAGTTGATTTGAATTGGATTTGACCTTGTTATCATTCCTTTTGGATATGGTCACCCCTTCTTGTATCCTACACTCACCTCCCTCTTGCTTATGTTGGTTTTTTCCTCCACCATTTTCTCACTAGATGAAAGAAGCCATACTTGAGAGAAGAAGAAGAGAGAGTTTCATTTTGAGCTTGAGGGATTTTTCATGATCTCATTTCTTGCTAGGAAAAATGCAAGCACCATTTTTCCTTATCTAGTTTCCTCCATCATCTTCAAATGGCAACAAAACCCCAAATGAGACATAGCCTCTACACTACACATTCTACAGCAAATCTTGGGCACGTCGACTTGCCAGCTTCGTGCCCGAGTTGCCTCGGTATTGAGGTGGGAGCCCGTAAAAGATGCAGGCGACGTGGTGCCCTTCCGGCGAGGAGGCGACGACATGGAGACAGGACTTTCCGCGGGAGATCGGGACGATGAAGAGAAGACCGGAGGACTCGGATCACTTGGTATATCTCTCACCCCATCTCTTGTTAGCTAGTATAGGTTAATGGTTTACGATCTGGGTTTTATTGTCCGCGGTAGCGCCCGTTTCCAAGTAAGGAAAATTTTTGATTCCGCATTTTGGCCTCGGTAAGACGGCCGGGGCGCTGCCGTGGCGCAACATGGTATCAGAGCCACGCCATTAACCTTGTCTAGCTTGCTCTAACGTGTTTACAAGTTCGATCGATCGGATTTTCCAAAAACCACATTTCCATGTCGCACTTTCTGTCGATTTTTTCCTTGCTCTAAAAATTATTTGGTACATTGGAAAATTACGTGCAGGGTTTTTTATGAATTCTGTGAAAATTTGGTACGCTGATGTTACTGTAGAGCGGCGGTTTAGCAGCCAAAACCACATTTTGGCCGCGGAACCGCCGCCGTTTTGTGGCCAAACCATACCAAATTTCTACAGTGGTTTACTGACATGAAAATAGGGTTTTTGGTATATTCTTTTTGGGCCCAGATGTTTTTGAGTGCTACAGTTGTGCTTGGGGCCCACTTCGGAAAATTCAGTCGATCGAAAATTTTAAACATGTTAGTTCACAGTATTTACATTATATCTGCGACCGTGAATGTCACTCGATCGGTAAATCCAGTCTATCTGCTATAGCCCTTTTAGACGGATTTGCGAACGTGATATTCACGTTGATATTTTGTGTTGTGCTGTGATGTTGCGGATCTGTCGTGGTGGATAGCCTGGATGCAATGGTAGTACAGTTTGTTTTATATGTACATTTGATATTGCGGGGCGAGCGTCCGACATGTGGACTGCCGTCACTGCCTGTTTGTATTATTCTTTTGGAGCACGGCCTGGTTGCGGTCGATGTACCCGTTGTATGTATATTTTACTTTCTGTACTAGGATTACCCCGCGGAGGGGTGCACGGATAGCCGGGTTCTAGAGGGCAACGGGCCCGCATCTCATGGAATTGAGACGGAGGGGGCTTCACTCTAGGATTGGCGGGCTATTCGCCGCACTCGTAGGGGGTACAGGTTGACCCAGGAGGGGTGCCCAAGTTACCGGATTCCATGAAGTGCTGGGTGGTCCATTCACGGTGCTGAAGGGGGCTGCCTCGCTTCAGGTTTTGGCGGGTGACTTGCCGCGCCCGTAGGGGTCTAGGATTTCATTGCACAGGCTATCCACACGACCAGGGGAACGTCGGGTTTCAGCAGCGGCTCTGTGAAACCCGGGGATTCCAGATATCTGTATTGTTCTGTGATGCTGTATATTTCTGTGATGTTGCATTTTATCACGCCTTGAGCGAATATAATATATTGGTATATATATTAGTAGATGTTGTATATGTTTTACATCCGCGCTAGTCCAGTCCCCGCTCTGTCGTTAGTTAGCTAACCTAACGGGTAATGACGGGACCCAGTGGCGAATGCGGATGGCATATACGTGCAACGGTATATTTTCGTTCTTTGTGGTGTGATCAATTGATGGGACTGCGTTGATTCGGATCAATGCAAGATAAACAAACCTATTCTGATGTTGTTGGAACATTTTTCAATAAGCTGTTATTGCAAGGACGTTTACTTTTGTTTTGCATCGTGGTATTCAGTTGGAATATCCTGCTCCTCAGTCGACGAGGCAAGGGCCGAGATCCCTTCACCGGGAGTGACCCCTTGGACAGAAGTTTGCGTCAGGGCATTAACTTCACTATAGCCGATTACTTTTGCTTTGCATCGTGGTATTCAGTTGGAATATCCTGCATCTCATTCTACGGGGAAAGAGCCGAGATCCCTTCACCGGGAGTGACCTCTTTAGCAAAGGTTTTCGTCACTATATTTTTATAAAAAGTTATCCGGTTCCTTCAACGATATCAAGTTCATTACGTTAAAGGTTTTTCGCCAAAAACCAGCCGTAGCCCTCCGTCATTTCAGATTAGTATTGCTTAGTATTCGCGCTACGTTTGTCGTTGCTATTTGCCGAGGCGTAGTGTGCGGTAGCTCTGTAATGCTTTCTGTCGTATGGATATGTGGATTGGTTAGGACAGTCGTACGACTTTGTTGATTATTCGTCAAGGGTCGTGCGGGTGGGTTTAACGCAATCAAGATAATGACGGGTTGAACTTGACTAGGACCTTTTGATTTGTTGATTATTCGTCAAGGTCACTTGGGTCCTAGGGGTAAAAATCACATCGGGAGTTTCAAAAGAACTGAAACTTGCCGGGCATGCGCATACCTTCTGGAGTGTGGTGACTTGAGTGGATTCCGTCAAGTTATCATGCGATGATAGTTGGATCCCGATTCCCACTGATGAGTTGGTCTACTCCTCGGGTGATCCCGACTAATTCTTCTTTCGGGTTTGGAGAAGAATTTGAGGTTACAGTGGGAGGTTTCCTGATTAGATAAAGTGGTAACCATTCTGATCTAGGTTAGAGTGCACGCTGAGTGTTTCTTTTCTCTCTCTCTTTGGCAGCGACCAATGACCCGACCCTAGACTATGACTCAGTGACCAAGTTAACCGAACCTTCTTAACACTGGCTTTTGGATTGTCAGAGTTGCAGACCTCATTGCCACTCCTACTTTTACCCTTTTCTCCAGGACACCCCGTATTACTACGAACGTCCACTTCCATTGGACAAAACCATCGTATGGTTATATACGAACTCGAAGGACTTCGAGGATGGTTTCTGGTTCTGGATAAAACGAATAGGATTATTCAGTTGTTTTTTCCTATTACCTTCTCTCAGGTTGCGAGTACTCCTTGGTTTAGGAGATAGTACACCTATTACGCAAATTGGATAGTCTTCTTCCAAACCTTAGGCTGGTGCCGACCGGTAGGGAATGAAGAAAACCAATTAGCATAACGATGGTGTGCAGAAGGTATTAAGTTAAGACAAAGCAAGGGATTAGTAAGAGGGCAAAGTAAATTGCGACTGCTATTCACGACCGAACCAAGTATTTCTTCGCCAATCCTAAATCACCTTTGTATTTCTCCAGGACACTCCGTATCACTACGAAGATCCACGGTTTATTTGGATACTCCATCGTATGGTTATATACGAACTCGAAAAGAACTTGTTCCAGTTCGGGGATGGATTTTGGTTCAGGAGAAATAGGAATAAGGTTTATTCGGTTGTCTTTTATCTTCACCTTCTCTCGCTTTGCGAGTGCTCCTAGGATTAGGACAGTACACCTTTTATGCTTATTGGATAGTCTTCTTCCAAACCATAGGCGGGTGCCGAACGGTAGGGAAGGAAGAAAACCATTTGGCCTAAAGGGGTGTGCAGACGGTAATGACTAAAGACATATAAAGGGATTTGGACAGATGGCAAAGAGATATACGGTTATAGTTGTGAATCTGGATAATGGAAGAGGCAATACTAAGAATACCGGAATACCCCACCGAAACATTTCAATGTTTCAGTTTCACTGTGTAATGTTAAAAGAAAACTGATTTCCCGATTAGATACTTACTCCAGGGTATGTATTTACCAGGTATGATTCTCACATCTGTATGGTTTTACAGATGATGAGTGGGAGTAAGTTATTGGGAATAGGGTGATCATCCTCATTATATCGGGATTCGTTGTAATCGGTGATATTTGAGGAGATCATCTGGGCTGTTTGCCGGTCGGCAAATATTTGGTTTTGAATATCCGCTGTTGTGCACCAATTTCAAATTGATATATCTGTACGTCTATTTTCATAGAGTGTGATATACCTTTTGATATTATGTCGATGACATTTACCTATATCAGTGGATGGTTAGGTAAGGAGCATTAAACAGCGGTGTAATTCTTCTTAACCATAAGTACAGTTTTCAACCTACGACGCACAGTGAAAGAGTTGTTAGACTCAGCGGACTTATACAGAGTATTGTATGTTGTCCAGTGTCCATTAGGACAGAGGGGTTGGTCCTCATACTATATTCTGTTTACTTTTAACTTCTCTAGTTCTTAGACATGTGTTTCGTAGAAACACAGGGTCTAAGTTTTGAGGAGTTATAGGTATTTGAATAGAGTAGAGAACCAGGTGTAGCAAGTATCGGGATTCTTCAAAGTGATCGAAGATTTAGATACTTGTGTATGGTATTCAGTTGATAGTAATAATAAAGAGAAATTGCTTCTCTTTCAGGTTACTCATAATTGGAAGCATTCCTAAGTTGAGTAACGCTGATCGGCCTCTCTCCATTTAGTTGACATGCACTGGAGACAGTTGCATGATTTTAAATCTGGTTCAATTAAATCAGTGCCTCTAGTTCTATATTGGATATAGTACAGTTCATATCTTAACATTGTTAAGGTACGGGGAGTTGTCCGGCTTATGATTAAAACCAGACTCTGGATAACTCAAGGCACGTTTCTGTAATGGCTGTTTGTGGGTTGACCCAGGCTATGACGAGGGTTGACTTTCTACCATTTGGCAGATCAATAGAAATATTGTTCTAGACTCACCACAGTTTTACTTAAAATGGATTTTTTCAAAAAAAACAGTAGTGGGAGTATGGTAGAACTGGAAGTGATTCCAGAACCGCAAACAATTACCGAAGATTTGATAAGGAACCTAAAGATTCAATCTGATTTGACATTCCATTGGCCACTCCGCAGATAAGGTGGGTAACTTCAGGCACCCGAGAGGTACTCCGGTAGCCTCAAGGACGGTGACAGGGAAGTTCTTGTTTACCCACACTTGCCATTGTTGTTGTTCCAGGCTGCGAGATCCGGCAGGAGGATGAGTATAGCGTCGTTCTAAACTAGCTTTAGAAGTGCACATCTATATGACTCTGCCAGAGGGTTGTCGTAGTCAGTGGGAGCAGCGGAAGCATTGGTGGACATCAGGCTTATGTCTATTTATAGACTAAAGCACATGTAGCGGAGATAGATCATCTATTTCTGATGTGACAGTTATAAGTTTGACTTCATCAGAATAGGGGATGGATCTGTTGAGAAGGTAGTAGGGTGTGATGTCATGGTATTTGGATGACATACACAAGAGTAGGAAGTGATATTCCTATACTACGATCGGTTATACTTTGGTTGTCACACGGTAGTTTCTCCACACAGGACTTGGATATTATATCAGACATTCTGGTTACTAGATCTATGGTTTTAGATCTAGATTTGGGTGGTTTCCCAATCTGGGTACCTTGACAGCATTCTATGAGTATTTAGAATGGACGACTCCTGGCACGGTAGTGTACCTACAGGTGATGGAGTCACCCTCTCTAAAGGTGTCTTTCAGACTAAAGGGGAGAGGGATACGCATGATTGACAGATCACTTGCTTAGGCAATTGAGTCAATCATGAGATATCAAGTACCATACCAGATGTTGTTCTTGCAGTAGATGCAATAAGTTGATATTGATCCAATCCTGGAGAAACAGTCGGAAGCAGTTTCAGAACATAAGTTGATGTTCTAGGGATATGATAACGGCAGCCTCCTTTAGGAGACGGTTATCATTCCAGGCTTCCAAGGTGACCTGGATGGCAGAGTGGCTGTAAGAGTTATAGTTTTCCCTCTGACGAGGGGCAGTATATTGGACATGTGTTCCAGGTGGATACTAAGGGAAGGCATGGTGCAGGATACTGATTAAGTTCAGTTGACGATGCAGTCTAAGAAGTTTGGATTTGGAGTTCATTTATGAGCTAGGTCCCATCAGACATCCAGACACGTTCCAAGACAGGTATTGCTCATTTCGGGAGATGGCTTTCTCCGCGAACTTGAGATATAGAGAGACATAGAAAGAAACTTCACTGCGGATACACTCACTGAGGCTATTCCTCGAACGCAATAGTTTCGCAAACGGGTTTTGTGAGACTGACTAGTAGAGGAGTTGGGTGTTCGGTATCACACGGGCTGTGAGTATGCGACATCGCAATAATTAGCCTTGAGTGCAAGTGGGAGATTGTTGGAGATAGTGCCCTCAGAGTCAATTATTGGATCACAGGCACGTGATTGCAATGATTGAGGGAGGACCTATCCCGGTAGGACAGTCTTACTCAAGATGATAGTATGCTATCTGGTTTACCTTTATCATCGTGTACTGCGTTAGGTGACCTGACATGTCGCTATTACACGTTGATAGAGCCCCTAGGATTCTTGCTTGACTACCAGCAGTATTATGGCGATCATATACGTGAGAGCTGGCGGTCTATAAGCACATCCTTAAAAGGTCCCTAGTCGTGGGAGTTTCGAGACTGGGCATCGATACTCCATTAGTAGACTAGTGTATACAGTCGAGACCCCGACGAGGGGCGGTGGCCGGTCTCACAAGCCACTGGTGTCAGTTGGTTCACCTAAGATGTATACAGGCGCTCATTGGGTTATGAGTACACCGGACAGGACTCGCCGGGAACATGCTAGTTGGTCTTATACCAGACGTCAGATAGCAGTTCCCTGGTGACATGTGTACAGGTTAGTTCATCGACCTGAGATCGTCATTTGTCTCGTGTGAGTTCCCACTGTGCTTTGATTACTGCCCTACCACGGCTCAAAGGAGTCGTGCAAACAGGTTTTAGTTGGGTACAGTCCCGAGCCACATGGAGGCAGTGAGCGGATCTGCAGGGGTTCGTCTCTCCCGGAATTGGGGGTGAGGTCGCGCTGTGTCTAGGAGAGCCATTACACAAAGCCCTCGGCCGAGGCAGGAGATTTACTGGTAGGTATTCCAGTAGTATCTCAGGGTGTTCTGGGCTACACTCCGACACGACTTGTACCGCTTTTGGGGGTCTGACTTTTACCAACCCCCTAGGCCCGACATGCGATACTCATAGACGAACGGACCGGACTGTACGGATATTGTCACTGACAGGCTCAGTAGGGTGTCAGGATGAGTTCGCTCATCGACGTCCCTTTTGGTCAATAGCTGGTGGCCCGTCACGTATTGGCTTATACCTCTGACGTGCTAGTGGTTAAATCCACAGCCATAGTATTGACGAGTCTTTAGAGTCCACCACACTTTCAGTTACTCAAGCTTTCGGGCGAAACGCTGTAGAGGCCGTATGGAGATATGGCAGGGTTCGATCAGATATGTGCGGTATTGCACGGATCAGGATCGGACGGTTTTTACTAGCCGGCTTTGGTTTAAGCCGGATCCTAGTATAGTACAGTGTAGATTTTGTCTCATTACATTTGTATCCGGTCGGAATACAGATGCGGGTGTGTATGCACAGTATCGGGGTTTTCCTGTAATTTATTACGGGACCAGTTTTCTGGAGTTGCCAGTTTGCATTTCGTTCCGGCCGGTTTTCCTTTGTTCTTTCCCGGCCGGACTTTCCGATGGAGGGGGTTATTTGCATTTTTGCAAATAACACATTGTGGAGGGTTTTCATGCAAATGGTTTGATTATGAAAGCATCTTTTTATTCCTTTCTTTTCTATCATCATTTCTTGCATAAAGGTGATTAGAAAGGATTAGAGTTGATTTGAATTGGATTTGACCTTGTTATCATTCCTTTTGGATATGGTCACCCCTTCTTGTATCCTACACTCACCTCCCTCTTGCTTATGTTGGTTTTTTCCTCCACCATTTTCTCACTAGATGAAAGAAGCCATACTTGAGAGAAGAAGAAGAGAGAGTTTCATTTTGAGCTTGAGGGATTTTTCATGATCTCATTTCTTGCTAGGAAAAATGCAAGCACCATTTTTCCTTATCTAGTTTCCTCCATCATCTTCAAATGGCAACAAAACCCCAAATGAGACATAGCCTCTACACTACACATTCTACAGCAAATCTTGGGCACGTCGACTTGCCAGCTTCGTGCCCGAGTTGCCTCGGTATTGAGGTGGGAGCCCGTAAAAGATGCAGGCGACGTGGTGCCCTTCCGGCGAGGAGGCGACGACATGGAGACAGGACTTTCCGCGGGAGATCGGGACGATGAAGAGAAGACCGGAGGACTCGGATCACTTGGTATATCTCTCACCCCATCTCTTGTTAGCTAGTATAGGTTAATGGTTTACGATCCGGGTTTTATTGTCCGCGGTAGCGCCAGTTTCCAAGTAAGGAAAATTTTTGATTCCGCATTTTGGCCTCGGTAAGACAGCCGGGGCGCTGCCATGGCGCAACATCTTTTTCAGGTGTGTTCATTACAGAGAATTGTTTCGCAATATCCTTTACGTCCTGGGTATGTGATACCGGATCAGGATCCCATAAATGTAATCTGTTACATTGGCTAAAGAAAGGTAGAGGACTGAGAACGGGTGATAAGTTTCATGAGATAGAAACGGTGCAAGTGTTGCAGCCAAGTCTATTGGTAGTTATCACCCTGTATTAACAAATACATTGATTCTGAATGAATGTTATTAGATACCGAGCCTGATATACAATATCATATCAGTCTCTTTATTAGTAAAGAAATGATATAATTTTGTATTGTTGGATAATGTTTTGAACATTTCCTTTATCAAGAGTTGATCAGTTCAGGCTCGTTATCTAAAAGCATAGACGTTCTAAAACAAACTACAGTTCTTTACGTACAAAATACACACAAGAGGAAGAGTTCAGAAATGAACAGATCCTTCTTGAGGTATTATAGACTAAGTCATATCAATGTGACCCAACTAGCTGAAGTTACATTTAGATGCATATTTAAATTAGTTTGAATTTACATCTTGTGAAACTTTCCGGTCATGTCACAAAGATAAGATGACCACGGCTCTGTTTATTGGAAACAGAAAAAGAGTTGGTGAATTCTTGGGATTGATACATGCTGATGTATGAAGGTCCCCTGTCTACACATGCCAAGACCGGTTCTTTGCACTTCATTACATTCACTAATTATCTCTCAAGATCCGGACATATGTTCCTGTTGAAACAAAAGTCTGGAACTTTTGAGAAATTCAATGAATATAAGTTAGAAGTAGAGAACCAAAATCGGGTATAAGTATTATGTCCTTTGATGAGATCAAGGAGGAGAATACTTGAGCACGGAATTCCTGGACTATTCTAAAGGAGAATGAGATTCTCTCTCAACATTACTCCTCCGTATACACCACAGCACGTCGGTGTATCGGGGCGGAGCAATCACACCCTATTTGATATGGTGTGCTCTATGATGAGTACTACTGAGTTTCATATTTCCTTTTGGGAGTTATGCACTTGAGAAGTTGCATACCTATTGAATAGGGTTCCAATCAAATCAGTTGCCTACCACTTCATATGTGATATGGAATGGGAAGAGCCTATATCTTAAGTATGTTAAGATTTGGGGTTGTCCGGCCTATGTCTAAAAGCATAATCCGGACAAGCTCGAGGCAAAGTCAGTTCTGTAGAAGTTTGTTGGATATCCCAAGCATTCGCAAGGGAATATCTTCTACCTAACCGAAGAACAAAAGATGTTTTGTTTCTCAACATGCCACCTTTGTGAAAGGGAATTTCTTATGAAGAAATTAGTGGTCATGAAGTAGAACTGGAAACAGTTCCAGCTATACAAACTGCAGCTAATGATTTGGTAGAATCAGAGCATTCAATAGTTTCCAACGAACCTCAGCCTCTCCGCCGATCTAGTAGGGTTCCTCACCCACCTGAGAGATACTTCGGTTTTCTCTATGACAGTGGGAGCGAGGATTGCATCATGAGATGATGACCCAACTAGTTTCGAGCTGGCCATCAGGAGTGGGACTCTGTAAGAATGGCCGGATGCTTAGCGATCTGAGATGGAATCCTTATACACCAACAAAGTATGGACTTTGGTTGCTTTATCTGAAGGGTTAAATCTCTATCAGGAGCAAGCATATCTTGAGAAGATTACTTGGTGTACATGGAAAAGTTGAGACTTTCGAAACTATGCTTAAGTCCATCCAGATCCTACTTGCCACTGCTACATACCATAACTACGATATCTGGCGGTTGGGTGTCATGACTGCTTTTCTAAATAATGATTTGGAAGAGAGCTTCTATAAGTACACAGCCAGAGGGCTTCATAGATAGTGGGAGCAGCGGAAACGTGAGCAAGATGTTTTATGTGATAAATCATGTATCGCGGAGTTGAAACGTCTGTTTTGATGAGGTAGTTAAAGAGTTTGACTTCATCAAAATGGTAGATGAACCTTATATATAGAAAAAGGTAGTAGAGAGTATGGTGGTGATCCTCGTAGAGTACGTAGATGACATACTCTTGATAGGGAAGGAGTTTCCTATGCTACGCTCGGTCAATCTCCTCTTATCATAATGATTCACCATATAGGATCAAGGTGATACCTCCTAAATCCTAGGTTATGGATCTATGGGATAGATCTAATTGGATGTTAGTAATCTCACTAGTTATAGTGAGATGGTATCAAACGATCCTGGGGAGAATCACTGGAAAGGTTCCAGGGTGATAAGGACAACTGAATGTCAGTCGCAGGCATTGTCTTTACCCTCAATGGAGGGACGGTATGTTGGAAGAGTTCCAAGCTAGATACCGTGACTTACTAGATGATTAAAGGCAAGATACGTCGTTACCAAGGATGCTACCAAAGAGACAGTCTAGATATATATGAGTTCATAAGATGAACTTTGTTCCTACCATTGTGTGACAATGGAGTTGTGGCTTATGCCAAGGAACCCCCGTCCCATCAGAAATCCAGATATAATTCTTAGGTAGTATCACCTGATCATGGAGATGGTTGATCTCCATGGAGATAAAGGTTAGGAGAGTAGACACAGAGGACAACAGCGCGGATCCACTCACAAAGGCCTTTTTCCCAGTAGAGACTTTTATGGGATGGTTGAGTATAAGATACTTCAACCACAGCTAATTGTTGGGTATGCGATACCACAACAGATGGCCCTAGTGTAAGTGGGAGATTGTTAGTTATATGTATGCCCTAAAGGCCATTACTGTGCATACGATGTTTATTGTAGTGGATGCTTGGACATATATAGGGAGGACTTTCTTGCTCGACATGATAGTACGCTATCTGGTTGCTCTTTATCTTAACATGTACTCTGATTATCTCTATGTTACATGTTGATAAAGCCCTTAGGATATGTACTCGACTACTGGGGCTATGATGAGATCATACTAGTGGGGCCACGGTAGTCGACAAGTACATCCTATAACTGTTCCTAGTCGAGGGTGTATCGAGACAGGGCATCGATACACCAGAGTAGACTAGCGTATACGCATCTTGACGTATGTGATGGGCGATGGATGATCCCATATCCATCGGTGTTTGATATCAAGGATGGTGTACGGGTGCTCAGTGGAGACTGGGTACACTGGACGGACTCGCCGAGAACACCCAGATGGTATTATACCTCACGTCAGATGGCAGTTCTCTGGTGACACTGGTACAGAGTAGTCTGTAGACCCGAGATCGTCATAGAGTCTTGTGGGATTCCCACTGTGCTTTGATTTCCATCATACCACGTCCAAGAAGGCGTGCAAAAAGGTGGCTTTTGGGTACAGTCCCGAATCACATGGAGGCAATGAGCGATAGGAGGGGATTCGTCTCTCCCGGTATAGGGAGTTGATGTTGTGCAGTGTTCGATTGGCTATAACTAGAAATCCCTAGCCAGGGTTGCTGAGATTTACTGGTAAGTGTTATCAGTAGTTTCTCGAACTGTTATAGACCTCATATCGACACGACTTATCAAGCTACTGGGGTCTGACGTTTACCACCCCTAGGCGAGATATACGACATATCATACGAAGACACCGGACTGTTAGGGAGTGTTACTGATTAGATTCACAGGAGAATATACAGGCTTGCTTGTTGATCTTCTGATCGCTCAATACCTGGGTGGCTGTTACGTTTAGCTGACAGCTTGCAGCTTGTGGGTGTTTGATATGATCATCACCTACTGCCGGCGAATTGACGATTCTTTAGAGTCCTACACAGAGGTTTCTTGACTCAGGCAAAACGGAGTAGGGGCACATATGTGATATGTGCAGGACCGAGGATAATACGATATGAGATACCGTATTATATTCTTGCGATTTTTTGATATAAGCCGGGTCATCGGATCTAGTGTTGATTCGATGAATCGGTACATGATATATTAGTCGGTTATATTCGATATAGCCGGATTGTCGGATCAAGTGTTGATTCGATAATTTAATGTATAATTATATATGTGATATATTACATTACATTATCTAATATTGGCTCGCTTTAATATTTCATTTTCTCACCGGATAATACATTGATATATATATGCGATATATGTTAATTGTATTATTTTCTTTTGTTACAAAATATATTATATATGTGCATGTTATAATTACTAATGCAACATGATTAGTGGAGATTAAACATGGTTAGGGTTTGATTTGGGTTAGTTCTTTCATGAACCTTCTAGAAGGTTTCCTTTTGTTTCTTGCAAAGATATTATGATGGATATTTTATGAGATATTTTCCTTACCCAAACCACACCCTTAACCTTAGTTAACTCTCTACATGGGTTAGCCTTGTCATCTTTGACAATGGTTGCATTTGTAATCATATAATCATTTTCATTATTCATCACAAAAGGATTATTCATTTCTTCTTCTTCTTCCTCCTTGCAAAGCTTTCTAGCTTTGGGTTATGTGATGGATTAGTGTGAAATTATGATAATAAAAGAGAGCTAAATTCCTACTTCATCATCCTAATCTATTCTTGCCAATTAGATTAGGGTGTTCACTTCATTTAGCGAGTGAGAGCTTGTGTTATAGAAACTTCAAGGTAGATCATCTTAGTTATCAAAGATCAGAAGCAAGCTTGCATCTTTCTCTTCGTGGTGCCTCTCTAGAGTCCGGAAACTCGATGATCGCAGCGAAGGTACCTCAACACGGAGCTTTAGAAGTGAAGGACCGGACTACAAAGGTTGTAATCCCAATCTCTTAGATGTTAAAGTGTTTAACATGCTTTGTTTCGCCTAATCTCTAGTTTAAAGATCTTGGTTAGGGTTGTTCGACACGTCTAAATTTTAAATCGGGCATGATTGATGCCTTGTAGACCCTTGTGAGAGTGCATAGTAACCCTACGCAAGATTCCCGACATCCTGATCGAATGCTCGTCGGAAACTTTAGTAGACGGCCGCACCCCACGATACCTCGACGAAGTGTACTATGGCGGAACACCGCTGCCGCGAGCACCCGAATAGATGCTTTTGACGATGGGGTTCTCCTACAGTCACTTGATCGGGGCTATGGGATATGGCTATCTATTAATTTTACCCGGCGAATATCCACGTACTCTACGTGATTGTGACGGACTTTTGATCACATCAAAATCCCGTGGCAACCGATCAAATGAAACTAAATTTCTAGATTTATAACATTCAAATTAGTTATCTCATAACTACCTTTGTAGATTCTAAATATTGTATCCCATCACATAATATCCGGACGACATTAAACTTTTCGATCGATTCATCAAAGTCCTATAATTTCCCGACAGCTCAACACTTGAGCACAGTTTTAATAATACCCAGAATATGCCACAGTACCTATGCACCAGCCATAGAAGGGCAAACCCAAGCCTCACTCACGTCGCCACAGAACTACGGCAAACCCTAGGGTTTGACCGCGGTTCCGTGATCAAAAAAAGTCGAGTTAAGGTTTCATTCTTCTAGAGGGTTCATAGGATCACTTGCATGTTTTTCCGAATACGTTAAAATTTGGAAAAATGGGTTTTTGACATTCGATCGAACTTTTTAACTTCGCCTAGACAACATGCGAATAACCAGAAACATTGTTAAAAATACGAATACGAAACACTCTGAATTGCTTATAGAGTAGATAACATCACATGCAAAATTAGCAAAAACAAACAACACCTGAAACACAAAAACCAAGTCACTGGAAAACACTAAAAAATTTGGCCAAAAATCCCACCAAGTAGCCGAGGTCGCCGGACCTGGTGTGCATGTCGCCGGCCAATGTCCGAGCCCTTGGGCTAAATTTTCCTGTGTTTTCATGTTGCATCACATAAAACATTCTGCACTTGTTTAAAAAAAATTTGACAACCTTTTAAAATCGGCAGAAACTAAGATTTCGCGTTTCAAGTTTCGGAGTTGTTTCGGTTTCGTAATACTAACAAAATCCGTCTAAATTTCTAGCATGGCCCTAATACCACTGCAGGGTTACCTAGCACGGCAGCAAGGTTTTGGGAGGCATCGCCCACGCCAAATTCAAAAAAATTCCGTTCTAGCTAACCCTAACTAAGAATCGTTTACTAGAAATCGACGGAATATAAATGCAAACACTTTGCAAGTGAAGGAGAGCAAGGAATACAACCTTTATAGACCGGTCTTTCACTTCATTAGCTCCTGCGATCATGAACTCCGGACTCTAGAGAGGCTTCGATGAAGAAACGAACATGCTTGCTTCGAAGACTTCGAGGCCGAAGATGATCTACGTCGAGGAGACACTAACCTAAGCTATCTCTTCACTAACTATGGAATTAGTGAAGCAAACACCCTATACTAAATGACAAGTAGTAGAGGATGATGAAGTAGGAAGTGGGCTCACTTTAGATTTGAGTTTCTCACACTTTTTCATCACAAACCAAGAAGCTAGTGAGCTTTAATGCGAGGAAGAAGAAGATGAAATTGTGATGAACTAAAGAATGAACTCATGAGGTTACAAATACAACCATGGTCAAATAATATCATGCCTAACCATTGTAGAGAATAAACCATTGCCTATGGTTAAGGGTTGGGTCAATAAATATCCTAAGCTAGACAAACAAGTTGACTTGGTCAATAGTTATTTTGTTTGCACAAAATATCTACCATGGCATAAACCGAATGTTTGAATTAGCTTAAGAAGAATAAAACCCTAGCTTAACCCTAGCATGGTATAAGTCTCATACATACATGTTGCATGTGAAACCTGGCATGACACACTAATATATCACATATATAATAAGTGTGCACAAAGAAAATAATACATTTAATATATATCACATATATATCAATGTATCATCAAGTGAGAAAAATGGATACTTAAGTGAGCTAATATTAGTTAATGTAATATAATATATCAATTATATAATTATACATTAAATTGTTAAATCAACACTTGATTTAATAATCCGGTCATATCACATATAACCAACTAATATCAAATGTATCATTTTATCAAATCTAACACTTGATCTGATAACCCGGCTATATCACATATAACCAATTGATACATATATCGCGAGAATCGAATGCGGTATCACATACGCACATTAATCTCGGTCCCGCACATATCACATATGCGCTCCTACTCCGTTTCGCTTGAACCAGGAAACCCCTGTGTAGGACTCTAAAGACTCGTCAATACGCCGGCAGTAGGTGATGATTATTTCAATCACCCACAAGCCGGAAGCGGTCTGCTAAACGTAACGGCCACCGGAGTATTGAGCGATCAGAAGATCAACAAGCAAGCCTGCTCACAATCCTGCGAATCCAATCAGTAACACTACCGTACAGTCCGGTCTCTTCGTCTGATATGTTGCATATCTTATCTAGGGGTGGTAAACGTCAGACCCCAGTAACTCGATAAGTCGTGTCAATATGAGGCTCATAACGGGTCGAGAAACTACTGATAACACTTACCAGTATATCTTTGAAGCAGCCTTGGCTAAGGACTTCCTGTTATAGCCAATCGAGCACAGCGCAACATCAACTCCCTGTTAGTTATATGTATGCCCTAGAGGCCATTACTGTACATTGGATGTATATTGTAGTGGATGCTGGGACATATATAGGGAGGACTTTCTTGCTCGACATGACAGTATGCTATCTGGTTACTCTTTACCTTAACGTGTATACTGATTGTCTCTTTGTTACATGTTGGTAAAGCCCTTAGGATGTGTACTTGACTACCTGGACTATGATGCGGATCATACTAGTGGGGACATGGTAGTCCATAAGTACATCCTTCAAAGTCCCTAGTCGTGGGTGTATCGAGACGGGGCATCGATATACCAGAGTAGACTAGCGTATACCTTCTCGACCCATACAGATGGGCGATGGATGATCCCATATCCATTGGTGTTTGACATCAGGGATGATATACGGGTGCTCAGTGGAGACTGGGTACACTGGACGGACTCGCCGAGAACTCCCAGATGGTATTATACCTTACGTCAGATGGCAGTTCCCTGGTGACACTGGTACAGGTTAGTCTGTAGACCCGAGATCGTCATAGAGTCTTGTGTAGTTCCCACTGTGCTTTGATTTCCATCTTACCACGTCCAAGAGGGCGTGCAAAACGGTGGTTTTTGGGTACAGTCCCGAGTCACATGGAGGCAATGAGCAATAGGAGGGGATTCGTCTCTCCCGGTATAGGGAGTTGATGTTGCGCTATGTTCGATTGGCTATAACCGGAAATCCCTGGCCTGGGTTGCTGAGATTTACTGGTAAGTGTTGCCAGTAGTTTCTCAAAATGTTATAGACCTCATATCGACACGACTTATCGAGCTATTGGGGTCTGACGTTTACCACCCCTAGGCGAGATATGCGACATATCAGACGACGAGACCGGACTGTACAGCAAGTGTTACTGGTTGGATTCACAGGAGTATGAGCGGGCTTGCTCGTCGATCTTCTGATCGCTCAATACCTGGGTGGCCGTTACGTTTAGCAGACCGCTTGCGGTTGTGGGTGTTTGATATGATCAACACCTGCTACCGGCGTATTGACGAGTCTTTAGAGTCCTACACAGAGGTTTCCTAGCTCAAGCGAAACGAAATAGGAGCGCATATGAGATATGTGCGGGACCGAGAATAATGTGTGTATGTGATACCGTATTCTATTCTCGTGATGAATGTATCAATATGGTTGTATGCGATATAACCTAGTTATCGAATCATGGATTGATTCGATAAGCCGATACATTGGATATTAGTCGGTTATATATGATATGAACGGATCGTTAAATCAAGTGTTAATTTAATGATTTACTGTATAATTATATATTTGATATATTACTTTGCATTAACTAGTATTGGTTCACTTTAAATGGATTTTCTCACTTGCATTGCACAAGTTGTATATGTGATATACTTTTGTGCACTTGTTTGTATCATGTTTGATGATACTTGCTAACTTGGTTAGGTGTATGATTAAACCATGGTTTGTTAATGGTTAGGGTTTCATTTGATTTATTTATGCCTTTATTTATTTTGTTTTGACAAAAGAAAAAGAGATATGAAAACAAAAAGGTTGCTTTCAAAGATGAAGCTTGTTGAAGCTTCATGAAGGTTTGACCAAAGTGACCATTTTGTCTTCATGTCTAAACCTAACCATTCACTAACCCTAGTTCATTCTCTACACCTAACCATGGTTTGCATATGATAAGAATTTATTTTCTTTTCTATTTGATTATTCTTATCATTCATAATATCATCTTCTTCTTCATCATCTTCAAGAAGAAAAACTTGATTCCATCAATGGTGATTTGATGAAAAGAGTCAGAAATCCAATTCTAAAGTGAACCCACTTCCTATTTCTTCATCCTCTACCTCTTGCCAAGTAGTATAGGGTGTTTTCTTCACAAGTTTCATGACTTGGTGAAGTGGGAGCTTGATCTTGTGATGCCTCGACGTAGATCATCTTCGGCACGAAGCCGACGACCTTGCCCGCCCATTTCTCCGATGAAGCCGACGCTAGAGCCCAGGATTCCATTTGGACAGCAAGGAGACTTCATTGCGGAGCTATGGAAGTGGAGGACCGGATCTACAAAGGTTGTATTTCTGTTCTTATAGTTAAGATGTTAACTAGTTTCATGTTTCGCCTAAAATTCTAGTTAACGATCCGTATTAGGGTTTGTAGGCACCCGTAAAATTTTAAATTGGCATGGTTGATGCCTTGTGAGACCTCACTAGTGTGCCTAGGATCCCTACAGTGGTATCAGAGCCTAGCTAGAGCCTTAGGCGAAGTGTAGACGAAGTTTGAAACCCGAACGGACCCGAAACCCTAAAATTTTCATGCCCTCTGGACTTTTTTCAAAATTGTGGAATTTTCCATATTAAAAATATGCAGAAAAATCAGCAGGGAATTGTAAGAAATACTGTGCAGCACGTACCTTTGATTCATCCAAAGCACGGCGGAACAGCGGCCCGAGCATGGCTCGTGCGGCGGTTCCGCGGCCATTATGTCACATCAGCTGTAGAAATTTTGTCACGACCCAAAATTGGCCCGTGGCGGCCCTAATACTACGCAACGCCTAAAGACGCAACGTAGTAAAAGAAAGCCAAACCCAGAAATCTAAACCATGAAAAATACGGAAAAGATAATATAAGTTTGAAACAATTGAAATCGCAACCCAAATTCTTTAAAAAAATCTACTTTCTTTCTTTAAAATTTTAGCAACACCCCCTTTTTATAAAGACTAGTCAAGATGAATACAACAGAGAAATAAGGACAGTAGAGAAAAAGCTGTATATAAAAGACATCAATTCCACAATAATACACACTAACGTCCTCACCAAGTCTCTATGACAAATATACAATAGTAGATGGAGAGTACAAATACAACGAATATACAATGTGGAATACAACCATCTAACCCACCTAAGCAAAATGGTACTGTGAGCTGATGCGATATCTGTAGCAAAAGGTGGTAGCTGGATAGCTGAATAGAGAAATAGCCTGCCTCGACTACTCTGGGGAACAACCTGAAACACCTGTGGCACAACGGGGGTGAGTTGCCAACTCGTGAATAGTATAAAACATATACAGGTAATCGCAGGAATGCACGTACAGCATGAATCTAAGATATGCGATTACAGTAATAATATGTCATGCAAATGCTGAAATAGGGAGAGTACACTAGCAGGTACAATCAATATGTGAAGCAATGATGGCATGATAGTAGTATGCAATGACTATGCAATAGAGATATGAGAAAACAAATGTGCAACTATCATAAGGGTACGCTACAAGTACTACCAATATATGAATCTGTGCATAAGGTAGGTAATGGTGAGGTATAGGGTGGAATATGTCATTTCCCACGGAAACCTGACGTCGTGGCAGGATCACAATCCATCAAGATACTCCAATCCCAAATCCTCAAATCAGCCCCCACATTGGGCACTCACATCATATAAGTCCCACATCTCCTCAATGTACAATATCGAGTAATCTCCTATATCCCGAATGTACGAATCTCCAATCACATAGGTATGTCCAATATCCAATCCCAATGAATCACCTAATATCCCAAGTCAAATCTCAAGAAAGAATCTAACATCCTAAAGGTAAATATATACAGAAATAAGTATGATGGGGGCAATACACATATATTAGCGTCCCATTCCACTAATATTGGTGTAAGGGTATATATAACAACGGCTAAATCCCCTGTTATATATACAAAAAGGGGGTTGAAGAAATATCATGAAAACAGTGTGCCAAGCATCGACACAGAAATCCTCGTGTATCGGGCTCCGTCAGTCCGGATCGGCCCACGGGGTCCGTCTGCGGTATCGGCCCTCGGCCCCGACAGTACAGATCCTCCCGCATCCATCTCTCGACTCTAGCCAGTAGCCTCCGGACAACTGCCAGGTCCAACCAATCACCGGTAGGTACTCGCCCGCCTCCAGGCTCAATCGGCAAACCCATCGATCTTCTTGCCGAGGGGAACCATACCGGGCCCCACCATGTACTCTCATACGGCAACCACACCTCGTATGGAGTATGTAATCAGCACCGATAAAACTCATGGGGGACGCTCAAATATCATATCAAGGAAACCGGGTTGTTCTATGTATGCATAATTTCATGAACTCCCGCGGTTCCCAAATCCCGAAA